>CM042685.1:162437551-163037551 GCA_023614405.1 Avena insularis | reverse complement strand
AATTGTATCTAACAGTATATTAATGTCGTATATGAAATTATGAATCCATATATACCTTATTTGAATTTTTGGATCTACAAATAATTTATTATGATTTATTTAGTCTAAAAAGTCTATTAAACTATTTAAATTATTCCAGTACAATTATACAGTAAAAGTTAGATCTAATCTTGTATTAATATTCTACATAATTTTCTGAATCCAACCATATTTTATTTATAATTTTTGGACATGTATTCAATTTTATATGAATTTTACAAGATTGGACATAAATCTGGCTATTTTAAATATTAAAATCAAATAACTCGCGCTGACTGGGCGCTGACCTGCTGACCTGGCAGATGACGAAGCGATGACGCAGCACGCTGACGAGGCGTGTGCCACGCGGCGCGATCCTAGTGGACGATACCTCTTCAGGTTTGGAGTCTAATCCAATGCGTTCAAAACGAATCCGACGGACGACAACGATTCCTTCTGAGATCACCGGTGAGGTCGGCGGCGGACGGCGGCGAGCGGCTCAGGTGATGAATGGCGGCGGTGCTGTGGCTGTCACTGGCGACGTAGAGGTAGGCGACGGGGTGCGGGGCATCTTGGCGAACCTGATGGCGTGCTCAGCGTCGATGTTCGCTTCCTGGAGCGGCGGCCAACGACGGATGGAGGCCTCGGTCGATGGGTGAGCGCCGACGAGGAATCTGTGAGAAAACAAAGACCTGCGGAGGGGAAAAAAGCATCAGGGAGGTGCGGACGAACCAGAGGATGAGAAACATATGGAGAGAGAGGGTCGGGATGGACGGAAACCACGGAGCTCGAGCTCAATCTTGAGCTTCCGACGGCGGCGGTGCAGATGGCTCGAAATTGGTGTCTAGGGTTTCGATTTGCATCAAAATCGAGACTAAAAGGAGGCAGGGGAGTTTATACGGGGGTCTGGCGTGGATTAGGGTCGAGCACTGCGCCGAATCGATCGGGATTCGCGGGGATTTAAACTCGGGGTCAACCGTGTTCGTCAGGGACTCCTCGTCGGGAGGAAGAAGGAGACGGGGTGGGGTCCCACCTGCCAGCGGGAGAGAGGAGGGGCAGGCTGCTGGGCTGGGTCACCAGCTGAGGCAAGCTGCTGTCTGCCAAGCAGTAGGGCTGGGCAGTCTAGCTCATGGTAGGGTTTAGTTAGTTTTTTTCTTATTTCTTTTCCTTTTTCTATTTTAGTATTTCTTTTATAACTTTTTCATACTAAGTCCAAATGAGCTGAAATTTGTTTCTAAAATTTTCTAAAATTCTGTAGATCATCATAGGACACTTTATAGAAATATTTTTATATTTAAACAAATTGATTCATAATACCTTGTTTGTAGTCTTGTAGGAGTATTTTCGGTAATTTCAAAATAGGGTTTGCAAACGGTGATTTAACTTAAGAAACCAAACAATTGTCTTGGGTTTGTTCAAAACTTAGTAGTCATAGTAATCCTCTTCTTTTACTGTGGCTTAGTAAAATATCAATCATCAACAAAAGTTTCTTTTCATTCAAAATTTCAACAAGATTAAGCAATCCAATCAACTTAATAATTTTAGTTTATCATTCCAAATTTAGGAAAAAAAATTCGGGATGTTACAGACTACCACCCTTAAAAGGAATATCGTCCTCGAGATTCGAGAAAGCTAGCAAGAAATAGGTCTGGTTCACACTAAGGTGCTACCACCCTTAAAGATTGTATTTCTTAGGTTCTTCTGGTGGGTCGGTGTGGATTGTTGATTTGTAAGATCCATTCACACTAACATAATTCGTCGTAGCTTGATGGACGGATTGGGCTTCTTTCCTTTGGCATTTCCTTTGCCATAATCATTCTTCCTTTTCTGAGGGAAATTTGACGAGTAATGCACTGTTTCACCATACTTATAGCATGTCACCTGGATAGAATCTTTCTTGGGCTTCTTCACGCTACTGCCTCTATTACTATTACCATCGTCGTTCTTATCCTTTCCAGCTACATTCACATGTTTTGGACAATTATCAGCATAATGCCCATGATTGTGACACTGGAAGCATAGGACTTTGTTTAGATCCTTCCTCCTTTTTAGATGAAATGTACTTCAAACTCTTATTATCTGTGAACACATCACAATGTTTGCCCATGAGGTAGTGTCTCCATACCTTGAGTGCATGAACCACAGACGCAAGTTCCAAATCATGTGTGGGGTAGTTGTGTTCGTGGTTCTTAAGTTGTCGGGAGGCATAGGATACTACTTTCCCATCCTGCATCAATACACTTCCAAGTCCTTGTCGAGAAGCATCACAATAGACTTGAAAACCCTTTTGGATATCAGGCAGACACAGAACCGGCGCCGTTACAAGGCGTTTCTTCAACTCTTGAAAACTTGCTTCACATGCCTCGGTCCATAGGAATTTCTTTTCCTTCTTCAATAGTTCCGTCATGGGTTTTGCTATTTTGGATAAGTTTTCAATGAACCTCCGGTAATATCCTGCGAGGCCCAAAAAAAAAACTCCTAATATCTCCCACATTCTTGGGTGACTCCCATTCCGTCACGGAAGCTACCTTACTGGGATCTACAACAACTCCTTTTGCCGACACAACATGACCAAGGAATCCCACTTCCTTTAACCAGAATTCGCATTTGCTAAATTTGGCACTCAACTTGTGTTCTCTTAGTTTCTCCATTATAAGGCACAGATGTTTCTCATATTCCTTCTCATCCTTAGAGTATATGAGTATATCATCTATGAATACCACGATAAACTTGTCCAAATATTCCATGAACACCTTGTTCATCATGTCATGAAGTATGCCGGGGCATTGGTTAGACCAAAGGACATCACGGTGTACTCATACAATCCGTATCTTGTGGTGAAAGCTGTTTTGGGTACATCCTGTTCTCGAATCTTTAGCTGAAAGTAGCCTGATCGCAGATCGATCTTTGAGAACACACTTGCTCCCTTTAACTGTTCAAACAAGTCATTGATGTTGGGCAGAGGATACTTATTCTTAATCGTCACTTTGTTCAACGAGCGGTAGTCCCCAACCAGCCTCTGGGTTTTATCCTTCTTTTCCACAAATAGGACAGGTGCTCCCCAAGATGACGCACTGGGTTGGACGAATACCTTGTCCAATTGTTCCTTAAGCTGTTTCTTGAGTTCTTTTAACTCGTCCACATCCATCTTGTATGGTCTCTTAGCTATCGGCCTCGTTCCTGGCATCAAGTCAATGAGGAACTCGATATCACGATCGGGAGGCATTCCGGGTAGCTCCTCTGGGAAGACATCTGGGTATTCCTTTACAATAGGTACCTCCTCCAGGCTAATCCCCTTAAGGGAGTTCACCATGGCTTCCTTAAGTGCAAAATTTGACTTGATACGAATTCTCTTCCCTTCCGGTGTTGTGAGCATGACAGTTATTTTGGCACAATCTATGACTCCTTCATATTCGGTCATCCAATTCATGCCCAAGATTATGTCTAATACTTGTGAGACTAGAACTAATAGACTTGTGGGAAGATGTGTGTCCATTTCCATTCCCATTGCCATTGCCATTCTTCTTCTCGGGGCAAGAGGTTGCATAGTGCCCTGTCCTGTTGCACTTAAAGCATGTCACCTCACTGAGATCCTTTCCATTGCTGCCACTCCCATTGCGGTTTTTATGCCCATTGTGTTTGTGGCCGCCATGGTGATGACCGTTATGGTTGTGGCCATTATTGTTATAAGGTGGTGGTGAGGAATTGCGCTACTCCTGGTACGGAACAGAGTGCTTGTGAGGGTTAGACTTCCTCTTGCGGTTTTCTATGCTCTTCCTTTTGGATTCAACCACAATGGCTCTGCCTAGGAGTTCCTGAAAGTTGTCAAATTTCTGAGCCACAAGCTGAATAGATGTTTCATCATTGAGTCCTCTTAAGAATTCCTCCTGTCTCTTATCAGTGGAAACATCATTGGGTGCATAACGGGCTAGCTTGTTGAAAAGCTCGCCATACTCGGTGACAAAATGGTGCAGCTGGTGTAGGTTGCGAAATTCGCGCCTTTTCAGAGTCATGATACCAGCAGCCACATGATGAGTGCGAAAAGCTAACTCAAACTGATCAAGTGATAGCATCAATATCCGGGTGGGTGACTTGGTAGTTATCCCACCATTCTGCAAAGCAGTCCTTCAAAGTCAAGGCGTATGCATAACGCACCTGTTGGCTCCGACAGCTTGCACGGTGTCTAGCTTCTTGTTGATTGTACGTAGCCAGTCATCTACAATGATTGATTCAGCGCTGCTAGTGAAGGTAGGTGGGTTCAACCTCAAAAGCCGAGTTAATCGATCCTGTTGAGGTGGTGGCGGAGGTGGCGGTGGTGGCGGGTTGTTGTTGTTGTTTTGCATGTTCTGAGTGAGCAGTTGGATCAGCTGGTTCTGAGTGGCCAAAAGTTGTGCTATTTCCGGAGGAATTTCGGTGTTCGCACGTCTTGGCGGCATATGTGGGGTTTGAGAGAAAGTTAAGAAATAGACAGAAAGACTAAGTAGTAAACTCCTACCCTTATGAAACCCCACCAAGCACACAAGACACACAAGACACATTAACACAACTTAACACAGAAAACAACCAAGTTTAACTAAACCAGAATTGTCTTGGTATTTATTACAATCGCGAATAACGTTCTACTATAGAATTAAAGGTGGTCCAACTATTACACACCCTCCACGCCTTCCTCTTCCTCGTCCTTGAACGAGTAGCCTTCCTGATCTAGGATTGTCTTGTACAACTCCATCTCCTTCATGGTGGCTTCAAGCTTCTCTTGGGGGTTCTTTATCTCATCCTGCAGCTTCTTGGATTTTTTTGGTATACGAGACGAGATTGAAGTAGAACCACTTTAAATTTTTCCTAAGATATCACCCCTTGATGATCATCAATGGTGTGTTGCATCTCCCACCAGGTTGGAGCGTCGTCCTTTAGGAATTGGGTGGCATAATGAAGCATTCTGTTGACTTCAATGTTGGCATCCTTCATTCTTTATTCAACCTGGAGCATCCACTTCTTTGCATCAGCGTGGCTCTTACGCTTGGTGGAGTTGAGTTCCTTGTCCTCCTTATTGATATGGTCTATCCGTCGAGTTGACCAAGGTTTAGAGTAGGAACGAATGGAGTATGGAAAGAAGAAGAATAACCCATACAAGAAACTTTATTTAGAAAATAGGTTTTCATTAGCTATGGTAATAAACCATACAAGATAGCAAACAATTTGTCGCATCTATATTTAGCGAAATCTTATTCGGGTTTGGTTCCTAATAGGTCACTTGGAATCTTCGAGGCTTCGAGTTTCCAAAAGTCCGCGTGCTCTTGATAGTCTTCCTGTTCTTCATAATCTTCAATCTTTTGAGTTCTTTAGTTAACAATATTGACTTAAGGCCTTTGAAGTATTTAATCTCGTAGATTCAGTCTTGGAACATCTTTCATGGAGGTCTTGAAGTCCCGACTTAATCGAAACATTGAGATGATCTTCTTTGAAAAGGTAATCTTGGGAAAAGTTTCTTCTTGAAGTGTGTAGTGGTCATTTTCTAATGTTGAAAAGAAGAGACTTAAATTTTAAAACCCCAAAGGTAGATGATGAGAAGTATGAGAGTTTTCTGAAATAACTTAGAAAATATTTGTCCTAAGGTTTTTCCATGTCTAGGGTCATGATCTACAGTCAACTTATGCTCTGATACCATCTGTAGTGACCTCGGATAAAGTAAGATCCTAAGTCCCTGTAACTAACATGCTAGTCCCTGGATCAATAGCTAGCACTCACAGTCGATGAAATATCATGTAAAACACAAGTCTTATTACATGAATCGAATAATCCAGAGTTTATATTATTATAACAGAAGCGATATAAATACAACTTGGAGTCCCATCAATGCCACAGGCAGGTTGAGTGAAGACCCGCGATCCTAGCGCACCTTTCAACGATCTCCGAAATTCTGCACATGAAACATGCAGCCAAGAAGTTGGGTCAATACTTTGAATGTATTGGAAAATTACACCAAGGAAAGAAAAGAGTATCTCTACATGCAAGGCTGGTATAGGCTGTAGAGTTCATTTGCTCAAAGCTAGTTTTCTTAAGTAGAGAGAAAAGGAGAGGATTGTCCTACTTTATAAACATTTGCTTAGATAAAATAAGGTCGAGTGGCACACGAGGATATTACGCACCAAGTTTCCAAACAACCAAACACTTGGATATTATGCACCAAGCGTCACTTGGATATTACACACCAAGTTCCCAAATTCCCACCCATTAGCGATATTACGCACGCCATGAGGTTTCAAAACTTTGTTTTTAGAAAAGAGAGAGGAAGATCCTTAAGAGGCTCCATCCTTCAGACGCTCATTGTTGTTATGTTACCGTGAACACGGCTGATCAATCAGATTGCAATACTCTCGAGAGTTTGTGCACTTTACCCACAATCCACGATCAAGTCCTTTTATAGACAAGACCATGGCGAGGCTTTCCCTTAGTAGCCCCTCTACCTTCTGGATCCAACCGTGCCAAGAATCCTCCAAATGTTGGTACCCAGGTGAGGTTTCCCACTAAGTACTAGGCCAAGACAGAGCCCATAATGTATTGTGGTTGCACTGGAAGCTTCTGAATTCTGAAACATGGCAGACTTCTTTGATTCCTGGGTGGCCGTCCTCCACCAAAATCTCACTCGTTGTCCCGACATCCATTCCGCCTAGAAGAAAACTTAGTTTTATTTTGAAGTGGATTTGAGAAGAAAAGTTTGCTCTAGAGAGCCTTTATACTTAGAAAAATTCTTTGTCTTTCGAACCCCCAACGATACTTTGTATATATAGCATAGCAAGCAATACTTAGTAAAAACAGGGGTAACCTATTAGGATGGGAAATCCTAAGTATAGAGCTACTCATGGCATACTACAAAATCATCGCACTTGCAAAATAATACTAAGGGAAAAATCTACTAGAACATCCTACACATGCATACTACAGAATTTTGAAGATCACATGCATAGAATCAAAACTGGGACAAAATTATGAACAAGTGGTGTAACTTGCCTTATGTTGATAATATGGGTGTTAGATTGTATTTCTTCGCAGAAATCGCACTCTCCGAACTATCTAATACAAGGACAAGGTTGTTCCAATCAAAACAATTGCAAACATAGCAAACACAACAAGGATGATCGAAAACATGCATGACGATTTAACATTACACAATGGGTATAATTAGCTTTATGAATATTAATATATCATATGATGCATGTATGAGTTCATTTAATGCAATAGGGTACTTGTTATTAATAATTACTTGCCAATATAAGGGTTTTGATAGTTCTGTTGAAACCTCTGTACTATCTGCCGTATTAAATTTGTATCTAAAGTGTACTGGATAGAGGGCATTAATACGAACCAGTAACAATTGGATTCAACTTAATCGGAGTTATAAATCTTTTCTTATGATTTAAATAGTGTTTAATGGAGTTTAATTCATTTAAAATATTACTTCATCAAAGATTATGTCTAAGACCAGATCTGTATTCTACGAGAAATTGTGGATCCATACACATATTATTTATATTTTTCTGATCTATAAATAATTTATTATGAATTTAATAATTTAAATAGCCATTAAAAGTAATTAAATTAATACAACAATTTTTATATTTCAAAAATTGTATCTAATAGTATATTAATGTCGTATATGAAATTATGAATCCATATATACCTTATTTGCATTTTTGGATCTACAAATAATTTATTATGATTTATTTAGTCTAAAAAGTCTATTAAACTATTTAAATTATTACAGTACAATTATACAGTAAAAGTTAGATCTAATCTTGTATTAATATTCTACATAATTTTCTGAATCCAACCATATATTATTTATAATTTTTGGACATGTATTCAATTTTATATGAATTTTACAAGATTGGACATAAATCTGGCTATTTTAAATATTAAAATCAAATAACTTTCATGGCGGTAGGCTGACCTGCTGACACGGCATATGATGGCGAAGCGATGACGCAACACGCGGCGCGATCCTAGTGGACGATACCTCTTCAGGTTTGGAGTCTAATCCAATGCGTTCAAAACGAATCCGACGGACGACAACGATTCCTTCTGAGATCACCGGTGAGGTCGGCGTCGGACGGCGGCGAGCGGCTCAGGTGATGAATGGCGGCGGTGCTATGGCTGTCACTGGCGACGTCGAGGTAGGCGACGGGGTGCGGGGCATCTTGGCGAACCTGATGGCGTGCTCAGCGTTGATGTTCGCTTCCTGGAGCGGCGACCAACGACGGATGGAGGCCTCGGTCGATGGGTGAGCGCCGACGAGGAATCTGTGAGAAAACAAAGACCTGCGGAGGGGGAAAAAGCATCAGGGAGGTGCGGACGAACCAGAGGATGAGAAACATATGGAGAGAGAGGGTCGGGGTGGACGGAAACCACGGAGCTCGAGCTCAATCTTGAGCTTCCGACGGCGGCGGTGCAGATGGCTCGAAATTGGTGGCTAGGGTTTCGATTTGCAGCAAAATCGAGACTAAAATGAGGCGGGGGAGTTTATACGAGGGTCTGGCGTGGATTAGGGTCGAGCACTGCACCGAATCGATCGGGATTCGCGGGGATTTAAACTCGGGGTCAACCGTGTTCGTCAGGGACTCCTCGTCAGGAGGAAGAAGGAGACGGGGTGGGGTCCCACCTGCCAGCGGGAGAGAGGAGGGGCAGGCTGCTTTCTTTGGGCCGGCTGCTTGAGGGCCATCTTGTGCTGCTCTGTGGCCCAGTAGGGCTGGGCCGGTCTAGCTCGCGGGTAGGGTTTAGTTAGTTTTTTTTCTTATTTCTTTTCCTTTTTCTATTTTAGTATTTCTTTTATAACTTTTTCATACTAAGTCCAAATGAGCTGAAATTTGTTTCTAAAATTTTGTAGATCATCATAGGACACTTTATAGAAATATTTTTCATATTTAAACAAATTGATTCATAATACCTTGTTTGTAGTCTTGTAGGAGTATTTTCGGTAATTTCAAAATAGGGTTTGCAAACGGTGATTTAACTTAAGAAATCAAACAATTGTCTTAGGTTTGTTCAAAACTTGGTAGTCATAGTAATCCTCTTCTTTTACTGTGGCTTAGTAAAATATCAATCATCAACAAAAGTTTCTTTTCATTCAAAATTTCAACAAGATTAAGCAATCCAATCAACTTAATAATTTTATTTTATCATTCCAAATTTAGGAAAAAAAATTCGGGATGTTACAGATAATGATGATGAAGAAGAAACATCAAATGGTGTGGCGGCAATTGCCACCACCTCTACATCCACATTCTGTCTCTGCGACTCTCCAAATGATAATATCTCCAACAAGAACGTCACTTGTCTTATGGCAATAGGATCAGAGATATTATTTTCTTCTCTCCCCATCTTAATGATTGATGATGATATGACTCTTCAGGTGAAGGAGGAATTATTTGCTTTTGATGTGTTTCTGACTAACTTGCAAGGGGAGCACAAGAATCATTTTGTTAATCTCTTGAATCAACTCTCATACACACAAGAATTCGTTGATGAGAGATGCAAACTAGGAAGTGAGCACATTGTTGAGACGGATGCTCTAAATAATGCTCTAGAAGAAGAGAAAGAGACTAGGATGTCTCTTGAACAAAATCTTGAAGGCATTGATGAGGAAAATGATCAAATAATTAAAAATCTCATTAAGGAATGTGATCATGCCATTGCTAAGTATAAAAAGGCTAGAAATGATAAGATTGAGTTTAGTATTGTTCATGACAAACTTGCCGAGGACTTTAGGAAGCTTGACAAGGCTCACAAGGCCTTGGAAAGTGAACTCTTGTCACTCACAAAGTCTCATGAAAAACTACAAACTCAATTGACTAATATTGCTTCACCTAGTACTTTCATTCCTTCTAGTAGTACAAACACCATTGAAGAAAATGTTAGGTTGAAGGGGGAGCTTGCTAAGGCCACCTTTCCCAAAGTAAAAAATTCCATTGATGATCTTTCGAGTAAGCAAAGTTGAAATACTAAGAAAGGGGGCATTAGTTTTGTCTCCAAGTCCAAGAAGAAGAAGAACAAGCAGAAGAAGGCCAAGCCCACACAAGCAAAATACAAGGTCATTGTGGTTTATTAGACCACAAGTGGCAAAAATTTGTCTCAAGATGACTTTGTAGGAATTGATAACCCTCACTATGTTTTAATGCGTGATTATTATGGTGATGTTTATGCACAATATGTTGGCCCATTTTATGGTCACATTGCTTGGTCTATTTGGGTTCCCAAGACCCTTGTTTCTAACAAAAGAGGATCCATTGAAAAATGGGTACCTAAAAACTAGTTTGTTCTCTTGTAGAACTATGCTTCCGGAGGGTCAAAGTGGGTGCTTGATAGTGGATGCACAAGTCATATGACCAGAAGCAAGGTGATAATGTCGGAGATAAGACCAAATCATGATCAAATAACCGCCACATATGCCGATAAGTCAAGGTCTAAGGTAATGGATCTTGGCAAGGTTGTGGTTGCACACGATACTACTCTCATGGACGTCATGCTTGTTGAGACCCTTGGATATAACTTACGTTTAGTGCATGCTCTTGGAAAGATGGGATTTGCTTTCTTTATTGATAATGATATTGTTGTCCTCCTGTGGAGCAAGACTCTAAAGGTCGCTTTCGTTGGGTACGTCGCAAACGACTAGTATGTGGTGGACTTTTCAGGGAAAACCACTACAAGTGCGATGTGCTTATTCAGAAAGTTCGATGTGGTTTGGTTATGTCATCGTCGTCTAGCCCATGTCAATATGAGATCTTTGCAAAGTCTCTACAAGGCTGGCCATTTTGTTGGACAAAAAGAAAATGTTTGTTTTGCCAAAGATCGTGTGTGCAGGGCATGTGTTGAAGGAAAGATGCATGATTCTACCTACAAGCCAAAGAACATCATCAAGTGCAAGAGGATCTTGGAGCTCCTTCACGTGGATCTCTTTGGTCATCCATATCATGCTAGTCTTGGTGGGAAGAAATATTGTTTGGTAATTGTTGATGACTACTCAAGATATACATGGGTGTAATTCTTCAAGTTTAAAAGTGAGACCCAAGCAAACTTCATCGACATCATCAACATGGTTCAACGTCAATACAATGTCCCCATGTTGGTGATCAGGAGTGACAATGGCATCGAGTTCAAGAACTACACTTTGAATGGATTTCTTAGTGATGAGGGGATAAAACACCAATATTCTGCTGCATATACCTCTCAACAAAATGGTGTAGCTGAGAGGAAGAACTAGACTCTAATGGATATGGAAAGGTCCATGTTAGAGGAGTTCAAGTCTCCATACAACTTTTGGGATGAAACAATCTCTACCACGTGCCCCAGGCATCAAACCGGCTCTGCATCCACAAAGAATTGATCAAGAATCCATATGAAATACTTACCGGTAACAAGACCAATGTTTCATACTTTCGGGTGTTTGGTTGTAAGTGTTTCTATTGCATAAAAGGTGTTCGTTTTTCCAAATTTGATTCCAAAGATTTAGAGGGTATTTTTGTTGGCTATGGTCTCATGTCCCACACTTATAGAATCTATGATAAACTCTCTGGAGTTTTCATATAATCTTGTAGTGTGGTTTTCGAAGAATATGATGGTCCCCAAGGGGGGGCGTGTTGATGGTTGTGATGTAGATGATGAAATACCTCAAGATGCCATAAGAAGAATGGGTGCGGGATTCATCCGCCCCATTGAGGAACCCCTTGTGGCGTATCAAGAAGAACTATGCTCTACTCAAGTGGAGCCCTCATCTTCATAACATCAACAAGCTCCTATTACTGAGGCAAATGATTAGCCATGTAACATCCCAATTTCAGCAACCCTGATTTGATGTCAAAAAGGCAAAAAATCAGGGGGAACAATTTTTTTCCTTTTAAGTGTTGCAATGTTTGCTTACTTGTTTTCTTGTATTCACACATCTAATTGTGTATTAGGTAATATACCTCTCACCTCAACCTCAGTTGATCAAAGCTATTTTCAAAAGAGATGTCTTGGATCATCTTCCATATTATCAAATGTTCTAGCATTTCAAACTTGGGCCAAGATGACTTGCCACAACAAAATATTTTACTAGATTCTATTAACAAAACTTTGGATAACTATATATTTAATCTCCTTATGTTTTCAAGACAGAACTTTCAACTACTCTTATCCCTAGGTTTTCCAAAACCTTTCGTAAATCCTTTTATTTCCAATCTTGGTAGAAATACTAAGAGGTCCTTATCTTACTTCAAGAACACAACCTATTCAATATAACCATCCTTACCTCAAGTTAGGATTGATGGTAACCTCAGAAGAAGTTGGATAAGTTTGATAAGATGAATTGCCTTGATTTGCTGGGTGACGAATTGCCTTGATATGCTATTAGTGATGACTTGTCTTCTTAGAAAGTTGTATGAGACAATCTAGGAGATCATACTATAGTATAAAACCAATGGTTAAGATAACCAAATCATTAAGCAAGAATCCAAAGCTGTATCTATCTTAAAGTCGCCTAGATAACCCCCTAATCCACATATCCAAATCAATTATGAGTTAATCCTTTGTATTAGAAGGCAACTCATACAAGACCAAATATAACCATGGATTCCCTCCTTTTCAATCTATACTTCTATATCAACCACTTGATGATGAGTATGGACCCCTGCATCCTCTCCAAATCTTTTCCTGCTTCACACTTTCCGAAATACACCAATCTGCCAAATTTGGCTAAGTCTAGAATCCTTAGCTATATTCAATCTTTGGAACCCTACCTACTACAATAAATGTGCATTCTTGAGAATGTACTTGCACCATATTGCAATACATCATTAGTACTACCAAATACCACTCTTTCCCTTGGCTAAACCATTCTTGGACCCACTCATCCATGATGGTTTTGTAGTTAAGAAACTATCCTATTTCTGAAAATCATATCATCATGCCTACTTTGGCAGAAGCTCACACCCATATGCTACCTCCCCTTGACCAAATCTCTGCATGAATATGATCTACTAACCATTTTCTATAAATCCATACCTCACTTGTTTTCAATGGAGCCTTGTGCTTCTTAAACCCACATGGTTTATGAGGCATCATTACTCATCTGCTATGGCAGCCTTATTTCCAACAAAGTTTGCCATCACTTATAGACTAACTCAAATACAAACAAGATCAAATATTGGTACATTTATCATCTACATAACTAGGTCTATCCATCCATACCTTGTATGAAGGTGAGCCCTACGCTCACTAATACAACAAGGTTTATGTGGCATAAAAACATTCCAACCCTAGATCCTCCATCTCTTGCTTTCCTCTAAAATCAAGTTTGATTTTCAAAAACCATGGTTGAAAATCATGGATACAATATGTTGACATCATCTATATTGATTATAAATATTCATCAAGTTTTGTCCCTAATTATTTTTGCCCCAAAACTATTTAAATCTCTCCTTTTCAAAATCCCCAAAACTCCCTCTATTGAAGAAACTTTGGTTTTCTTCAAATCACCTCCTAAACTAAATACACAATTGGTTCCTATACACCATATCCAAACGTCCCATCTTGAAAATAACTATTTTTGAGATGCTTTATTATTTCTTTTGCCCTTTTTCTTAAATGTCAGAAATAAGAAATAATGGTTTAAAAATACTTTCCTACCTTAATAAATTATGGAAAATTCTCCAATGTTTGACTTGATGTTTAGGACCATCACAAAAAAACCCCACTTCTCCAATTCTAAAATCTCAAACTAACTCAATAAAACAGATTCAGTAGTTTTAGAATAAGTGATATAAAAAGGATCGAAAATCATCCAATAAATCCCACATAATTGTAGGATGTGTATCCTAACCCTATCTAGATACCAGCACCAATGAATCATGTGGACAAGAGGAGAAATCAAGATATTCTTCATCATGATCAATATGGCCAAACAATTTTTATGATCAAAATCATGGACTAAACTCCATCCAAACCTCTGCCAAACTTGGCTAGCACATCTCCAAGAAACCACACATCCAATGGTCGACTAGCCCCTATAGCATCACTGTAGCAGAACACATCCACTTGTCCTTTGTGTTTGGATGGGGGAGAGACCAAAGATATTGCATATCTTGCTTATTCAATTTCTTGCAGCAGCTCTTCCCTTGTCTCTCTGACCTAGTGCACGACTCTAGAGCCTACCCACGTCCAAGCAACGCCCCTAGTGGCCAATCCCCGACTCCGTCCCTTGGCCATGTCCAAATAGACTAACACCACCATAGACCACCCTACCTCTGGTTTTTAAGACCCTAGGACACCTCGAGGCGCTCCTCCACCACTCATTCACTCCTCTCCACCCACTGTGCTGCCCTGAAACCTCCCTACCGATCCCCTTGATGACTCACAAGTATAGGGGGTGTATCATAGTACTTTTGATAAATAGGAGTGTCGATCCCAACGAGGAGCAGAAGGTGCTGAAAAGTGGTATGGAGCAGGAACTCTCTGCAAATACTTAGCAAACAGATTTCTAGTGATTTTCTGATAAGGCAACAAAACAAAGTGCAAGTAACAAGAAAAAACGCAGCAAGTGGCCCAATCCTTTCTTAGCAAAGGACAAGCCGGTGGAAATACTTATAAGGACCAAAGGTTTTCGAGGACACATGGGAATTCTATCAAGTGCTTTAGCTTCAAATAGCTCAGTACTCTTCTTTGGTGTTGTAAGTGTTGTGTGGGTGAACCTGTGCTAATGTACCGACCTTACTTGGACTAATACATACTTGTGATTAAACCCCCTGCAAACATCCATAACTATAGGAAAGTAATTAAGATATAAATCTAACCACAACCTTAAACTCTAAGATCCTACACTCCCTTGTGCAAAGGTGTCCTAACGGGGATTCAGGTTTCTGTCACACCGGCAACCCCACAATTAGTATCCAAATACACAATGCATTCCCCTAGGCCCATAAATGGTGAAGTATCATGTAGTATACGTTCACATGACACCACTAGAAGAATAGCACCACAACTTAAATACTAACCATTGAATAATAACTCAACACAAATCCACTAGCAACATCATGACTTCTCCCATGTCCTCAAGAACTAAACGAACTACTCACAAGATATCATATGGATCAAGATCAAAGATGATATTATAATGGATAACAATCTGAACATAAACAATAATCCAATGGTTCCACTCACAAGCATCAACTACAATAGTAATTAACACCGGGGAAGTTTCCCCTATGAACTAATGCAAGATCCAACACAATTGTTACAGTGGAACGGAGTGGTGATGATGGTGCTGGTGGTGTGGATGATGATCTCGATGAAGCCTAGCTTGATGATGGTGTTGATGGCGACGATCTCCCCTCTCCGGGAAGGAATTCCCCCGGCAGAAATCTGTCTACCGGAGAGATATTTCTCTCTCGGTGTTTTCCTCCCCCAGAGGCAGCGGAAATCTATTTTTGATCACTCCCTTAGCCTTAGGGTTCCATAGGGAAGATATAGGTGAAGTGGCGGAGTCGGGAGCCGGGCAGGTGGGCCAGACCGGCCCTAGGTGCGGCCCAGGGTGGGCCCGCGCCTAGGGGGGATGTGTCCCCCCTGTAGCCCTTCTTCGCTCCTCCTTCTGGCTTCCTCAATCTTCTGGAAAAATAATATTTTCCCATATTTTTTTGGTATTTTTCTGATCTTCGCAAAATTGCATCAAAATGCCTTCTTTTCCATCAGAATCCAGACTCCGATAGTCCATCCTCCAAGGATCATCCAACATGCATAAACAGATGAAAAGCCATAAGTAATACCTCATAATAAGACAAGTATCAATGAATAGAGGTAGATTATGATATAGAATGGTGATGCAAATTGGGCGTATCAACTCCCCCAAGCTTAGACCTTCTCTTGTCCCCAAGCGAAAACTGAGCTCAGTAAACATGTCCACAATTTTATGGAGTGAAGTGTCGATAAAAGAATACGAACAAAAAACATCACACTTACCATTACACAACTCATAGAAGAAAGAAACTCACCATTATATAACTTATCTTGCAACAAGTACATCAGTCACAATAGAGATGCATAAATATAAATCATAATTGGAATTGGCAAACTTGTTCTTGGTCAGAGAACACCTGGCAAACAGTTTCACAAAAAGCTTTTTGTAGAAGTTTTTCAACAGGAGCACTCTTTGCTCAAAAAGGTTTTTCAATGAAGGCTTTCAAAGTAATACTCAATAGATAAGAGTTTTGTGCAAACAAGGAAGATACAGAACATGAGTGAATAAATCACCATATGAATGCTTGAAACACAACAACTCAAATGCTTGCTTGCTATAGAGAGGAAATAGGTTTACTGACTCAACTTGGAAGTAGGAGAAAGGTCCCTTCATAGAGGGTAGTAGGGATTACAAGTCATAAAGAGCTTCCAAAAGATTATGGTACTTACTAGCTTTGAGCCCTCATTTCCCCTATCATAGGCATCTTGAGATGATTAAGGTTAAAGTGCACAAAGATGGAGTATATTCTTGATGAAATATAAGTTGGCAATCTCATGTCCCTTGAATATGAGGGCCACTCCTCATGCTACTCAACTTTGGTCACCGGTAAGTTCTTGTCATTGTAAGTACGTGCGTATCATAGAGAACCACCAATGGGGTACCCCTTGCCATGGTACAGGAGCTTTCCCATAACCAAAATGGCAAGGAAAGCAGACAATGAGCATCTCAACAATATTTTTATTTACTATGTGCATAGCTTTTTATTGAGGATGCTTCATAGATAGCTCACTATGGTGATGCTTCAAGTTTCCACCATGATTAGGCATGGCTTAGGCTAGCGGTCCCGGCGTTTCTCTAACACAAAATACAGACTCCATGGACTTACAAGTTCCCTCTTTATTTCACACCGTTGACATTCATAGACAAAAGAGCACGATATCAACTGTGTACAAAGTACAGGTGCAATGTTGAAAACGTTCCCCATGACAGCACGGTTCTGCTAATTCCAACGTATACATGCAAGCATATACAGCCTCGATGGCACAATGGTTCAAGTCTATTAGGGGCAAATAAATAAGATGTGTCATCAAGTTCGTGAGAGCTTACTAACTAGTTTTCACATAACAAATACTTTTTAATTCGAAAGGTAGATGAAGCTTGAGAATTTTCTTGGAATAGAAATAATGCTACTAGGTAGATATGGTGGACACAAATGGCAAAGGTTTTGGTTCAAAGGGAAAGGAAACATGAGAATTAAGCCTTCTCAAAACAAGTTTTTGGCTAGCAAGGCTGGGTAGCAAGCAAGAGAGTTGAAAGAAACAAGCAAACATAAAGTAATAAAGCCACATGCAATCTTCCTTGAAGACACAAAAGATCTTAAATAAAGAATACTAAGCTTATGAGCCAACAAGAAAGAAAACAAATGATACAAAATACCAGCAAGATTTTTCTCTTTTTTCTTTCAAACTTCAAAAACTATTGCTACTGACCAGAAATCAGTTTGCCAAAACCAATTTAGATCCACTTGATAATCCCAAAGTTATGCCAATACTGATCAACAAGATCCATCATATAATAGAGATTGCAAACTAAAATAAGAAGTGCAAAAAGTAAAAGATGATTCTTCTCATTAATATTCCAATAAAGGAACTCACACCAAGGGATACATAGATAACCAACTAAACAAGAGATACTTCCACATGCAAACCAAACTATAAGATAACTTCTCTACCAAAGATATGAATCCACTAAAAAGGTAAAATATAAAAGATAATGGTGGTGATACCGCGACACTCCCCCAAGCTTGGAACAAGCCAAGGGGATGCCAAACCTGATGACGAATTACTCCTTCGGTGGTGGTGGTGTTCTCTTGATAAGCTCTTCAATAAGTTTCTTGAAATCTTCCAAATCGAAGGTCAGAGTACGAATCAATTCTGAATTATGCTCAATGTAGCTCATGATCAATTTGGACAGAGGATCCCAGTCCTTATTATTCTTCCTCCACTCTTCCTTATTAGAGTGTTCCTTCCCTGCATGGTTAGAATGAGTGGTACAAGGAGGAAGTGTCCGTGGAGAGAGGATATGACGTGGAGGTTTCCCTCATGTATACATCCATGCTGTCTTCTTAAGATTAGTAGGTTTTGCCACCAATCCAATGCTCGCGACGGTACTGCGGGTGTCCGGTTGTTTGTCCTCCTCCATGTCTCCTTCATAACCTGCAAAAATCTCCTCCTCCTTGGGTTTGTGAGGATCGTCTTCCTTAGGCTTCTTGCCTTTGTCGTTGGCGGAGACCATGGTGCTCTAAACTTGAGAAGTTTTCCTGACAGAAACATATCGAAATGAAAATATGACAAGAACACGATGCACGAACCTCGGGGGATCCGGGGGGGGGGGGGGTTATATATTACGAAGATTCAAAGAATAAGGAAGGTTTTGACACGGAAACAAGGCGGAGACGGAGTTCGGGGGTGGCACACCCCCTCCAGGCGCGGCCAGGCAGGGGCCCGCGCCTAGGGTGGGTTTGTCCACCCCGGACTCTGTTTCCTCTTCAGTTCCGTCTCGTAACTTCCCTTATGTATTAAAAACATCAAAAATATAAAAAGATTGGGGTTTCACGAACCTTCTGTTTTCACCACTTTTACCTATTCAAAGACGAACTCTGCAGTTTATGGTGTTTGCCTTCAGATAAATTCTTCTGGAGTCACCATTTGAATAATATCAACATCTTCATTATAAGAATCTCCAGAAATATAATGTTTTAGTCTTTGACCATTCACCACATGTGTTGTGTCATCCTTCATAGAATAAATTTTGATGGCACCTGAACGGTATACTTCCTTGATAACAAAAGGTCCTTCCCATTCTGAGAGTAGTTTCCCTGCAAAAAATCTGAGACGATACCTATACAAAAGAGCTTTCTCCCCAACATGGAACTACCTTTTGAGAATTTTCCTATCATGCCATCTTTTTACTTTTTCCTTAAAAAGCCTAGAATTTTCATAAGCTTCACCTCTCCACTCATCTAGATTACTTAAGTCGAGCATTCTTTTCTCACCTGCAAGTCTAAAATGTCTATTCAACTCTTTCACTTCCCAATAAGCTTTGTGTTCTAATTCTAAAGGCAAGTGGCTTTCCCATAGACCATTTTGTAAGGAGACATCCCCATAGGATTTTTATAAGCAGTTCTGTAAGACCACAAAGCGTCATTCAACTTTTTAGCCGAGTTTTTTCTAGATCTATTGACAGTCTTCTACAAGATAGATTTAATTTCCCTATTGGAAAGTTCTACTTGCCCACTAGTTTGGGGTGATAAGCTGAAGCAATTATATGGTTTACATCATACTTAGCGAGAGTTTTTCTAAAACCCCCATGAATAAAATGAGAGCCTCCATCAATCATGATATATCTAGGCACACCAAACCTAGGAAAAATGACATCCTTAAGCATTTCAAAGAGGTCTTACCATCAGCACTATTTGTAGGTATGGCTTCTACCCACTTTGTAATATAGTCGACAACAACAAGAATATGAGTGTACCCTTTTGATGGGGGAAAGGTCCCATAAAGTCGAATCCCCAACAATCAAAAGGTTCAATAACAAGAGAATAATTCATAGGCATTTCATTGCGTCTAGAAATGTTACCTACTCGTGGACATTCATCACATGATAAGACAAACTTCCTTGCATCTTTGAAAAGGGTAGGCCAATAAAATCCAGATTGTAAAACCTTTTGTTCAGTCCTATCCCCTGCATGAGGTCCTCCATAAGCACTGCCATGACATTTTCTCAATATCTCTTGTTGTTCAAATTCTAGAACACATCTTCTCATAATGTCATCTACTCCTTTATATAAGTGTGGGTCATCCCAAAAGTAATGCCTTAGATCATAAAAGAATTTCCTTCTCTGCTGAGCTTTAAAGGTTGGAGGCAAGTACTTGGAAACAATAAAGTTAGCGTAATCAGCATACCAAGGACTCGCATGCGGACTTACCCTTATCGCAGCCAACTACTCATTTGGAAAAGTATCATTAACAGGCAATGGGTCAAAAGAAATGTTTTTCAAATGAGATAAATTCTTAGCAACAGGATTTTCAGCACCTTTCCTATCTACAATATGCAGATCAAACTCTTGTAAAAGCAAAACCCACCTGATAAGTCTAGGCTTAGCATCCTTCTTTGTCATAAGGTACTTGATAGAAGCATGATTAGTATGAATAGTAACCTTTGAATCAACAATATAATGTCTAAACTTATCACATGCAAAGATTATAGATAAGAACTCTTTTTCAGTAGTAGCATAATTCCTTTGAGCAACATCTAGAGTCTTGCTAGCATAGTGAATAACATTCAACTTCTTGTCAACACGTTGCCCAAGGACAACACCCACAGCAAAATCACTAGCATCACACATAGTTTCAAAAGGTAAACTCCAATCAGGTGGTTGAACAATAGGAGTAGTTGTCAAAGATTTCTTCAAAGTTTCAAAAGCTTCCTTACAATCATCATCAAAAACAAAAGGTACATCTTTTTGAAGAAGATTAGTAAGGGGCTTTGAAATTTTGGATAAATCTTTAATAAACCTCCTATAGAAACCAGCATGACCAAGGATACTACGAATACCTTTGATATCACTCGGACAAGGCATATTCTCGATTGCTTCAATTTTGGCTCTGTCAACTTCAATGCCTCTTTCAGAGATCTTGTGTCCAAGAACAATCCCTTCATTAACCATGAAATGGCATTTCTCCCAATTAATAACAAGGTTAGTTTCTTCACATCTCTGCAAAAATTTATCAAGGTTGTGCAAATAGTTATCAAAAGAAGTTCCGTAGACGGAAAAATCGTCCATGAAAACCTCCAAAATTTCTTCACAAAAACCATGAAAGATAGCATACATACATCTCTGAAAGATTCAGGAGCATTACATAAACAAAAAGGCATATGCCTATAAGCATAAGTACCATAAGAACACGTGAAAGTAGTTTTCTCTTGGTCTTGTGCTTTCACAACAATTTGAGAAAACCCAGAATAACCATCAAGAAAACAAAAGTGAGTCTTTTTGGACAACCTCTCAAGCATTTGATCAATAAAGGGCAAAGGATAATGATCTTTCATAGTAACTTTATTAATCTTTCTAAAATCAATGCACATTCTATACCCAACCACTACTCTTTGATGTATAAGCTCATTATCTTCATTAGGAACAACAACTATTGCCCATTTCTTGGGAACACAATGAACAGGGCTAACCCATTGACTATCAGAAATAGGATAAATAATACCAGCATCGAGGAGTTTTAATACCTCATTTCTTACCACATCCTTCATCTTAGGATTTAGACGGTGTTGGTGCTCAACAACTGGTTTTGCATCAGGCTCAATATTAATAGCATGCTGACATATAGTAGGAGAAATTCCTTTTAAATCATCAAGAGTATAACCCATAGCTCCTTGGTGTTTCTTCAATACCTCCAATAACCTTTCTTCTTCCTTTCCTGAAAGTTTAGAACTAATAACAACAGGATACACTTTCTTATTGTCAAGATAAGCATATTTAAGATCATCAGGTAAAGGTTTTAATTCGAAAACAGAGTCCTCTTTAGGTGGTAGTGTGGTACCCAAGTCTTCCACATGTAGATTATGCTTTAGTAACTCAGGCTGACGAAGGAAAATCTCGTCAATCTCATTTCTTTCCTTCATGAATACATCACTTTCATGATCTTCCATGAACTGTTGGAAGGCATTGTTAGGAGCAAGAGAAATAGAAGAAAGTTGTTCAACCCTGAAATCATCATTAGGCAGTTCATTTTCATAAGGATTTTTTGCAAATTTGGAAAAATTAAACTCATAAGACTCTCCATCAAACTTAGTCAAAACTTTTTCCTTCCTACAATCTATAATAGCCCCACAAGTATTCAGGAAGGGTCTACCAAAGATAATAGGATAGGTTTTATTAGCTTCTTTACCAAGTACTAGAAAATCAGTAGGATATTTAATCTTACCACAAAGGACCTCCACATCTCTCACAATGCCAATGGGGCAAACTTGCTCTCTATTGGCAAGGTGAATAACCACATCAATGTCCTCAAGCTCACAAGGACCAATTTCATGCATAATTTCCCTGTAAAGCTCATAAGGAATAACACTAGAACTAGCACCAATATCACATAAACCATAATAGTTATGGCTACCAATTCTAACAGAAAGCACAGGGACACTAGCTTTTCTAACTTTATTAGAATGAGAAACAATATTAGTGGCATATTCATAGAAGAAAATATGCTCATCCTCTATATTTCTAGTGACAAGATCTTTCACAATAGCTACCACATGTTCAATATCAATAAGCTCATCGGACCCCACAGTTTTCTTTGCGCTTTTGCTAACCACATTATCTATAATAGAATGTTCCCTTACTTTGTAAGGAAAAGGGATTTTATCAACATAAGGTTCCGGCAAAATAGGATCAATAGTAAAAACCTCTGCACTTCTAACAGGAACATGACTAACAACATCTTTATAATGAGCATGGTACTTGTCCCACTCTTTCTTGGGAATTTCAATGTAAGAGGCAAAGACCTTAAAACATTTTGAAAGAACTTGAGGGTCAAGACCAAACTCATTGCTAACCTCATGGAAGTCATCAGTTCCCATAAAAGATTTAATGCATTCATAATCATAGTTTATACCTGACTTTCTTCCTTTCTCATTCTCCCAAGCTTCAGTGTTTTCTTGAATACGGTCTAGTAGCTCCCATTTAGCTTCTTCCTTCATACGTGTAAATGATCCAACACAAGAAGCATCTAGTAAATCTTTATCATGAAAAGAAAGCCTAGCATAAAAGTTATTGATAATAATATTGTTAGGGAGTTCATGAATAGGATATTTAAGCATTAGTAACTTCAATCTCCCCCAAGCTTGAGCTGTACTCTCTCCATCACGAGGCCAAAAGTTATATATCAGATTACTGTCCTTATGAATCTTACTGGGAGGATAAAATTAGAATAAAAGAGAGATGCCATCTCCTCCCATTCCATGGATTGTCCATTCTTCAACAGCTTATACCATTCTTCAGCTCTCCCTTTCAAGGATATGGAGAGTAGCTTCTTCTTCACATGTTCAGTTGTGATACCTGCACACTTAAACAATCCGCATAATTCATGGATAAAAATCAAGTGATCACCAGGATGGACAGTTCCATCCCCAAAATAATAATTATCCATAACACGATCAACAATACTTGTAGGTATCTTAACAGGATCTATCTCAACAGGTGGTCGTTCATCTACTACCCTAGAAGTGGTAGTAGTTTTCGCAAACAGAAAACCAAGTGGGTTATCCATATTAAAAAGAAAGTAACAAGCAGTAACAAAAAGCAATACTCACAGAAAATAGTCTTGATGACCCACAAGTATAGGGGGTGTATCGTAGTACTTTCGATAAATAGGAGTGTCGATCCCAACGAGGAGCAGAAGGTGCTGAACAGTGGTATGGAGCAGGAACTCTCTGCAAATACTTAGCAAATGGATTTTTAGTGGTTTCTCTGATAAGGCAACAAAACAAAGTGCAAGTAACAAAGAACAAACGCAGCAAGTGGTCCAATCCTTTCTTAGCAAAGGACAAGCCGATGGATGTTGGGGATATGCTATATGGGTATCCTCATAGCATGTCTCCTATCCGGATAACCCGGGTGGCCCACAGTTGGTAGCATGGTCCATGGCCTGCTGGGCGGCCCAGTTAGATGGATCCAGAAGGGAAGCCCATGCCGGATGAAGGAAGGCTACGGAGGAATCACCGACATACCTGGACACTTGGAGTGCAAGACACGCTAGACTAGTTGTATGCAGTGTAGGATTCTGTAATCTGTCCGGCTAGGACTTTTCCCTGTAACCCTAGGACCTGGCAACTATATAAGTCGGGCCTATGGGAGCCTTTAGGGCACAATCTCAGACGATAACTTAGACTCTCTAGTCACCTCGCACAGCGAACCAATCCCTGTAAGTCGGCGTATGGCCCTTATAGTGATTTATTGCACGACTAGGATTCCGCCATCGTTGTGGGATCTGAACCTAGGTAAGCTGTGTTACCTTGTACCCGTCAACCGTCTGCCTTCCCCTAAGTCTCTAAACACGCACTGTGAGGACCCCTCCATGGCGTACTCGTCGGCAGTACCACGACAGTTGGCGCCCACTGTGGGGCAAGAGGCGCTTCAGGCTCTTCAGGGGGCGAGGATCAAGATCTTCGCGGGAATCGGCGAAACCGTAGCCATCGGTCATGTTCTCTTCTCCAGCAATGTTTTGATCGTCCCTCCCGACGAGTTCTGGATCCCGGTGAAGACGACCCCTACGCGGTGCTCGATCGTACCCATCGGAGATATCCACCTCTTCATCGGCGAAATCGACTCTAGCACTAGTTCCCTAGGAGTCGGAGGAGCATCAAGACCCGCATGGACCGCCTACGGGCAGGATACGTTCGCGGAAGGATCGATGTCGGATCTCTCCTCGGATTTTGCCGGCAAAGATCAGAAAAATTCAAGGCCCACCCAAACCGCCCCTCTGTAGGATATAACGGTGGAAGATCGCTGCAAGTCCGCCGGCTTAGTCCGCGCGTCTGGACAGCAGAGATCAAAGTTCGTCGGAGTGGTGACTATCTTCTATCTGGCGCGTTGCATTCAGAGAGAAGGCGAAAACCCCCGTGATTACCTTTCTAGGTGGCTCCGTATATGGGACGATCTGGCGCATTACCCCAATGATGATGCCATGTATCACTTTGTGGAAGGACTGGACCAAGGTACGCATTACCCCCGTGATTACCTTTCTAGGCGGCAGCAGGCTTCAGGACGCCTCACCTTCGAAAGCATGGTGCACACCATCAATAACTACGCGGAGGCTGAGGAGGCAGCTCAGAAGAGCTCTCACGCTCATTGACGGAGCACCTCTGCCTCAGCCGCCGCTGCCGCCACCTCCGGTCGTTGTCGCCACAGCTGCGCCACCACCCGCAGTCCTTGTCGCTACTATTGCACCTCCACGCCCCGTCATCGAGGAAGCCCCGACACCCTCCGATTCCGTGATTGACGTACTCTACGCCGACTTCAGCGCAGATTCGGAGGAGATAGATTTTAGCCCGGAGGATCTAGACTCTGCCATGCAGGAGATGGAGGAGGATTACAAGCGCGACGAGCAAGCCAACAACACCGTCACGTCCCGAGAGGTGTTCGTTGCCATTGGGACAGCGATGGATGAAGATCAACCCGGACGAGCTCCGCCTACAGCGCTGGACAAAGGGAAGGGACCACCTGTTGCTGCCGACAATGATCGTGCAAAGGTCATGCCCCCTCCACCTAACCCAGTGCAGCAGCCGCAGGAACTCGTCACCGGTCCGAGCAACAACAACACTGCAAAACTGCCGCCTCCGGCATCTACGTCTGCTGCTACCCAAGTTACTCCATCCGATAGAGTGATGTACGGCAATCTCCTCATCGAGCCTATGACCGTGGCTCAAATTCGCAATGTAGTCCAGCTTGACGAGAAGTGCCAGCAGCTGTTGGAGGAAGCACAGGCCATCGCGGAGCAAGGCGCAAAGCTAGATCGAGATCTGGCCAACGCGCAGAAGTCAATAGAGAAGCTAGAGCAATGGAGGCGGGGTACAAGACTCTGCTACATCAGCAGAAGGCCAAGAAAGCTCCAGCTCGTGTCATCAACGATCCTGGAGTACGGCGAAACCTAGGATGGGCTCCCTCGAAGCCGGCACATGCCAAGCCATACATTGACACTGAAGGCAGACAGGTGATGCCCACTCCTCTCCTCAACCTCGCCGTTGCCAAGACCCTTCTGGAGTAGGATAGATCACCCGAAGTGGTAAACCAGGTCCATGACCTAGTGGCCAAGGCGGTGAAACAGCAGGAAAAGGCCACCTCTCAGAGGCTTGAGTCTGACCCAGAGTTTTGCTAGTATAGCCAGCATAAACCGCCAAGGGATAGATCTCCTGTTGATGTCGGGTCTCAGACGGGCTCGTCAGAACAAAGGCGGAGGGATGCGCGCAATAGGAAGGAGATCAACTCCTCGTCGCCCATCGCCACTGCCCCGTTCACCCCGACATCGCGAAGATACTAAGGCTCACCATCGTACGGATATGCCTCCGCTAAGGCAGAGCGGCATCGTCATCCGTGACAACACGGAGCAGACCCGTCATGACAGAGAGCGCAACCAAGGACACAAGAGCAGTTCACGCCATGACCCCCCGCGTCTGACAAGCAACCGCGACAAGCGTGAGGCATCGTAGGAGGGTAACAACAAGAAGGCTAACCCACCACCACCTTCTCTTCCGTTGCCACCTAGCAGCCATCATGGCAGAGGAGGCCCGTGTCGTTCATGCATCCCATCCCCTGATGGCAAGAAAAAGAAAAGAAGCCCGGATCCATCCGATGCACGTTCGTGTCTGGACAAGATCCACGAGGCCCGGGAAGGACCATACTGTGGTGACCTAGCATACCACTGCATGTGTAGTACACTATAGTCGTTGACATGACATCCACAGAACACCGTTCTGTAAATATGACATCCCTTAGAGTGGTACAACAGAAACATTTTGGGTCCATATTACAAACATTCACACATTATTATTATTACAATACCAGAAGTTTGAGACTTCAATTCAACTTACAAACCAAAATATAAAGTGTTTCAGCGGAATTTAAAAGTAGCAACTCCAACTAGGAGTTGAGCTTAGCAGCTTATTCTATAGAGTTCATGCTGCTTGGCTCCGTTGGTTACTACTAACTAGGATACTTAGTTGGACTCGTTATCATCGACACCATAGCGGATTTAGTAATCCACTCCTTCAACACCTCCTGACAGGTCAGGCTCCTCGTAGAACACATCTTCTTGGCATTCGGCTGCATACATTGGCACGTCTTCGGGATCCTCAGAGTCTAAACAAGGGATCAAAGGAAAGGATGAGTAACAGCGTTACCCAACAAGTTCATTATATGCAAGGTGGGAAGTTTTATGCTCTAACTACCACCTCGGACTATACGTCCTTGGCACTATGCAGTTTTTGTAAATCTTTCTTCAAATATTGATTTTATTATGAAAATCTATGACCATCAGCCTGCACAGGTTGACCAGAACTTTCATGGAGTTCCTTTCCTGCCGCGTACACAGCTCCTTCCCGGAACAGGGAGTAACAAGTTACAATATTTACACTTTGCAGAGGTGCGTTACTTTACCCATGAGAGATCAACTCCTTGTTGCACAACCGGGCGTACTTTCCCGTCCACAATTCCATGATGTGGGGCCCAGTAGTTGGTCCAAGCCAATCACTGCCCCCTTCGCGACCTCGCATGCCTCCTTGGTGTACACCATGCCCACATATTGAATTACGTCAATGGTTTATACATACCGTTAGATGCCAGAACTATCGTGGGACGTTGAGGGTTCCCACCCATATGCTGCATATCCTCTACGAATTACCAATTAATATGCACTCTACGAGGATAACAGCCAATGTTAAGGAAATCGGTAATCGTTAGCTTCTCGGTTGGCTTGGGAGTAGCGATTAATCGGAATTCGGACGATTAACTGATTTAATCGGTCGGCTATTAATCGGTGTAGCCTACAAAAATTAGCACCTAAAACACGTATGAATCCAGAGCCTTAAGCTCCCGGATGAGATCCTCAAGGCGCTTGAGCTCTTGTATCTGAGGACTCGTCAACAACTACGAGGAACTGGTCAACAACGACAAGGAACTAGTTGGTGATGGCTGAAATCAAGCTCCTGGAGGCAGGGATCGGACAGGAGCTTCGCAAAACCTACTTCATTGGGGCAGGCTAGCGGATCGATGAGCGATATGTGTTGATAATTTTGCAACTTTTTGACCAAGTGTAGTGGTTAATCGGGAACATACCTAGTAATCGGAGTTTCAGACCTATTAATCGGGCTAAACGATTAACACAAAGGATTAGTGATAATCGACACAGTCGGGTTCCTAGTAGCGATTAATCAGCCTATTAATCGCTGATTCGGCCTATTTTTTGAACAGTGATAACAGCCACGACCTGCACATCCGGCTTCATGCGAGAGGAAGAAGATGCAGCTGACTTCTCTATCCCATTCCAAATCTCATGGCTAACGTGTAATATACGGCGCTAGAATCACTGATGTCATGGGTTATTAAGTCCCTAATTGATCATCATTGTTGCAACTAGAACCCTAAGTTCTATTGCTCCATTATATCATCACTTAGGATGATATCTAAGATTTATTATCTTGAGAAAATAATATTTTATTTTTCTATAATATAGATGATAACACACAATTTGTAAATACTTTGATAAAGACTCTTCAAAGGACATGAGCAAGTGATGAAGTTTCCTTGTGATTGCAAGGTAGTGAAGTCTGATGCTTGCACTGGACCTTGAGCTTCTATGTCTACAAAAACATCATTATTTCCCGGTAAGGACAATATTTAAAGAAGAAAAATGATTATGCAAAGTAATGTAATGCATCATTTAGCTTTATCTGTATTCTTCCCCATTTGTTTAATTTATAAAAATTCTTTTAATAATAAAGAATTTATAAATATTAATTTTTAATATTTATTGAATATTGTATTCTTTTATTTTATTTCAATTTATTTGCATTTTATTTACTTAATAATTCCTTTAAGAATTATCATTAAATACCAAAAATTGATATTAAATATTTGTTTAGTATTTTTATTTATTTTTATCATCTTCCAATAATTTTGTAAAATTCCATAAGGAATATATATTACAAAATTCTTAATAAAATTTATATGTCTAAAATTTTATTTTTTTAATTTATTTGGATAGTTTGGATTATTATGAATCCAAAAATATTTTATTTATAATTTTTGGATTTTTATTTTATTTCCTAGAATTTATTTAAGTTTAGGGGCATTTTGGTCTTTTCCTATTTATTAAAAATAGTCTTTAGGTAAATGGGTTGCCTATTTGGTTTATTGGGCCCTGGTGGTCTAATAGGACAGAACCAAAACCACACCCCGAAGGGGTTTTGGCCCAGTCCAGCCCACTCCCTCTGTCACTCGCTCGACCTTATCCTTCTCTCCTCCTCCTCGACCCCGTGGTCGATGGCGCCGCCGCCGTGCTCTGCTCGCCGCCGTGGTCCTCCCTGGCCGCTGCCGTGATGCAGGGCGAGGTTGTCGACCACGCGCTACCCTTCTGTCCAATTCGATTTGGCTATGGAGCTTTCTCGTGGCCAAACTAGCCTCATCCCGAACCCTAGGGTTTGGGGTGATGCGGTTGCTGTCGCCGCCGTTGTTGCCGTGTGCTGTGGTGGTGCTCCTTGCCTCCAGGCGTGGCTATGGTCGCCGCCATGGTGTTGTGTGTGTTTCATAGCCCCTTGGGGTGCTCCCCGTGCCGCCGTGTTTGTCGTCAACCCTTTGCTTCCTCTTCTAATCTTCAACGAGGACCATACGTAAGTTGTTCCTCTCTCCCTCGTGCTCTCTATGCTAGGCCATCCCATGGTAAATGTTGGTAGTGGCCATTCGTGGCTAGTGTCATATCCTGATTAGGATTATTTGTTCTGCTTAGGGTTCAAATCCCTCTGTTAATTGGATATCGGACGAGTTAGATCATTTATTGATGATCCTTAAACCTATTGAGTGGTGACTTGCTGTGGATTACTGCTAATGGTTAGTTTTGATGATGCTAGTGGATTATCAACTGGGTCCCATTGTTAACTCTTATATGGTTCAAATGATAAGGTTGCTTTGGAATTGTTGTTTGGAGATTCTAGTGGTTTGAGAGCTCATCACTGACATTACTTAGGTGCTGACAGTGAGCTCTGAATGATGATGTCACATCCCAAGATTTTCCAAATCTTGTTATGTGAAAAATAAATGAATAAAATAAAACTTTGTTGATTTTCAGGGTGAGAAGAAACTTTTTGATTCCAATTGGAAACCTTCAAACCTATTTGATCAAACAAATCCTAAAGGGATTTGAAAAGATAAACAATTAATAAAGAAAATATTTAAAAATGTGAAATTACTATTTTTGGATCTTTTAATAAAAAGATTTGGTTTTCAAAAGCAAAGATAGAATTATAAATAAGGATTACTTTATAAAGCCAAATTAAACCTTGCCCAAGCTTTTGAATTAAAATATTTTGTTTTGATAAAAAGAGTAGAAGTTTATTTAAATAAAATAGGAGGATTTATTAATATCCCATTTTATTAAAGTAAGGACTTTTCCCATTTTAATTAAACACCAAAACTTGTTAAATTATTTTAAACAAGTTTTCCAAGTATTCTATATTTTTAAATAAAACCTACTGATATGGTTTTTGATAATATTTAGATTTTAAATGGAGTTTTAAATAAATCAAAATCCTATTTGATTTAATAACTAAGGACTATTTTAGTTAATAAATAAATGGATTCTAAAAAGAATAAAAATATTATTTTGTTTTGGACTTTGATTTGTGTTGTTAAACAAAACTAAACACAATACAAAGTTTGGTGGAAGTTTGGTTTGTTTTGGTTGTTTGAATTGTTGTTTGAAATTCAAAACAGAAAATCAATTAGAAAAAGAAAAAGGTTACTGAATAAAAAAATGAATGAAACCTGATCCAACCCAGCAGGCCCAGCAGCCCAGTTTCAGCCCAACTATTTTTCCCACACGCGAAACGTTTTTCACCGAAACACGCACCCGCACAGTCCCAGACAGGTGCCCCCTCTCCCTATCTCTCTCCCTCGTTGACAGCAAGGCCCCACCCCTCCTGTTCATCGTCTTCCCCCTGACCACGTCGCCCTGCCATTACAGCCAGTAACGCCGGCGATCAATTTGCGTTAACAGCGACCATAACTCCCCCTGCGACCACGCGTGCATCAACGCCCCTCTCCCCTCTCTCATTTCCCCCAGATAGCTCCCCCTCTCTGCCTCTAGGCTGCCCCAATTCAAGCCCGCACCCCCACTGCTCCGACGAGGTTTTTCCACCGATTCCGGCCACACCTCGCCGCCCCTCTCCTTTCTCTGCATGCGAGCTTGCTTCCCACCTCCTGGCGCATCTCCCCGTGCCACTCATTCGCCCGCGGGCGCCCCAGAACATGGACTTCGTCTTCATCTGAGCGCCACCGCACCTGCCATTTCCTCCGGCGAGACTTCCTGGTAAGATCAGACCGCCCCGAAGCCATTCATTGATGCTCACATGTTCCCTGGTACCGTGCGCGTCTAACGCACCCCTTATTTCAATTTGCCACGCCTTGTAGCCCCGCCCCCGTCGACGACCGTATGAACCCGAGGCGCAGCTCCACTCCGGTGAGCGATTTCGATCACCACCGTGCGCCCCTTCGCCAGCCAGTACCACCTCGAGCTTCAGCAAGTCTCTGCGAGTCTGGTAAGCCTCACCAACCTCTTCCTCGCTTCCTCTAGCACCAGCTCCGCGTGGCGCCCACACCGCACCGCCAGCCGCTGTCAGCGCCGCTCGAGTTTGGTCAATCAGATTTACACCGTTAGATCTTGATCCTATGGCTAGTATTAGAACCTGAGCGAAAGGGTATGAGCACGTCTGAGCCGCGCGATCTGTTTAGATCCAACGCCTCACAGAGAGCGATCCGTGCGAACCGGTACCGCCCAATGGTATTGCGCCGCGTGGCACTGAATCTGTTTAAAACAGATTTTAGAATCTGATTTAGATGCAAATTTGTAAACCTCATAACTTTTGATCCACACGTCCAAAATTTGCAAATTTTATATCAATGGAATCAGCAATACAAGCCCTATCCAACCATGCAATTTGTTTAGTAAAAAGCTTCTGGTAAAATGTTTATTTTTGCAGAAACATTTGTATGCTTGTTTAGGTTATAAAAATTATTCCAAAATGATTTTGGGGTTGAAATCTTTGCAAAATGGTTTGTTGTGAACCAACTGACCCTAGGAACCAACTTATGGATTTAAAAATGTATTTGGTGAAGATTAGGATTGAATAATTGAATTAGCTCATTTCTAGTCAAATAAAAATGTTGATTTTGATATGGAAATGATTTTTGAGTTAAACCTTTTGGAAAATGATTTGATTCAAACCTACTGACCCTAAACACCAAGTTTGGTGAATTAACAAATTGTTGGGTGAACAATATAAATTGTTGCCATGCTAAAAGCAGTTTTCCACCACATGAAATAATGATTTGATTTAAAAATGATCTATAGATAAAACCTTTTTGCAAATGGGTTTGACACTTTAGAAAATGACCATTTTGAAACTAACATTGTTTAGAGCCTAGTAGAAACCACTTTTGCAAATAAAATTATCTTTTGCATGCTTGCATGCATGACTTAGTTTCTATTATTTTATGTGTGTTAAATTGTTTGAATATTGTTTGGAATGCTAGTTGAATCTATGTTTGCTTGATTGATTTGTAGTGGAGTTAGAAGAGTGTGATTTTAGCAAGATCAAGAAGTGAACCAACATCCTCTACCAAAAAGGCAAGTGACACTATCATCCATGTCCTACTATTTTCATTACACTTAGTGGATTTTGAAACATGCATGAGAAAGACTACTATATTTTGCTATGCTAAATCCTAATAGGATACCCTTATACATTCCTTAGTGAAAACAATGTAGTTGTAATATGCTTAGCCCTGCTATATATATATTGAGAAAGGATACATGTTGAGATTTATGAAGTTGAGAAAAGACTTATGTTTTATATAATAAAACAAGTACTCAATGAACCACCTGGGTGGACAAGGATACTCAAGTTTTGGACAAGGTGGCAACAAGAGGAACCATGTTTATATGGAAATCTCTTTTGTTGTGCACCAGATGAAAACCACCCAGGGACTTAGAGATTGAACATGTTTCTCGTACAGTGGCTTCCGTGTACAGCCACATGCTAAATGGGCACTGGCTTAGTCAACTACATTAGGAAGACCCATGCATTGGCCTCTTCAGGTTAACTGGAAATGAGGGAACTAGGAACCCTACATTGGTGCCTGAAGACAAGCTAGCATTGTGTATTGGGAGGACCCTATGGAAAGACTTCGTCACATTCTCAATCTGCCAGTACTCCATATTGGTGAGTACTTATCCAGCGGCCACTAGTGGCAACAAGATGAGATTGTGTCATGTGGGTAAAGTGTACAACTTCTGCAGAAGATAAAATTCTAAGTACTTAGCCGTGTCCCCGGTTATGGACAACACTGAGCAGCTAAGGCCTGAAGCTATGGGAAATCTCGACATTCCAATTTCTAGAAGCAAAAATTTAAAGTGACAACAAAATACTTGAAGCACTTGGGGTGTACCAAGGAGCTCAAAAGATTTTGACAAAGACTTGAAGCACTTGGGGTGTACCAAGGAGCTCAAGAGATTTTGACAAAGACCTGAAGCATTTGGGGTGTACCAAGGAGCTCAGAAAGATTTTGACAAAATATCAAAACTGTTTAGAAAAGATAGGATAAATTATTGCTTTCTGCAAATGAGCCTAAAACCCTACTTAGCCAAATATGCATGTAATGGTGGGATCCACTTATTTCTACATAGTAGTGAAACTTGCCAATACAATTCAAATGTATTGACCCTTGTGGCTGTAACTTGTAATGTTGCAGGTTTGATTGATTTAGTGAAGTGCGTTGATTAGGATTACAAAGTCTACAACCAACATGTCTGCCTGTGGCACTTTGAAGATAAAGGACCCCATGCTTATAGACATTCTGCTACAATGTAATGTAATAGCCAAATGAGCTATGTAAGATGTAATAAAATTATGTTATTCCTGGTTATAAAGTTGTATTATGACCTTTGTTTCTTGATATTACATCTTAATTGTGGATGCTAGCTATTGATCCAGGGACTAGCATTGCAATCACAGGGATCTCTACCTTATTAAAGGTTAGAGAAATAGGAGTTGTATTTGTTCCAAAACTTATTTACAAACAATCTTGTAAATCTCTTTCCTCAACCATTTTGGTTTCAATTCTACATCTCTTCTATTTCAAACTTGATGGAAAAACCTACTCATGGCCAAAGACTTCACCATGTGCAAAGGACATCTTCAACTCTAATGACTTCAACATCTTCAACTCTAATGACTTCAACATCTTCAACTCTAATGACTTCAACATCTTCAGCATATTCAGCAAGTACTTCAACCTTGGATGTCACTAAGGACAAGTGAGACAAGGAAATCTTGCTCAAGGATTTGGAGACTAAGGAAATACAACTTAGAAAAAGCCAACATCACCTTTGAAGTTTTGTGACCTAAAGTTTTTCTCAAGGAAACCATGATCTCATGCAAGAAGAATCAACCAAGAAAGATGGAAAGATCTCAAGTGAACCATATAGATAGACCACCATATTTAGTTAAGTCAAACACACCAACTTATGTGGTGTAACAAAAATATTTTTGGTTGCCTAAGTATATGCTTGAAAACTTGTTGTTTGAGTGGAATATTTGTTTGTGATTGCTTGCACATTGCTTGAATGAATTGTGATGTGTGTGAATAGAATTATTTCCTTAGAAATATCTTGCCTATTCTAATCTCAATTCAACCCAAAAAGATGACTACTCCAAGAGACTCCAACATCAAGGTTGATGACAACAACAACCAAGAGGACAACATGAGAGAACTTATAGCAACCCAAAACCAGTTGAACCAAATGACAGCTCAATTCATAGCCAACACCAGTGGGGAAGATCCAACCCTGCAAGGATTTCTGGAAAACCAAGGCAAAATGTTGCATAAGGTGACAGATCAAATGCTCAGCATGGAAAGCAACTTTTCCAAAGGAGTTTGTGACAACAAGGATGACAAAGATGTTATTCCAGAAGGAACCAAAGCTTGCAACATTTGTGGAGACAAGGATCACACTTCCAAGGAGCATGGAGATCAATGCTCCAACTGTGAAGAGAAACATCTAGTTGGCCAATGTCCCACATCTCAAGCTACTTGTTACTTATGTGAAGGAAATAACCATGTCCCTATCCAATGCCCCATCTATTCCATAGTTGAACAAAGGAAACAAGGTGGAGTGCAACAAATGATTGCAAACTATCAAGAAGGATCTAAGTCTACCAAGAAGAATGAGGACAAAGGAAAATCTCCACTTATACCTCCATGCAATACAACCCAATTTAAAGGACCAAAGAAGAGGCATATGAATTATCCAAGGAGTAATAGAAGGTCCAAGAAACAAGTAGACATTCCTACCTACAAGATAACATATGAAGAACATGAACTAGAAGCACTCCTAGCTTTGGAGAAACCCAAGAAAAAGAAGGACAAAAGCCATGTGCAATGTCATCACTGTAAAGAAATGGGACACTATTCCAGTGAATGTCCAGAGAAACAGAAGTATAAGGAGATTGGCCAAGTATGGTGCAACAACTGCAAAGAGCTAGGCCATTATGAAGCAACCTGTCCACAAGAGATACGTGAAGAACTCAAACTCATTACATGTTACAATTTTGGTAATCAAGGACATTATGCAAGCAACTATCCAGAAAAGATGAAGCATAAGATAAACAAGCCTATGAAGGATCTCAGCCTTGTCACATGTCTCAAGTGTGGAAACAAAGGACACTATGCAGATGTTTGCCCAGAGAAGTTTCCCCAAGATCCCAAGCAAGCCAATATGTAATTTAGATGGAATATTTTTAAGGGTGGTAGTACCCTAGATGCTTTGAGCCTACTTGTAACCCTAGCCTTCCCAAATCTCGGGACGAGATTTATTTTAAGGGTGGTAGCCTGTCACATCCCAAGATTTTCCAAATCTTGTTATGTGAAAAATAAATGAATAAAATAAAACTTTGTTGATTTTCAGGGTGAGAAGAAACTTTTTGATTCCAATTGGAAACCTTTAAACCTATTTGATCAAACAAATCCTAAAGGGATTTGAAAAGATAAACAATTAATAAAGAAAATATTTAAAAATGTGAAATTACTATTTTTGGATCTTTTAATAAAAAGATTTGGTTTTCAAAAGCAAAGATAGAATTATAAATAAGGATTACTTTATAAAGCCAAATTAAACCTTGGCCAAGCTTTTGAATTAAAATATTTTGTTTTGATAAAAAGAGTAGAAGTTTATTTAAATAAAATAGGAGGATTTATTAATATCCCATTTTATTAAAGTAAGGACTTTTCCCATTTTAATTAAACACCAAAACTTGTTAAATTATTTTAAACAAGTTTTCCAAGTATTCTATATTTTCAAATAAAACCTACTGATATGGTTTTTGATAATATTTAGATTTTAAATGGAGTTTTAAATAAATCAAAATCCTATTTGATTTAATAACTAAGGACTATTTTATTTAATAAATAAATGGATTCTAAAAAGAATAAAAATATTATTTTGTTTTGGACTTTGATTTGTGTTGTTAAACAGAACTAAACACAACACAAAGTTTGGTGGAAGTTTCGTTTGTTTTGGTTGTTTGAATTGTTGTTTGAAATTCAAAACAGAAAATCAATTAGAAAAAGAAAAAGGTTACTGAATAAAAAAAAATGAATGAAACCTGATCCAACCCAGCAGGCCCAGCAGCCCAGTTTCAGCCCAGCTATTTTTCCCACGCGCGAAACGTTTTTCACCGAAACACGCACCCAGCGATCCCTGAACAGTGGCCCCTCTCCTATCTCTCTCAAAGAAGGCCCACCGCTCCTGTTCATCGTCTTCCCCCTGACCACGTCGCCCTGCCATTGCAGCCAGTAACGCTGGCGATCAATTCGCGCTAACAGCGACCATAACTCCCCCTGCGACCACGCGTGCATAAACGCCCCTCTCCCCTCTCTCATTTCCCCCAGATAGCTCCCCCTCTCTGCCTCTAGGCTGCCCCAATTCAAGCTCGCACCCCCACTGCTCCGACGAGGTTTTTCCACCGATTCTGGCCACACCACACCGCCCCTCTCCTTTCTCTGCACGCGAGCTTTCTTCCCACCTCCTGGCGCATCTCCCCGTGCCACTCATTCGCTCGCGGGCGCCCCAGAACGTCGACTTCGTCTTCATCTGAGCGCCAAGACTGCCATTTCCTCCGGCGAGACTTCCTGGTAAGCTCAGACCGCCCCGAAGCCATTCATTGATGCTCACATGTTCCCTGGTACCGTGCGCGTCTAACGCACCCCTTATTTCGATTTGGCACGCCTTGTAGCCCCGCCCCCGTCGACGATCGTACGAACCCGAGTCGCAGCTCCACTCCGGCGAGCGATTCCGATCACCACCGTGCGCCCCTTTGCCAGCCAGTACCACCTCGAGCTTCAGCAAGTCTTTGCGAGTCTGGTAAGCCTTGCCAACCTCTTCCTCGCTTCCTCTAGCACCAGCTCCACCGTAGCCAGACACGCTGCCACCGCCAGCCGCCGTCAGCGCCGCTCGAGTTTGGTCAATCATATTTACACCGTTAGATCTTGATCCTATGGCTAGTATTAGAACCTGAGCGAAAGGGTATGAGCACGTATGAGCCGCGCGATCTGTATAGATCCAATGCCTCACAGAGGCAGATCCGTGCGAACCGGTACCGCCCAATGGTATTGCGCCGTGTGGCACTGAATCTGTTTAAAACAGATTTTAGAATCTGATTTAGATGCAAATTTGTAAACCACATAACTTTTGATCCACACGTCCAAAATTTGCAAATTTTATATCAACGTAATCATCAAGACAATACCTAGACAACCATGCAATTTTTTTAGTAAAAAGCTTCTGGTAAAATGTTTGTTTTTGCAGAAACATTTGTATGCTTGTTTAGGTTATAAAAATTATTCCAAAATGATTTTGGGGTTGAAAACTTTGCAAAATGGTTTGTTGTGAACCAACTGACCCTAGGAACCAACTTATGGATTTAAAAATGTATTTGGTGAAGATTAGGATTGAATAATTGAATTAGCTCATTTCTAGTCAAATAAAAATGTTGATTTTGATATGGAAATGATTTTTGAGTTAAACCTTTTGGAAAATGATTTGATTCAAACCTACTGACCCTAAACACCAAGTTTGGTGAATGAACAACTTGTTGGGTGAACAATATAAATTTTTTCCATGCTAAAAGCATTTTTCCACCACATGAAATAATGATTTGATTTAAAAATGATCTATAGATAAAACCTTTTTGCAAATGGGTTTGACACTTTAGAAAATGACCATTTTGAACCTTACATTGTTTAGAGCCTAGTAGAAACCACTTCTGCAAATAAAATTATCTTTTGCATGCTTGCATGCATGACTTAGTTTCTATTATTTTATGTGTGTTAAATTGTTTGAATATTGTTTGGAATGCTAGTTGAATCTATGTTTGCTTGATTGATTTGTAGTGGAGTTAGAAGAGTGTGATTTTAGCAAGATCAATAAGTGAACCAACATCCTCTACCAAAAAGGCAAGTGACACTATCATCCATGTCCTACTATTTTCATTACACTTAGTGGATTTTGAAACATGCATGAGAAAGACTACTATATTTTGCTATGCTAAATCCTAATAGGATACCCTTATACATTCCTTAGTGAAAACAATGTAGTTGTAATATGCTTAGCCCTACTATATATATATTTTGAGAAAGGATACATGTTGAGATTTATGAAGTTGAGAAAAGACTTATGTTTTATATAATAAAACAAGTACTCAATGAACCACCTGGGTGGACAAGGATACTCAAGTTTTGGACAAGGTGGCAACAAGAGGAACCATGTTTATATGGCAATCTCTTTTGTTGTGCACCAGATGAAAACCACCCAGGGACTTAGATATTGAACATGTTTCTCGTACAGTGGCTTCCGTGTATAGCCACATGCTAAATGGGCACTGGCTTAGTCAACTACATTGGGAAGACCCATGCATTGGCCTCTTCAGGTTAACTGGAAATGAGGGAACCAGGAACCCTACATTGGTGCCTGAAGACAAGCTAGCATTGTGTATTGGGAGGACCCTATGGAAAGACTTCGTCACATTCTCAATCTGCCAGTACTCCATCATGGTGAGTACTTATCCAGCGGCCACTGGTGGCAACAAGATGAGATTGTGTCATGTGGGTAAAGTGTACAACTTCTGCAGAAGATAAAATTCTAAGTACTTAGTCGTGTCCCCGGTTATGGACAATACTGAGAAACTAAGGCCTGAAGCTATGGGAAATCTCGACATTCCAATTTCTAAAAGCAAAACTTTAAAGTGACAACAAAAGACTTGAAGCACTTGGGGTGTACCAAGGAGCTCAAAAGATTTTGACAAAGACTTGAAGCACTTGGGGTGTACCAAGGAGCTCAAGAGATTTTGACAAAGACCTGAAGCATTTGGGGTGTACCAAGGAGCTCAGAAAGATTTTGACAAAAGATCAAAACTGTTTAGAAAAGATAGGATAAATTATTGCTTTCTGCAAATGAGCCTAAAACCCTACTTAGCCAAATATGCATGTAATGGTAGGATCCACTTATTTCTACATAGTAGTGAAACTTGCCAATACAATTCAAATGTATTGACCCTTGTGGCTGTAACTTGTGATGTTGCAGGTTTGATTGATTTATTGAAGTGTGTTGATTAGGATTACAAAGTCCACAACCAACATGTCTGCCTGTGGCACTTTGAAGATGAAGGACCCCATGCTTATAGACATTCTGCTACAATGTAATGTAATTGCCAAATGAGCTATGTAAGATGTAATAAAATTATGTTATTCCCTGTTATAAAGTTGTATTATGACCTTTGTTTCTTGATATTACATCTTAACTGTGGATGCTAGCTATTGATCCAGGGACTAGCATTGCAATCACAGGGATCTCTACCTTATTAAAGGTTGGGACCTCTTAAAGATGAGGTCACTGTATATTGAGTTATTGGCTTATATATTCATATAAAGTTTGAGATCAAATGGTCTATTACAGTGATGATATATATATGAACATTCCTGGTTATGATTCCTATGATTAAGAACCGGAAAATGATTTATAGTTGGTTTATTTACGAAAGCTCAATGATTGTTGGATTGTTTTAGAATTGGTTCTTGTGACACCATCCTAAGATGGAACACAAGTAGTGATTCTACTACTGGGCTTTTACTTTAGCAGTGCTAAAGATTGGATGTCTGTTAAAGAGAAATTGTAAGCCTTTTTTCTTTAAAAGACCAATGCCTATGATGCTGGTCTGAGGCTTAGGTATTAAATCCCTATCCTTCTGCCCCTCGTAGATATTCTTAAGTATCAGGGTTGTTTACTGAACCTTGAATCCTAGTGGGCTAAGATGATTGGTTTGCTATAATGTTGGTACATATAGTTTATAAAATCTGAGGTGCTACTCCACCATGAGATGTGCCCAACTTTTATAGGCTATTTGAGAATATTTTGGAATATATAAGTTGTTTATGATTACCAGGACCTATGATGCTGGTCTGAGGTCCTGGTGGATTTGGTAGAGCTTACTACTGGCCTTTATATTTCAAACTTCCTCTATGATAAGTTCACCCCACTTGGGTGATTACTGAGAGATTTAACTTGCAAAACACCACATGCTTTTCTGTTGGACTAAGATGAACAGAATATATGGGTGTTTATTATATTCACCAAACTTGGGTGTTGTTGGGTTGCAAGTGGTGAATCTTGAGGCTAGCTTGATCTGGTGCTCCTCCTGGTATTTCCAGTTCTGGCTTGTCCTTGATCTAGCCCTCCACCTCCTGGTCCTGGTGGCTTGATCTTGTACTTGCTATCCACCTGATCTACCCCCTCCTCATGTCACCATTTTGGTGATGTGATCCAGGGTTTTGATTGGTGAGATCTTGCTTGGCTTTGATTTAGTTTAGCTGGGCTGCTGTTCTTGGTGTGTATGAACAAGAAAATGGTGTGGGGATGCTTCCCACGGCTGTGTTGATGGTTTTGTGTGTGTGGAGTTGTTGCTGTGGTGCTGACAGCACACACACACCATGCAGTTTGGTGTGTGTGCTGCCTGTGTGCCTGCTGCACACCTTGTGGATATGCTCTGGTTATGTGGTTACTTCTATATGGTTACATTTACTTGTCTTGGTGCAATTTTCCCCTCCTTGCTGTTTGGAGTTATTTGACTTCTGGCTTAAAATTATGAAAGATATATTCTTTCATATTGGTGAAACTTGCCCCTTAAAAGATTACTCTATGATGAACCTTGAATAGTGCAACTCACTGTCAAGTCTGAGAGTAAAATTATTCTAATCCTTAACTTTATTTCTTTTTGTTTGTGTTTGTTTTGCAGGTACCAGACTTGAAGATCAAGACTTTAGTTTAGGTTTTTTCTTTTTCTTTCAAGAATATTCACTTGTAGTATTTTTATTCTTTTGTAATTTTATTTTTATTCTTTTGTAATAAAGATTGTAGTATTATTCAATAAATAAAGATTCCTCTTTTGTTTTATTTACTATTGTAAAGATTCCTAATAAGTTACATTTTGTAACTCATTTATTGATTAAAGTTTTGTAATAAATATTCATTCTATTGGTTAATTTATTTTATTTAAAGTTTGAGTCATTAATTGTTAACTCTTGATTAAATCAAATCACTCAAACATGATTCTAAATCCTTTTGAATTATAATTCAAACACTCAAGTTTTCAATTCAAATTTGATTTCCCAAAACACTCTAATTCACAAAGATCATATCAAAGTCTATAAAAATCATCCTTCAAGACTATACCTAATCTCAAAGTATGAAAGAAACTTTGATCACTTTAGGTTTTTATTTGGCAAAACATTTACCCACATTTTCATAGATGAATGCATGAAATATCACAAATTCCTAAATCTACCCTTTGTTGGTTCCTAAATGCTGGGATGTTACAAACTTCCCCCCTTAAATTAAACTTCATCCCGAAGTTTGTTGAAGTGTACCTGAATAGTTCTGGATAGGCTTTTCTTAAATCCTCTTATTTCTCCCAAGTGGCTTCCCTTTCAGGGTGATGTTCCCACTGTACCTTGCAGTACTTGATTGCCCTATTCTTCAACCTTTTCCAGTTTTCTTCCAAAATTTTACAGGGCTTTTCAACATAGGTCAAGTCTGCTTGTAGTTCTATCTCCTGATGTGTGATTGCATCATACAGAACTTTCAAACATTTACGAAGTTTTGACACATGGAAAACATTATGAACTTGATCCAATCTTGATGGTAACTCTAAAGCACAAGATATAATTCTGTTCTGACTCAGTATCTTGAATGGTCCAATATACCTTGGACTCAACTTTCCTTTAACTCCAAACCTTTTAACCCCTTTCATTGGACTTACTTTCAAATATACCATATCTCCCACTTCTGGATGCCAAGATCTTCGACTTTGATCAGCATAACTTTTCTGCCTGCTATGAGCTATTTTCAGTCTAACCCTAATCTTATTAATGATATCTTGTCTTTCCTTGATATAGTCTGGTGCAAACTCCTTGCTGCTTCCAGGCTCATACCAACATATTGGTGATCTACACTTCCTTCCATACAGAACCTGATATGGAGCTGCCTTCAAACTACTTTGATAGCTATTATTATAGGGAAATTCTGCCAATGGTAGATGATCTTCCCATGTACCTCCAAAATCTAATGCACAAGCTCTTAACATGTCTTCTAGTGTCTGATTTGTTCTTTCTGTTTGACCTCCTGTCTCTAGATGATAGGCTCTGCTGAAATCTAACTTTGAACCAAGTGGTTCTTGCAATTGCTTCCAAAATCCTAAAGTAAAATCATAATCCCCTATCAGTTACGATCTTTTTGGGCACTCCATTCTTACTTACTATCTCTTTGATGTAAACTTCTACTAACTTCTCGGCATTATATTTCTGATTTACCGGAATAAAATGTGCACTTTTAGTGAGTCTGTCCACAATTACCCATATCATATCCTTCCGTTTAAGTGTCATGGGCAATCCTGTGATGAAGTCCATACCTATTTCCTCCCACTTCCATTCGGAAATTTCCAAAGGTTGTAATGGTCTTGCTGGACTTTGATGTTCAGCCTTCACCCTTTGGCAAGTATGGCATTGTGATACATATTTAGCAATGTCCCTTTTCATGTTATTCCACCCGAATAGTTCTTTCAAGTCCATAAACATCTTAGTACTTCCTAGATGTATAGAATATGGTGTTTCATGTGCTTTCCTGAGTATGACATCACGAATCTTAGTCACATCAGGAACACAAAGACGGTCTTGAAACCATAAAGACTCATAATCTCCAAGGCGAAAAACTGATTTTTTCCCTTGATATATCCTCCGAATTTCCTCAACAATGAAAGGATCTTCTGCTTGATGTCTAAAAATTTCGTGCTTAAGATCACTGTCCTGCTCTACAACTACCTATATAGTAGCTAATCCTCCAAGAACCTCTGTTCTAATGAATTGAATCTCTAATCTTTCCAAGTCCATTTGTAACTCTTTTGGTAGTTCCCGATTGCTAGGCTGAATGTCTGCACTCTTTCTGCTTATAGCATCAGCTACAGCATTTGCTTTCCCTGGAGTATAGTTGATTGTTAAATCATAATCTTTGATCAGTTCCAACCAACGCTTCTGTCTCATATTCAATTCCTTTTGGGTGAAGAAATATTTGAGACTTTTATGGTCAGTGTATAACTCACATCTGGCTCCATAAATAAAATGCCTCCATCCTTTCAGCGCAAAGACTACTGCTGCTAAGTCTAAATCATGAGTTGGATAATTGAGTTCTTGTGGTTTCAGTTGTCTTGAACCATAAGCAATCACCTTCCAATCTTGCATTAACACACAACCCAAACCTTCTTTAGATGCATCACGGTATACTGTAAAGTCCTTCCCTGTTTCAGGAACTGCTAAGATTGGAGCTGTGGTTAACCTAGTCTTCAACTCCTGAAAACTTGCTTCACACTTCTCATCCCAATTGAATGGTGTATTCTTTCTTAACAATTTGGTCATTGGTCCATCTATTTTGGAGAAACCTTCAATGAATCTCCGATAATAACCAGCCATTCCTAAGAAACCTCGAATTTGCTTCGCATTGGTTGGTGAAGTCCACTCTAGTACTGACTGAACTTTAGATGGATTTACAGCAATTCCATCTTTACTGATCACATGACCAAGGAATTCTACCTCATCTAGCCAAAATTCACATTTACTAAACTTAGCATAAAGTTTTTGTTCCCTTAAAGTCTGCAATGCTATTCTCAAATGATCATCATGCTCTTCCTTATCCTTGGAATATATCAGGATATCATCAACGAAGACTATGCAGAACTTATCCAAATATGGCATGAAGATTTTTTTCATCAAATTCATGAATATTGCTGGTGCATTGGTCAAACCAAATGGTACTACCAGATACTCATGGTGTCCATATCTTGAGACAAATGTTGTCTTGGAAACATCCTCAGGCTTGATTTTTATTTGATGGTATACATATCTTAGGTCGATCATTGAAAATACTCCGGCTCCTTTCACTTGATCAAACAAATCTTGAATCCTTGGTAAAGGATACTTATTCTTTATGGTAACATTGTTCAGATTTCTGTAGTCTCCACACATCCTTATTACACCATCCCTCTTATCCACAAAGATTACTGGTGTTCCCCATGGAGATACAATTTCCTGAATAAATCCTTTTCTGGCTAACTCATAAATTTGCTCTTTGAGTTCTTTTAATTCTTTGGGTCCAATATTATATGGTGCTTGAGCTATTGGTGTCGTACCGGGAATTAGATCAATAGTGAACTCTATCTCCCGATCTGGTGGCATTCCAGGTAGCTCTGCTGGAAAAAACATCTTGAAATTCATTTACTATAGGAATATCTTCCAATTTGACCTCTTTCATCGAGTTCAACTGCAGATCCACCATGATATGACTGTGCCTATCTGCTTGGTAAACTATCCTTGATCCACTTGGAGTTTTAATTGAGACAGTTTTCTCCTCAAAATTTATCTGAGCCCCATGTTCCATCATCCAGTCCATCCCCAGCACTACTGCAATTCCCTTCAAAGGAATCACATAAAGGTCTGCAAAGTATGTACAACCACAGATCGAGATAACCTGATCTTGTTTAATGTGGCGTACACTCACATTTCCCCCTGCCGTAACTATGGTCATAGGATTTTCTAACGTTGCCCTTCTGATCCCGAATTTATCACAACATTCTTCAAAAAATGAATGAAGTAGTTGCACCAGTATCAAATAGAACTTTGCTGGGATTGGTAAGGATATTTAGCATACCTATCACTGTATGCTTCGAATTATCCACCTTCTCTAGGGTTGCGCAATTCAGCTTCCCGGTAGGTCGATTCCTCTTGCCATTGTTGTTCTTGACATTATTTCCTCCTCGATTGGGCTGTCCATTTCCTCCGCTGGCTTTTCCTCCTCCCTTGGTAGGCCAACCTCCTGGTAGTTTGCTCGGACAATCGGGCTTGATATGCCCCTTCTGACCACAACCGTAACAGATCACTACAGGATTTTCGCATTCCCTCTAGAAATGCCCTGGAATTCCACAGTTGTTACAAATAACATTCATTCTAGGATTGGATTGATTTCCACCACTTCCCTTGTTATTGTTATTGTTACCATAGGTCTTGTTCCGGGGTTTGAACTCCAGATTGGGTTTAGGTTTACTTGCCTGAATTCTCTTGGTTTCCTTCTTGGCTCTCTTCCTCCTATCCTCTTGGACATTCTTGTAGTCATCTTCAAAAGTAATTGCTGCATCCAACAACTATTGATAAGTTTCTTATTATCCAACCTTAACTGCATTATCATAAATGGATTTAACCCATGCAGGAAACGCTTCTTCCGCTTCTCTTCTGTGTTAACATCCTCCTCAGCATAACGAGTCAGTTGACTAAACTCCCGGATATACTTCATGACACTAGTATATCCCTGCTGAAGCTCCTCAAATTCTCTCCGCTTCAACTCCATAACACTCTCCGGAACATGACATTCACGGAATCTCTGCTTGAACTCCTCCCAGGTGTACTCCCTTCCTGGTTGTTGCATGGCCAACTGATTCTCCCACCATGATGTTGCAGGTCCAGTCAGAAGATGAGTTGCATACCTCAATTTCTCCTCATCATTGCAACCTACAATCTTCAGCTTTCTTTCTGTATCTGCTAGCCAATATTCTGCATCCATTGGTTCAGGAGCTGATGCAAAAGGTAACGGCCTTGCATTCTGGAAGTCAGATAGACTCACTCCTCCACCTTCAGGTGCCCTATGATTTGCTCGTCCCAGCAACTCTTCCATGAACTTGTTCTGGGTCTCTTGCATCATTTGCATACACTGCATAAAGTTCTGCTCCATTAATGGCCTCATTGGTGGTGGTGGTGGCAATGCTCCCTGATTTGCTGCATCTGCATCGGCCTTCTCCTTGGCCTTACGTTCCATCCGCTGCTGCTTAGATTCGGTCTCTAAACCTGTATCCATGACCCTCTAGTCCCAACATAAAGCGAATACTCATAATTACATCATGCACATGTGTTCTGAGCTCGACTTTACGCACAGAACTAGTCACACAATGAAGATCCAAATAAATCCAAATATGCATTTCACATATTATATATTACAATATCATAATAATACAAAGTCATTACAACATTTACCATATAGGTATAATCACAACACTACCTTATTTATCTAACTATCTTATTTCTTGGAGTACAATACACGGTACTTGATACCTCTAAATAGTTACCTACTTCTAGTAGTAACTACGCTCATCATACATGCCTGATGTCCAACCGTGATGACGTTACGTTTGTCGCACAGTTTGTGGAACAAATGGCCTTCTAGAAGGAACATACTCAGTATCTAAAGTGTCAGGACTTGAGTCATTACTCAACCTGAGCACATTGACTCCCTCCAGCTCAGCTAAAAAGTCTTCAGAAACATTTTCAACATTATCTCCAACTTGCATTACCTGAGCTTCATTCCTTGAGTTGTCAACAGGATACGCAGATCCTGCTGATCCCTAGGTGCTCCTTTGGGCGAGATAGTTAAACATCGGTAATGTATATTCCCCGGGTTTTAAGAAGATGTTGATGATTTAAACACTCTCTCCTCAGGATCTTCTTCTTCATCCTGATTATCTATCGACATGGAATTTCTACTACTGTTACTATGGTTAATTCTTGCACCCATCCAGTTAGATTGTCCAACATTTCTGTCAGAACCATCCGTGGACATCTGGTGTTCATGATATCCTTCATATGATCCCCTTCTCCAACCATCAGAATTCTCAATAGGAAGTTCTAAATCAGAACCATCCTCTAAACCCTGTGGTACTGCATACCTCATATCCATAGTAGGATCATGTATAGGTTCAGGACTTGGTGAATAAGGATATGGTGTAAAAGATTTAGGATCTATAGGTATATCCTTAAAAATAGGTTTTTCACTACTACTTGCTTCCTTCTCCAACTGGAATGCTAACTGCTTCCTCCTTTCCGGATTAGTTAGATCCTCTAACATGTCATTTTTATCTTCGACAATCACTTGATGTGTCTTATAAAAAGACGCAACGAGTGTTCGGTATCTATCCATAAACTTGGAAGATAACTTAGGATGCTTCTTAACGAAAGTAAGATGATCCGGTATAGGCTCCGAGTCTATAGAATCATGAGGTATCACAGAAAATGTGCTATCCTCTAACTCCTTGCCTTTATGCTCCTGGATATTAGCTATCGCCTCCACAACAGCAACATGATATGCTGCTAAGTGACTCCTACCTTCACCTATAGGTAGATAGTGATATAATGCAAGCTCCTCTGGAAGTTGGATACTCACACGATACTTGGATAACATCCGGCCATCATAGTAAGTTATAGTGTTCACTGGAATTCGAGTTGGACAACTAAAAATCTTTAAAAGTTGAAGTAGTTGGTCTGTGAATGATCCTTGATAATCATCAAGAGTCTCTTCTTTCCTTACCAAAGTCTGTTTTGGAAACTGTGGTGCCATAGCTCTGTATATCAGAAAAATATTTTTATTAGTAACCAATAATATATTGCATCATAACAAAGAATTATCGCACTAAAACATATAACGGAAGATTCTCATTTGAATACCCATTATATTTCTTTTTAGAGAATTCTTTATCGTTGCTATACTCTCCTATAGGTAATACCCTTTACTAGGTTTCCAACCTAAGGTCAAAGCAATTTTCTCTGATACCAACTGCGGTGACCCAACATACCACTGCATGTGTAGTATACTATAGTCGTTGACATGACATCCACAGATCACCATTCTGTAAATATCACATCCCTCAGAGTGGTACAATAGAAACATTGCGGGTCCATATTACAAACATTCACAAATTATTACTATTACAATACCAGAAGTTCGAGACTTTAAAAGGATTCAACTTACAAACCAAAATATAAAGTGTTTCAGCGGAATTTAAAAGTAGCAACTCCAACTAGGAGTTGAGCTCAGCAGCTTATTCTATAGAGTTCATGCTGCTCGGCTCCGTTGGTTAGTACTAACTATGATACTTAGTTGGACTCGTTATCATCGACACCATAGCGGATTTCTTAATCCACTCCTTTAACACCTCCTGACATGTCAGGCTCCTCGTAGAACACATCTTCTTGGCATTCAGCTGCATACATTGGCACGTCTTCGGGATCCTCAGAGTCTAAGCAAGGGATCAAAGGAAAGGATTGGTAACAGCGTTACCCAACAAGTTTCATTATATGCAAGGTGGGAAGTTTTATGCTCTAACTACCACCTCGGACTATACGTCCTTGGCACTATGCAGTTTTTTTAAATCTTTCTTCAAAGATTTATTTTACTATGAAAATCTATGACCATCAGCCTTCACAGGTTGACCAGAACTTTCATAGAGTTCCTTTCCTGCCGCGTTCACAGCTCCTTCCCGGAACAGGGAGTAACAAGTTACAATTCTTACACTCTACATAGGTGCGTTACTTTACCCATGAGAGATCAACTCCTTGTTGCACAACCGGGCGTACTTTCCCATCCACAATTCCATGATGTGGGGCCCAGTAGTTGGTCCAAGGCAATCACTGCCCCCTTCGTGACCTCGCATGCCTCCTTGGTGTACACCATGCCCACATATTGAATTATGGCAATGGTTTGTACATGCCGTTATATGACAGAACTATCGTGGGACATTGAGGGTTCCCACCCATATGCTGCATATCCTCTACGAATTACCAATAAATATGCATGATACGAGGATAACAGCCATGACCTGCACATCCGGCTTCATGCGAGAGGAAGAAGATACAGCTGACTTCTCTGTCCCATTCCAAAACTCATGGCTAACGCGTATTATACGACACTAGAATCACTGATGTCATGGGTTATTAAGTCCCTAATTGATCATCATTGTTGCAACTAGAACCCTAAGTTCTATTGCTCCATTATATCATCACTTAGGATGATAGCTAAGATTTATTATCTTGAGAAAGTAATATTTTCTTTTTCTATAATATAGATGATAACACACAATTTGTCAATACTTTGATAAAGACTCTGCAAAGGACATGAGCAAGTGATGAACTTGCCTTGTGATTGCAAGGTAGTGAAGTCTGATGCTTGCACTGGACCTTGAGCTTCTATGTCTACAAAAACATCATTATTGCCTGGTAAGGACAATATTTAAAGAAGCAAAATGATTATGCAAAGTAATGTAATGCATCATTTAACTTTATATGTATTCTTCCCCATTTTATAAAAATTCTTTTAATAATAAAGAATTTATAAATATTAATTTTTAATATTTATTGAATATTGTATTCTTTTATTTTATTTCAATTTATTTGCATTTTATTTACTTAATAATTCCTTTAAGAATTATCATTAAATACCAAAAATTGATATTAAATATTTGTTTAGTATTTTTTAAATACTACAATATTAATATATAATGAAAGTGATTTTTATTTTTTTATCATCTTCCAATAATTTTGTAAAATTCCATAAGGAATATATATATTACAAAATTCTTAATAAAATTTATATGTCTAAAATTTTATTTTTTTAATTTATTTGGATATTTTGGATTATTGTGAATCCAAAAATATTTTATTTATAATTTTCGGATTTTTATTTTATTTTCTAGAATTTATTTAAATTTAGGGGCATTTTGGTCTTTTCCTATTTATTAAAAATAGTCTTTAGGTAAATGGGCTGCCTGTTTGGTTTATTGGGCCATGTTGGCCTAATAGGACAGAACCAAAACCTTACCCCGAAGGGGTTTTGGCCCAGTCCAGCCCACTCCCTCTGTCACTCGCTCGACCTTATCCTTCTCTCCTCCTCCTCGACCCTGTGGTCGATGGCGCCGCCATCGTGCTCTGCTCGCCGCCGTGGTCCTCCCTGGCTGCTGTCGTGATGCAGGGTGAGGTTGTCGACCACGCGCTATCCTTCTGTCCAATTCGATTTGGCTATGGAGCTTTCTCGTGGCCAAACTAGCCTCATCCCAAACCCTAGGGTTTGGGGTGATGCGGTTGCTATCGCCGTCGTTGCTACCGTTTGCTGTGGTGGTGCTCCTCGCCTCTAGGAGTGGCTATGGTTGCTGTCGTGGGGTTGTGTGGGTTGCAGCGCCCCCTTGGGGTGCTCCCCGTGTTCGTCGTTGACCCTCTGCTTCCTCTTCTAATCTTCAGCGAGGACTATAGGTAAGTTGTTCCTCTCCCCCTCGAGGTCTCTGTGCTAGGCCATCCCATGCTAAATGTTGGTAGTGGCCATTCCTGGCTAGTTTCATATCCTGATTAGGATTATTTGTTCTGCTTAGGGTTCAAATCTCTCTATTAATTGGATATCTGATGAGTTGGATCATGTATTGATGATCCTTATGAAGGGAATATGCCCGAGGGGCAATAATAAAGTGGTTATGATCGTATTCCTTGTTTATGATAAATGTTTATTTTACATGCTATAATTGTATTAATACGGAAACGTTAATACATGTGTGTTTAATAAACAAAAAGGAAGTTTCTAGTTATGCCTCTCTTATAAACTAGATCGTTGATTAACAAGATGATCATAGGTTTCCTAATCATGGACATTGGATGTTGTTAATAACGAGGTCACAACATTAGTGTAATGGTGTGATGAACATTCATCCGAAGTATAGCATTACGATCAAAGTCATTGAGTTTATATTGCTATAACAACTTACGAAGTGACCCTAATCCTTAGACCATGAGATCATGTCAATCACTAACACCGGAAGAGTTTCTTGATAACATCAAACGTCACACCGTAACAGGGTGGTTATAAAGATGGGTTCAGAACTACTAAAGTGTTATGTTGAGGCCCATGGATCGAGAGTGGAATTTGTTCATCCCGATGACGGATAGATATGCTCTGGACCCTCTCGGTGATATCACATTGATTAGCTTGCAAGCAAGTGATTTGATCACTAGAATGTTATATCACGGGAACAAGAAAAGAGTGCATGTCAGTAACAAGATCAAACTAGGTATGGAGATGCCGATGATCGAATCTCGGACATGTAATATATCGCGAAACAAAAGGATTGAGATACTAGCGTAAAAGGTTCCGACGATCACAAGAAAGTCATCGTTGAATGTGTGGGAGTCAGTATGGGTCTCCAGATCCCGCTTCTGATTATTGATCCGAGAGGGGTCTCGATCATGTCCGCATTATTCACGAACCGTAGGGTGACACACTTAAGAGACACCGACATCCAATTGGAGCAAAAGTTTCATGCCGAAAGAATGAACAAGCGCAGGAATTTATTTCACTAGATAACGAAACAGGTTTTCGGGTGAAATTGCATAAAGTGGTTATGAATGTGAAATAGAATTCTAGCAAGGGGTTATTTGTGAATGTTTGTCATTAAAGTAATTGACAAAATTATGAATAAATAAAAGGAGTTTTATTTAATGAGAGCTTGCATTAAATTTGGTGGAATTTTAATGGGAATTTGAGTTGGTTTTTGAGTGGAGAAAATTGAAGGGCCATTTTCTGAGTGGAGTGTCCACCCACATGAATGAGGGAGAGGTGGGGGCACCCTCCATGGCCGGCGGCCATGCCCCCTTGGGCTGCCCCCTCCCCTATATAAGGTGCCCCTCCTCTCACTTCTCACTCACACCTCCTCGTGAAGGATCTCTCTCCCCCTCTAGAATTTATCCCCTATGGTCTCGGACTAGCGAGATACATGTTCCCGGTGGCTATTCGGCAAGAAAGAGTTGTGCTTCCGCTGCATCGCTGGAGCGAGGAGGCGGAGGTTGCTCGGTGCCTAGAACGTGTGTCTTGAAACGGATCTTGCTGCTGTTTTGCGGCGCTAGGACTTCCTCTCGATCTTGAGATCGGCAAGAGATCGTCTACATCAAACACGAGTTTGGACTCGTTAAGCTTTGTCGGTCTTCAAGGGTATATTCTCTAAGGATATACATCCTCCCGTTGTTTGTATCTAGTAGATAGATCTTGGTACATAGTTGTTCCCATCGTAGGAAATTTTTTGTTTTCTATGTTGCGAACCCTACAGTGGTATCAGAGCCAGATCTATGCATAGATACTTTGCACGGGTAGTACACATATGAGTATGTGGGCGATGATGATCATTTTATTGCTTCTTAGTTGTACTTTGGATATTTGTGGCATAGTGGGATGAAGCGGCCCGGACAAACTTTACATGTCCTCGCACATGAGACCTATTCCACGCTTGACATGCAACTAGTTTTGCATAAGTGGCTAGCGGGTGTCTATCTCTCCTACTATAGTCAATATCTAATTTGCAATGAGTTGTCAACAATTTGGTTATCCTCGTTGTGGTTCATGTTCGTAGGTAAGAACAGTTCTATCTTCGAAAGCCCTAAGCCACGTAAAACTTGCAATGGATAAATTAGAGGCGTCTAGTTTAGATTGTTGCTGGGCTAGTGTTATGATATGGTGATGTTGTAAGTATAAGTATGAGATGATACTCTTACAACACACATAGCGTGTAAGTTCCATAGACCTTGGCCTTACACATAAAGGTATGATAGATATCATACCACGGTGCACATGATGGAGATCATATGCGGGAACAATATCATTTCACTTATAAACATGTGATGTTTTGATTGCATCTTATATTGCTTGTTTGGCGTTTTATTAACATAATAAGATGATCCCTTATTTAGATATCAAGATAAAAATGTGTTCTTCCTTAAGTATGCACCGACAATGTTTCGTCGCTTCAAGACATCACGTGATGATCGGGTGTACTTGAATCCACGAGCATATCTCGGGTGTAAGATAGTTACACACGTGAATACTAAGGTTCTTACTTGGCGAGCCTAGCATGTACATACATGGCCTCGGAACACGGACCAAAAGGTTAAGCATGAGTCATATGTTTTGATATGATGACCATATGGATGCTCGACTTTGAAGCTACACCGACTCACGTGATGATCGGACTTGATGTAGTGGATTTGGTTCATGTAATCACCAAAAAGACACGAGGGATGTCGTTTTTGAGTGGGAGTTCATTTCTAATTTGGATTAGTAGAACTCAATTTATCATAAATTAAATCAAAGTTAATTTGCATAATTTGTTGTAGTCATTGGCATTCGTTCACCACCTTATGCGTAGTTGTAATTGAGATAATAGAACTATAGAATTCTGGATATTTACTTTACGAAATGGTATCGTATTGTGTTGAGTGTCAATCTAAAGTTTAAAGTCCTATTGCAAACTTTCAGCAAAATTCTATTTACTCCGTGAAATTTAATAATTGGTATTATATCGAGAGTAACAATTCCAGTGTTAGTATCTTAAGTATCATGTTTGCCTCCATGATTCTTGATTGTTTTAATATCAAGTTTATCTAGGAGCTGAAAGAATTGTTTCAGAAACCATCATGTGTGGCAGATATAACGATATCTGAAACAATATTTTGGTTGCAATATGATAGAGTATAATATATGTTCTCATATTGGATGAGAATTTATGAAGGTTGGAGATGCTAGACATCCTAATCATCCAAAAGAGTTTTGGAAAGTAACGTTATACTCACGATTCGCCTTTATAAGCTAAAGTAGCTTGATCATGAAAGTCGTCATGATAAGGATGAATAGAAGATGTATGTAAAGTGTTTACTACACTAAAAGGTTACTAAAGAATGGATTTTGAAAGAATACCGATCATTTTGATGATGGTGATCTACTTCAAAGTGCAAGTCCAAAGGTATTATTATTTGAATATACACGCTTTGGACTATGTGTCATGTATATGGCGCCACTTTTGATGTTGATAGATTCTTTTAAAAAGGAAAAGGAAATGCTGAAAGAGAATCTATAAAATATATTTGGCAGAAAAGAAAAGATTGGAAATATCCAATTTAGGTATATATATGATATACATGTTATGGTTGTATTCTTTGCTTGTTAAACAATGTGGTTCTTGGGTATTGGATACCGAATTGGTTGCTATGAAATTTCATACGGAACAGAGCAATTCATGAACCACAATGGCCTAAGTAACTATCAAGAGAATATGTGATGATGTTCATCGAAAACAAACAAATCGTTTTTTGTATTTCTCGTTGACATCAAAGCTTGACTTCAAGATTTGTTTTAATAATTGTTATTTAAATCAGGTATTATGAGAACAAAGGTTGTTCAAATAATTACCATATTCCATATAAGATGGACGATTTACAAATCTAGTTGGAGAAATCACATCCATAAAGCCTAATGCTAAAATGTCGCAAGACAAATGATTGAAAGATCACTTATGAAGTGACATCGCTGTTTAAATTATATTGGAAATAAAACATGAAGAAACTCCATTTTCATGGATTTTTGGAGTCTTTGATTTGATCAAGTGACGCTTGTGAGACTTTCCTCGGGATAATTAAAACTTCGTTCAAAGGCCAAAGAAGAACGAACGACTAAAATATTGGAATTTATACATATCGATGTATGTAGTCCATTATGTGTAGTCGTAAGCGATGGGTTTCAACTTCATATGCTTTCTCCAGAAATTTGAGTGAATATTCACTTAATGAGAAAGAAGTATGAAATATTTGAAAAATGTTTCAATGACTTTCAAGATGAAGTGGAAAATCATTGTAACAAGAGAATAAATGGTTTATGATTTTATCATAAGGGATTTGTTTGAGTTACAAGTGTAACAAGAAAATAAATGAATTATGATTTTATATTAAAGGGATTTATTTGAGTTGCAAGTTTAGCAAAACACCTAGATTTACATATCCCGAAACACCATAGGAATATGGAATGTTTGAGATTTGTAATGAAACCTTGTTTGACATGGTTGGATCAAAGGTGTTATTTATAAAACTGCCATTATGTTTTAAAAGATTAAAAGCTTTAGAGACTTCCGCTTTTACACTAGAAAGAGCTCCATCTTGATCCGTTGAAATGACACCATGGAAGTTATGGTTTGGGGTAAAACCCAAGTTGTCATTTCTTAAATTTTGGTATGCTAAACATAAGTAAAATGTTTACAACCAAAATCGGATGAGCATGTCTTTGTAGGTTATTTCAAATAACAATTGGTTATTCCTCCATAACACCAAGGACAAAAGGGTTTGTCGCTTGAAACGTGAAGTTTCTTGAAGAAGGAATTTTTCATAAATGTTAAGTGGGAGGACAATAGAACTTTGATAAGGTTAACGAACCTTAGCTATATGTGCTGAGTTGCCCAGCGCCGTAAAATGTTCCGGAGGCATCCATAATGCTCATGGATTACGTGCCTCAAAGGTTGCGGTCACGGAGGTCTAAAGTTCCTATTGAACCAAGAAGGTCGGATAAACAATCAAATGATTAAGATTTGAGAGTAAATCATTATTGTTTGACAATGATGAACCGACTATATGCAAAGAAGCGATGATGGGCCCTGACTCCGTCAAATGGCTTGAAGCCATAAAATCCGTGATAGTTCCATACACGAGAAATCAAGTTTTGAACTTGGAAGACCCTCCGGAAAGGTGTAAAAACCTATTGGTCGTATTTGGATCTATAAAGAAACAGACATGGATGTTTCAAATCTATGAAATAGTAGGCATGTTGTAAAGTATTTTACGACAATGTTCAAGGAGTTGACTATGACAAGATTTGATCTTTCATAGCGATATTTAGTCTGGACTGATTAAAGTAGCAACCACTACATATAATTTCTTATATGGTAGATGAATAAACAAAACAAAGTTCTTCTAATAGAATGGTTACCTAGGACGTGTACATGACACGATCCAAAGGGTTTTGTTAATTCAAAGGATGCTAAAAAGGGCATGCAAACTTCAATGGTTAAAGTAAGCATCGCGGAGTTGGAATCTTCACCGTGATGAAAATAGTTTTCATTAGGAGACGATGAAGATGCTTGCATTTGCAAGAAATTAAGTGCGAGCGCTGAGACATATTTCTAATACATTATGTGGAGGACATATTGTTGATTAGAAATGATGTAATTTTTATTAACAAAGGTTAAGAATTTCATTTCGATGAAAAACTTAGGCAAAACTCGAATATTTAGCATGAATGTCTATAGTGGATAGACTGTGACGCTAATATGGTTGTGTCAAACGTACATATATGAGATATTGAAGGAGTTTAATATAGAAACAACAAGAAATGGTTCTTGTCGCATGGAAAGGAATTGAATCAAGATTCAAGTGTATTGACACTTGATAAGTGAAACAAGATTCAAGTGCTTTGACACTTGATGAGTGAAATCACAAGGATGTTTTGATCAATCATACCATGATATGTACACATACAGATATGTCCTATGCTCTAAGTGTTATGAGCATATACCAGAATGAATCATAAAATGATCATTGGACGATAGTGAGGATATTCTTATGATCTTTTGGAAGAACTAAGAATATATTTGTGTAGAGGTGACAAACTATTACAAATAGTTCACTGTAAAGCGTTACATTGATACTAGTTTTATCACAAGATACAAATTAAGTTTATCTCAATTTAAACTATGGGTGGCACAACGTAATGGAAAGAAGATTCCATGATGGATTTGGATGAAATCCATAGTTAAGACATTGTGACGAATACTACAACAAAAAGGCTAAGTATATGACTGCTATAGTAGCAACAAAGGAGGGAATTTGTGTCAAGTAGTTTGTTATCAAACTAAGGTGTGGTTCGCAACGGGCTAACACTAAAGATATATTGTATGACAATAGTATCAACATGTTTTAACCCCAAGGAACTAAAGGTCTCATCAAAAGACCAAATTTATACAATGCCATCTCATTAGAGAATGAGTGATGCGTGAAGACGCAAAGACATGCAAATACACACGGACCTGAAAGTGTCAGATCCGTAGATTATGTTAACCACTTGCAATTGCGTAAATGGAACACCAGAAATCCATAGATGTTCAATACGCAAAGTTTTCAAACTAGATTATTGTCTCTAGTGCAAGTGGGAGACTGAAGGGAATATGCCCGAGAGGCAATAATAAAGTGGTTATTATCGGATTCCTTGTTTATGATAAATGTTTATTTTACATGCTATAATTGTATTAATACGGAAACGTTAATACATGTGTGTTTAATAAACAAAAAGGAACTTCCTAGTTATGCCTCTCTTATAAACTAGCTCGTTGATTAACAAGATGATCATAGGTTTCCTGATCATGGACATTGGATGTTATTAATAACGAGGTCACAACATTAGTGTAATGGTGTGATGAACATTCATCCGAAGTATAGCATTACGATCAAAGTCATTGAGTTTATATTGCTATAACAACTTACGAAGTAATCCTAATCCTTAGACCATGAGATCATGTCAATCACTAACACCGGAAGAGTTTCTTGATAACATCAAATGTCACACCGTAACAGGGTGATTATAAAGATGGGTTCAGAACTACTAAAGTGTTATGTTGAGGCCCATGGATCGAGAGTGGAATTTGTTCATCCCGGTGACAGATAGATATGCTCTGGGCCCTCTCGGTGATATCACATTGATTAGCTTGCAAGCAAGTGATTTGATCACTAGAATATTATATCACGGGAACGAGAAAAGAGTGCATGTCAGTAACGAGATCAAACTAGGTATGGAGATGCCGATGATCGAATCTCGGACATGTAATATATCGCGAAAAAAAAGGATTAAGATACTAGCGTAAAAGGTTCCAACGATCACAAGAAAGTCATCGTTGAATGTGTGGGAGTCAGTATGGGTCTCCATATCCCGCTTCTGATTATTGATCCGAGAGGGGTATCGATCATGTCCGCATTATTCACGAACCGTAGGGTGACACACTTAAGAGACACCGACATCCAATTGGAGCAAAAGTTTCATGCCGAAATAATGAACAAGCGCAGGAATTTATTTCACTAGATAACGAAACAGGTTTTCGGGTGAAATTGCATAAAGTGGTTATGCATGTGAAATAGAATTATAGCAAGGGGTTATTTGTGAATGTTTGTCATTAAAGTAGTTGACAAAATTCCGAATAAATAAAAGGATTTTTATTTAATGAGAGCTTGCATTAAATTTGGTGGAAATTTAACGGGAATTTGAGTGGGTTTTAGAGTGGAGAAAATTGAAGGGCCATTTTGTGAGTGGAGTGTCCACCCACATGAATGAGGGAGATGTGGGGGCACCCTCCATGGCCGGCGGCCATGCCCCCTTGGGCTGCCCCCTCCCCTATATAAGGATCCCCTCCTCTCACTTCTCACTCACACCTCCTCGTGAAGGATCTCTCTCCCCCTCTAGAATTTATCCCCCATGGTCTCGGACTAGCGAGATACATGTTCCCGGTGGCTATTCAGCAAGAAAGAGTTGTGCTTCCGCTGCATCGCTGGAGCGAGGAGGCGGAGGTTGCTCGGTGCCTCGAACGTGTGTGCGAGCACGGATGCGCTGTTGTTTTGCGGCGCTAGGACTTCCTCTCGATCTTGAGATCGGCAAGAGATCGTCTACATCAACCACGAGTTTGGACTCGTTAAGCTTTGTTGGTCTTCAAGGGTATGTTCTCTACGGATATACATTCGCTCGTTGTTTGTATCTAGTAGATAGATCTTGGTACATAGTTGTTCCCATCGTAGGAAATTTTTTGTTTTCTATGCTGCGAACCCTACACCTTAAACCTATTGAGTGGTGACTTGCTGTGGATTACTGCTGATGGTTAGCTTTGATGATGCTAGTGGCTTATCAACTGGGTCCCATTGTTAACTCTGATATGGTTCAGATGATAAGGTTGCTTTGGAATCGTTGTTTGGAGATTCTAGTGGTTTGTGAGCTCTGAATGATGAGGTCACTGTATATTGGGTTATTGGCTTATAGATTCATATAAAGTTTGAGATCAAATGGTCTATTACACTGATGATATATATATATGAACATTCCTGGTTATGATTCCTGTGATTAAGAACAGGAAAATGATTTATAGTTGGTTTATTTATGAAAGCACAATGATTGTTGGCTTGTTTTAGAATTGGTTCATGTGACACCATCCTAAGATGGCACACAAGTAGTGATTCTACTGCTGGGCTTTTACTTTAGCAGTGCTAAAGATTGGATGTCTGTTAAAGAGAAATTGTAAGCCTTTTTTCTTTAAAAGATCAATGCCTATGATGCTGGTCTGAGGCTTAGGCATTAAATACCTATCCTACTGCCCCTCATAGATATTCTTAAGTATTAGGGTTGTTTCCTGAACCTTGAATCCTAGTGGGCTAAGATGATTGGTTTCCTTGTAGCTTAATGTTGGTACATATAGTTTATAAAATCTGAGGTGCTACTCCACCATGAGATGTGCCCAAATTTTATAGGCTATTTGAGAATATTTTGGAATATATAAGTTGTTTATGATTACCACGACCTATGATGCTGGTCTGAGGTCCTGGTGGATTTGGTAGAGCTTACTACTGGCCTTTATATTTCAAACTTCCTCTATGATAGGTTCACCCCACTTGGGTGATCACTGAGAGATTTAACTTGCAAAACACCACATGCTTTTCTGTTGGACTAAGATGAACATAATATATGGGTGTTTATGATACTCACCACACTTGGGTGTTGTTGGGTTGCAAGTGGTGAATCTTGTGGCTATCTTGATCTGGTGCTCCTCCTGGTATTTCCAGTTCTGGCTTGTCCTTGATCTAGCCCTCCACCTCTTGGTCCTGGTGGCTTGATCTTGTCCTTGCTATCCACCTGATCTACCCCTCCTCATGTCACCATTTTGGTGATGTGATCCAGGGTTTTGATTGGTGAGATCTTGCTTGGCTTTGATTTGGTTTAGCTGGGCTGCTGTTCTTGGTGTGTATGAACAAGAAAATGGTGCGGGGATGCTTCCCACGGCTGTGTTGATGGTTTTGTGTGTGTGGAGTTGTTGTTGTGGTGCTGACAGCACACAGACCATGCAGTTTGGTGTGTGTGTGGCCTGTGTGCCTGCTGCACACCTTGTGGATATGCTCTGATTATGTGGTTACTTCTATCTGGTTACATTTACTTGTCTTGGTGAAATTTGCCCCTCCTTGTTGTTTGAAGTTATTTGACTTCTGGCTTAAAATTATGAATGATATATTCTTTCATATTGGTGAAACTTGCCCCTTAAAAGATTACTCTATGATAAACCTTGGACAGTGCAACTCACTGTCAAGTTTGAGAGTAATTATTCTAATCCTTAACTTTATTTCTTTTTGTTTGTGTTTGTTTTGCAGGTACCAGACTTGAAGATCAAGACTTTAGTTTAGGTTTTTTATTTTTCTTTAAAGAATAGTCACTTGTAGTATTTTTATTCTTTTGTAATAAAGATTGTACTATTACTCAATAAATAAAGATTCTTCTTTTGTTTTATTTACTATTGTAAAGATTCCCAATAAGTTACATTTTGTAACTCATTTATTGATTAAAGTTTTGGAATAAATATTCATTCTATTGGTTAATTTATTTCATTTAAAGTTTTAGTCACTAATTGTTAACTCTTGATTAAATCAAATCACTCAAACATGATTCTAAATCCTTTTGAAATATAATTCAAATACTCAAGTTTTAAATTCAAATTTCATTTCCCAAAACACTCTAATCCACAAAGATCATATCAAAATCGATAACAATCATTCTTCAAGACTATACCTAATCTCAAAGTATGAAAGAAACTTTGATCACTTTAGGTTTTTATTTAGCAAAAAATTTACCCAAATTTTCACAGATGAATGCATGCAATATCACAAATTTCTAAATCTACCCTTCGTTGGTTCCTAAATGCTGGGATGTTACACATACCTGGGACCACGTTGCTTTGGACCTGTGATATGGTCCGCAACTTACCCCAGAGGTTTCCGGATTGACAAGACCATCAAGCCCTATGACGGCACTGCCAAGCCAGCTACATGGGTGCAGGATTACGGCAACACGGTGGAGATCACCGGGGGTAACCCCAACGTTGCCGTCAAGTACCTCCCATTGATGTTGGTGGGCACGACCCGTCAGTGGATTGATGACTTTCCTGAAAGATCCATCTGTAATTGGTTGGACATGCAAGAAGCATTCACTAAGAACTTCGAGGGTATGTACAAACGTCCCTGCAGTTTTGGAGACTTACAACGGTGCGTGCAGGAGAAAGACGAGACATCTCGCGCCTACCTCTCTCGCTGGCTGGATATGAAGAATTCCTGCGCAGGAGTGCACGCTCAGACCGCCATGGCCGCCTTCATCGATGGGTTGGAAAGGGGCACGTTGCTCTGAAACAAGCTGAAGCGACTGCAGGACAATCACTAGCTAGATTTAAACCAGATGATTCAATTGGCCAGTGAGTTCGCGGCTGCCGACAACGATGCTCGTGGCTCCCTGCCGGCAATGGCCGTTCCAACTCAAGCTCGGAGGAACAGCAGCACAAAGCGGAAGATCCCGCCTGAAGAAAAGCAAAACTCCGACATGGTTGCTATGACCTTTCAAGGACGAGGTGATGGCAGACAGCATGGCCGAGGACGGGGAGCGGGTCGTGGGAAGCAGTGAGGCAGTGAAACTACCTCAGCAGTGCCCCATGTTCCCCAAACCTACGAAGTCCAGCTACAAGCGAAGTTGGAAGGACAGACCGCGAGGCAAGGGCAAGGGGAAGAAGAAGGAGGAGGAGTCTAAGGATTCAAGTGACATGGACGAGGACGTTGACCCCAAGCACGCCGCCAAGAGCGATGACAAGGGAAAAAACCTTCGATAAGAAGGTGACAGTTTCCACACTTTCCTTGGCACCCCCACCGTCTGACAACAGAAGACCTCCATGAGGATACTGATGGCTACTCTAACCCCAGTTCCCCAGTTCCTGCGCTGGTCAGAGATTCCAATTACTTGGGATAGGAAGGATCACCCAGACCTCATCCCTACGGAGAACCAATATGCCATGGTCATCAACCCCCTGATTGACGATAATGAGTTCACTAAATGTATGGTGGATAGTGGAAGCAGCATCAACATCATGTACTTGGATACACTGCAGAAGATGAACTTGACGGAGGCAAACCTAAGGCGGGCCAACACCATCTTCCATGGCGTAGTTCCTGGTCGGGAAGCTCGGTCCCTTGGGTGCATCACACTCAGGTTGCTTTTGGTGATGTTAATAATTACCGCCAAGAACGCATGACCTTTGAGGTGGTCGCCGTCAAGAGTGTGTACCACGTCATATTCGGTCGCAACATATTCCACACCTTAATGGCCAAGCCATGCTTCGTCTACAACAAGCTCAAGATACCCGGACCAAACGGTGTCATAGGCAAAGAGATAGCTAGGTTACTTAAGGCTAGTTTTATCCGAGAAGTCCTTCACACCAAATGGGTGGCCAATCCTATACTTGTCCCCAAAAAGGGAACCAAAGAATTAAGAATGTGCGTTGATTACACCGGCTTGAACAAAGCGTGTCCCAAAGATCCATTTGCTTTGCCTCACATTGACCAAGTCATTGACTTAACGGCTGGCTAGGAGCTTTTGTGTTTTCTTGATGCATACTTAGGATACCACCAGATCAAGATGACAAAGTCGGACCAATTGGCCACTTCGTTCACTACACCTTACGACACGTTTTGCTATGTCACGATGCCCTTTGGGCTGAAAAATGCAGGTGCTACGTACCAGCGGACAATGCAGCATTGCCTACACGGTCAAATTGGTCGGAACGTTCACGCCTATGTGGACGATATAGCGGTGATGTCTAAAAAATCAAACGACTTAATCTTCGACTTGAAAGAAACCTTTGATAATCTCCGAAATACAACATGATGCTTAACCCTAAATAGTGCGTCTTTTGGGTTCCAGCCGGCAAATTGTTGGGCTTCATCGTTTCCCATCGTGGAATCGAGGTCAACCCGAAGAAAATCAAGGCCATCTTAAACATAAACCGTCCGGCATGCCTGAAGGACATACAACAGCGAACAGGTTGCATTGCAGCAGTTAGTCGGTTCGTCAGCCGACTTGGAGAAAAAGCTCTGCCGCTGTACAAGTTGCTAAAGAAGGAGGACAAATTCACGTGGACGGGCGAAGCAGATGCAACATTGAAGCAGCTCAAGGAGAAACTTTCCTCAGCGCCTATCCTTGCAGCACCCGAGCCTAGGGAGCCCATGTTAATTTACATGGCGACCACCAACCGGGTAATCAACATCGTCGTCGTGGTAGAGCGGAATGAACCAGGGCATGAGTACGGGGTTCAATGGCCAGTTACTATGTAAGCGAGGTCTTGACAGAGTCCAAGCAGCGTTACCCGCACTACTAGAAGATAGCTTATGGAGTGTTCCTTGCTTCTCGGAAGCTAAGGCACTACTTCCAGGAGCACCCTATCACAGTTGTGAGCAAAGCTCCACTGTCTGACATCATCAATAACAACGATGCTACAGGAAGGGTCGCGAAGTGGGGCATTGAACTATCCGCCTTCGAGATTACCTACAAGAGACGCGATGCTATCAAATCACAAGCTTTGATGGATTTTATCGCAGATTGGACGGAGATGCCAGATGCTACCCCAATGCCGGAGCCAGAATATTGGGTGATGCATTTTGACGGATCAAAGCTACTCAACGGCTCAGGGGCTGGTGTACTACTACAGTCACCAATCGGGGAAAAGCTACACTACGTTCTGCAGATCCACTTCGAGGCTACAAATAACATGGTGGAGTATGAAGCACTCATTCACGGACTACGCGTAGCCAAGGATATTGGCATCAAGCACATAGTTTGCTGTGGAGATTCCAACTTGGTTGCCCAGCAGGTGGCTGGCACCTGGAACGCGCGGAACCCTATGATGGAGGCATATCGAGACGAAGTGGATGAGATAGCCAAGAGCTTCTTGGCTACGAGGTCAAGTATATACCTAGGGAGCAAAACAAGGCGGCCGATCTGCTGTCTAAGCTTGGATCAGGGCATAAACGAATTCCGCCTAGAGTTTGCCTGGAGCATTTACGGACACCATCCATGAAGGGAGCAGACTTCGACAACCCGGATAGAGTTGACTCTTTTGTCCACGTGGTGGAAAAGGTCCCTCTGGCTTGGACAAAACCGTTCATGGAGTATCTCGAACACGAAACTTTGCCCGACGACGAGGTCGAAAGACGACAAATAGTACGTCGAGCAAAGGGCTATACCATAATCAATGGACAGCTCTACAAAAGAAGCACCACTAGTGTATACCTCAAGTGCGTTTCCCAGCAAGAAGGTATTGAAATCCTCCATGAAATCCATCTCGGAGATTGCGGGCATCACGCCGCTCCCCGATCGTTGGTTCCTAAAGCTTTCCGGCAAGGATTCTACTGGCTGACCGTGAAGGCGGACGCCGACAATATGGTTGAGGCATGCATGGGATGCCAGTATTATGCCCGACAACCCCATGTTCCTGCTGAAGAATTGCGAACAATACCAATAACTTGGCCGTTTGCAGTTTGGGGGCTGGACATGGTTGGTCAGTTGCAAACGGCACCATGTGGGTTTACGCATCTGCTAGTAGCAGTTGATAAATTCACCAAATGGACAGAAGCTAAACCCATTAGATGGGGCAACTGTCCTTAGGTTTGTCCGGGATCTAGTGGTGAGATTTGGTCTCCCACATAGCATTATCACCGACAACGGCAGCAACTTGTCACTCGGAGAAGTGGAAGCTTATTGTTGGCAGAAGGGCATTCGACTTGACCTTGCACCTGTGGCACATCCACAGTCCAATGGTCAGGTTGAGCGAGCCAATGGATTAATTCTGCAGGGAATCAAGCCACATCTGGAAGCACCGATACATAGAGCAACTGGAGCCTAGGCAGAAGAATTGCCATCTTGCTGTGGAGTTTACGAACTACATCCAACATATCCACCGGCTACACCCCTTACTTCATGGTATATGGAGCAGAAGCCATCCTTCCTTCTAACATCCTTCACGATTCACCAAGAGTTGCCTCCTACGACGAAGATGACGCTGAAGAATCCAGACGCCTAGATGTGGACCTTCTCGAGGAGGAGAGCGTATTGGCATGCCAAAGATCCGCCATCTACCAGCAGAAGCTATGCATCTGCCATAGTCGCCGTGTTCGGCATCGCTCATTTAAGGAGGGGGACCTAGTGCTCCGACTTAAGCAGAAGAAGTCACACAAATTATCCCCGCCATGGGAAGGACCGTTCATCATAAGCAAAGCGCTCCTCAATGTGTCTTACTACCTCGTTGACAATCGTGAACTGAAGGACATACCCAATGAGGATCATAAGAGTAAGCGACATGACCCGAATGATGACTACCCGGAGCTTGATCGGCCTTGGAACATAGCACATCTACGTCCTTTCTACACTTAGCATTTTTGTACCTCTTATATGATCAATGAAATAAAGATCTCTAGTTCACTCATATTTCTGAGTCTTTTAGATCCTTTAGTGTTCATTTTTGGATTTTATAAAACCTTTATGCACAAGCTTTGTGATTGCACTTGTGAAAATTCCGCCTACGGGCGTTAGCTTAAGTTTTTTGGTCTACACGTTCTTTGACATTTTTATGTGGATTCTGAAGTAGTGACTTTTGGCACTTATTGTCGGCGATTTTGTGCTTAGGTTATTGACGGAGCCATTAGGCATCATCGCCTGAGTGCATAGTTTCGACAACGAGTCTTCCGACTCACGAAAACTCAAGCATAAAAACAAGAGTAATGGATAAGCCAGCACTTGCTTAAAAAATATATACATGCTGGAACAAGTTCTTGAGTAGCAGGACATAACAACCATTGTTTTCCGCCTTAAGTTAACAAGTAGTATTTTCCGCATACGAATTCCAGAGGAAACAAATATTACATATCGTTATTCATTCCTCTGGCGTAGGCGACTTGGACATAGCATCATCAGCAGCAGGAGAGTCATCCTCCTCGAAGTCGGCGGTGTTGAGGGGCTCGGAGGAGCTTTGGCTGCCGCCGTCAATAGTTTCATGGGCACGAAGATGTTAGGATCGACCAACTCGGCGACTCTGGTGTCAAACCCCGCGAGTGACGCCAAGATAGCCTCATGATCTATCTTTTGGCCATTGTCGTCCATGTCGGGGATACTTGAGGTCACCGCGTCGATGTCGGTGTTTTTGTAGTGTGCCTTGACCATTGACAGCGCCATCCTCGCGCCATCCCGGGTACATGAAGCTTTCCAGCTTACAATATGCTTGGGGGCTCGGCGCAAGATCTCTGAGAACTTCGGCACAGAATCAACCGCTTTGATGTTGATCTAGAGGTGCTTGGCTATCTCCTTGGTCCGCGTGATGGCGGTCTTCATAAAGTTGCCGGCAAGGACCATGCATTCTTTTGGTGGAGGAGGCGACTGGGTCAACCCAATAGGAGCTATAAATTTCCGACAAAGGAACGCATGAGTTCAGTCAAACAAAAGTTTAGAGTATCCAACTTATAGAAATACAAGACGGAGAATCACTTACTGAAGATGCTAATCTCGGCCTACTGGAGAGTTTCCGCCATAGAATCCCGTTCTTGTAGGAGGATCTTGTATGCTTCAAGATTGTGTTGATTTTGCTCATCGGCAGCTTTCTTCTGCTCTTTTAGCATCTCGATCTCCTCCTTCAAATGGTTCATCTCTATGTTGGCGGACTCTTACAGGACTTTCATGGAGTCCTCATGCATCTTCAGCATATCCTTCCTCTCCTGCTTAAGGATCTTGTTTTCGCTATCCAGCTGTTGAATGTGCTTGGATTGCTCAACAATATCTTTAGCTTTGGAAATGGTTTTTGCAAGTCGGAGAAAGAACAGTACACAATGAGTACTCGGATAATGTTGGCACAAGACCAAGTCGGAATACGAAAAAGAAAGGAAAAACAAACGCTTGCTCTTGGTGATTTGTTCCTTCAAGAAGGAAGTTTTACCCTTTTCGGCTTCCAAGTCCGCACGCATCTTCTGGTACTTCTCATTGGCCACGCCTCTCCGAGCATTCTCATTCTCTGGAAAGAAAGTTTAACGCTGTTTAGCCTACTTGGAGCATCTAGTCGGATAAATATCCACCTAGAGGCTTTGGGGCTATAGTGAGAGTTTTTAACTTGGCAATATGCTTGGTCTACTTGGAGCATCTAGTCGGAACTGATTCAGTTTTCAACTAGAAGCTTGGGGGCTATAGTATAAAGTTTTTAACTCAGTCATATGCTTAGTCTTTCTTTAAGCATCTAGTCAGAACTAATTCAGTTTTCAACTAGAAGCTTGGGGGCTACAGTATCGAAATTTACAAACACTGCGTATGCTTTGAAAGCATCTAGTCGGAATAATTCATTCAAACTATATGCTTGGGGGCTACAGTGAGAAGTTTTCTAGCTTAGTCACTCTTGGAGCATTCAGATGCAAAGACCTATGGTTTTCTGTCTAAATCCTCGGGGGCTACAGTGGGATACTCATATGAAGGCAAATAAAACTTACAAGTGCGATGATCTTGAGGTTTGTAGCACTCCCAGCAAGCAACTTGCTGAAGGATAGACTGTTTCCTTGCAAGATTTCTTCTTGCCGGAGAAGCTCCTCAAGACCGCACGTTGGAGATGTCGGCGCTGCACCAGGAACCAAAGCGGAGTTACTCGGCGTAAGTGCCGGGTAGACTATCTTCGGGAACTCTACGGTTTTCCTGGGTGCGGAGGCGCCGCCTTCGGCAGACATACCACTCTCCACCACCGCTTTACCACTACCGATGGCATACTTAGCCGGAGCTTTAGCCATTTTTGTTGTGGTACCCTCTTGTGTTGCATGTTCGCCGACAACACCAAGCTCTACGGAGGCACCTGAGTCCACTTCCATGACGGAAGGGCCAGATGCATCTTTAGCCAGTGAGCTTTTCGAAGCAGACGTAGGCTGGACGCTGGGAGTGATAGGGGCGATGGCGGGAGATGCGTGGGGAGACATGTCATGATGCAACATATCCTTAATATTTCTAGAAGCCCCCAAAGTTTTGGAGGTCTTCTTCAAACTGGTATTGGCCTTCTTCCTGAAACATGCAAAAAAGTATAAGTACAGGAACAAGACAAGCAATGGACAATGTCGGAGAGAAAGAAGCTTACACAACAGCGGGTGCTTTGGCAAAGGGGATTCCAGCAGCCTTTCTTTTCTCCACCTCCAAGGCGGCGGTAGTATTTTTGGAGGCTCCACCCTCCGTCTTCTTCTCATTGCCTCTGTCGGCAGCGTCAGAGGTGGATCTCTTCCGCTTTCGCGCCAACGGGACATCGTCGTCGGTCACGATGGTGACTTCCTTCATCTTTGGGTCATAGATTTGTACAGCCATGCTATCCTCCTCTAGGCTGCTAAGCTGTTAAGTGAAACCCCACGAGTGTTAGATGAAGATGGTAATGGTTAGACGGAAGAAATGGAGTATATGTCATACACGGAAAATAAAACATCATACCTTTGGGCACAAGCAGTCAACGAACATGTCGTAGGTGATGGTGAAGCCATGCTTCCTGTCCTTCACCTTGACAATGTCCTCGAGTCGGATCTTGATGGAGTCACTCGAGAAATTGTCCTCGGAGATGCGGAGGCTATCATTCCTATCCTTGGTGTACTCATGCATCAGCTTCGAGTGGTGCTGCAGAGGTTGGATCCGCTTGACGAACCAGCACATGGCCACGTCCAATTTGGTCAAACCTGTCCCTACAAACCACTCTATCCGCCTTATAGTGCGGGAAGCGTCAATGTCGGAGGGGAGGGAGGCTTGGGATCTCCATGTGGAGGCTTCGGCGGCAGCTCCATCGACGAAGTCCGGATACGTAGCTTCTCGGCCAGCCAGAGGGATATCTGGGCCATAGAAGTATGTACGTTGCCAGTTTTTACATGACTCATGGCCGACTATGTCGGGGAACCGCTGGCCAGGCCGGATCTTAAAACTAATGGTCCCACAGTTCCTGAGCTCATCCTTGCCGGCTCTGGCTTCCCGCTTGACGGTGAAGAAATAAATAAAGATATCTATCCTAGGCCTAATCCCTAAATAACCCTCACAAAGAGCCGCATAGTTGCTGAGCACGAGGATGGTATTAGGGGAGAGGTTCTGAGGCTGTACTCGGTAATGGTTGAGGACAGGAAGGAAGAAATTGGAGATGGGCAGAGAAACGCCGCGTACCAGTTGGGCTTTGAGGTACACCTTCTCTCCGGCTTGGGGAGAAGGGGTTACCTCGCTGGCTGGCGCCACCCGCCAGGCGAGCCCCTCCGTCGCAGGGAGGTAGCCCTCAATGATCAGATCCTTGATGTCGCGGTACGTGATGTCCGAACCGCACCAGTCCCCCTTGTGGGAGTCGTTTTCCTCTTCCAGCAGCTCCAGTGCCGCTGGATTGTGGTCGCCGCCGGTGGATTCAACCACCGTGGACTTGGGGATCACCAGACCTTCTGGAGGCACGAGGACGGTGCTCGCCGGCTTCACCGCGGCATCACCTGATGCCGCCATGGAGGGAGCAGAGCCGCTGCTGGCCGTTGGAGAGATTGAGGTGGTGACTGGGAGGATTGAGGGGCTAGGGTTTTTCGCAATCGCGCGGAGAGCTCAAGGAGGCGCTCACTAGAGGAAGAAGACGACGCAGGAGGAGAATGAGATGAAAAGTAAAATTCCACCGCGGTTACAATTTATAACCTCCGGCATCAAGATTCGTGCAAAATGATCGACTGGTTGACGCGTGGGCGACGTGTGCGGGCGCGTGCGCGGAAATTTCGCCATGTTCCCAACCGTCGCCGCCAACGTTTCGTATCGTTCGCGTGGGAAAAATGGACATGATTGCGTTCTCTGCATGTGTGACTTACAAGGCGTCGATGACCTATGTCTACGTCATCATAGCTGTCGCTGGCAGGTGAACCATCACATCAGAAGATTCCGGCATGGATGGATCCAGTCCGGCTCCGGAAGTACAATAGAAGATTCAGTAATTCTCCAGCTTACAAGTTGAAGACGGACAAAACTTTGCAGGGTTCTTTGGGAGGACTGCAAGATATTGCTTGATGATTTGCCGACATCCATCTAGACAGAGCATTCAACCTGAATAGGCAAGACGACGCAAGATCTCGGAGTTCTCCGGGGGATACTGTTGGGGATATGCTATATGGGTATCCTCATAGCATGTTTCCTATCTGGATAACCCGGGTGGCCCACAGTTGGTAGCATGGCCCATGGCCTACTGGGCGGCCCAGTTAGATGGATCCAGAAGGGAGTCACCGACGTACCTAGAGCCTTGGAGTGCAAGACACGCTAGACTAGTTGTAAGCAGTGTAGGACTCTATAATCTGTCCGGCTAGGACTTTTCCCTGTAACCCTAGGACCTGGCGACTATATAAGTCGGGCCTATGTAAGCCTTTATGGCACAATCTCAGACGATAACTTAGACTCTCTAGTCACCTCGCACAGCAAACCAATCCTTGTAACTCGGCGTATTGACCTTATACTGATTTATAGTAGGAGTAGGATTCCGCCACCGTTGTGGGATCTGAACCTTGGTAAGCTGTGTTACCTTGTACCCGTCAACCGTCCGCCTTCCCCCACGTCTCTAAACACGCACTGTGAGGACCCCTCCATGGCGTACTCGTCGGCAATACCACGACAGTGGAAATACTTATAAGGACCAAACATTCTCGAGGACACATGGGAATTCTGTCAAGTGCTTTCACTTCAAATAGCTGAGTACTCTTCTTTGGTGTTGTAAGTGTTCTGTGGGTGAACCTATGCTAATGTACCGACCTTACTTGGACTAATACATACTTGTGATTAAACCCCCTGCAAACTTCCGTAACTACAGGAAAGTAATTAAGATATAAATCTAACCATAGCCTTAAACTCTGAGATCCTACACTCCCTTGTGCAATGGTGTCCTAACTGGGTTCAGGTTTATGTCACTCCGACAACCCCACAATTAGTAGCCAAATACACAATGCATTCCCCTAGGACCATAAATGGTGAAGTATCATGTAGTCTACGTTCACATGACACCACTAGAAGAATAGCACCACAACTTAAATATTAACCATTGAATAATAACTCAACACAAATCCACTAATAACAACATGACTTCTCCCATGTACTCAACTAAACGAACTACTCACAAGACATCATATGGATCAAGATCAAATATGATATGATAATGGATAACAATTTGAGCATAAACAATAATCCAATGGTTCCACTCACAAGCATCAACTACAATAGTAATTAACACCGGGGAAGTTTCCCCTATGAACTAATGCAAGATCCAACACAATTGTTATAGCGGGACGGAGTGGTGATGATGATGTTGGTGGTGATGATGGTGTGGATGATGATGATCCCGATGAAGCCTAGCTTGATGATGGTGTTGATGGCGACGATCTCCCCTCTCCGGGAAGGAATTCCCCTGGCAGAAATCTGTTTGCGGAGAGATCATTCTCTCTCGGTGTTTTCCACCCCCAGAGGAGGCGGAAATCTATCTTTGGTCGCTCCCTTAGCCTTAGGATTTTGTAGGGAAGATATAGGCGAAGAGGCGGAGTCGGGATCTGGGCAGGTGGGCCACACCTGCCCTAGGCGTGGCCTAGGGTGGGCCCGCACCTAGGGGGTGTGGGCCTCCTGCGGCCCTTCTTCGTTCCTCCTTCTGGCTTCCTCAATCTTCTGGAAAAATAATATTTTCGCATATTTTTCTGGAATTTTTTTGATCTTCGTGAAATTGCATCAACACGCCTTCTTTTCCATTATAATCCAGACTCTGGCAGTCCATCCTCCAAGAATCATCCAACATCCATAAACAGATGAAAAGCCATAAGTAATACCTCATAATAAGACAAATATCAATGAATAGAGGTAGATTATGATATAGAATGGTGATGCAAATTGGGCGTATCACCACTGCCTCGCAAGCTCCTAGAAGAGGAGAGGTCTCCATGTTCGGCTTCTTTCAAAATCCCAATCTGGTGGTTACCCCCTTGCCCCTATACCTCCTATAAGCACATGCATGAAATATGCTAGTTTTTTCCTACCTAACCCGACCCCTTATTCTGACTCCGCATGGCTATAGGTATCCACTCTGGCGAGCCCCAGAAAACCACCATCGCGCATCTTCACGCGATCCCTCTACGGCAGCCAAGGGTCCCCATGCCTCCCACCGTCCTCTTTGCAACGACCTCCGCACCCGCCCTGCTCCATCTCCGTCTACATACAACGCACTAGAGAGAGCTTCGGCGAGCACCAAAGCAACCGTCATTGGTGCAGATCCGGGCGATTCCACGACGTCAAACCCCACCTCGACGACCGTCAGAAAAGTCACCGTGACACTCCGCATTTGTTCCGCCACTTCCAATCAGCCTCCGTGCCACTAGTGAGCCCACCTTCCACCCCCGAAAACCTAGAGTTCCGTCACCGTGGCCGTTTATTTTCTAGGAGGACAACGAGCCCGCGTCATTGATCTCAACTTAAGCCAACGTCCTGGATCGGCAGATAAAGTTTTGGTGCCATAGTGCCACTGAAGATCGGGCCCCCCTGGTCGATTCAAGCGGGAGATCATGCGTTCCCCACGCGCTCTGGAGCTGGTGTTGGGCCGGCATGGCCCCGTTCTGGCCCGCCTGCCCTTTATCTTTTACTTTTCCTTGCAGATCATTTTATGATGGGTGGTTTAAATAAAATTAAAAATTGAAAACCAATCTAAACTGGATAGATCTATTTTTTTCCTAATACCTACACGTGTTCTCTAACAAGCGGTGCAAACCAATTGACCAAAATAATCTCCCCTATTTTCTGGAAATTAACCAAATAAACAGTATCGTCTATACACATTATTTTCCCCAATAGGTTTCATATTCCCAAATGGGGTAAAACAAATTTCATCTGATAGGTGTTAATTGTACCCACCTCATAGAATTTGTCTCATGCCAAGTGGAACAGTATTTTGACTATAGTAAAAATAACAAAAACATCCCTAATCTGCTTTTAGAAATTTCCCTATGCTAAAAAAGTTGTGATATTAACGAAATTCCAACTATGAGAACTTACAACTCCTAATACATGTCAAACTCCAGAATATCAGATTTTATTAACATATGTTGATTTATTGTGAATTAAATTGTTCTATGCATAGTTAATTCAACAATAAAATCACTACATAAGTTCTGTAGATCCAAATAGAGTTATTCCAATTTCTACAGAAAGGTATTTCAAATACCTAGCATGTGTCCTTGGAATAACATCAAATCCCTCGTAAATTTAATCTGGTCAAACAAACAAATATATACCATAACTGACTTTGGGATTTTCCAAGGGCATTATGGTAAATATTTTGAAGTGATTCCAACTCTCAGTGAATCAGTCCATCAAACCATACTTAACCATCCAAGGAAATAATTTTTGGAGCTACATAATGTTTCCTAAAACTAGTTTTTATCACTAGAAAAATCATAGTAAACCAATGAAATTGATAAAATAGTGAAACCACTTTTGTTGGTTTCATTTTATCAATACCTATTCGATGATATCATTTTTTCATATTGATATCATACAGAAATTGACCTTGGATTAAAACCCCTTAAATAGGTAGTTTGGCCTCTATAATCTTAATAGTAATTCCACAAATGCAACTAAAATGAAATCAATTGCTTTAGTCCAAATTGTTCAAAACCTACTAAAGTAAATAATGTGTTGTATCTTTGCTTGCTGTATGTATTGATGCTTGTATGCCTTATATTGAATATGGTATTGTTTGTTTGCATGTATGCTTGATAACGACGATGGTTGCGATTGTGTGACGTTGAGAAGAAGGAAGCATCGATTTATTCTTATTGTTATTGCTATTGGTATTCTGGTATTCTAATTAAGTCAAGGACATCTTGCTGGTCATAGGCAAGCCACCTTCTTGATTATAAGCCCTTGTCCTACTTTGGTACTTATGCATGTTTTATCTACTTTTATACAAAGTGCATTGGTTTACTGTTTAAACATTTCATACGTGGTAGTGGCTTGGATCCTCCAAACCATTACTCAAGTGTACTACTAAGTACAACTCCCTTGATGACACCTACTTGTCCCTAGTATAGTAGATGGTGTATAAAACCATACCCCTTTGGAGACCCTGGTTTAGCCAAAGCAAAACTATAGGATGGGAAGACCCCGGAAAAGTTTTACAAAAATGTTTCATAGAAAAACCTTGGTGAGGTTTTACCTAGCAAGAGAAGTTTGAGAAATGAAAAAGGTTTTGTTTTACCAAAAGGTTGGACGAAAGATGGAGGAAAAATGTTTACAAAAATGCACCCGGTTATTTGAAGTTTTGCTAGAACAATTAACCAGTGCAACCACATTACTCCAGAATGGAATATGGCTAAATTTGAAGTTTGCTACTCTGGTATGGGAATTCTCATGACTACTTATAAGGGATCATCTCCCTAAAATGCTGGGGTTCCTTTACATAAAGGTTTAACTATGGGACAATCACCTAGAGGAATTGTGAATTGCCCTCGGGAGCAGCCGGGCGATACTATGAGCCCCTCATTGAAAGTTCCCCTTATCGAGGAGTCAGAAAGCACTCAGGTTGGTCCATGGATCCAGACTTCCCGATGTTGAGGGGAACAAATCATAGGGTAGGGCCTATACTAGAGTGGCATCCGGAGAGTCTAGACTGGTTACTCGACCCACGATCGGTGTAGATAAGGGCAAGGTATCCGGATGGTGTGGGTAAAGTGTACAACCTCTGTAGAGTGTAAATCTATTCGAATAGCCGTGTCCACGGTTATGGACGGTTGGGAATGTTGCCATAGAGCGGTGCTGGTTTTGATTACAAAAAGGACTTCGGAAAAGCAATGGATTTGGAAATGATTTGACCATGGGATGGTCGTAAAGAAGGAAAGGAGTTTGGTCATGGGATGACCAAAAGGAAGAAACGAATGGGTGACCCAATCCTAGTGTTTTCTAGAACTTTTCAAAAAGACTTTCCAAATTTTTTACAAAAGTTTCCAATGTCGATATAGACATGCTATATCTACAATAGAAACTAGTTTATAAACTAGACTCTTATGGAGCCCTCATACTGCCACAACTATATTGCATATCCTTTATTATTGTTCTTTTAAGGTGGTTTGTGATACGTCATAAATGTATCTATAATTTTTTATGTTCCATGATTGTTTATTATCCACTTTGCTATGCTTTGTCTACACTTTGAGGTATTTTTATACATTTTCTGGGAATAACCTATTAACAAGATGTCGCAGTGCCAATTGCCTGTTTTCTGCTTTTTTGGTTTCAAAAAAGCTAGTAAGGAAATATTCTTGGAATTGGACAGGACAAAGGCCAAAGTCAATATTTCACCAAGATAAACACAGAGAACGAAGGGCAGACGGAGGGGATCCACAGGGCCGCCACACCCTAGGGCCACGCGGGCCCACCTTAGGGCGCGCCACCCTATGGTGTGGGCGCCCTGGCCGCCCTCCTGCCTCGCCTCTTCGCCTATATAAGCCCCCCGATGCCAAAACCCTAAGTACCCGATCAGATCTCCATGAAACAGTCTGTAGCCACTGCCACCATCGTCCCTAGATCTAGGGGGTCTGAAGCTATTCCCAACACCCTGCTGGAGGGGAGAGATCATTCTGGAGGCCTTCTTCATCACCATGCCAGCCTCCAGTATGATGCGTGAGTAGTTCACTCTTGGAATATGGGTCCATACAGTAGCTAGATGGTTGTTCCTCCTCCTTTGTGCTATCATGTTTAGATCTTGTGAGCTCCGTTCATGATCAAAATCATCTATTTGTAATCATACATGTTGTGTTTGCGGGGATCCGATGGATATTGAGATACTATGTTAGATTGATTATTGATTGTATCATGTCTTATTGATTATTGATTCTATCCTGCCTGTGTTGTTTGTGATCTTGCATGCTCTCTGTTGCTAGTAGCTATCTTGTCCAAGTAGATGCTAGTGACTCCAAGAGGGAGTATTTATGCTCGATAGTGGGTTCATGCCTCTATTGAATCTGGGGAAGTGATAGAAATCTCTAAGGTTATAGGTGTGTTGTTTCTACTAGGGAGAAAACAACAATCTTTTGTTCATGGAACAATTGTATTATTTACTTTACACACATTGTGTAATGCAGTTATCCGTTGCTTGCAACTTAATACTGGAGGGGGTTCGGATGATAACCTGAAGGTGGATTACTAGTCATAGATGCAGTTGGATGGCGGTCTATGTATATTTTTGTAATGCCCAATCAAATCTCATAGGTGTAAAATTCCAAATTTCATCAAATGCAAATTCATATTGTTGCATTCATAGCATCATGGCATATTTAACTTGCACGAAATTTTTCAAAACAAAAACCCTTTTGGAACCATATTTAAACCCCTTTTTAATGTATATATATGGGGCATGGTTTATTTCATTTTCAATACCGTAAAATGATTTTGAGTGAATATATGTGTTTGACACACTTTTGGACACTAGATAGTATCACAATATTTTGGTGAAAATTTGACTTGATTTGGTTTTGATTTGAGCATTCAAACCTCATTTCGAAAATCAAATCAGAAAAAGAAAAAACCAAAGGAAGAAAAAAATAGAAGCAGACCAGCCAACTGGTGCAACCCACCTCCGCGGCCCAACTCGCAGCCCAGCAAGCCCACCCGGCTCCCCCGTACCCCTCTTCCTTTCTTTTCTCACCGTGCATGCCGCACCCCCCTCGCTGACCTCCTGGTCCCACCGCCACGTCGTCTCCATCGTCCTCAATCAATGCTCGTAGACTCGCCGCCGCCACCCGTTACCTCGCCGATTGATTTCGAATCAATTTGATTCAATGGCCCGAACATCCTCTACTTAACCCCTCCTCCTTTCGCTCCTTTCCCCTCACTCGCCACCCTCTAAGCGCCGCTAGGCTGCCCACATGCGAGCTTGCACCGCCGCTGCCCCGAGCGCCTCTGGCGAGCAAATACGGTAAACCCTAGCCTCTCGTCTCTCTAGATGATGCTCTCGCACTCAACATCCTCACGCGCGTCTAACGCCACCTTTTGCTTGTCTTCTCGTGTCTTGTAGCGCCGCCAGCGACGACGCCTGTACGCACCCGACGCCGACCTCATCTTCGGCAAGGAATCCCCGACGACCCCGTACGTCGCGCCTCCACTTCGTCGACCGTCATCACCACCTCGTTGCCGCGCTTCGATAACAGCATGTACCTCCCCCTCTCACAACCTAGAGCCGCCAGTACACCACCGGCAGGAGCGTCGCCGCTGCTCTGGCCATTTGCGCCGCCCATCTACGGTCAGAGTGATTAGCACCGTTAGATCTAGATCTAGAGGTTAGGAATAGATCACTTACTCGAATCGGTATCGGTCGATCTGGCCCATACGATTTCATTTAGATCCTACGGCTCACGCGCGTGATCCACCTGAATTGGTATGGATCAATCAAATCATGCCGCGTGTCTGTGTTCCGTTTAACAAAATTCCAGAAAAGGTTTTTGAATGTTTAAACTTGTAAAATTCATATCTTTAGTTTTGTTTGGCCAAATTTTGCAAATAATATATCAATGGATTCAGAAAATTAGGCCCTACATTACTGTGGGCTTGAATTTGTATTTTGCTTCTGGAAAATAGGATTATTTATAGAACCAAGTTTATCCTTATTTTGGCTATATAAAATGTTTATAAAATTGTTTTGAGGAAAATCTGAGTTTGTTTAGACTTTAAATAGATTACTTTATGTTCAGTACTGTTTGATTTGACTTGTTTATTATATAAAAATCATTTCATTGCATTTGCATGCATTCATGTATATTTTTGTTTGATTATTTGAATGTGAATTTGGTGCTATGATTTTATGTGTAGATTTTGGTGCTAGTGGTGATTTTGATTGTGAGGACTGTTGCTACTCTCCCAACTACCAAGTAAAGTTGTGCTTCATGTATTTTGTCCTATTATTTTGACTATGCACTAGTGATATTTTGAGTAGGGCTTATATGGAATTTTTCTAAGGATATATACTATGTTATGCCTTGGGAAATCCTAATAGTTGTAGTCTTAGTAGATTTTCCTCTAAGATAAGAAACTTGTTATGTTATCATGCTTAGCCTAGCTAGTAGCAAACAAGGGTGGAATATTCATGCTATGGAATTTTGCTAAGTCTATTACTTATGTTTTTGATTAATAAAACAACTATGTGAATGAATCACCTAGGTGGAATGGTATGTTGGTTTATGTTGAGTGGTTACACAAGGTCCATGTCTATGGTTACCTTGTGTATCACACTTGTGGAAAGCCACCCACGAACAAAGGGATTTGATATGTTTAGTGTTGAGAAGCTTCTAGTGCAATCACATGGCATATGGGCTCTGCCTTGACCACATAGGTTGCAAGAACTTAGCCAGTTGGACAGTTGGTGGTAGGGTGATAGGATGGAACGCGTCCATGGTGGTCTAAGGGAAGCTTCTGAAAGGTCTTGTCTCGATGCATGTCGAGTCTTGTGGGGAAAGTGCACCACCTCTCGAGAGGGTAAAACCTAAGTACTTAGCCGTGTCCCCGGCAATGGACAATTTGAGCATCAAAGACATTGAAGCTATCAAGGATCTCCTCATCCCAATTTCTAAGTTAAAAACTTGTGGTTGAACAAGGGTAAAGGTACACTAATGTCTATTGGTGGCTCCTTGGGTGTTTTTGATAAACAAAAACATAGTGTTTTTCAACTGATAAGAAAAACCTATTTTGAGAAAAGCAAGCCTAAGCTACACTTAGCCAAATTCATATAGATGATAGACACTACTATTATACTATGGTATCACTTGCCAATACAATTCCAAATGTATTTACCCACTGTGGTTGTAACTTATGATGTTGCAGGTTACTCTGATGGAGATTAGGGTTGTGAGTCTACAATCAACATGCTTGCATGTGGCACATGAAGATGAATACTTATAGTTATTTACTTTATGTGATGAACTCTTGTACTAGCCTTTGGCTATTGAGTTGTAAAGACTATGTTATCTCTGTAATGACGATGTAATAATGACCTTTGTATTTGTGTACTTCATCTTAAACTGTGGATGCTAGCATTTGATCCAGGGACTAGCATTGCAATCACAGGGGCCTTTACCTTTAAAAGGTGGGGCCTTACAGATGGTATCAGAGCACTGTGTTGCCTGTAGGATTATGACCCTAAGTTGGATTACACTAAGGAAACCACTAGGAAAAATGCAACTCTTTGCAAATTCCACACGTGTCTTTTTCTTCTCGTAAACCTCTTCTAATCACTTTCTCATCTCTATTTGTAGATGGCCACCATCAACGAAGCCGTCAAGAAGGGACCACTTAGTGAGACGAAGTTTCCCAAAGCACTCAAAAACCTTATATTTAGCTTAGGGATACATGGTGAGGCCATGTACAAGGGATTTCCAGTGATGGATGAAGGAGAAGAATATTGGTGGGTGCAACTCCACTTGTACAAAAACAAGGGAGACACAAATGTATACGTCATTCCTTGACTCTGCAAGAAATGTAGCATGTAATGCTATCAATGAGCTTGGTGAAAGACTCAAGTGTAGAATGCTCAACACTCAAAATGACCTTAGTGAGGAGAAGAGGTATACCCAAGACTTAGAGACCACCATAAAACGTCTAAGGGAAGATATCATAGACTTAGCATATGAGTGAGAATTGGGACGTACTCCAATAGTTGGACCACCACACTTGTCATTTTCTTTTGAATTGGGACGTACTCCAATAGCATATGAGTGAGAATTGGGATGTACTCCAATAAAAATTGTCTAAATTATCTTTTGAACCTTAGTACTTGTGGTAGAATATTGTATGCCATGACTTGTATGTTTTTATTGTTGTAAGTATGCTTTGTGCTTTTGTTATCTTGTGATTTTCTCTCTACTTGTATTGTTCCTAATTTCTCTCTATCTTATGCAATAGATGCCTAGCCTTGTTATCAGCACTACTGAGGAGTTCAAGGGAACTCGTTTCGGTTCTCATCTTGTGGAGCTCACTAGTGTGATCAACCTCCCACTCCCTAGTATTAAGGCACTTCAGCTCACCAAGTTCGAGAGGAAGGATCTTTGGGGCTTTAGAGTCTCACAGCCTAGACACCATACGGAGCCACCCACGGAGGAGATTACCTTCAAGCTGATGCATGATGACAACAAGGGACTAGATGTAGTCATGCATGAGCTACTTGGACGCCTCTGCGGACGACACTCCACCGAGCTCTGGGGCCTTTACTTTCACCCATTCGGGAAACATGACGAGCAGGGTGAGGCTATAGTGTATGATGATGCTACTAGAGAGACGATTGAGCTTGTACGTCTCTACCTCCAGGACCTAGAGAGTCTTGTTAGACACCTCGACACAGATAGGACCAACGTCATGCTTAGCAATGATGAGATTCAGGTTCAGTTGAGGGAGAAGGATAAGCTCTTCGCATAGCAGGACGAGATCGTCAAGGAGATGGAGGCCAGATTCGAGATCCAAGACAAGAAGTTCAAGAATCAGGAGAAGAGAGTGCAGGACAGAAACAAGAAGATTAAGGACATGAGAGCCGAGATAGATGCCAAGGACTTTGCGCTAGAGACCCAGCAGGGAGTGATAGAGAGGCTGCATTCGCAGAAGAGAGCCCTTCGTGCAAAGATTGAGGCCTTGACCACCAATGTGGAGGAGTACAAGATAGCCATGGAGACAGCTGACTTACTCTGGTGGATGAGGAGGTCGACATGGAGGAGTAGTGTTGACTACTCAGCTATCTGTTATTCTATCATCCATTTATTTATTGAGTCATGTGATCATCCAACATGTGGATGGCTTGCTAGAGTGTTTACTTTTCCAAAACTTGTTGTTTATGTTGTTTAAACTCTAAGTTTATCTTGTGCTTATGTGATTGTTGCTATGTGATGTATTGTGCATGTTTGCATCTATGGGCTATATCTCATTACTTATCCTTATTGAAACCACAGATGCCTCCCCGTCATGCCAATCCCAACCAAAACAACAACAACAATAACAACAATCCCGAGATGCAGCAGCTGATGATAGCTCAAACTCAGTTGATGCAGATGATAACCCAGTTCATGGCCAATCAAAATCAGAATCAAAACAACAACAACAACAACAACAACAACAACAACCAAAACAACCCACTAGCCTTTGAGATGCTTACAAGGTTTTTGAGGTTGAGGCCAGCCAAGTTCTCAGGAACCACTGATCCATTGGTAGCCAATGACTGGTTACGCTCTGTGAACAAGGACTTAGTCACTGTTGGTTGCACCTATGAGGAAAAGGTCAGATTCACAGCACATCTGCTTGAAGGACTAGCGGCAACATGGTGGGATAACTTCCAGATCACCACCCCCCTTGAAGATGTGACTTGGGCCATATTTGAAGATGGATTCCGCACCGCCCATATCTCATCAGGGGTGATGAACTTGCGGTGACCCAGCATACCACGGCATGATGTAGTACACTATAGTCGTTGACATAACACTAATGAAACACCGTTCACTAGTATTACATCCCTCAGAGTGGTACAACAGAAACATAGCAGGTCCAAGACACGACTATAGGTTAAAACTCAACTCTTTACAAAAGATCCAGAGAACACTCTAGGTTAAAGAGAGAGAAAGAATCTTCTTACAAAGAAGAATCAGAAATAAACAACTCAAAAACTATCATACTATTAAGACTAGTATTTTAATTAATGGTTTGGCATTGCTGCTATTGCAATACGCTATAGAAATAGGTTCTATGGCTAGAGATTATGTTCCTATCTAATCAGTAACTTCGTCTTCACTTGAGTTGATGTATATGTTGACTTTTTTGACTTCATTGGAGAAATTTAGATTCTGGTGATGATTCCTGGAGCATAACTTGATGTAGACATCATCTATACGGGCTTCAGAACCTAGCAAGGGTTAATAAGATACGTTGAGTACGAGCGTACTCAGCAAGTTCACTAGAAAAGGCGTGTTTGATGCACTATATCTATAGCCACAGACCATAGGTCGTAGGCCATGCAAGTTTTCGTAAACATTTCTTCAAAGGTTGCTTTTATTTTGAAAAGCTATGTCCGTCAGCCTTCACGGGTTTACCAGAACTTTCATGGAGTTCCTTTCCCGCCGCGTTCGCAGCTCCTTCCCGGAATAGGGAGTAACAAGTTATAGTTCTTACACTCTATAGAGGTGCGTTACTTTACCCATGAGAGACCTTAGCCTTGTTGCACAACCAAGTCATGACCTTGTCCATACTTCCTTGGTATGGGGCCCAGTCTGAGATCCAAGCAAATCACTGCCCCTTTCTGTAACATCCCAAAAATATTAAGCATGGATCATCAAACTCTAATCAACAAAATTAGGGTTAACAAAAACTTTTCCAATTAAAAGTATGAAAGTATTCATATGTGTGTGTATTGAAATTTGGATTCTTTTGAATTGCCATGATTATGTGTTTCTTTGCTTGTAAAATGATTCTTAGGTGAAATAAACATCATCTAAACAATCCCCAAACTTTTCCCAAAGGCAAACAAGTCAAAACAAATAAATTAAGTGAATGGTCACTTTGGCCAATTTAACTCCCATGCCTACTTTGGCTATCCCTAACTTTTAGAACTTAATAGAAACATGTATGGATCTTTGCACCCCTTGATAGTACTCATAACAAGGTACCAAGGCCCACTTTGTGATCATCCAGAAACATTCAAATGCTTAGTTTAAATGACAGTTTAAAATTGAATCTATTTCATATGGGAAGATCCCACTATTTCAAAAACCACTCAAACCAACTCAATTTTCAAAACCCAAGCATCAACAGAATCCCTAGTACATGCCTAGCACACCCACCAAAAATATTTTCAAAATTCAAAACTTAAGTTCATGCGGCCATTTCATCAAACAGGTTGCAGATGCAAATCAAACAAAATCAAAACACTATGTTGAGCAGTGTTTTGGGCCTAACTTGTTCCCTCTCTGTACACCACTAGCCTTAGTAGGTCATCTAACAACCTTAACTAATCACTAGCACCACTGTAAGCTGGCCATTGTCATCAATGGTGAGCAGGCCGAGAGCACCATTGCCACCCCATGGTCGACATCAAGCTACGAGCAACACTAGCCTCGCCAACCTTGTCTGGGATCAAGCTAGCACCCCACCGCCACTCCCTGTCCCAGCCGCAAGCAATGCCAGCCACTGGACCACATGCCCAGGCCATGCCAACCTTCTCTACGAGCATGCCGAGAGCGCGCCAGAGCGTCACCCTCGACACACGCCCACAGACCGTGCGCCGCCCTCGCCGCGTGCACACGTGATCACCAACACCCCAGCAACCCCACAGACACGCTCGTTTGCCGCCACGCGGACCACGCGCGATGTGCTCCATCAAAACTTCCGTCGGACAGCACAGAGCACTGCAACATTTCGACCGATCAGCACCGCCCCACGCCTCGCCACCACTTCGTTGAGCTTCGCCAGGGAGCACAGCACCGCCCCTACCATCGCCCACGCTGATAACCCTCTGTGTCGTCGACCACGACGAGCTCAGCTTGCGACCGTTGGTCCCCTCTCGCCACTATAAATAGAGGCATCCCCCGCTCGAATTCTTCACACCATTCTACTCCCCTCTCACCCAGAACCACCCCACCTCATTCCCGGAGCAAGGCGAGCAGCGCATCGCCGGAATTTCACCGGAGTCCGCCACTGCTGGAGAAGAAGGAAGCCATCGATTGGAGCCGCCCCAGGAGGATCTGCCGGTACCAGGAGGATCGCCGTCGTCGACTTCGTCGTTCGCCCGCATCGCCGACCCGCTCCTGAGCCCTGGTGAGCCTCCCACGACCCCCACTGAGCTGCTAGGGTTCGAGCTCGCCGGTGACTTGTTCATCGTCGACGACGACTCTCAGCCGTCGATCTTCATTCTAATCCAACGCACCACATCGCCCCGTACCGCTTCGCGTTTAATGAGCCACTGACCAGTAAACCCCCCTTGTCAGTTGCGCCCCGCACTGCGGAGTGACACTGGGCCGGCCCGTTAACCTTTCCCGCGCAGCCGGTCGTTTGAATTCAGGTTTTTCCATTTTAGTTCAAACATAGTTCTGTACCTAGTTTCAAAAATCAACCCAGCTCGATTCAGTGAACCAAATTACATGAAACCAATTTTGTTAAAAAGGTACTGAAATTCTTAATCCAAGCCCGTTAGATTAAAATCATTTGGATCTATAGATCACCCTTGGTAAAAATAACAAGTCAGAAGATTTTCTGCATTCAATTTTTTTTCAAATTTCAACCATAATAGCTTTGAGTTGATTCCAACTCTCAAAAATCACATTTGATCATAACTTTCAGAATATATAAAAACATATGGGTTTACTTACAGAAATAATGTCCAAGTAATAAAAGAATGCCACATAGGCATTTCTAGTCACTTTATTTAATTGAAATAAAAGATTAAACCTTATTAAATTGTGACACCACTTTAACTCACATTCCCATGGACTGAAATATGTGGTGATGACATGTGTCAACATGATCCCATGTTTGAGTTGGAGAATATTAAATCTTAAGTAGTTTTTCAATGAGTAGAAATTACTTTTCTAAACAAATGAATAACTAAGACAAATGCTTTATTCTTGTGATATTAGTGATGATGGTAGATCATCTATAGAACACTTTTGTGTGATGATTGAAAGTAGTTAAGTATCGTTTGGTGATTGTGTACCTCGTATTTATTTATAGACGCTAGTACCGACCAAAGATACGAGGAGGAAGGAGGATACTACGAAGAAGAAGCCGAGGAGAACTTCAACCACTGCTCTGCACAAGGCAAGCCTTACTAACCAAGTTGACCCATGCAAGCTAACACCTGCAAGATATTCTAGTTTAGCAAGCCTAATACTACTAGTTGATTTGGCAAGCTAGCACTTGCAATTATGAAAGTTAGATAACCTATGCCATGCACTAAGCATGCTTGGTTGGACACAGTTGATGATACCCAATCCTAGTTTTACTTGCAAGCTTTATACTTTATTTCTTTATCAAAGCTTTCTTCAGAGTTTACTTAAGTGACTTGTAAATTCTAGGAAGATAATTTAAGGTTGCATAAAGAGCATAAAATTTGGCCTAAGCTAGATAATCTTTATGTCATCCTAAGGCATGAGATTGAACTTAGTTAAACTCCACTTGTTTACCACCCCTCATTAGTACTTGCCCCACTTGTAGATGCTAGTGCTAAGCATAAAACTTGATCAACTTTAGATGGGAATACTTGGTGAAAATGGTTATGAAAACCTTGGAATGACGAGTCATTCTATTGAAATATTTTGACATGTGTTTCCGAACACCAGATGATTTTGATGATGAAAATATTGAGGCATGAGCCTTAGCCCTTTACAAAACTGATGGTTGTCTGGATGCGATACATCTCCAATTTTACTGTATAACCACAATACCCGAAAATTGGGTAGGGCTTGATTGGAAACTTATATACCTTAGTGTGGGTTTCCTCACGGCCAAGGTCTAAGCTGAGGCTACCTTGTGAAGATTGTCCACCTATGCAGTACCCAAGATGACAGTTGGTCATGGTTGGGAGGACAAACTCACAAGAGAGGTGCCTATACTAGGGCATGTAATCGAAAGGTTAGGATTTATTATCCGCATACTGAGTATGGTGAATTCAAGATTTGTTCCTAACGGATGTATCGAATGTTGTGGTGAAAGTGTACAATCTCCGCAGAGTGTCAAACTATTCGAATAGCCATGTTCACGGTTATGGACAATTGGAGTGGCCATACTGTTTCCCCGTCAGATGTTTTTAAAATGAATTGTGAAATGAATTGAGACTTTGACTTGACCACAACAGAGTTGTGATATGAAATGCAAGTTCCCACTTAGGTGTTACAAAACTTCAACTAGTTTTTCTTTGCTTCTGAACTTAGTAGAGGTAAATCTGGCTTTTTGCAAAACAACCCTAAAGCTTAGTGTCCTACTACAAAAACCCCTTCACTTGTTAGTATTAGTTTGCGAGTACTTAAAGAGTACTCATGGCTTTGTCCCTGGCTATTCCCGTGGCCATACTATGAATAGGAGTACCAGGAGGATGGACCCCAGGAAGGTTATGACAACTAGGATCCTCTCCCATCGTCAGCATTTCCTGTGACCCCGAAGATGGAGCTTCACCTACGCTACCTTTATTATTACGTATTTCCGTTGCTTGAGTTGTATTAAGAACTGGATCATGAGATCCTTATTTGTGTAATACCTTATGTATGGTTTGTAATGGATGATGTACTGTGATATCCAAATCTGTTATGTCTCGCAAAAATGGTAATCTTGGGATTGCGATGTATAGCATAACAGGCATCTGGGATTAAAAATCCGGGTGTTGACAAGTTGGTATCAAAGCCATCCCGACCATAGGAGACCCTAGTTAGACTGGCCGTTTGAATCAAAAACTTAGTTTCAAAACCAAAGGAAGCAAATATTTACAAAAACTTATTCCCATTCTTATCACCTTGTTTCTTTCATAAAAATTCATGTTCCTCAAAAAAAACTCTTGCAAAATACCTAAAATTTGACACAATTGATCACTCTACTAACTTACGCATCCTATATTCTTATAGATGGGCGTGAGGTATAGCAAGTTTTATCAGTTGGGGAATGGAGGAGACCTCATCTTTGAGCGGGATTTGGACCAGCTTTCAGAACTTCTGGAGCGTCCTCACCCCGAGTTCTTCGGCGCTCAGCTCAATGATCAAGCAGGAGAAGATCTATAGTGGCTAATTGTTGCAAGTCTCCGAGGAAAGATTGAACCTCCCACTGCCGAGGGAATTCAGTTCACCTTAAGAGAAAACAACTGGCTCGATGGACTTGCCAGGGCCATGCAGAAAGCTCTTGCCCGTCTGTGTGGGCAGAGTATCAATCAGATCAAGGGTACACGCTTTGAGTTTTGCCCAAGGCGTGATGCTATGGGACAGCCACTGGAAGCCCCATACCACCCCGAGCTGAAGACTCAGTTGGAACACCTTAGCTTCATGATGTATGATCGTCAACAGGAATTGAATAATTGCCGTGACTACTCCAACCACAAGTCTGCCATCATCAAGACGAAGGATCCGACCATCGCCATGCTAGCGAAGGATCGCAAGTCTCACCGTTGTCAGGTCGACAAGAAGGAGCACATCATTGCCCGTCTTCGCCACCGTATCTCGGATTTGGAGGAGACCATCCACGAGAGAGACATGCAGTTGGAGGAAAGGGAGAATGCCAGAGAGGACCTTCGTGGAGACCCCTACTCCTATCTCAGCGATGACGATGATTTTCTGGAGGATCAGGCTATGGACTTCTTCACCGTTGAGGATGATTTCACCTTCATCGATGATGATGAGGATGACGAGTACACCGACTCCGAGGAGTAGTAGCACTTGAGCACTAGCGTACTGAGTTGTATTCGGTCCCACTGTATCGTAGTTTCCAGAATGGTTCTTAAAACCATCTGCTTTTCTCGTTTTGTGGTGTGTGTTTGTATCGTGTGCTATGAATGAATGAATGAAAAGCAGGTTGCTAGAAAATTTGAGTCAAACTTTAAAAACTTTTCAAAGTCCCTGAACCTTAGAAATTTCCCTCTTTTCTCATGATCTATCTCAATCTTTAGATGCCACGCGGAGGAAGTGGTTCATCCCCAGACCCGATGTTGCAGATCCTGCAAATGTTGGTCTCTGACCGCGAAGCTGAAAGAGCCGAACGTCAAGCCAACTTAGCCACCCTTCAGCACATAGCTCAGATGGCCAACAACAACCAAGGCCACGGAAATCAGGACAACCATGGATCTAAGCTCAAGAATTTCTAGAACACCAACCCACGTATTTTCACTAAATCAGAAGAGCCCTTAGATGCCGATGATTGTCTGCAAACCATGGAAAATAACCTAGAAGTTGCTAGAGTGGAAGATAACGAGAAAGTTTTGTTCGCCACCCACTATCTAGCCGGAGATGCCAGAGCATGGTGGAACAGCGTTCGTGCAATGACCGGAGGACAGATGATGACCTGGGAGGAATTCAAGGTCAAGTTCAGCAGAACCCATGTGCCACCGGGTTTGATCAAGAGAATGAGAGATGAGTTCAGAGAACTGAAGCAAGGAAGGATGACCGTAGTGGAATACCGTGACAAATTCTTGTCATTAGCTAGGTATGCCTCGGATGAGATCGACACTGAAGCCAGGAAGAAGGAGAGATTCTTGAATGGACTGCACGATGAGATGCAGACGGTGTTAGTCAATATCCCTTTTGCTGATATTGAAGCCCTGGTCGACTCTGCCATCCAGATGAAAGGAAAGATCAACCAAGCCAACAAGAACCGCAAGCGTCGCATGATGCATCAGCCAGGAACCCATCAAACTCCAAAGTATCGCCCTAACCCATCTCGTGGATTTGCCCCGAGAACCAACAGACCCCCGATGAACCGTCCGACCTATCCCCATCGTGGAAACCCAAGGCCCAGAGGAAACCCCAACAACCCCGGAAACTCTAGGAATTTCAACCGTGCCCCACCCAAGTTCAACAACAACAATGCTGCCGCCAACACCAACACTGCCCCTAGGACTAGAAGCAATACTATTCCTGTTGCAGCAAAGGACAAGTCCCAAGTGACTTGTTATGACTGTGGATATAAGGGTCACTACTCCAATGAGTGCCCCAACAAGAAGAATGCCGCAACCCCCAATGCAAATGCCCCAGATCAGCAGCAACGTCGTGTTCAGCCTGGAAGAAGGTTTGCCACAGGGAATTCGCTCAACCGCAACGACTGTCTTTTTCTCATGCATGCTAAAGAAGCTCAGGAAGCGCCAGACGTCATGCTGGGTATGTTTTCTGTTAATTCAGTACTTGCTAGAGTGTTGTTTAATTCTGGTGCATCGCATTCATTTGTCACCGAAGAATTTGGATGCACTAGTAAGATTCAACCAACCAAATTGAAGCATGTTATAATTGTTCAAATCCCCGGGGGGACCACCAAAGCTAGGCAAATTTGCAAAGCCGTCCCTATCCGAATCCATGGCATAGATTTTTATGCTAATCTGATAGTACTCAGAACTAAAGGTTTGGAAGTAGTACTAGGAAGGGATTGGATGGCCAAACATAAATGATTAATCGACTGTTCCAAGAAAGCCATAACCATGACCGGTACAGCCGGAATATCAGTCGAGCATGTATCTGAAACCTTACCTCGTCAATTCAAGTGCAACAAGAGTATATCCCAACCTACCATTGACCAAGTCCGGATAGTCTGTGAATACCTCAATGTATTTCCAGATGTTTTGCCTGGTATGCCCCCAGATCGGGATATCGAGTTTATCATTGAGCTAATCCCCGGAACTAGACTAGCAGAACTGAAGAAGCAACTAGATGCCATGTTGGAAATTGGATTGATTCAACCAAGTGCGTCACCTTGGAGGTCCCCTGTCTTGTTTGTGGACAAGAAGGATGGAGGTAACCGTTTGTGTACTGATTATCGGAAGTTGAATGATGTCACTATCAAGAACAAGTACCCATTGCCCAAGATAGAAGATTTGTTTGATCAGTTGACCGGTGCCAAAGTGTTTTCTAAGATTGATCTTAGAACAGGCTATCATCAACTCAAGATTCCCGCAGAGGATATTCGCAAGACTGCCTTTACCACCAGATATGGATTATACGAGTATACTGTCATGTCATTTGGATTAACCAATGCCCCCGCTTATTTCATGAATCTCATGAATAAGATTTTTATGTACTTCTTGGATAAGTTTGTCGTTGTTTTCATCGACGACATTCTAATTTATTCCAAATCAGAAGAAGAACATGAGCTACACCTAAGGACCATTCTTGGAACCCTTAGAGAGAATCAGTTGTATGCCAAGTTTAGCAAATGTGAATTCTGGTTATAGGAGGTAGGATTCCTCGGTCACATTGTATCAGCCAGAGGAATTGCCGTTGACCCTGCGAGAGTGAAAGATGTCAAAGATTGGCAAGCCCCAACCACTCAAACCCAAGTTCGTGCATTTCTCGGATTGGCGGGATACTACCGCAAGTTCGTAGAAGGTTTCTCAAGTATTGCCAGACCCATGACCCAATTGCTGAAGAAGGACAAGAAGTTTGAATGGACAGACAAATGTGAAGTGAGTTTTCAAGAACTCAAGAGGAGATTGATTTCAGCCCCAATATTAATCATGTCAGATATCACGAAGCCATTTGACGTGTATTGGGATGCATCCAAGATCGGTCTCGGATGTGTGCTAATGCAAGAAGGCAAAGTTATATCTTATCTATCTCGACAACTGAAACAACATTAGCAAAACTATCCAACCCATGACCTCGAACTCGCAGCCGTAGTTCTAGCCCTAAAGACATGGAGGCATTACCTGATGGGAAATAGTTGTGAGATTTATTCGGATCACAAGAGCCTGAAGTATATATTCAATCAGAAGGAGCTGAATATGAGACAGAGAAGATGGATTGAGATAATCAAGGATTACGACCTGGACGTTCACTATCACCCCGGTAAAGCCAACGTGGTAGCGGATGCCCTTAGCAGATTGCCGTGCCGCTTGAACTCCATGATTTTGAAGGAGCAACTAAGTTTGCACAAAGAGATGGAAGATTTTCGAATGGAATTAGTGAGTGAAGGATTTTTGGCTAGCATAGAACTTCAACCCACTCTGATCATCCAGATCAAAGAGGCGCAGAAAGGAAATGATAGTATCGACGGAATCAAGCGTCGTATTGGTACATGCAAAGTACCCAGATTCACCGAAGACAAAGAAGGAGTTCTGTGGTACAAAGGATGCCTTTGTGTACCAGCAGATTCTGAGTTGAAAGAAGTTATTCTGAAGGAAACTCATGATACTCTTTATTCTATCCACCTTGGAGGAAGAAAGATGTATCAAGATTTGAAAGAGCAATTTTGGTTGCATAATATGAAGAGAGAAATCGGAAGCTATATCGCCAAGTGTGATATATGTCAGCGAGTCAAGGCGGGACATCAAAGACCCACAGGATCGTTGCAACCATTGCAGATTCCAGAATGGAAATGGGATTCCGTTGGAATGGACTTTATCACCGGATTGCCTACTTCTAGTAGGAGAAATTACTCTATCTGGGTCATAGTTGACAGATTGTCCAAAGTCGCCCATTTCTTACCCGTCAAGAACACATATCAGAGTTCGAAGCTAGCGGAGTTATACATCACTAGAATCGTCAGTTTGCACGGAGTCCCCAAGAACATCGTATCGGATGGAGGAACTCAGTTTACCTCGAGATTCTAGAAGAAAGTCCAAGAAGGTTTAGGAACCCGACTAGATTTCAGCACATCTTATCACCCTCAGACCGATGGACAAACGGAGTGAGTAAATCAAATACTCGACGATATGTTGAGAGCATGTGTGTTAGAGTATGGATCTAAATGGGAGACTGTCTGCCGTTCGCAGAATTTTCTTACAACAACAGTTATCAAGCTAGTTTGCAAATGGCCCCATTTGAATTCATGTATGGAATAAAGTGTGGCACCCCTTTGAACTGGTCGGAAGTAGGAGAGAGTTAGATTTTCGGACCCGATATCCTACGAGAAGCAGAAAAGAAGGTTCACAAGATCCATGAGCACCTCAAGACCGCCCAGTCCCGGCAAAAGAATTACGCTGACAAGAGACGTCGAGACCTCGCCTTCAACATTGGAGATTTCGTGTATCTGAAAGTGTCTCCATTGAAAGGAATGCAGCGTTTCCAACTCAAGAGAAAGTTAGCCCCCAGATATATCGACCCCTTCAAGATTTTGAACCGTCGAGGAGAAGTGTCGTATCAATTGGAACTACCCGAAGAGATGTCAGCCATGCACAATGTGTTCCATATATCATTACTTCGCAAGTGCCTCGAAGTCCTGGAGAAGACTGAAGTGTTCAAGAATATTGATCACCAGACCATAGAAATCAACGATGACCTGACCTACCCTGAAGTACCCATCCGTATTTTGGAAGAAGCTTTCAGAACTACCAGAACCCGAAGCATCAAGTTTTTCAAGATTCAGTTGAGAAACCACACAGAAGAAGAAGCTACCTGGGAGCGCGAAGATCACATCAGGACAGAGTTTCCTGATCTCTTCAAATCCTAGGTAATCTTTTTCGTCCTTTTTCAAATCTTGGGACAAGATTTTGTTTAAGGAGGGACGGTTTGTAACATCCCAAAAATACTAAGCATGGATCATCAAACGCTAATCAATAAAATTAGGGTTAACAAAAACTTTTCCAATTAAAAGTATGAAAGCATTCATATGTGTGTGTATTGAAATTTGGATTCTTTTGAATTGCCATGATTATGTGTTTCTTTGCTTGTAAAATGATTCTTAAGTGAAATAAACATCATCTAAACAATCCCCAAACTTTTCCCAAAGACAAACAAGTCAAAACAAATAAATTAAGTGAATGGTCACTTTGGCCAATTTAACTCCCATGCCTACTTTGGCTATCCCTAACTTTCAGAACTTAACAGAAACATGTATGGATCTTTGCACCCCTTGATAGTACTCATAACAAGGTACCAAGGCCCACTTTGTGATCATCCAGAAACATTCAAATGCTTAGTTTAAATGATAGTTTAAAATTGAATCTATTTCATATGGGAAGATCCCACTATTTCAAAAACCACTCAAACCAACTCAATTTTCAAAATCCAAGCATCCACAGACTCCCTAGTACATGCCTAGCACACCCACCAAAAATCTTTTCAAAATTCAAAACTTAAGTTCATGCGGCCATTTCATCAAACAGGTTGCAGATGCAAATCAAACAAAATCAAAACACTATGTTGAGCAGTGTTTTGGGCCTAACTTGTTCCGCCGTCACTATAAATAGAGGCATCCCCCACTCGAATTCTTCACATAATTCTACTCCCCTCTCACCCAGAACCACCCCACCTCATTCCCGAAGCAAGGCGAGCAGCGCATCGCCGGAATTTCACCGGAGTCCGCCGCTGCTGGAGAAGAAGGAAGCCATCGATTGGAGCCGCCCCAGGAGGAGCTGCCGGTACCAGGAGGATCGCCGTTGTCGACTTCGTCGTTCGCCCGCATCGCTGACCCTCGCTTGAGCCCCGGTGAGCCTCCCACGACCCCCACTGAGCCGCTAGGGTTTGAGCTCGCCGGTGACTTGTTCATCGTCGACGACGACCCTCAGCCGTCGATCTTCATTCTAATCCAACGCACCACATCGCCCCGTACCGCTTCGCGTTTAAAGAGCCACTGACCAGTAGACCCCCCCTGTCAGTTGCGCCTCGCGGTGTGGAGTGACATCGGGCCGGCCCATAAACCTTTCCTGCGCAGCCCAGTCGTTTTAATTTAACTTTTTCCATTTTAATTCAAACATAGTTTTGTACCTAGTTTTAAAAATCAACCCAGCTCGATTCAATGAACCAAATTACATGAAACCAATTTTGTTAGAAAGGTACTGAAATTCTTAATCCAAGACCGTTGGATTCAAATCATTTGGATCTATAGATCACCCTTGGTAAAAATAACAATTCAGAAGCTTTTCTGCATTCAAACATTTTTCAAATTTCAACCATAATAGATTTTGAGTTTATTCCAACTCTGAAAAATCAAATTTTATCATACCTTTCAGAATATATAAAAACATATGGGTTTACTGAGAGAAATAATGTCCAAGTAATAAAAGAATGCCACATAGGCATTTCTAGTCACTTTATTTAATTGAAATAAAAGGTTAAACCTTATTAAATTATGACACCACTTTAAATCACATTCCCATGGACTGAAATATGTGGTGATGACATGTGTCAAGATGATCCCATGTTTGAGTTGGAGAATATTAAATCTTAAGTAGTTTTTCAGTGAGTAGAAATTACTTTTCTAAACAAATGAATAACTAAGACAAATGCTTTATTCTTGTGATGTTAGTGATGATGATAGATCATCTATAGAACACTTTTGTGTGATGATTGAAAGTAGTTAAGTATTTTTTGGTGATTGTGTACCTCGTATTTATTTATAGACGCTAGTACCGACCAAGGATACGAGGAGAAAGGAGGATACTACGAAGAAGAAGCCGAGGAGAACTTCAACCACTGCTCTGCACAAGGCAAGCCTTACTAACCAAGTTAACCCATGCAAGCTAACACCTGCAAGATATTCTACTTTAGCAAGCCTAATACTACTAGTTGATTTGGCAAGCTAGCACTTGCAATTATGAAAGTTAGATAACCTATGCCATGCACTAAGCATGCTTGGTTGGACACAGTTGATGATACCCAATCCTAGTTTTACTTGCAAGCTTTATACTTTATTTCTTTATCAAAGCTTTCTCTTAGAGTTTACTTAAGTGACTTGTAGATTCTAGGAAGATAATTGAAGGTTGCATAAAGAGCATAAAATTTGGCCTAAGCTACATAATCTTTATGTCATCCCAAGGCATGAGATTGAACTTAGTTAAACTCCACTTGTTTACCACCCCTCATTAGTACTTACCCCACTTGTAGATGCTAGTGCTAAGCATAAAACTTGATCAACTTTAGATGGGAATACTTGGTGAAAATGGTTATGAAAACCTTGGAATGATGAGTCATTCTATTGAAATGTTTTGACATGTGTTTTCGAACACCAGATGATTTTGATGATGAAAATGTTGAGGCATGAGCCTTAGCCCTTTACAAAACCGATGGTTGTCTGGATGCGATACCATTCCAATTTTACCGTACAACCATAATATCCGAAAATTTGGTAGGGATTGACTGGAAACTTATATACCTTAGTGTGGGTTCCCTCACGGCCAAGGTCTGAGCTGAGGCTACCTTGTGAAGATTGTCCACCTGTGCAGTACCCAAGATGACAGTTGGTCATGGTTGGGAGGCCAAACTCACAGGAGATTTGCCAATACTAGGGCGTGTAATCGAAAGGTTAGGATTGATTATCCGCATACTGAGTATGGTGAATTCTGGATTTGTTCCTGATGGATGTATCGAATGTTGTGGTGAAAGTGTACAAAATCTACCGAGTGTCAAACTATTCGAATAGCCGCGTCCACGGTTATGGACAGTTGGAGTGGCCATACTGTTTCCCCCTCAGATGTTTTCAGAATGAATTGTGAAATGAATTGAGACTTTGACTTGACCACAATAGAGTTGTGATATGAAATGCAAGTTCCCACTTAGGTGTTACAAAACTTCAACTAGTTTTTCTTTGCTTCTGAACTTAGTAGAGGTAAATCTGGCTTTTTGCAAAACAACCCTAGAGCTTAGTGTCCTACTACAAAAACCCCTTCACTTGTTAGTATTAGTTTGCGAGTACTTAAAGAGTACTCATGGCTTTGTCCCTGGCTATTCCCGTGGCCAGACTATGAAGAGGAGTACCAGGAGGATGGACCCCAGGAAGGTTAAAACAACTAGGATCCTCTCCCATCGTCAGTATTGCCTGTGACCCCGAAGATGGAGCTTCGCCTACGCTACCTTTATAATTACGTATTTCCGCTTCTTGAGTTGTATTAAGAACTGGATCATGAGATCCTTATTTGTGTAAGACCTTATGTATGGTTTATAATGGATGATGTACTGTGATATACAAATCTGTATGGCATAACAGTCATCTGGGATTAAAAATCTGGGTGTTGACACCTTCGCGACCCTGCATGCCTCCTTGGTGTACACCATGCCCACATATTGAATTACGGCAATGGTTTGTATAGACCGTTAGATGCCAGAACTATCGTGGGACGTTGAGGGTTCCCACCCATATGCTGCATATCCTCTACGAATTACCAATTAATATGCACGCTACGAGTGATAACAACCACGACCTGCACATCCGGCTACATGCGAGAGGAAGAAGATACAGCTGACTTCTCTGTCCCATTCCAAATATCATGGTTAACGCGTGATATACGGCGCAAGAATCACTAGCGACATTGATTGTTAAGTCCTAGATAATATGTTCCTTTACCATCGGAACTTTCATAGTAGGTTATTACCTCATGGTAAATAAACTATAATCATATTATTATGAAAATAGTGTTTTCGGTCCTTTTTCAAATGCAGGTGATGACAACACTAGATTTGCAAAATACTTTACATAAAATAATCAAAGGACATGAGCAAGTGTGAACTTGCCTTTTGTGATTGCAAGATTATGCACTCACGGTCTTCGAGACGACATAAGATCCAATATCTGAAATCAGCATCATTGGTCCGGTAAGGACTAATGTTTAAAGAAGCAAGATGCAGTTATGCATAAGTAATGATATGCATTTTGTAAAACTCGCAGATTGAATCCCCAATACTTTGAGTGAAGTGAATTCAAGTAATTCTTTTAAGAGTTGGTTTATCTTCAAATTTTACTTTATAAGTAATGATCTTTATAAGGAACCTAAGTGATAATAATTCTTAATACATAGGTAAAGTATAAAGTAATGTGATTATGTTTAATTGTTATTTGGTGACTAAGGTAAGAGTCCTTGGTTTTAGTTGTTAAGAGTTGAAGAATTTATTATGAGATTATTCTTTGAAGTGGCAACAAGAATAACATAGAAAGGAAAGATTTCCTTTCTAAGGTTTAAACAATCATCATTGTTAATAGAACATGATCAATGTCTTTTGGTGTTTGATTTATTAGTTTGGACCTGAGATGCTTTATGTCTTAAGTTAAATGGACCAAAGTTAACTATAAAAACATAAGTGATTTATTAGACCTGATGTTTATAAGGTTTGAGACTAAAGTTAACTTTAAAAGGTTAAGTAAACTTAATATGTAATATATTTTAATTATTCCCAAGTTTTAGATTTATGATAGGTATAACTAAGGTGTGGAATTATTCACTTTCTATTTAAGTGAATGCTTAGATTAAATTTGTTTTGCTATTATGAAAGGAATATGTATTTATTTAATGGAATCATAATTAGATGGTCTTAGTAATTTGTTAGAATTTAAAGTATGTTAATAGTGGTTAAGATCTAATGATTATTCACCATATTATATAAATGGGTGATACCCAATGTTTATTTAAAAGGGTTCTTAATAAGATTTTCTTTAAAGAATATTTTGAAGTTAAAAGTTATACTTAAGTTTGATTATGAATTCAAGTTATGGGTTTGGAATTAGTACTAAGACACTAATTGCTCAAGGTTTTATAAGAATTGTGATTATTTCTTACTTAAGAATTGTTTTTAAAGAATTCACAAAATAGGTATTAGGTAAGGATTTATTATTTAAAATATTAAAGACTTTTCTAATAATATATTTAATATTTTCTAGTGTAATATATTTATTCAAGACCTTAAAAATGAATTTTATTTATTTTTAAGTATTATCTTTATTTTTATAAAATTCATCAAAGAATTAAGTGTCTTTAAATATTTTATTTATGTTTTATTTGTAAAACTTTAAGTCAGTATTTTTATAAAATAATAGAGTTATTTTGAAACACAAAAATGATTGTTTTATTTATTTTTAGGGTTTTTGTTTTATTCTATAAAATTTCATTTAAGATTAAATGGTGTTAATAATTATTTTACTTTAAATTTATTTTAAACACTTAAAATTATATTTTTATTAGGTAGATATTATTTTTGTGGTCATTTTGATATATCATATGTATTTTTAGGATTTTTATATAATTTTCTATAGCTAAAAATGTTTGGAGGTTATTTTAGTAATTCATTTTTTATTTTATTTCTAAACCTAATCGACCTGGGCCCAACTGGACCATGCCAGACCCCTCACCCCCGGCCCACCTCTCACTCCACACACACGCACACAGCCCCCCACTGTAACATCCCAAAAAAATTCCTATTTTGGAATGTTATAAATAAAATCAATAGCTTGATTGATTGTTTGACTTTGTTGAAAATTCTCAAAGAGAAGAAACTTTTTGAATAGAAAATCCTCTCAACCTTGAATTCAAAATCTTATATTCTTTTGTTATGACCTAGGTAGCCATATAAGCAAAAGGGCATGGATTGATTATGGATTGTAGAATTGGAGTGCAAGATTTCAAAAATTCAAAATCATTAAGCATGCATGACCATCATTGCATATAAACCCTAAGAAGGAAATAGTATTGTCCAAAAAGGATTATCCACTACCCTTTATGGGATTTCCCAATTCTTAAGTACTACATGACCTATTGTTTGGGTACATATTAAAATTGATGAAAAGTATTCCCTGTATGTCCTGAAATAAATTTGGGATATTTTCCTAAAAATTCTAAACCCAAATTTGGGATATTTTCCTAAAAATTCTAAACCCAAATATTAATAGAGGCAGTAGCGTGAAGAAGCCCAAGAAAGATTCTAGTCAGGTGACATGCGATAAGTATGGTGAAACAGTGTGTTACGCGTTAGATTGTCCTCGAAAAAGGAAGAATGGTTGTGGCAAAGGAAATGCCAAAGGAAAGAAGCCCAATCCGTCCATCAAGCTATGACGAATTATGTTAGTGTGAATGAATCTTACAAATCAATAATCCACACCGGACCCATCAGAAGAAACCACAAAATGTTCAACCCTAGAGGATGCACCAAGCAGTGACATCATGCACATCCCAATTTAGATCCGAAGAGAAAGTATTAGAGTAGTTAGCCTACCAAATATCGTAGTACCTTACCATTTTCTATTATAATGCTTGGTTGTAATAAAACTCGGTGTGATTGAAACTTGGTTGATATTTTGTGTGTTTCCATGTGTGATGCATAAGGGTAGAGTTTATTTCATAGTCTTTCTATCTTTGTCTTACCTTTGTCTAAAACCACAAATGCCGCCAAGACGTCAGAACTATGTTCTACCTCTAGAGATTGCACAACTTCTGAACTCCCAAAATTAGCTGATCCAACTCCTCACCCAAAATATGCAAAACAACAATAACCCGCCGCCTCCGCCACCTCCGCCGCCTCAACATGATCGCTTGACCCAATTTTTGAAGTTAAACCTTCCTACCTTATCAAGCAGCACTGGACCAATTGTAGCAGATGACTGGCTTCGCACAATCAACAAAATTTAGACACCGTTTAGGCTGTTGAAGAAGAAAGGGTGCGGTTTGCCGCACATCAACTTGAGGGGCCTGCTGCTGAATGGTGGGATAATTATTAGGTCACCCATCCGGATATCGATGTTATTCCATGGAACCAGTTTGAAGAAGCCTTCTGCACTCATCATGTGGCTAATGGTGTCATGGATTTGAAGAGGCATGAGTTACAACGACTGCACCGCTCTGTCTTCGAGTATGGAGAGATTTTCAACAAGTTGACACGTTATGCACATGATGATGTTTCCACTGATGCCAAGAGACAGGAAGAATTCATGAGAGGACTTAATGACGAGATATCCATCCAGCTTGTGGCTCTGAGGTTTGATAACTACCAAGAACTCCTGGATAGAGAATTTATAGTGTAAGCCAAACAGAAGAGCATGGAGAATCGTAAGAGGAAGTCCACATTCCACAAGCACACCTCCGGATCATACCAGAGGCATCACGCCACTTCTCCACCGCCCCACGAGCATAATGACTTCCATTTGAACGAGCACAATGGCCACAACGGTCACAAGCATCAAAACAGGAATGGAGGAAATTTCACCAATGGCGGAAAAAGGAAGGACACGAGTAAAGTCCTTTGTTTCAACTGTCGCAAACCTGGACACTATGCCGTTGATTGCCTGGAACCGAAGAATGGTAATAGGAATGGAAATAAAAGAATGCATCCTCCTGTTAATGCCATTGTGCACCACGACTCTACGAACGAAGCACACAAATCTCCACATCGAGACAGTTCACGATAAAACCTCAAATCATTCAATTGGGAGGATTCGACAAATACAATATTTTAAGGGTGGTAGTACCCTAGTGTGAACCAAACCTATTTCTTGCTAGCTTTCTCGAATCTAGGGCAGATTCCTTTTAAGGGTGGTAGTCTGTAACATCCCAAAAATTTTCCTATTTTGGAATGTTATAAATAAAATAAATAGCTTGATTGATTGTTTGACTTTGTTGAAAATTCTCAAAGAGAAGAAACTTTTTGAATAGAAAATCCTCTCAACCTTGAATTCAAAATCTTATATTCTTTTGTTATGACCTAGGTAGCCATATAAGCAAAAGGGCATGGATTGATTATGGATTGTAGAATTGGAGTGCAAGATTTCAAAAATTCAAAATCATTAAGCATGCATGACCATCATTGCATATAAACCCTAAGAAGGAAATAGTATTGTCCAAAAAGGATTATCCACTACCCTTTATGGGATTTCCCAATTCTTAAGTACTACATGACCTATTGTTTGGGTACATATTAAAATTGATGAAAAGTATTCCCTGTATGTCCTGAAATAAATTTGGGATATTTTCCTAAAAATTCTAAACCCAAATTCCTTATTAATGCAACTAGCCATGTAATGCCTTGTAAGCAAATGGCATTATGGATATTTTCAACTTTGGTAAAACCATATTCTATACATCCTTAAGGTGTGTTTTGAATTTATAAATTTCTAGAAATTGATTTGGTTCAATTTGGAGGCCTAAAACAAATACTAAGAAAGAAATACTAAATAGAAAAGGAGAAAGGATAAAATGGAAAAGGATAAAAAAAATGAACTAACCTAATCTACCGGCCAGGCCCAGCCCGAGCCGCCCCTCCTCTCTCTATCAGCCGCGCGTGGCCTCAACACGAAGCTTCCAGCGCCCAACTTTGCACCTATCTACTTCACGCGCGTAGCGTGGCCGCCCACTCCGGCCCAGCAACGCCAGCCCGCACCCTCGTTCCCTTGCTCTCTCTCACTGCAGGACCCACCCGTCAGCCTCGACCATGCCACCGACAGATGGGGCCCGCACCTCGTCTTCAACCTCCAGCCAGAGACCGATGCGACCACGCTGTCTTCATCCCGATCCAATCCGCACGGTTTTGTTCGAGTTTGTTGCCCATACTCCACGTGAAGCGCCCCCATAAATCTTCGGCATCCACCCCCCTCGATTATTTTCGTGTTTTGAAAAACCCTAGTCCCACCATCGAGGTTCTGATCCTCCGCCGCCGGGAGCCCTCAGGTCGACCTCGAGCCCGACGAATCCCGTCGCCCCACTCCCTGATGTTCCTCCTATCCTCTTTCCCATCCTCTACCGCATCTCCTCACTGTATTTTCCCCTGTACAGATCGCCACAACGCCCGCAATTGCTCACCGGAGGGATCGCCGGAGCTCCACCGACCCGCTGCCACTCCATCCGCACACCGTGGCTGTTCCTGGAAGCAAACAGCGAACATAAGCATGCCATAGGGTTCGCCGAGACGATCTGCACCCCGTCGCCTACTCCGCCGTTGTCGGAGGCCACCAGAACCGCCTCCACCACCGGCATCCGAGCGCCGCCGCCGCTTAAGCCAATTTTCCCGTCGCCGTTGACCGCCACCTAAACCCAGATCACCAGCAGTCGTTGGATCCTTATCTGACGCACGAGAATAGATCCAGCCTGAACCGGTACCTGCCAATCGCTGAGCACCACGTGGCAAGTCAGTCAGCGCGCTGCATCATCGCTTCGTCATCTGCCAGGTCAGCAGGTCAGAGCCCAGTCAGCGCGAGTTATTTGATTTTAATATTTAAAATAGCCAGATTTATGTCCAATATTGTAAAATTCATATAAAATTGAATACATGTCCAAAAATTATAAATAATATATGGTTGGATTCATAAAATTGTGTAGAACAATAATACAAGATTAGATATAACTTTTACAGTACATATTTACTGTAATAAATTAAATGGTTTAATGAGCTTTTTAGACATAATAAATCATAGTAAATTATCTTTAGATCCTAAAAATACAAATAAAGTGTCTATGGATTCATAATTTCATATAAAACATTAATATGCTGTTAGATCCAAATTTTGTAGTGTAAAATTGCTGTAGTGATTTAAATAGTTTTAATGGACTTTTAGAGTATTAAATTCATAGTAAATAATTTATAACTCAGAAAAATATGAATAATATGTCTCTGGAATCACATTATCATGTAGATTACAGATATGTATTTAGTTTGAATTTTAGACAACAGAAATTGTTTAAATGATTTAAACTCCATTAAACACTATTTAAATCATAAGAAAAGATTTATAACTCCGATTAAGTTGAATCCAATTGCTACTGGTTCGTATTAATGCTCTCTATCCAGTAAACTTTAGATACAAATTTAATACGGCAATTAGTACAAGAGTTTCAACAGAACTATTAAAACCCCTAGATTGGCAATCAAGTATTAATAATAGATATCCTATTGCATTAAATGATCTCCTGTGTGCATCATGTGTTGTACTATTGTTCAGAGAACTAATTACAACCATTATGACATATTAAACCATCATGCATGTTTTTGATCGTCCTTGTTGTGTTTTTGCTAAGTTTGCAATTGTTTTGATTGGAACTACCTTGTCCTCATATTAGATTGTTCGGAGAGTGCGATTGCTGCGGAGAAATACAATCTAACATCCATATTATCAACATAAGGCAAGTTACACCACTTATTCATAATTTTGTCCTAGTTTTGATTCTATGCATGTGATCTTCAAAATTCTGTAGTATGCATGTGTAGGATATTCTAGTAGAATTTTTCCTTAGTATTATTTTGCAAGTGCGATGATTTTGTAGTATGCCATGAGTAGCTCTATACTTAGGATTTCCATCCTAATAGGTACCCCTGTTTTTGCTAAGTATTGCTTGCTATGCTATATATACAAAGTACCGTTGGGGGGTTCGAAAGACAAAGAATTTTTCTAAGTATAAAGGCTCTCTAGAGCAAACTTTTCTTCTCAAATCCACTTCAAAATAAAACTAAGTTTTCTTCTAGGCGGAATGGTTGTCGGGTCAACGAGTGTGATTTTGGTGGAGGACGGCCGCCCAGGAATCAAAGAAGTCTGTCATGTTTCAGAATTCAGAAGCTTCCAGTGCAACCACAATACATTATGGGCTCTGTCTTGGCCTAGTACTTAGTGGGAAACCTCACCTGGGTACCAACATTTGGAGGTTCTTGGCACGGTTGGATCCAGAAGGTAGAGGGGCTACTAAGGGAAAGCCTCGCCATGGTCTTGTCTATAAAAGGACTTGATCATGGATTATGGGTAAAGTGCACAAACTCTCGAGAGTATTGCAATCTGATCGATCAGCCGTGTTCACGGTAACAGAACAACAATGAGCGTCTGAAGGATGGAGCCTCTGAAGGATCTTCCTCTCTCTTTTCTAAAATAAAGTTTTGAAACCCCATGGCGTGCGTAATATCGCTAATGGGTGGGAATTTGGGAACTTGGTGTGTAATATCCAAGTGACGCTTGGTGCGTAATATCCAAGTGTTTGGTTGATTGGACACTTGGTGCGTAATATCCTCGTGTGCCACTCGACCTTACTTTATCCAAGCAAATGTTTACAAAGTAGGACAATCCTCTCTTCTTCTCTCTACTTAAGAAAACTAGCTTTGAGCAAATGAACTCTACAGCCTATACCAGCCTTGCATGTAGAGATAGTATTTTCTTTCCTTGGTGTAATTTGCCAATACATTCAAAGTATTGACCCAACTTGTTGGCTGCGCGTTTCATGTGCAGAATTTCAGAGATCGTTGAAAGGTGCGCTAGGATCGCGGGTCTTCACTCAACCTGCCTGTGGCATTGATGGGACTCCAAGTTGAATTTATATCGCTTCTATTGTAACAATGTAAACTCTGGATTATTTGATTCATGTAATAAAGACTTGTGTTTTACAAGATATTCCATCGACTGTGAGTGCTAGCTATTGATCCAGGGACTAGCATGTTAATCACAGGGACTTAGGATCCTTACCGATCCGAGGTCACTACACCCACCCTCGCACGCCTCGTTGTTCCTTTGCTTGCTGCGCTAAACACCATGGCTGGCGGCTCAAATCCGGCGAGCACCTGCCATTGCGGACGCTGCTATCGGCCGTCGAAGCCTTGCCAACCGAAGGCCTTCACTTCTGACGAACTCGATTTGAAAGGGAAGCTCACTTAATCCCCGTCCCCCTCCTTGATTTCCTGTCTAGGGTTCGGTTTTGTCTCCTCATGGTTGCGCGCCTGCAATTCAGATTAGCCCTGGCCTCTTGCTTCCTCAACTATGGCCATGTTGCTGCCAATTTGATGCCAGCGGGACGGTGACCACGGTTGCAACATGGTGTTCTTCGATTATGGACTCTGATGTGCTGATGGTGTGTTGGGGGTTTGGCTGCCTCGGTTCTGGCACTGGCAGGATGGCGCTACAGCTGCGCAACCCCGACGCCGTACCAGCTGTGCTCCTCCTACCTCTTCCTCCACTCTGATTCAGGTAATCCCTGTGTGACCAACTCTCTGGCCAATGCATTATTTTTGGTTAGGATTAAGGCTGTATGGTGATTTCCTGGTCCTGTACTAGGTGATTATGTAATATAACCAAATTAACACATGATAGAAACATGCAACCTTATGTCTCTGTTTGGCTAATGTGGTCATTTGTGGCATATTTGGTTGCTATGATATTATTTCTGATGACACTGAACTTTTACAGTGTTGTTGACTGAAAGAATTCAGTTACAGTCATGTTTATTTCACTCTTGATTTTAAAACATGGCAGGGATCAAATACAACAATATGTGGTTGTATTATTTACTTCATGGATTCCTATTTGGCTTGTATATCCATGATTCTTGTGGCTATGCTGCTGTGCCAAGTTGATTAAGTATTATATCTATGTGTTGGTAGTGTTTTAAGGTATCAACTTGACAAAACAGCTATATGATTCCTAAGAGAAAGGTATTAGGAAAAGGATTTGGGAATCACATTTGTTTGAAATGAATGATGGCAAAAATTAAATAGTGGCTTCTTCTATTTTGTGTTGTTACTGTGGTGCCTTTTAATGTGAGTGTGCATAGTAATAATCAGATAACATGATATGCTGCGATAATATGCTACTATGATGTACCCTGAGTGGTAAAGTATGGAAATAATCTTATAGCTAGCGATGCAAAAGCCTGAAGCTATAGTTGTTTTAAATTGGCTGGCTAGGAATTCAGATATGACGGCCAAGGATGCATATGACTAGTTCATATGTATAATCTTTCTATGACATTTTTGTTAAAAAATTAGAATTTCCTTAGCCAATGATATCTTAATGTTGAGGCTTTTGGAATTGTCCTGTCAACAAGATAATGGAAGATTTGAATGATTCCTTGTTGTTTAAACTAGGAAAATGATTTGAAATCATTTGAATCACATAAATGGATGGTATACTATCTTATGGATGCTTTTATGATATAATTGATGAAGATAATGATCTCCTTGAGATTGTTATTGTTCTCCTTGTTTGTCCATATATGATGAGAAAGCAGTTGTTAAGGTATAAAATTTATTCATGTGTACTGATTGTTTAAAGAAAAATATGGTGATTAAGTCTAGCTTAGTAACTCATGTGTCACTAGCTAGACATGATGGCAAGTTATGTGGTACTTCCTTGGAAGGTGCATATATACCCACTGGTTTAGCTAGTTTGTGTGCTGCAGATGGCTAGCTACATTGATTTTCATAATTCTTTTTCTTAGACCAAATGATGACAAACACCTACCAATTAAATATACTTGATGGATGCATAATTACTATTTGTGTGTAAACATTTCTGGGACATATCCATGTTGATTTGGACCAGTTATGTTCATAAGATGATTGGAAATTATTTTTGTGATTTACCTTTTGTGGTGATGTTGATATTAATATTGGTCAGTTCTTGGCCTCTCTGCTTACTAGCCCTGCTCCTCCTGGACACTTCCATTAGTCTTCTCCTCTTATGGTTGCTGAAGCTTGACTACAGCTTGTGGTTATTTGATGATCTTGTGATTCTGCTAATCTTGATATACTGCTCCTTGTGAGGCTGCTGATCTTGATCTACTCCTCCTTGTGATGCTATTGATCTTGATCTAGTCCTCCTTGTGCTCACTTGATCTATTCTTGGAAGGCTTAAGTAAGCAACCAGATACTGATTAAGTGGTGGATTTGGTGGAAGGATTGAATGTGTGTTCTTGAGAAGAACATGTACTGTGAATAGAACTAGGTGGATGTGGAAAGGAAGTAGTAGCAATACTGATACGGTTGGTGTTCCTTTTCTATGGTTGGTACCTTCCCTGATGTGTTCCTGTGTTGACAGCAATGTTTGCTTGCATGTAGTGACTGTGTTGTGTGCCTGTTACTGTCATCTGTGGATCAGATCAAGTGAAACTTGATATTTGTTGTCAATTCACCTTTTTACCACTTCATTTGGCTTTGGTGAAACTTGCCCCTGTACCAGCCTGTGATGCACTATTCTGAGGCTTCTTTTTATGATAAGATCAGATACACACATGGCCCCTAACTAATACTCAGTGATGTGATTAACCAGTGCACCCCACTACTAAAACTAAGAGTATCACTAACTCCCTCTAATCCCTTTTATTTTGTTTGTCCCTTCCTGTTTATTGTTTTATCTTGCAGGGATCACTAAGAAGAGATGAAGATGTTGGAGGTGAAGAAGTGTAGTTAGGAAATAGTTTTGGGTTTTTTTCTCTTTTATTCTTTTGTAAAAATTATATTATTCTTGAACTGTAAGATATTGTAATTTATTATTATAGTAGTAAAGTAAACCCTTTCTTCCTCAATTTCTCTTCCACTTTCCTTTTCTATTTGAAAAATGGTAAATACATTGTAATATTGTTTATCTAAATAAGTTTACCATTTCCATTAATTCATTCCTCTACTTTTGGATGATTGTAAAGATAATGTAATGTTTATTTTGTTTGTAATAAAGAGCTCTTTTATTTATTTTATTAATGTAATTCTTTTTTTTCAGCTTATTTGATTTCTGATACTTTACTTTTATTCATTAATTGTAAAAGACTAATGTAATACTATATGTATATATATATATTAATAAAGAAATCATTTTATATCATTATCTTTTGTAATCATTTCAATTCAAGTTATTAAGTGTTTCAAATTTCCATTTGTGAATTTTATAAATTCATTTGAATTTCATATTTGAAATTCAAATACATGTTTGAGCAACTTTCCCCTAAAGAAGGAATTCTATAAAGGTCATGTCGAAATCTAGCGCACTTGCTCCGAAGTTTCCATGAGAACAAGAGAGATCTCGATCCCTCTAACAGCTCTTGTAGTTTTGCGCGAAAATTCCTCGGATTTTCTTATGCATGAATGCAATGCACAACCCTGTGTCCTCTTTATTTCTAGGTGCTAATCCTAGGATGTTACAGACTCTCCCCCTTAAAATAAACTTTGTCCTCGAAGTTCGTATACTCTCATGTTTTAGAATAAGGAATTTCCATTGTATTGATCACGACACTTCCCAATTCCATGATAATCTCAAATGGGAATAATTGTAATATGCCATATCCATACCTTTTCCTTGAATTCTCCTCTTACTTGGCAATGTCCAACTTGTTGTCTATAATGCACTAATGTTCCTCTTACTATATTCCCTTAGGGCTATGTCCTTACAAGAAGATCCTTCAATTGGGGTATCTGATTTAGTTCATTACCCGTATTAGGTATCCTAATAAAACTCCTTTACTTGATTATCAAACTTCCTGATTATACTATATAAGTTCTTGGAATTCTCACTAAAACAGGGTTTTAATTTAGTCAATAGTGGAGGCCAAAAGACTAACTTTTGATTTGTGATGGTATGGTTTATACTGGTAGTCCCTTTGAAGATTAGATTTGAACTCATTTAGTCCATACCCATTGAAATTTCTTGTTCCTCTATACATGTCTAATTTGATGTGATTATTCAGTCTTAAAGATCACTTAAGAGTTGTTTCCTCTAGAATTAGTTTGTTTAGAATTAATCTATTCTGTCTCTTTCAAGCCTTTACCTTAGCAGGCTTTAGATAATCTTTCTTCTCCAACCTTTGTTCATAAAATCAAATAATATTACTTTCATTTCTAATGTTTACTCTCCCCCTTAGGGTTTACTAATAGTCTTCAAACTATCGATATAGTATTTATTGGCTCTGTAATTAGAATATTGGTCTCTATCCAGCTTATATTCTACCTAATTAGGGTCTGATGAAATATTGTACGGTGTATCCACACATTTGTGGATCTCCGAAGTGAATCTTTCAGCATTATGGGTCTTACTTGCTATTTGGACATTTTTGCTTTGATAAGTCTGACTTCGCGAAGCGCCTCGAAAGACGATCGCTTTCAATTTTTATACTCCTTTGTGTCTTACTTATCTTAGGCCAAATTTTATGCTCTTTCTGCAACTTCTAAGAAGATCTAGTTAACTAAGTTAACCAAATACCAGCTGCGGACAATTATCAACTGTGGATCAGAATACTGACTATGGATCAAGTACTAGCTGCGGATATTTACCAGCTACGAACCATCCTAGGGTGTATGTATTACCCTATGATTTCTAGCATCCTTATGGCATTCTCTCTGAATTGTCAGATCTTGAATACCATTTTGGTTCCAAAACTTCTTCTTTGTACTTATTCATGATACAACCATGAACTAGTACAATTACTCCATTAACTTCTTAGAAAAATTACTTACTTTGATTGAACCTTAGGTTCATCACTTCTTGTTGCTGACTAATAATGATCTAAGCTTGATCCATCCTCCAAATTGAGTTGATAGTCCTTACACTTGGCTTCATTCTTCATGTAATTGTTCATTTTGGTCTTTGAAATTCGTCACTCCCTTACACGAATTTCCATACTCTATCTAGGTCTATAACATCAAGTAGTGACTGGATGTTGCAACATGCATTTGCACACCAAGTCAAACTTCATGTATAGATCTAGTCAATCAAGAAGATCCAAGAAAAACAAATAAATCCAAACGTGGTACATATAACACACAATTCTCTAAGCTCAGAATATAGTAGTTGAGTATAGTATCTCTAGAATTCAGGCTTAGTTGTGTAGTATATGACACCTCCTCATATTGGTTTACATTGTGATACTTAGCACATAGAATCAAACTATTCTTTATCTCAATATTTACCCAAATTGCTCAATTGCGAATAGGATAATCTTAAGCAAAGTGGTCTCCATTTGGTTTCAACTAACCTTTGGTCTTATTTTTAGAAAGATTAACTATAACCAACCTTTCCTTATTAGTAAACTAACCTCACATGATCACTCAAATGACTAATTAGTTTCTATTTTCTAACTTAAACCAATGATTATTATAATTTTCTAGCACTTATGTATTCTATCATAGTTCTACCATGTTATTTTCTTACTTCTACCTCAGGATAGTTTACTAATCACTTGTCATTTTTATACTCTTATCATGGTTTCGGAGCTAATCTCACCATGATATGGTTATGTCTACCTATACATCATGATTTAAGAGCTACTCATCTCATGATGACTTTACTTCTTACTGTACTGGCATTCAGTCTTGACCTAATTTCAATTCATCACGTAGAATTTCTCAAGTGAATCCCACATGATTACTACTCAATACAACAACATTTATCCTAATGATATTCATCATGTTGTCTTTGGTTATCAACTGACACTAAGATTTTACTATTCTTACCTAAATTCTAGGATTAGGCTACACCATTAAGACTACTTCAACTGATATCTTACACTTTCTTATAGTATCTTGGTGGTTTATGTCTCCCTCGGAAGACACTAAAGAACACTATACTTGAGAAAAGATAAATAAGTACTCATAAGAAAGAATGACTTAAGCATGTGACTTAGGTGTGACAAGGTTATCCTCAAGTGGATACTCATCACAAGTCATTATACTATTTGGTTTAGATAATATGGCTCCTATCGTCACTATCCAACCTACATATCTTCCTAAAAGGGTTTTAATCCTAAGGTCAAAGCATATGCTCTGATACCAACTGCGGTGACCTAGCATACCCCTGCATGATGTAGTACACTATAGTCGTTGACATAACACCAGTGAAACACCGTTCACTAGTATTACATCCCTTAGAGTGGTACAACAGAAACATAGCAGGTCCAAGACATGACTATAGGTTAAACTCAACTCTTTACACAAGATCCAGAGAACACTCTAGGTTAAAGAGAGAGAAAGAATCTTCTTACAAAGAAGAATCAGAAATAAACAACTCAAAAACTATCATACTATTAAGACTAGTATTTTAATTAATGGTCTGGCATTGCTGCTATTGCAATACGCTATAGAAATAGGTTCTATGGCTAGAGATTATGTTCCTATCTAATCAGTAACTTCGTCTTCACTTGAGTTGATGTATATGTTGACTTTCTTGACTTCATTGGAGAACTTTAGATTCTGGTGATGATTCCTAGAGCATAACTTGAAGTAGACATCATCTATACGGGCTTCAGAACCTAGCTAGGGTTAAGAATATACGTTGAGTACGAGCGTACTCAGCAAGTTCACTAGAAGAGGAGTGTTTGATGCACTATATCTACAGCCACAGACCATAGGTCGTAGGCCATGCAAGTTTTCGTAAACATTTCATCAAAGGTTGCTTTTATTTTGAAAAGCTATGTCCGTCAGCCTTCACGGGTATACCAGAACTTTCATGGAGTTCCTTTCCCGCCGCTTTCGCATCTCCTTCCCGAAACAGGGAGTAACAAGTTACAGTTCTTACACTCTGCAGAGGTGCATTACTTTACCCATGAGAGACCTTAGCCTTGTTGCACAACCAAGTCATGACCTTGTCCATACTTCCTTGGTATGGGGCCCAGTCTAAGATCCAAGCCAATCACTACCCCCTTCGTGGCCCTGCATGCCTCCTTGGTGTACATCATGCCCACATATTGAATTACGACAATGGTTTGTACAGACCGTTAGATGCCAGAACTATCATGGGACGTTGAGGGTTCCCACCCATATGCTGCATTTTTTCTTACGAATTACCAATTAATATGCACGCTACGAGTCATAACAGCCACGACCCGCACATCCGGCTACATGCGAGAGGAAGAAGATACAGCTGACTTCTCTGTCCCATTCCAAATCTCATGGTTAACGCGTGATATACGACGCAAGAATCACTGGCGACATTGGTTGTTAAGTCATAGATAATATGTTCCTTTACCACCAGAACTTTCATAGTAGGTTATTACCTCATGGTAAATAACCTCTAATCATATTATTATGAAAATAGTGTTTTCATACCTTTTTCAAATGCAGGTGATGACAACACTAGATTTGCAAAATACTTTACAGAAAATAATTAAAGGACATGAGCAAGTGTGAACTTGCCTTTTGTGATTCCAAGATTATGCACTCACGGTCTTCGAGACGACATAAGATCCAATATCTGAAATCAGCATCATTGGTCCGGTAAGGACTAATGTTTAAAGAAGCAAGATGCCGTTATGCATAAGTAATGATATGCATTTTGTAAAACTCCCAGATTGAATCCCCAGTACTTTGAGTGAAGTGAATTAAAGTGATTCTTTTGAGAGTCGGTTTATCTTCAAATTTTAATTTATAAGTAATGATCTTTATAAGGAACCTAAGTGATAATAATTCTTAATACACAAGTAAAGTATAAAGTAATGTGATTATGTTTAATTGTTATTTGGTGACTAAGGTAAGAGTCCTTGGTTTTAGTTGTTAAGAGTTGAAGAATTTATTATGAGATTATTCTTTAAAGTGGCAAAAAGAATAACATTTGAAGAAAAGATTTCCTTTCTAAGGTTTAAACAATCATCATTGTTAATAGAACATGATCAATGTCTTTTGGTGTTTGATTTATTAGTTTGGACCTGAGATGCTTTATGTCTTAAGTTAAATAGACCAAAGTTAACTATAAGAATATAAGTGATTTATTAGACCTGATGTTTATAAGGTTTGAGACTAAAGTTAACTTTAAAAGTTTAAGTAATCTTAAGATGTAATATATTTTAATTATTCCCAAGTTTTAGATTTATGATAGGTATAACTAAGGTGTGGAATTATTCACTTTCTATTTAAGTGAATGATTAGATTAAATTTGTTTTGCTATTATGGAAGGAATATGTATTTATTTAATGGAAACATAATTAGATGGTCTTAGTAATTTGTTAGAATTTAAAGTTATGTTAATAGTGGTTAAGATATAATGATTATTCACCATATTATATAAATGGGTGATACCCAATGTTTATTTAAAAGGGTTCTTAATAAGATTTTTTTAAAAGAATATTTTAAAGTTAAAATTTATACTTAAGTTTGATTATGAATTCAAGTTATGGGTTTGGAATTAGTACTAAGACACTAATTGCTCAAGGTTTTATAAGAATTGTGATTATTTCTTACTTTAGAATTGTTTTTAAAGAATTCACAAAATAGGTATTAGGTAAGGATTTATTATTTAAAATATTAAAGACTTTTCTAATAATATAGTTAATATTTTTCTTGTGTAATATATTTATTCAAGACCTTAAAAATGAATTTTATTTATTTTTAAGTATTATCTTTATTTTTTAAAAATTCATCAAAAAATTAAGTGTCTTTAAATATTTGCTTTATGTTTTATTTGTAAAACTTTAAGTGAGTATTTTTATAAAATAATAGAGTTATTTTGATACACAAAAATGATTTTTTATTTATTTTTAGGGTTTTTGTTTTACTTTATAAAATTTCATTTAAGATTTAATGGTGTTAATATTATTTTAAACACTTAAAATTATATCTTTATTAAGTAGATATTATTTTTGTGGTCATTTTGATATATCATAAGTATTTTTACGATTATTCTATAATTTTCTATAGCTAAAAATGTTTGGAGGTTATTTTAGTAATTCATTTTTTATTTTATTTTTAAACCTAATCAACCTGGGCCGTTTGGTTGGATATGTGGGCTGGCCTGGCCCAACTGGACCATGCCATACCCCTCACCCCCGGCCCACCTCTCACTCCACACACACGCACACACACAGCCCCCACCCTCACACGCCTCGTTGTTCCTTTGCTTGTTGCGCTCAATGCCATGGCTAGCGCCTCAAATCCGACAAGCACCTGACATTGCGGACGCTGCTATCGGCCGCCGAAGCCTTGCCAACCGAAGGCCTTCACTTCTGACCAACTTGATTTGAAAGGGAAGCTCACTTAATCCCCCTCCCCCTCCTTGATTTCCTGTCTAGGGTTCGGTTTTGTCTCCTCATGGTTACGCGTCTGCTATTCAGATTAGCCTGGCCTCTTGCTTCCTCAACTATGGCCATGTTGCTGCCAATTTGATGCCAGCGGGACGGTGACCATGGTTGCAACCTGGTGTTCTTCGATTATGTACTCCGATGTGATGATGGTGTGTTGGGGGTTTGGCTGCCTCGGTTCTGGCACTGGCGGGATGACACTGCAGCTGCGCAACCCTGGCGCCGAACCCGCTGTGCTCCTGCTACCGCTTCCTCCACTCTGATTCAGGTAAACCCTCTGTGACCAACTCTCTGGCCAATGCATTATTTTTGGTTAGGATTAGGGCTGTATGGTGATTTCCTAGTCCTGTACTAGGTGATTGTGTAATATAACCTAATTAACACGTGATAGAAACATGCAACCTTATGTCTCTGTTTGGCTAATGTGGTCATTTGTGGCATATTTGGTTGCTATGATATTATTTCTGATGAAACTGAACTTTTAGAGTGTTGTTGACTGAAAGAGTTCATTTACAGTCATGTTTATTTCACTCTTGATTTTAAAACATGGCAGGGAACAAGTACCACAATATGTGGTTGTATTATTTACTTGATGGATTCCTATTTGGCTTGTATATCCATGATTCTTGTGGCTATGCTGCTTTGCCAAGTTGATTAAGTATTATCTCTATGTGTTGGTAGTGTTTTAAGGTATCATCTTGACAAAACAGCTATATGATTCCTAAGAGAAAGGTATTAGGAAAAGGATTTGGGAATCACATTTGTTTGAAATGAATGTTGGCAAAAATTAAATAGTGGCTTCTGCTATTTTGTGTTGTTACTGTGGTGCCTTTTAATGTGAGTGTGCATAGTAATAATCAGATAACATGATATGCTGCGATAATATGCTACTATATGATGTACCCTGAGTGGTAAAGTATGGAAATAATCTTATAGCTAGTGATGCAAAAGCCTGAAGCTATAGTTGTTTTAAATTGGCTGGCTAGGCAGATATGATGACGAAGGATGCATATGACTAGTTCATATGTATAATCTTTCTATAACATTTCTTGTTAAAAATTTAGAATTTCCTTAGCCAATGATATCTTAATGTTGAGGCTTTTGGAATTGTCCTGTCAACAAGATAATGGAAGATTTGAATGATTCCTTGTTGTTTAAACAAGGAAAATGATTTGAATCGCATAAATGGATGGTATACTAGCTTATGGATGCTTTTATGATATAATTGATGAAGATAATGATCTCCTTGAGATTGTTATTGTTCTCCTTGTTTGTCCATATATGATGAGCAAGCAGTTGTTAAGGTATAAAATTTATTCATGTGTACTGATGGTTTAAAGAAAAATATGGTGATTAAGTCTAGCTTAGTAACTCATGTGTCACTAGCTAGACATGATGGCAAGTTATGTGGTACTTTCTTGGAAGGTGCATATATACCCACTGGTTTAGCTAGTTTGTGTGCTGCAGATGGCTAGCTAGATTGATTGCCATAATTCTTTTTCTTAGACCAAATGATGACAAACACCTACCAATTAAATATACTTGATGGATGCATAATTACTATGTGTGTGTAAACATTTCTGGGACAGATCCATGTTGATTTGGACCAGTTATGTTCAGAAGATGGTTGGAAATAATTTATGTGATTTACCTTTTGTGGTGATGTTGATCTTAATATTGGTCAGTTCTTGGCCTCTCTGCTTACTAGCCCTGCTCCTCCTGGACACTTCCATTAGTCTTCTCCTCTTATGGTTGCTGAAGCTTGACTACAGCTTGTGGTTATTTGTTGATCTTGTGATTCTGCTAATCTTGATATACTGCTCCTTGTGAGGCTGCTGATCTTGATCTACTCCTCCTTGTGATGCTATTGATCTTGATCTAGTCCTCCTTGTGCTCACTTGATCTATTCTTGGAAGGCTTAAGTAAGCAACCAGATACTGATTAAGTGGTGGATTTGGTGGAAGGATTGAATGTGTGTTCTTGAGAAGAACATGTACTGTGAATAGAACTAGGTGGATGTGGAAAGGAAGTAGTAGCAATACTGATACGGTTGGTGTTCCTTTTCTATGGTTGGTACCTTCCCTCATGTGTTCCTGTGTTGACAGCAAGGTTTGCTTGCATGTAGTGACTGTGATGTGTGCCTGTTAGTGTCATCTGTGGATCAGATCAAGTGAAACTTGATATTTGCTGTCAATTCACCTTTTTAGCACTTCATTTGGCTTTGGTGAAACTTGCCCCTATACCAGCCTGTGATGCACTAGTCTGAGGCTTCTTTTTATGATAAGATCACATACACACATGGCCCAAAACTAATACTCAGTGATGTGATTAAGCAGTGGACCCCACTACTAAAACTGAGAGTATCACTAACCCCCTCTAATCCCTTTTATTTTATTTGTCCCTTCATGTTTATTATTTTATGTTGCAGGGATCACTAAGAAAAGATGAAGATGTTGGAGGTGAAGAAGTGTAGTTAGGAAATAGTTTTGGGTGTTTTTTCTCTTTTATTCTTTTGTAAAAATTATATTATTCTTGAACTCTAAGATATTGTAATTTATTATTATAGTATTCAAGTAAATCCTTTCTTCCTCAATTTCTCTTCCACTTTCCTTTTCTATTTGGAAAATGGTAAATACATTGTAATATTGTTTATCTAAATAAGTTTACCTTTTCCATTAATTCATTCCTCTACTTTTGGATGATTGTAAAGATAATGTAATGTTTATTTTGTTTGTAATAAAGAGCTCTTTTATTTATTTTAGTAATGTAATTCTTTTTTTTCAGCTTATTTGATTTCTGATACTTTACTTTTATTCATTAATTGTAAAAGACTAATGTAATACCATATGTATATATATATTAATAAAGAAATCCTTTTATATCATTACCTTTTGTAATCATTTCAATTCAAGTTATTAAGTGTTTCAAATTTACATTTGTGAATTTTATAAATTCATTTGAATTTCATATTTGAAATTCAAATACATGTTTGAGCAACTTTCCACTAAACAAGGAATTCTATAAAGGTCATGTCAAAATGTAGCGCACTTGCTCCGAAGTTTCCATCAGAACAAGAGAGATCTCGATCCCTCTACAGCTCTTGTAGTTTTGCGCAAAAATTCCCCGTATTTTCTTATGCATGAATGCAATACACAACCCTATGTCCTCTTTATTTCTAGGTGCTAATCCTAGGATGTTACAGAACTTGAAGAAGAAGGAGTTCCACAATCTGAAACAACGTCACTGCAGTGTGGCTGAATACATTGAGGAGTTCAACAATCTAGAACGCTATGTGCCGGATGAGGTTGATACTGATGCCAAGAGGAAGGAAAAATTCCTCGAGGGACTGAATGATGTGATGAATCTGCATCTATTTGTTTCCTATGTCCCAACATATCAATCATTGTGTGACAAGGCCACCATCTTGGAAAGCAAGATGAAGCAGGTTGAGAACAGGAAGAGGAAGCATCACTTTGACAAGCACAGCTCGGGATCGTCTCACAAGCGTTCCCATGGTGATGATAGTGGAGGATATAGGTCCCACAAACATGAGAAGTATAATAGCCACCACAACAGTAACCGTCACCATGACAACAAACACAACCGCAACCATGACAATGATAGATATAAGAACCACAATAGTGGACACAAGAGCCACCACAGTGGGAATGGCAATGGAAGTCAACCTACAAAAAGGGACATCAGTCAGGTTCAGTGCTTCAAGTGTAAGAAAACTGGGCACTATGCAAATCAATGCCCGGAAAAGAAGGCTAAAGGAGCCAACAAGCCCACCCCTTTCCAGAAGGGACAAGTGAACCACATCAATGTGGAGGAAATTTATGAAGAGTCTGATGATGTGGCTGGTAAGTTCAAGCTTAATTCTTTTCCAGCACTTGTTCTTTTTGATAACGGCGCATCACATTCATTCATATCAAGAGCATTTGTTGAGAAAAATGGACTTCCAACTGAAAATATTGGGTGTCCTATTAAAGTAAGCACTCCTGGTGGAGAAATGATAGTGAATTTTGGATGTCATGATCTAGTGATAGAATTTGGAAAGTACAAGTTTCCAGCTAGTCTGATAATCCTAGATTTCCAAGGATTGGATGTAATTTTGGGCATGGATTGTATGACTAAGTTTGAAGGAGTAATAGATTGTGCCAATTGTATGGTTACACTCACATCCCCGGATAAGAAACGGATTAGGTTCAAGTCTAACTTTGAATCTAAAGGGAGTAAGCTAAATTATCTTAAGGGGGTTAGCATAGATGGTGTACCAATTGTGAAGGAATATGCGGATGTGTTTCCGGAGGAATTACCAGGAATGCCACCAGATAGAGATGTGGAGTTTCTGATTGACTTACTGCCAAGATCTGGACCAATAGCAAAGAGACCCTACAAGATGTCAGTTGATGAGTTGAAAGAACTCAAGAAACAACTTGGAGAACTGTTGCAAAAAGGATTTATTCAACCAAGTTCTTCGTCTTGGGGTGCACCAGTTATGTTTGTTGAGAAGAAGGATAGAAGTCAAAGACTATGCATAGATTACCGTTCACTCAATGAGGTGACTATAAAGAACAAGTACCCTTTGCCTAGAATCAATGATCTATTTGATCAGTTAGAAGGAAACCGTGTATTCTCAAAGATTGATCTCTAATCAGGCTACTTTCAGCTAAAGATTAGAGAGCAAGACATACCTAAGACTGCATTTACCACTAGGTATGGTTTGTATGAGTATACCGTGATGCCATTTGGATTGACAAATGCACCAGCTTATTTCATGAACATGATGAATAAGGTGTTCATGGAATTTCTTGACAAGTTTGTTGTCGTTTTCATCGATGACATTTTGATCTATTCCAAGAGCAAAGAAGAGCATGAGGAACATTTGCGTTTGATACTCGAGAAGCTCAGAGATCACAAGTTGTATGCCAAGTTCAGTAAGTGTGAATTTTGGTTGAGTGAAGTTGGATTTCTTGGACACATTGTGTCAGGAGATGGTATATCTATCGATCCCGCAAAGGTGTCAACTATAACTTAGTGGGAATCTCCCAAGTCGGTTAAAGAAGTTCGTAGTTTCCTAGGCTTGGCAGGATACTATAGAAGATTCATTGAGAATTTCTCAAAGGTATCTAAGCCAATGACGGAGTTACTTAAGAAAGAAAAGAAGTTTGATTGGACTAAAGGATGTGAAATCTGTTTCCAAGAATTGAAGAAGAGACTAGTATCAGCACCAGTCTTATGTCTGCCAGATTTGGAGAAGGATTTACAAGTCTATTGTGATGCATCTCACCAAGGATTAGGTGGAGTTTTGATGCAAGAAGGGAAAGTTGTGGCTTATGCCTCGAGACAACTCAAAACTCATGAAGTGAATTATCCTACTCATGATTTCGAGTTAGCCTCTATTGTCCATGCACTGAAAACATGGAGACATTATCTTTTGGGAAAACGATGTGAAGTGTTACGGATCACAAGAGTTTGAAATATATCTTCACCCAGAAGGAACTAAATATGAGACAAATAAGGTGGCTAGAACTCATCAAGGACTATGACTTGAGTTTGCAATACCATCCCGGTAAAGCAAATGTTGTAGCAGATGCTTTAAGCCGTAAGGTTTATGTGAATGGCCTTACTAAAGGAGAATTTCTAGATGATCTGTGTGCCCAATTCAAAGATCGCATATTAGATATAGTGCCCGAAGGATACATCATGTCATTGGATGTTCAACCAACATTGTTGGACAAGACCAAATATGCCCAAAAGTTGGACAAGGAAATATAGGAAATTAAAGGTAAGATTAGCAAAGGGAAGATTCCACGAAGAAGAACAAGGTACCTTGTGGTATGGAAAGCGTAGCTGCATTCCGCAAGATCCGGAACTTCGGAAATTGATTATGTAAGAAGCACACAATTCGCCATATTCTATTCATCCGGGTAACACTAAAATGTACATGGATGTGAAGGAAAGATTTTGGTGGAACAATCTCAAGAAAAATATTGCGGAACATATTGCATTGTGTGATGTGTGTAGTCGAGTAAAAGCGGAACATCAGAAACCAGCAGGGTTATTGCAACCACTACCTATTCCTGATTGGAAGTGGGATAAGATTGGAATGGACTTTATCACCAGATTGCTAAGTACCAGATATGTATATGATTCCATTTGGGTTATTGTGGATCTCCTAACTAAAGTGGCTCATTTCATACTCGTGAAGACTAACTATACAAGTGGTAAGTTAGCTAAGATCTATATGAACATGATTGTATGTCTGCATGGAGTACCTAAGAGTATTGTGTCTGATAGAGGAACTCAGTTAACTTCGCATTTTTGGCGACAACTGCATGAATCATTGGGAACAATATTAGAGTTCAGCACATCTTTTCACCCCCAAACTGATGGACAGACAGAAAGGACCAATCAGATTTTGGAGGAAATGTTGAGGGCATGTGCCCTAGACTATGGTGCTAGATGGGATGAAAGTCTGCCTTACGCAGAATTCTAATACAATAACAGCTATCAAGCCAGCATTGAGATGGAACCGTTTGAATTTATTTATGGAAGGAAGTGTACTACGCCATTGCTATGGAGTGGTGTAGGAGAAAGGAATCTGTTCGGACCAGAACTGATCAAGGAAGCTGAAGAGAAATTCAAATTGGTAAAGGATAGATTGAAGATAGCCTAGTCCTGATAAAAGAGCTACGCAGATCCAATGCGTAGAGAAATCACCTATGAGGTAGGTGGTATAGCTTATCTTAGAGTCTCACCACTTCGTGGTGTGAAGAGATTTGGAGTAAAAGGAAAATTGGCACCAAGATATGTTGGACCATTCAAGATTTTGAGTCGCAAAGGAGAAGTGGCTTATGAGATTGAAATACCTGAATCACTGTCAGCAGTTCACAATGTGTTTCATGTGAGTCAGTTGAAGAAGTGTCATACAGAGATGGAAGAAACTTCATTGAAGGATACTATACCTTTGGAAGAAACACAGTTGGAGAGTGACCTTACATATGAGGAGAAACCTATCAAGATTCTTGAGACTGTAGAAAGAGTTACTCGTACTAAGACTACAAAATCTGCAAAGTACAGTGGAATCATCATACCGAAGAAGAGGCAACTTGGGAAAGATAAGATGATCTTCGGAAAGACCACCCTCACATATTTGCTAGCCAAACCGAATCTCGAGGGCGAGATTCATCTTAAGGGGGTTAGATTTGTAACATCCCAAATTTCATCAAATACAAATTCATATTGTTGCATTCATAACATCATGGCATATTTATCTTGCACAATTTTTTCAAAACAAAAACCCTTTTGGAACCATATTTAAACCCCTTTTTAATGTATATATATGGGGCGTGGTTTATTTTATTTTCAAAAACCTAAAATGATTTTGAGTGAATATATGTGTTTGACACACTTTTGGACACTAGAATAGTCTCACAAAATTTTGGTGAAAATTTGACTTGATTTGGTTTTGATTTGAGCATTCAAACCTCATTTGGAAAATCAAATCAGAAAAAGAAAAAAACAAAGGAAGAAAAAAATAGAAGCAGACCAGCCAACTGGCGCAGCCCACCCCTGCATCCCAACTCGCAGCCCAGCAAGCCCACCCGGCTCCCCCATACCCCTCTGCCTTTCTTTTCTCACCACGCATGCCGCACCCCCCCTCGCTGACCTCCTGGTCCCACCGCCACGTCATCTCCATCGTCCTCAATCAACGCCCGCAGACTCGCCATCGCCACCTGTTACCTCGTCGATTGATTTCGTATCAATTCGATTATATGCTGCAGTAATCCCGCGCCCGACCCTCCTCTACTTAACCCCCTCCTCCTTTCCCCTCACTCGCCACCCTCTAAGCACTGCTAGGCTTCCCACACGCGAGCTCGCACCGCCGCTGCCCCGGGCGCCTTGGGCAAGCAAATATGGTAAACCCTAGCCTCCCCCTCTCTCTGGTTGATGCTCTTGCACTCACCATGCTCACGCGCATCTAATGACACCATTTGCTTGTCTTCTCGTGCCCGTCAGAGACCGTGGCAGACGCACCCGACCTTTTAGCCGACCTCATCTTGAAGAGAATCCCCGATGACCCCGTACGCCCGCGCCTCCACTTCGTCGACTGTCGTCACCACCTTGTCTCTGTGCTTTAGTAACAGCCCGTACCTCCGCCTCTCACCCCTAGCGCCACCAGTACACCGCCGGCAGGAGCGTCGCCGCCGCTCTGGCCATTTGCGCCACCCATCTACGGTCAGAGTGATTAACACCATTAGATCTAGATCTAGAGTTTAGGAATAGATCACTTACTCGAATCGGTATCGGTCGATCTGGCCCACACGATTTAATTTAGATCCTATGGCTCACGTGGGCGATCCACCCGAATCGGTATGGACCAATCAAATCACGTCGCGTGTCTGTGTTCTGTTTAACAAAATTCTAGAAAAGTTTTTTGAATGTTTAAACTTGTAAAATTGATATCTTTAGTTCTGTTTGGCCAAATTTCGCAAATAATATATCAATGGATTTAGAAAATTAAGCCCTACATTACTATGGGATTTAATTTGTATTTTGCTTCTGTAAAATAGGATTATTTTCAGAACCAATTTTATGCTTATTTTGGCTATATAAAATGTTTATAAAATTGTTTTGAGGAAAATTTAAGTTTGTTTAGACTTTAGATAGATAACTTTGTGTTTAGTACTATTTGATTTGACTTGTTTATTATAGAAAAATAACTTCATTGCATTTTCATGCATTCATGTATATTTTTGTTTGATTATTTGAATGTGAATTTGGTGCTATGATTTTACATGTAGATTTTGGTGCTAGTGGTGATTGTGATTGTGATGACTGTTGCTACTCTCCCAAATACCAAGGAAAGTGGTGCTTCATGTATTTTGTCCTATTATTTTGACTATGCACTAGTAATATTTTGAGTAGGACTTATATGGAATTTTTCTAAGTATATATACTATGGTATGTTGTGGTGACCCAGCATACCACTGCATGTGTAGTACACTATAGTCGTTGACATGACATCTACAGAACACCGTTCTGTAAATATCACATCCCTCAGAGTGGTACAACAGAAACATTGCGGGTCCATATTACAAAAGTACACACTTTATTATTACAATAATGGAAGTTCTAGACTTCCAAAAGATCCAACTTACAAACCAAAATATAAGATGTTCAGCGGAAATTTGAAAGTAACAACTCCGACTAGGAGTGGGGCTCAACAGCTTATTCTATAGAGTTCATGCTGCTCGGCTCCGTTAGTTACTACTAACTAGACAGTTAAGTGGACTCGTCCTCATTGACACCGTAGCGGATCTCGTAGTCCACGCCTTCAACACCTCCGGATAGATCAGGTTCCTCGTAGAACAAGTCTTCTTGGCATTCGGCTGCATACATTGGCACGTCTTCGGGATCCTCAGAGTCTAAGGAAGGGATCAAAGGAAAGGATGAGTAACAGCGTTACCCAACAAGTTCATTATGCAAGGTGGGAAGTTTGATGCTCTAACTACCACCTCGGATTATAAATCCTTCGCACTATGTAGTTTTTTGTAAATCTTTCTTCAAAGATTGATTTTATTCCGAAAAACTATGACAATCAGCCTTCACAGGTTGACCAGAACTTTCATGGAGTTCCTTTCCTGCCGCGTTCGTAGCTCCTTCCCGGAACAGGGAGTAACAAGTTACATTTCTTACACTCTACAGAGGTGCGTTACTTTACCCATGAGAGATCAACTCCTTGTTGCACAACCGGGCGTACTTTCCTGTCCACAATTCCATGATGTGGGGCCCAGTAGTTGGTCCAAGCCAATCACTGCCCCCTTCGCGACCCCGCATGCCACCTTGGTGTACACCATGCCCACATGATGAATTAAGGCAATGGTTTGTACAAACCGTTAGATGCCAGAACTATCGTGGGATGTTGAGCGTTCCCACCCATATGCTGCATATCCTCTATGAATTACCAATTAATATGCATGCTACGAGGATAACAGCCATGACCTGCACATCCGGCTTCATGCGAGAGGAAGAAGATACAACTGACTTCTCTGTCCCATTCCAAATCTCATGGCTAACGCATGATTTACGGTGCTAGAATCACTGATGTCATCGGTTATTAAGTCCCTATTTGATCATCATTATCGCAATTAGAACTCTAAGTTCTATTGCTCCATTATATCACCACTTAGGACGATATCTATGATTTCTTTGTTTATGAAAAGAATATTTTCTTTCTTTTATAGCATATATGATAACACACAATTTGCAAATACTTTGATAAAGACTCTTCAAAGGACATGAGCAAGTGATGAACTTGCCTTGTGATGGCAAGGTAGTGAAGTCTGATGCTTGCACTGGACCTTGAGCTTCTAGTTCTACAAAAACATCATTATTGCCCGGTAAGGACAATATTTAAAGAAGCAAAATGATTATGCAAGTAATGTAATGCATTATTTAGATTTATATGCATTTACCCCAAAAAGTTCCCTTTTAAGTATTAAAGGATTTATAAATATTTCTTTTTAATATTTATAACATATATTGAGTTATTCTATTTTATTTCCGTTTATTTGACTTTTATTCATTTAATAATTCTTTTAGGAATTATTAATTATACATTAATTTTATTACTAAATATTTATTTAGTATTTTTCAAAAATACTATAATATTAATAAATAATGACAGTGATTTTTATTTATATTTATCACCTTTCAATAATTTTGTAAAATTCCATAAGGAATATTTAAATTACAAAATTCTTATAAAAATTTAAGTGTTCAAAAATTTACATTTTATTTTATTTGAATAGAGTGGATTATTATGATTCCAAAAATATTTTATTTATAATTTTTGGACTATTACTTTATTTTCTATAATTTTATTGATGTCAGGGGTATTTTGGTCTTTTCCAATTGATCAAAAGATTTATTAAATAACCTGGGCTGACCCCTTGGGCTTATTGGGCCGAGGTGGCCCAATAGGGCAGGGTCAAATGACTACCCCGAAGGGTTTTGTCCCACCCAGCCCACTCTGCCTCCTCTCGCTCCCTCGACCTTATCTCCTCCTCCTCTGACTCGCCCTCGTGGCTGGCGATGCTGCCACCATCGATTCTCGCCGTCGTTGGCCGTTCTGGCCGCCGGCCGTGGTGCGAGTTGGGGTTGTCGATGACGCTCGTTCGTTTTATCCACTTGGATTTTACTTTGGGGCTTCCTCGTGGTCAGTTCCACCCTATTCTCGAACCCTAGGGTTCGGAAAAGATGTCGCCGCCGTCGCGATCCCGCCTGCGGTGGTGTGCTGGTCCCGTGCACTGCTGCGGCCTCCGCTGTGGCAGGTGCAGGTTGCAGCGCCCCCCTTGGTGCTCCCTGTGCCGCCACGGTGCGTCGGCCCCTCTGCTTCCTCTTCGATTCATCAGCGAGGACCTCGGGAAAGTGATTTTTGTGGTGTTTGTCTATGCTACTGCCATGATTCTACCTGTGTATCTAGTGTATTTCATGTCGAGTGACTATGTGTTGGTTGATTTCATCTCTAGATTAGATTTCTTGCTCTGATTAGGGTTTATAATCCCCTTTGATCATATCTATGATGCTTTAGATCTAGTGTCGATCATATTTGATCATGGGAAATGATTGTCTGCTGTGGTTAATGGTTGATAGTGGCTTTGATGATACTAGTTGCCTGTCAGATTGATTCTAGTGGTAATCCACCTTGATCCATGCTAGTGTATCAATGAAATCCTTGATTGGATTAGGTTGTTGATCTAAGAGTTTACTCTACTATCAGATTTCTTATACTGACAGTAGTTGCTTACTGCAATTATACTATTGGCTTGTCTGAGATTATATTCACTGAATCAAATCATTGCTTGCAATGATTTTTGTGGATGTATGAATTTAAGATTGATTCCTGGCACTTGGCTTCAGGAAAATGATATGTAATGATTTGTCCCTTTTCCTGTGGGAACTAAGCAAAGATGATTTTAGCTCGTTAAGAACTTGTCCTTGTGATACCATTGTATTCTGGCACACAAGTGATTGGGTTTTTATTTCTGGGCTTAGCTTTATTATGCTTGTGATTAGAACTGATAATATGATATGGTAGCTTTCTTATCTTGCCTGCCTATGATGTTGGTCTGAGGCTCTAGGATTTAATTCCTAGTTAGTTGGGCCATAATTTGTTTTAAACTTATAGGATTAGAGGTGCTACTCTCTCTTTGAGAGATGTGCCCTGATCTGATAGGATCAAATGAAAATGATCTAAGTTGCAAAAATAACACTGAACCTAGTGATGCTGGTCTGAGGGTTTAGTGTTTGTGGTTGAGCTTGATTTCTTATCCTTAGACTTTAAATCTCTAGGATAGATTCACCCCTCTTGGGTGCATATTGAGAGATCATTACATAAAGCAACACATGCCTTTGTTTAGATATTATGATGAAAGCATGTGATGGTTTTATGAGACTCACCACAAGATTTGATGTTGGTGTAGTAGATTGTTGCTCTTGATCTTGGTCTGGATCTTGATCTGCTTTAACTGTGCTCCTGAGCTTGCTCTTGAGCTTCCTCTTGAGCTTGCCTGCTCCTCCTAGCTCCTGGTCTTGACCTTGCTATCCACCAGATCCATTCCCCTCCTTATGTCACCATCCTGGTGATGTTTGGGTTGATCTGGGTGGTTGGTTTGGTTGTTGTTCTTGGTTAAATTGTTGTTCACCCTGGTTGTGCTGGTGTGTTGTGTAGTGGAGTGATGCACCGAGGTGCTTCTCCATGACTATGTTGTGGTTTTGTGATCCTAGATGTGCTTGTGTGGTCGACAGCACACCATCTGCATGCTTGTGTGGGTGCAGTTTGTGTACCTGCTATGCACATATGGATAAGTTCAGAAAATTTGAACTTACAATTACCAATCTACTTTACCCTGGCTGGTGAATTAGTCCCTTTTGGCTTTCATTTGCATTTTGGCTTGAATTTATGAAAGATGAGATCTTTCAGATTGGTGAAACTTGCCCATTTTTAACATTTCCCAATGATGAGATTGTCAAGTGCACCTCACCGACATATCTGAGAGAAATATATACTAACACTAATCTTGTTTTGTTTTCTATTTAATCTTTGTTTTGTAGGTACAAAGATAAAGATGAAGATTTAGTGTAGTTTTAGATATAGGATAGTTAGTAGAGATACAGATGTAATTTTCTTAATCCTTTGTAATTTGTCTTTTATAATTCTTGTAATCTTTGTTTGGTTCATTTGTAATAAAGATTATATATTTATTAATAAAGAATATTTTATTCTTTATGCTTGTGTGAATTGTAAAGTTTGGAATAACTTCAGTAAGTTATTCTTTGTAATTTGTTTATGAATAAGAATGAACTTCATATACCATATTGCTTTTAAATAAGATTTTAGTTCTAATACTTTTCTCTTAATTAATTCAAGATTCAAATCTTGTATCAAAATTACTTAAATTATAAAACACTTAAGTTTTAAAAATTTAAACTCATTACAAAACACACAAAATTCCTTAAAGATCATATAAAAGTTTATAGCAATCCTCCTTTAAGACTAAACCTACTCTCAAAGTAAGAAAGAAACATTGATCACTCAAGGTTTTTATTTGGCAAAAATTTTACCCACATTTTCTCAAATGAATGCATGAAACAATACATATTCCTAAATCTACCCTTCGTTAGGTCCTATATACTGGGGTGTTACAGACTTCCCCCCTTAAATTAAACTACGTCCCGAAGTTTATGGAGATGTACCTGAATAGTTCTGGATAAGCTTTTTTAAAATCCTCTTCCTTCTCCCATGTGGCTTCTCTCTCAGGGTGATGTTCCCATTGTACCTTGCAATATTTGATTGCTCTGTTCCTTAATCTTTTCCAGTTTTCTTCCAGAATCTTGCAGGGCTTTTCAATATAAGTCAGGTCTGCTTGTAGTTCTATATCTTGATGTGTTATTGCATCATCAGGAACTTTCAAACATTTGTGAAGTTGTGACACATGGAAAACATTATGCACTTGAGCCAATCTTGATGGTAACTCTAAAGCATAAGCTATAGTTCTGTTTTGACTCAGTATCTTCAATGGTCCAATATATCTTGGACTCAATTTCCCTTTAACTATGAATCCTTTTACTCCTTTCATTGGACTTACTTTCAAATAGACCATATCTCCCACTTCTGGATGCCATGATCTTCGGCTTTGATCCGTATAACTTTTCTGCCTGCTCTGGGCTATTTTCAATCTATCCCTGATGTTATCAATGATGTCTTGTCTCTCCTTGATATAATCTGGCGCAAATTCTTTACTGCTACTAGGTTCATACCAACATATAGGTGATCTACACTTTCTTCCATACAGAACCTCATATGGAGCTTCCTTCAGACTACTCTGATATCTATTATTATAAGAAAATTCTGCCAATGGTAGGTGATCTTCCCATGTTCCTCCAAAAACTAGTGCACATGCCCTCAACATGTCTTCTAGTATTTGATTTGTTCTTTCAGTTTGACCTCCTGTCTCAGGATGATATGTCGTGCTGAAATCTAACTTTGAACCAAGTGCTTCATGCAATTGCTTCCAAAATGCTGAAGTAAATACTGATCCCCTATCAGTTACGATCTTCTTGGGTACTCCATGCTTACTTACTATCTCTTTGACATATACTTCAACTAACTTCTCGGCATTATCCTTTTGATTCACTAGAATAAAATGTGCACTCTTAGTAAGTCTGTCCACTATTACCCATATCATATCCTTCCTTTTTGGTGTCATAGGTAATCCTGTGATAAAATCCATGCCTATTTCCTCCCATTTCCATTCAGGAATGTCTAAGCGTTGTAATGGTCCTGCTGGACTTTGATGTTCATCTTTCACCCTTTGACAAGTATGGCATTCAGATACATATTTAGCAATATCCCTCTTCATGTTATTCCACCAGAATAGTTCTTTCAAATCCATATACATCTTGGTACTCCCTGGATGTATAGAATAGGGTGTATCATGTGCTTCTTTGAGTATGATATTTCTAATCTCAGTGACATCTGGAACGCATAGAAGATCTTGGAACCATAAAGATCCATAATCCCCAAGACGAAAAACTGACTTTTGCCCTTGAGATATCCTCCGAATTTCCTCAGCAATGAAAGGATCTTCTTCTTGTCGTATAAACATTTCTTGCTTAAGATCACTATCCTGCTCTGCAACTACCTGCATAGTCGCTAATCCTTCAAGAACCTCTGTTCTGATGAATTGAAGTTCTAGCCTTTCCAAGTCCATTTGTAACTCTTTTGGTAACTCTCTATTGCTTGGCTGAATATCTGCACTCTTTCTGCTTAAAGCATCTGCTACAACATTTGCTTTCCCTGGGGTGTAATTGATTGTTAAATCATAGTCCTTGATTAATTCCAACCAACGCTTATGTCTCATGTTTAATTCCTTTTGAGTTAAGAAATACTTGAGACTTTTATGGTCAGTGTATAACTCACATCTGGCTCCATAAAGAAAATGCCTCCATCTTTTCAGCGCAAAGACTACTGCTTCTAACTCTAAATCATGAGTTGCATAGTTGACTTCATGTGGTTTCAATTGTCTTGAACCATAAGCAATCACTTTTTGATCTTGCATTAATACACAACCCAAACCTTGTTTAGATGCATCACAATATATAGTGAAATCCTTTCCTGTCTCAGGAACTGCTAAGATTGGAGCTGTGGTTAATCTAGTCTTCGACTCTTGGAAACTTGCTTCACACTTCTCATCCCACTTGAATGGTGTATTCTTCCTTAATAATTTGGTCATTGGTCCGGCTATTTTGGAGAAACCTTCAATGAATCTCCGATAATAACCAGCCATTCCTAAGAAACCTCGAATTTGCTTCACATTGGTCGGTGTAGTCCACTCTAGTGCCTACTGAACTTTAGATGGATTCACAATAATCCCATCCTTATTGATCACATGACCGAGGAATTCTACCTCATCTAACCAGAACTCACACTTACTGAATTTAGCATAAAGCTTATGTTCTCTTAAAGTCTGCAATGCTATTCTCAAATGGTCAGCATGCTCTTCCTTATCCTTGGAATATATCAGAATATCATCAATAAATACGATGACAAACTTATCCAAATATGGCATGCAAATCTTGTTCATCAGATTCATGAATATTGCCGGTGCATTGGTCAAACCAAATGGTACTACCAGATACTCATGGTGTCCATACCTTGAGACAAATGCTGTTTTTGGAACATCTTCCGGCTTGATTTTGATTTGATGGTATCCAGATCGTAAATCGATATTTGAAAATACTCTAGCTCCTTTCACTTGATTAAACAAATCTTGAATTCTTGGTAAAGGATACTTATTCTTGATCGTCACGTTGTTCAGATTTCTATAATCACCACACATCCGTCTTCCACCATCTCTCTTATCCACAAAGATTACTGGTGTTCCCCATGGAGATACACTTTCCTGTATAAATCCTTTTCTTGCTAACTCATCAATTTGCTCCTTGAGTTCTTTCAACTCTTTGGGTCCCATTTTATATGCTGCCTGAGCTATTGGTGCTATACCAGGTATTAGGTCAATTGTGAACTCTATCTCCTGGTCTGGTGGCATTCCTGGTAATTCCGTTGGGAAAACATCTTGGAATTCATTAACTACCGGAATTTCTTCTAATTTAACTTCCTCTTGAATTCTTGGTAAAGGATACTTATTCTTGATCGTCACGTTGTTCAGATTTCTATAATCACCACACATCCGTCTTCCACCATCTCTCTTATCCACAAAGATTATTGGTGTTCCCCATGGAGATACACTTTCCTGTATAAATCCTTTTCTTGCTAACTCATCAATTTGCCCCTTGAGTTCTTTCAACTCTTTGGGTCCCATTTTATATGCTGCCTGAGCTATTGGTGTTATACCAGGTATTAGGTCAATTGTGAACTCTATCTCCTGGTCTGGTGGCATTCCTGGTAATTCCGTTGGGAAAACATCTTGGAATTCATTAACTACCGGAATTTCTTCTAATTTAACTCCCTCTGGAAATGCCCTGGAATTCCACAGTTGTTGCAGATAACATTCCTCCTCGGATTAGATTGATTTCCACTACTGCCTTGTTATTGTTGTTGTTGCCATAATTTCTATTCCGAGGTTTAAATTCCAGGTTAGGTTTAGGTTTGCTTGCCTGAATTCTCTTGGTTTCCTTCTTGTCTCTCTTCCTCCGATCCTCTTGGACATTCTTATAGTCATCTTCAAAAGTAATGGCTGCGTCCAACAACTACTGATAAGTTTGCTTATTGGCTAATCTTAGCTACATCTTCACAAATGGATTTAATCCACGCATGAAACGCTTCTTCCGCTTCTCTTCAGAGTTAACATCCTCCTCAGCATAACGAGACAGTTGGCTAAACTCCCGGATGTACTTCATGACACTAGTATATCCTTGCTGAAGCTCCTCAAATTCTCTCTATTTCAACTCCATGACACTTTCCGCAACATGATATTCACGGAATCTCTGCTTGAACTCTTCCCAGGTAAACTCCCTTCCTGGTTGTTGCATGGCTAACTGATTTTCCCACCATGATGCTGCAGGTCCAGTCAGCAGATGAGTTGCATACCTTAATTTTTACTCATCATTGCAACCTACAGTTTTCAGCTTCCTCTCTGTATCTGCTAGCCAGTCTTCTGCATCCATTGGTTCAGGAGCTGATGCAAAAGGTAACGGTCTTGCATTCTGGAAATCAGATAAACTCACTCCTCCTTCAGGTGCCCTCTGATTTGCTCGCCCCAGCAGCTCTTCCATGAACTTGTTTTGGTTCTCTTACATCATTTGCATGCATTGCATAAAGTTCTGCTCCATTAACGGCCTCATTGGTGGTGGTGGTGGTGGTAATGTTCCTTGATTTGCTATATCGGCATCGGCCTTTTCCTTGGCCTCAATCTCCATCCGCTGCTGCTCAGTTTCCATTTCTACACCCGTATCCATGACCCCCTAGTCCTGCAACATAAAGCGAATACTCATAATTACATCATGCACATGTGTTCTGAGCTCGACTTTACGCACAGAACTAGTCACACAATGAAGATCCAAAGAAAAATCCAAATATGCATTTCACATATTTACATAATATCATAATGATACAAAGTCATTGCAACATATACCATATAGGTATATTCACAAAACTACCGTATTCATCTCACTACCTTATTCCTTAAAGTACAATACACAGTGCTTGATACTGTTAACTACTATTCTCTTTCTAGTAGTAACTATGCTCATCGTACATGCCTGATGTCCAACCGTGATGACATGTTGTCCGTCGCACGGTTTGTGGAACAAATGGCCTTCCAGAAGGAACATACTCTGTATCTGAAGTATCAGGGCTTGAGTCATTACTCAACCTGAGCGCCTCGACTCCCTCCAGCTCAGCTGAAAAGTCTTCAGAAACATATTCAACATTATCTCCAGCCTGCATTTCCTAAGCTACATTCCTTGAGTTGTCAACAGAATACGCAGATCCTGCTGCTTCCCAGGTGCTCTCGTGGACAAGATAATCAAATACTGGATAATGTATATTCCCTGGGTTTTGAGAAGATGTTGATGATTCAAACACTCTCTCCTCAGGATCTTCTTCTTCATCCTGATCATCTATTGATATGGTATTTCTACTTCTATTATTAGGGTTCATTCTTTCACCCATCCAACTGGATTGTCTAACATTTCAGTCAGAACCATCCGTGGATATCTGGTGTTCATGAGATCCATCATATGATCCCATCCTCCAACCATCTGAATTCTCAATAGGAAGTTTTGAGTCAGAACCATCCTCTGAGCCTTGTGGTACTGCATACCGCATATCGATAGTAGGATCATGTGTAGGTTCAGGTCTTGGTGAATAAGGATATGGTGTAAAAGATTCCGGATCTATCGGTATATCTTTAAAAATAGGTATTGCACAACTACCTGCTTCTTTCTCTAGCTGGAATGCTAACTGCTTCCTCCTTTCCGGATCAGTTAGATCCTCTAACATATCACTTTTGTCTTTGACAATCACTTGATGAGTCTTATAAAAAGACGCAACGAGTGTTCGGTATCTATCCATAAACTTGGAAGCTAACTTAGGATGCTTCTTAACCAAAGTAAGATGATCTGGTATAGGCTCTGACTCTATAGAATCATGAGGTATCACAGAGAATGTGCTACCCTCTAACTCCTTGGTTTTCTGCTACCGGATATTTGCTATTTCCTCTACAACAGCAACATGATAGGCTGCTAAATGACTCCTACCTTCTCCTATGGGTAGATCGTGGTATAATCCAAGCTTCTCTGGAAGTTGGATACTCACTCGATACTTGGATAACATCCGGCCATCTAGATAAGTGATAGTGTTCACTGGAATTCTAGTTGGACAATTAAAGAACTTTAAAAGTTGACGAAGTTGGTCAGTAAAGGATCCTTGATAATCATCAAGAGTCGCTTCTTTCCTTACCAAATTCTGTTTTGGAAACTTTGGTGCCATTTCTCTGTATAACAGAAAAATAATTTTTAATTAGTATCCAATGATATATTGCATCATAACAAAGAATTATCGCACTAAAATATATAACGGAATATTCTCATTTGAATACCCATTATATTACTTTTAGAGAATTATTTATCATTGCTAGCTTTCCTACAGGTAATACCCTTTACTAGGTATCCAACCTAAGGTCAAAGCAATTTTCTCTGATACCAACTGCGGTGACCCAGCATACCACTACATGTGTAGTACACTATAGTCGTTGACATGACATCTATAGAACACCGTTCCATAAATATCACATCCCTCAGAGTGGTACAACAGAAACATTGCGGGTCCATATTACAAAAGTACACACTTTATTATTATTACAATACTAGAAGTTCCAGACTTCCAAAAGATCCAACTTATAAGATGTTTAGCGAAAATTTGAAAGTAACAACTCCAACTAGGAGTGGGGCTCAACAGCTTATTCTATAGAGTTCATGCTATCGGCTCCGTTAGTTACTACTAACTAGAAACTTAAGTGGACTCGTCCTCATTGACACTGTAGCGGATCTCGTACTCCATGCCTTCAACACCTCCGGATAGATCAGGTTCCTCGTAGAACAAGTCTTCTTGGTATTCGGCTGCATACATTGGCACATCTTCGGGATCCTCAGAGTCTAAGCAAGGGATCAAAGGAAAGGATGAGTAACAGCGTTACCCAAAAAGTTCATTATATGCAAGGTGGGAAGTTTGATGCGCTAACTACCACCTCAGATTATAAATCCTTGGCACTATGTAATTTTTTGTAAATATTTCTTCAAAGATTGATTTTATTCCGAAAAACTATGACAATCAGCCTTCACAGGTTGACCAGAACTTTCATGGAGTTCCTTTAATGCCGCGTTCGTAGCTCCTTCCCGGAACAGGGAGTAACAAGCTACAGTTCTTACACCCTGCAGAGGTGCGTTACTTTACCCATGAGAGATCAACTCCTTGTTGCACAACCGGGCGTACTTTCCCATCCACAATTCCATGATGTGGGGCCCAGTAGTTGGTCCAAGCCAATCGCTTCCCCCTTCGCGACCCCGCATGCCTCCTTGGTGTACACCATGCCCACATAATGAATTATGACAATGGTTTGTACAAACCGTTAGATGCCAGAACTATCGTGGGACGTTGAGGGTTCCCACCCATATGCTGCATATCCTCTACGAATTACCAATTAATATGCACGCTACGAGGATAACAGCCACGACCTGCACATCCGTCTTCATGCGAGGATAACAGCTGACTTCTCTGTCCCATTCCAAATCTCATGGCTAATGTGTGATATACGGCGCTAGAATCACTGATGTCAGCGGTTATTAAGTCCCTATTTGATCATCATTGTTGCAATTAGAACTCTAAGTTCTATTGCTCCATTATATCACCACTTAGGATGATATCTATGATTTCTTTGTTTATGAAAATAATATTTTCTTTCTTTTATAGCATATATGATAACACACAATTTGCAAATACTTTGATAAAGAATCTTCAAAGGACATTACCAAGTGATGAACTTGCCTTGTGATGGCAAGGTAGTGAAGTCTGATGCTTGCACTGGACCTTGAGCTTCTAGTTCTACAAAAACATCATTATTGCCCGGTAAGGACAATATTTAAAGAAGCAAAATGATTATGCAAGTAATGTAATGCATTATTTAGATTTATATGCATTTACCCCCCAAAGTTCCCTTTTAAGTATTAAAGGATTTATAAATATTTCTTTTTAATATTTATAACATATATTGAGTTATTCTATTTTATTTCCCTTTATTTGACTTTTATTGATTTAATAATTCTTTTAGGAATTATTAATTGTACATTAATTTTATTACTAAATATTTATTTAGTATATTTCAAAAATTCTATAATATTAATAAATAATGAAAGTGATTTTTATTTATTTTTATCACCTTTCAATAATTTTGTAAAATTCCATAAGGAATATTTAAATTACAAAATTCTTATAAAAATTTAAGTGTTCAAAAATTTAAATTTTATTTTATTTGAACAGAGTGGATTATTATGATTCCAAAAATATTTTATTTATAATTTTTGGACTATTACTTTATTTTCTATAATTTTATTGAGGTCAGGGGTATTTTGGTCTTTTCCAATTGATCAAAAGATTTATTAAATAACCTAGGCTGACCCCTTGGGCTTATTGGGCCGAGGTGGCCCAATAGGGCAGGGTCAAATGACTACCCCGAAGGGTTTTGGCCCACCCAGCCCACTCTACCTCCTCTCTCTCCCTCAACCTTATCTCCTCCTCCTCGGCTACTTCGTGATCTTTGCCACCATCGATTCTCGTTCGCGGCCGTTTACAGTGCTGCCGTGGTGCGAGTTGGGGTTGTCGACGATGCTCGTTCGTTTTATCCACTTGGATTTGACTTTGGGGCTTCCTCGTGGTCAGTTCCACCCCATTCCCGAACCCTAGGGTTCAGAAAAGATGTTGTCTCCGCTGCCGCGATCCCGCCTACGGTGGTGTGCTGGTCTCGTGCGCTGCTGCGGCCGCCGCAGTGGAAGGTGTAGGTTGCAGTGCCTCCCAGGGTGCTCCCTGTGCTGCCGTGGTGCGTCGGCCCCTCTGCTTCCTCTTCGATTCATTAGCGAGGACCTCGGGTAAGTGATTTTTGTGGTGTTTGTCTATGCTACTGCCATGATTCTACCTGTGTATCTAGTGGCTTTCATGTCGAGTGACTATGTGTTGGTTGATTTCATCTCTAGATTAGATTTCTTTCTCTGATTAGGGTTTATAATCCCCTGTCGATCATATCTATGATGCTTTAGATCTAGTGTTGATCATATTTGATCATGGGAAATGATTGTCTGCTGTGGTTAATGGTTGATAGTGGCTTTGATGATACTAGTTGCCCGTCAGATTGATTCTAGTGGTAATCCACCTTGATCCATGCTAGTGTATCAATGAAATCCTTGATTGGATTAGGTTGTTGATCTAAGAGTTTACTCTACTGTCAGATTGCTTATACTGACAGTAGTTGCTTACTGCAATTATACTATTGGCTTGTCTGAGATTATATTCACTGAATCAAATCATTGCTTGCAATGATTTTTGTGGATGTATGAATTTAAGATTGATTCCTGGCACTTGGCTTCAGGAAAATGATATGTAATGATTTGTCCCTTTTCATGTGGGAACTAAGCAAATATGATTTTAGCTCATTAAGAACTTGTCCTTGTGATACCATTGTATTCTGGCACACAAGTGATTGGGTTTTTATTTCTGGGCTTAGCTTGATTATGCTTGTGATTAGAACTGATAAGATGATATCGTAGCTTTCTTATCTTGCCTGCCTATGATGTTGGTTTGAGGCTCTAGGATTTAATTCCTAGTTAGTTGGGCAATAATTTGTTTCAAACTTATAGGATTAGAGGTGCTACTCTCTCTTTGAGATATGTGACCTGATCTGATAGGATCAAATCAAAATGATCTAAGTTGCAAAAATAACACTGAACCCAGTGATGCTGGTCTGAGGGTTTAGTGTTTGTGGTTGAGCTTGATTTCTTATCCTTATACTTGAAATCTCTAGGATAGATTCACCCCTCTTGGGTGCATATTGAGAGATCATTACATAAAGCAACACATGCCTTTGTTTAGATATTCTGATGAAAGCATGTGATGGTTTTATGAGACTCACCACAAGATTTGATGTTGGTGTAGTAGATTGTTGCTCTTGATCTTGGTCTTGATCTTGATCTGCTTTAACTATGCTCCTGAGCTTGCTCTTGAGCTTGCCTACTCCTCCTAGCTCCTGGTCTTGACCTTGCTATCCACCAGATCCATTCCCCTCCTTATGTCACCATCCTGGTGATGTTTGGGTTGATCTGGGTGGTTGGTTTGGTTGCTGTTCTTGGTTAAACTGTTGTTCACCCTGGCTGTGCTGGTGTGTTGTGTAGTGGAGTGATGCACTGAGGTGCTTCTCCACGGTTGTGTTGTGGTTTTGTGATCCTGGCTGTGCTTGTGTGGTCGATAGCACACCATCTGCATGCTTGTGTGGGTGCAGTCTGTGTGCCTGCTATGCACATATGGATAAGTTCAGAAAATTTGAACTTACTATTACCAATCTACTTTACCCTGGCTGGTGAATTGGTCCCTTTTAGCTGTCATTTGCATTTTGGATTGAATTTATGAAAGATGAGATCTTTCAGATTGGTGAAACTTGCCCCTTTTTAACATTTCTCAATGATGAGATTGTCAAGTGCACCTCACCGACATATCTGAGAGAAATATATACTAATACTAATCTTGTTTTGTTTTCTATTTAATCTTTGTTTTGCAGGTACAAAGATAAAGATGAAGATTTAGTGTAGTTTTAGATATAGGATAGCTGGTAGAGATACAGATGTAATTTTCTTAATCCTTTGTAATTTGTCTTTTATAATTCTTGTAATCTTTGTTTGGTTCATTTGTAATAAAGATTATATATTTATTAATAAAGAATATTTTATTTTTTATTCTTGTGTGAATTGTAAAGTTTGGAATAACTTCAGTAAGTTATTCTTTGTAATTTGTTTATGAATAAGAATAAACTTCATATACCATATTGCTTTTAAATAAGATTTAAGTTCTAATACTTTTCTCTTAATTAATTCAAGATTCAAATCTTGTATCAAAATTATTTAAATTATAAAACACTTAAGTTTTAAAAATTCAAACTCATTACGAAACACACAAAATTCCTTTAAGATCATATCGAAGTTTATAGCAATCCTCCTTTAAGACTAAACCTACTCTCAAAGTAAGAAAGAAACATTGATCACTCAAGGTTTTTATTTGGCGAAAATTTTACCCACATTTTCTCAAATGAATGCATGCAACAATACATATTCCTAAATCTACCCTTCGTTAGGTCCTATATACTAGGGTGTTACAGACTTCCCCCCTTAAATTAAACTACGTCCCGAAGTTTGTGGAGATGTACCTGAATAGTTCTAGATAAGCTTTTCTTAAATCCTCTTCCTTTTCCCATGTGGCTTCTCTCTCAGGGTGATGTTCCCATTGTACCTTGCAATATTTGATTGCTCCGTTCCTTAATCTTTTCCAGTTTTCTTCCAGAATCTTGCAGGGCTTTTCAATATAAGTTAGGTCTCCTTGTAGTTCTATCTCTTGATGTGTTATTGCATCATCAGGAACTTTCAAACATTTGTGAAGTTGTGACACATGGAAAACATTATGCACTTGAGCCAATCTTGATGGTAACTCTAAAGCATAAGCTATAGTTCTGTTTTGACTCAGTATCTTGAATGGTCCAATATATCTTGGACTCAATTTCCCTTTAACTCCGAATCTTTTTACTCCTTTCATTGGACTTACTTTCAAATAGACCATATCTCCCACTTATGGATGCCATGATCTTCGGCTTTGATCCGCATAACTTTTCTGCCTGCTCTGGGCTATTTTCAATCTATCTATGATCTTATCAATGATGTCTTGTTTCTCCTTGATATAATCTGGCGCAAATTCTTTGCTGCTACCAGGTTCATACCAACATATAGGTGATCTACACTTTCTTCCATACAGAACCTCATATGGAGGTGCCTTCAAACTACTCTGATAGCTATTATTATAAGAAAATTCTGCCAATGGTAGGTGATCTTCCCATGTTCCTCCAAAATCTAGTGCACATGCCCTCAACATGTCTTCTAGTATTTGATTTGTTCTTTCAGTTTGACCTCCTGTCTCAGGATGATATGCCGTGCTTAAATCTAACTTTGAACCAAGTGCTTCATGCAATTGCTTCCAAAATGCTGAAGTAAATACTGATCCCCTATCAGTTACGATCTTCTTGGGTACTCCATGCTTACTTACTATCTCTTTGACATATACTTCAACTAACTTCTCGGCATTATCCTTTTGATTCACTGGAATAAAATGTGCACTCTTAGTAAGTCTGTCCACTATTACCCATATCATATCCTTCCTTTTTGGTGTCATAGGTAATACTGTGATAAAATCCATGCCTATTTCCTCCCATTTCCATTCAGGAATGTCTAAGGGTTGTAATGGTCCTTCTGGACTTTGATGTTCATCTTTCACCCTTTGACAAGTATGGCATTCAGATACATATTTAGCAATATCCCTCTTCATGTTATTCCACCAGAATAGTTCTTTCAAATCCATATACATCTTGGTACTCCCTGGATGTATAGAATAGGGTGTATCATGTGCTTCTTTGAGTATGATATTTCTAATTTAAGTGACATCTGGAACGCATAGACGATCTTGGAACCATAAAGATCCATAATCCCCAATACGAAAAACTGACTTTTGCCCTTGAGATATCCTCCGAATTTGCTCAACAATGAAAGGATATTCTTCTTGTTGTCTAAAAATTTCTTGCTTAGGATCACTATCCTGCTCTACAACTACCTGCATAGTCGCTAATCCTCCAAGAACCTCTGTTCTGATGAATTGAAGTTCTAGCCTTTCCAAGTCCATTTGTAACTCTCCATTTCTTGGCTGAATATCTGCACTCTTTCTGCTTAAAGCATCTGCTACAACATTGGCTTTCCCTGGGGTGTAATTGATTGTTAAATCATAGTCCTTGATTAATTCCAACCAACACTTATGTCTCATGTTTAATTCCTTTTGAATGAATAAATACTTGAGACTTTTATGGTCAGTGTATAACTCACATCTGGCTCCATAAAGAAAATGCCTCCATCCTTTCAGCGCAAAGACTACTGCTGCTAACTCTAAATCATGTGTTGCATAGTTGACTTCATGTGGTTTCAATTGTCTTGAACCATAAGCAATCACTTTTCGATCTTGCATTAATACACAACCCAAAACTTTTTAGATGCATCACAATATACAGTGAAATCTATTCCTGTCTCAAGAACTGCTAAGATTGGAGTTGTGGTTAATCTAGTCTTCAACTCTTGGAAACTTTCTTCACACTTATTATCCCACTTGAATGGTGTATTCTTCCTTAATAATTTGGTCATTGGTCCGGCTATTCTGGAGAAACCTTCAATGAATCTCCGATAATAACCAGCCATTCCTAAGAAACCTCGAATTTGCTTCACATTGGTCGGTGCAGTCCACTCTAGTGCCGACTGAACTTTAGATGGATTCACAGCAATCCCATCCTTACTGATCACATGACCGAGGAATTATACCTCATCTAACCAGAACTCACACTTACTGAATTTAGCATAAAGCTTATGTTCTCTTAAAGTCTACAATGCTATTCTCAAATGATCAGCATGCTCTTCCTTATCCTTGGAATATATCAGAATATCATCAATAAATATGATGACAAACTTATCCAAATATGGCATGAAAATCTTGTTCATCAGATTCATGAATATTGCCGGTGAATTGGTCAAACCAAATGGTACTACCAGATACTCATGGTGTCCATACCTTGAGACAAATGCTGTTTTTGGAACATCTTCCGGCTTGATTTTGATTTGATGGTATTCAGATCTTAAATCTATCTTTGAAAATACTCTAGCTCCTTTCACTTGATCAAACAAATATTGAATTCTTGGTAAAGGATACTTATTATTGATCGACACGTTGTTCAGATTTCTATAATCACCACACATCCGTCTTCCACCATATCTCTTATCCACAAAGATTACCGGTGTTCCCCATGGAGATACACTTTCCTGTATAAATCCTTTTCTTGCTAACTCATCAATTTGCTCCTTGATTTCTTTCAAATCTTTGGGTCCCATTTTATATGGTGCCTGAGCTATTGGTGATGTACCAGGTATTAGGTCAATTGTGAAATCTATCTCCTGGTCTGGTGGCATTCCTAGTAATTCCGTTGGGAAAACATCTTGGAATTCATTAACTACAGGAATTTCTTCTAATTTAACTTCCTTTATTGAATTCAACTACAGATCCACCATTATATGACTGTGTTTATATGCCTGGTAAACTATCCTTGCTCCACTTGGAGTTTTGATTGAGATAGTTTTCTCCTCACAATTTATCTAAGCTTCATGTTCCATCATCCAATCCATTCCCAGCACTACTGTAATTCCCTTCAAAGGAATCACATAAAGGTCTGCGAAATATGTACAACCACAGATCGAGATAACCTGATCTTGTTTTATGTGGCGTACAATCACATTCCCTCTTGTCGTAACTACGATCATAGGACGTTCTAACGTTGCCCTTCTAATCCCGAACTTATCAAGGAATTCTTCAGAAATGAATGAAGTAGTTGCACCAGTATCAAATAGAACTTTGCCGGGATTGGTAAGAATATTGAGCATACTTATTACTGCATGCTCCGAATTATCCACCTCCTCGAGAGTTGCACAGTTCAGTTTTCCGGTTGGTCGGTTTCTCTTGCCATTGTTGTTCTTGCCATTGTTTCCCCCTTTATTGGGCTTTCCTCCACTAGCTTGTCCTCCTCCCCTGGTAGGCCATCCTCCTGGTGGTTTGCTCTGACAATCTGGCTTGATATGCCCCTTCTGGTCACAACCGTATGTAACACCCCCGGTCACTCCGGACCGACGACTATCACTTCTGGCAGCTCAATAGGATCTCTAGACTAGCCCCACAGACCAACACTAGTCTTTTCTGCGCACTTTGTCCTCACTCGTGCGCACCCGGTTACCCACTTCCCGGTCGGTCACCCATCCTAAAATTGCTCTAGGCCAAGCACGCTTAACCTTAGAGTTCTTTTCGAATGAGCTTCCGGAAAATAAGTTGCAACTTGTTGGTATGGGTTTCCTATCAATCCTATTGAATCATGTGCCAGGGTCTCACATACACCCACCCTTAGAAGATCGACATCCTCGTCGATCAACCACAAGCCAGGAACGTCCCTCTTGGCACACGTCTGTGCGTCCAGTGCTGGCACATTGCCATGTCGTGTCCACTCCAGGCCACACGCGCCATGCTACACATGTCCGCCACTGACCCGCACACGCCCATGTAACCGCGAGGGTTGGCTCTGATACCACTTGTAACACCCCCGATCACTCCGGACCGACGGCTGTCACTTCTGGCAGCTCAATAGGATCTCCAGGTTGCAGCGCCCCCTGGGTGCTCCCTGTGCCGTCGCGGTGCATTGGCCCCTCTACTTCCTCTTCGATTCATCAGCGAGGACCTCGGGTAAGTGATTCTTGTGGTGTTTGTCTATGCTACTGCCATGATTCTACCTGTGTATCTAGTGGCTTTCATGTCGAGTGACTATGTGTTGGTTGATTTCATCTCTGGATTAGATTTCTTTCTCTGTTTAGGGTTTATAATCCCCTGTTTGTCGTGGTATTTCTGACGAGTATGCCATGGAGGGGTCCTCACAGTGCATGTTTAGATACGTGGGGTAAGGCGGACGATTGACGGGTACGAGGTAACACAACTTACCTAGGTTCGGATCCCACAACGGTGGCGGAATCCTACTCCTGCTATAAATCACTATAAGGGCAATACGCCGAGTTATAGAGATAGGTTCACTGTGCAAGGTTGTGTATGTTGATCTATGATCGTATCAGATTGTGCCCTAAAGGCTCCCATAGGCCCGACTTATATAGTCGCCAGGTCCTAGGGTTACAGGGAAAAGTCCTAGCCGGACAGGTTACAAAGTCCTACACCGTCTATCACTAGTCTTGTGTATCTTGCACACCAAGGCTCCGGGTACGCTGGTAACTCCGCCGTAGCCTTCCTTTATCCGGCATGGGCCTCCCTTCTGGATCCACCTAACTGGGCCGCCTAGCAGGCCATAAGCCATGCTACCGACAATGGGCCACCCGGGTTAGCCGGATAAGAGACATGCTATAAGGATACCCATATATCATATCCCCAATAGTAGCCCCCGGAGAACTCCGAGATCTTGCGCCGTCTTGCCTCTTCATGTGGAATCCTCCGTCTAGATGGATGTCGGCAGATCGTCAAGCAACATCTTGTAGTCCTCCCAAAGAACCCTGCAAGGTTTTCTCCGTCTTCGATTTGTAATCCGGAGAAATGCTGAATCTTCCATCGTACTATTCCGTAGTCGGATTAAATCCGTCCATGCCAGAATCTTCGATGTGACGGCTCATCTACCCGTGTCAGCTAGGACGATGTAGGCTTAGGTCAGCGACGCCTCGTAACTCACACATGCAGAGAACGCAATCAAATCCGATTTTCCCGCGCGAGCAATACGAACCGTTGGTGGCGGTGGTTGGAGACGTGGCGAAATTTCCGCGCACGTTCGCGAACACGTCGTCTACGCGGCAACCGTCTGATTAGCTGCACGTGGGGAATTTTCCACTTTTTACCCCATTCTACTCGCATCATCGTCTTCTTCCTCCAGCCGCACGTCTCCTCGAGCTCTCCGCGAGAAACCTCGAAAACCCTAGCTTCCATCTGCGTCAGTCGCACCCATCCTTCACTCCATGGCGAGCAGCAGCACATCCCCATCCATGGAGGCGTCGAGCGAAGCCGCGACAAAGACGGCGAGCTCCATTGTCGTGCCCCTAGAGGGCTTGGTCATCCCTGCATCGGTGGTGATCGAGTCCACCAGCGGCGACCACAATCTGGCGGCGCTAGAGCCACTGGAAGAAGAGCCAAACTCGCATAAGGGTGATTGGCGCGGCTCGAACATCACCGACCACGACATCCAGGAGATGGTCGCCGAAGGTTACCTCCCTGCGACGGAGGGGCTTGCCTGGCGGGCGGCGCCAGCCGGTGAGGTGGCACCTTCTCCCCAAGTCGGAGAAAGGTGTACCTCAAGGCTTAGCTGGTACGCGGCGTTTCCCTGCCCATCTCCCACTTCTTCCTCTCCGTCTTAAACCACTACAAGGTCTAGCCCCATAACCTCTCCCCCAATAGCATCCTAGTACTTAGCAACTTCGCGGCACTTTGCGAGGGTTATATAGGGATAAGGCCTAGGTTAGACTTGTTCGTGTACTTCTTCACCGTCAAACGTGAAGCCGGACATAGTAAGGAGGAGCTTAGGAACTGCGGCACCATAAGCTTCAAGATTCGACCTGGCCGGCGGTTCCCTGACATTGTCGGCCACGAGTCCTGCAAGAATTGGCAGCGGACGTACTTCTACGGCCCCGACATTCCTCTGGCAGGCCGAGAAGTGACATTCCCGGACTTCACGGATGGAGCCGCCGCTGAAGTTTCCACATGGAGATCCTGTGCCTCCCTTCCCTCTGACCTCGACGCTTCTCGTGCAATAAGGAGGATAGAATGGTTCGTAGATACGGCTTTGACCGGCTTGGACCTAGCCATGTGCTGGTTCATCAGGCGAATCCAACCTCTGCAGCACCGTGCGAAGTATATGCACGAGTACACCAGTGATCGAAGGGATAGCCTCCGGATCTCCGTGGATAACTTCTCGAGCGACTCCATCAAGCTCCGCCTAAAGTACATCGTCAAGGTGAAGGATAAGAAGCGTGGCTTCACCATCACCTACGACATGTAATTTTCTTAATCCTTTGTAATTTTTCTTTTATAATTCTTGTAATCTCTGTTTGGTTCATTTGTAATAAAGATTATATATTTATTAATAAAGAATATTTTATTCTTTATTCTTGTGTGAATTGTAAAGTTTGGAATAACTTCAGTAAGTTATTCTTTGTAATTTGTTTATGAATAAGAATAAACTTCATATACCATATTGCTTTTAAATAAGATTTAAGTTCTAATACTTTTCTCTTAATTAATTCAAGATTCAAATATTGTATCAAAATTATTTAAATTATAAAACACTTAAGTTTTAAAAATTCAAACTCATTACAAAACACACAAAATTCCTTTAAGATCATATCAAAGTTTATAGCAATCCTCCTTTAAGACTAAACCTACTCTCAAAGTAAGAAAGAAACATTGATCACTCAAGGTTTTTATTTGGCGAAAATTTTACCCACATTTTCTCAAATGAATGCATGCAACAATACATATTCCTAAATCTACCCTTTGTTAGGTCCTATATACTGGGGTGTTACATATGCCTTGGGAAATCCTAGTAGTTGTAGTCTTAGTAGATTTTCCTCTAACATAAGAATCTTGTCATGTTATCATGCTTAGCCTATCTAGTAGCAAACAAGGGTGGACTATTCATGCTATGGAATTTTGATAAGTCTATGACTTATGTTTTTTATTAATAAAACAACTATGTGAATGAATCACCTGGGTGGAATGGTATGTTTGTTTATGTTGAGTGGTTACACAAGGCCTATGTCTATGGTTACATTGTGTATCACACTTGTGGAAAGCCACCCAGGAACAAAGGGATTTGAGATGTTTAGTGTTGAGAAGCTTCTAGTGCAACCACATGGCATATGGGCTCTTCCTTGACCACATAGGTTGCAAGAACTTAGCCAGATGGACAGTTGGTGGTAGGGTGATAGCATGGAACGCGTCCATGGTGGTCTAAGGGAATGCTTCTGAAAGGTCACGTCTCGATGCCTGTCGAGTCTTGTGGGGAAAGTGCACCACCTCTCGAGAGGGTAAAACCTAAGTACTTAGCCGTGTCCCCGGCAACGGACAATTTGATCATCAAAGACATTGAAGCTATCAAGGATCTCCTCATCCCAATTTATAAGTTAAAAACTTGTGGTTGAACAAGGGTAAAGGTACACCAATGTCTATTGGTGGCTCCTTGGGTTTTTTTGATAAACAAAAACTTAGTGTTTTTCAACTGATAAGAAAAACCTATTTTGAGCAAAGCAAGCCTAAGCTACACTTAGCCAAATTCATATAGATGATAGACACTACTATTCTATATGGCACTTTACAATATAATTCCAAATGTATTGACCCACTGTGGCTGTAACTTATGATGTTGCAGGTTACTCTGATGGAGATTAGGGTTATGAGTCTACACTCAACATGCTTGCCTGTGGCACATGAAGATGAATACTTATAGTTATTTACTTTATGTTATGAAATCTTGTACTAGCCTTTGGCTATTGAGTTGTAAAGACTATGTTATCTCTGGAATGACGATGTAATAATGACCTTTGTATCTATGTACTTCATCTTAAACTGTGGATGCTAGCATTTGATCCAGGGACTAGCATTGCAATCACAGGGGCATTTACCTTTAAAAGGTGGGGCCTTACAATAGGAATCAGGAATGTCTAGTATTGCATTCTTATGCCTTGCTTAGTCCTGTGAATTGCCCCGCTATAATTTGTTTACCCAACATATTATGTTATTTATCTTAAGGAGAACACCTCTAGTGAAATGTGGACCCCGGTCCAATCTTTACCATTGTTATATCATCTACTATTACAGTTTACTTTCTGCAAGCAACCATTACCTTCCATACTATACGTTTAATCCTTTGTTGTCAGCAAACCAGTGAGATTGACAACCTCACTGTAATTTGGGGCAAAGTCTTGAGTTTGTGTTGTGCAGGATTCCAAGTTTCTAGCAACACCTTGGAGTTGTTCCCTTACTCCTTCTGGTTCGATAACCTTGGTTTCATAACTGAGGGAAAATTTGTCGTTGTGCTCATCATACCTTCCTCTTGGGGTCTCCCAACGAAGCTCTACAACTGAGCCACGTCAAGATATTTTTTGGCGCCGTTGTTGGGGAGTTAAGGACAACTTCACAAGGGGAGTCTTTCATAACCATTCTCTTTACTTTGTTTTTGTTTTGCTTAGTTTTTTTTTCTTTGTTTTGCTTGCTTTATTTTACCAAAAAATTACAAAAAAATTAGTTTCGTTTGGTTTGCCTTTTCTTTTCAAAAACACAAAAAAATTAGTTCTTCCTCTATTTGTCACCTTGCTCTTGCTCACCATGTTGATCCCTAAGTTCACCCTAAAATACCTTTCAATAGGTAGTGGCTCTATAACTGGGAAAGAAAATATTGAAGAGTTCTTTAATCATATTAGCAAACATGAGGATATTGAGGATAGATCCTTAGCAGAACGTGCTCCTAATTATGAAATTGCTGCAGATTATTTAGTTCACATGTTGGAGGCTAGTTTTGTTAACCTTAACCCCATGATGCAAATAATGTTTCTTAAACTTAAAGATATAGAGGACACTGAAAAGAGAGATTTTATTCTGGAAACTTTGCTAAAGGAATTTAATGAAGTTGCTAAGGAAGCTAAAAAGGTCTTTGACCATTTTAATATGATAAGCTCATGTGTAGATGTTATGGGTACATTATAAAAGTTGGATAAAACCAAACCCAATGAAGAGGAAATTAAAATACCCATACCTCTTAAACTTGTAGGTATGCATGGAGCCTTAGAAAAGAATTTTTGATTGGATTGTTCCTGAAATTCCGTTTGATGAAAGTAGTAAACCCAATAGTATTGAGAGAGGATCCTCTACAAATCATTTGGATGATACCTTTCTTGGTTGAAGAAATTTCGAGTATTGATCTTAATGCTTCTTCATTTGAAAATACTTAATTCTTGCTGCTTATGTCTAACTTAAAGGCGTTAAAGAAAAGTACTTCTTGGGAGATAACCCAATAGTTTTATTGAGCCTCGGAAGTTAATACTTCTGAAATAACCTCTCCTTATCCTTTTTGTTTGATTTTTGTGCCAAGAATAACCTCTAACGAGATTGAAGTAAGATACGGGGAAGTTGTTGTCCCGAAACAGATTTTTGTGCTTCACACTAAACATTCTTGAAAATTCTCTGTATGTCTGTTTGAGCTGTAATTTTATGAGTAAATCCCCCAAGTTGTTATCTAATTTTTGTTAGTTCGGCACTTTTAGATTTTAGCAACAGAAGGTCTTCAAAAAAATCAGTTTTTACCTGCTGGTCTGTTTTGACAAATTTCTGCCATTATTTGCATTTGCCTCTTATCGATTTATTTTTGAGTTCTTTTTGGTGAATTGAGATTTTTGAAGAAATTTCTATAGTAGCTTGTGTTTTTAATGAAATATTTGCTGTTTTGACCCAAAGGTTTATTACTTTTGAAGCAGTAATGTTGCTAATGAATATTATGTGAAGTTTTGTATGAAGGAAATTTCCAAGTGTAGGGGAAGAATGATGTAATGAGATGAATAATGGACAAAATCTCAAGCTTGGGGATGCCATCCCGTTTCACCCTAAGAAATATTCCAGAGGTACAAGCATCAAAGCTTGGGGATGCCCAAGGCATTCCCTTCTTCATCAATAAAAATCTCAGGTCTCTTTCTAGACACTTCGTTTTTATTGTTTCATGCACTGTTGTGTTGTTCTTGGAGCGTCTTAGTTTTCGTTTTTGGTTTTCATTTGCTTAGTTTGCTTGAATAAAGTAGTTGGACCCCCGCTTTCATTGTTTTGTTTCAAATAAGTTGATTGGTGTTGGAAAAGAGTAGGAAGTTTTATGCTTATAATGATACAAAAGGGAGCTTGTTTTGACTATGACTTAGACTTTATCATGTCATGCTAGATGTTGGTTTTACCTTATGCTTAGTGATTATTGTTGTAGCATAACTTGTTCCAAACAATTGGGATTGCTTAATGTGCCTTGAAGGAATCATGCGTTGTTTTAGCATACAAAATCATAATATTGTGGTATTCTCCTTTGATGCTTTCTTTGGGTTGACTTGGCACATGCTCACACCATGTTATGGCTATGAACAAGTCACCTTATCCTCTATGATCATTTAGTTTTTGACTTGTGGTACCACTTTATACTTTGATTGATTATGTTTTGTTGTTCTGCATGATTATGGCCAGTATTGCTCTCTTAGTTGGTCGCTCCCAGTATTTTGCTAGCCTCCACTTGTATTGAGTAGGATCTACGCATGCATTCAACTCCCAAGAAACCAAGTTATTCCAAAGTGTATGTAACATCCCAATTTCAGAAACCCTGAATTGTTCTCCAAAAGGCAAAAATCAGGGGGAACAAAAACTTTTTGTTGTTACAAGTGCAATGTTTGTTTACTTTCTTGCTTGTGTTCTTGCAACTGATTGAGTATTAGATGCTATACTTCTTATCTCAACACTAGTTGACAAAAGCTATTTTACAAAAGAGATGTCTTGGCTCATCTTTCATATTCTCAAATGTTCTGGCATTTCAAAACCTAAGCCAAGATGACTTTGACAAAATAAAAATATTTTATTAGTTCTATTAACAAAACTATGGAGAACTAAAATATAATCTCCTTATGTTTTCAAGACAGAACTCTTAACTACTCTTACCCCTAGGTTTTTCCAAAACCACTATTCAAAACCTCTTGATTCTAATCTTGGTAGAAATACCAAGAGTTACTTATCTTACTTCAAAACATAACCAATTCAAAATAACCATCCCTACCTCAAGCTAGGCTTGATGGTAACCCTAGTAGTAGTTGGATAAGTTTGATAGGATGAATTGCCTTGATCTATTGTCTGATGAATTGCCTTGATCTGCTGATTGCATTGTTTTCTTAGGAACTAGAGTGATCTAATATAGTAGCTCATCCCTTAGGACCCAATCTATGCTTGTGATCATCAATCTCATATCAAACATCCAAGTCTGGATCTATCCTAAGCCACTAAGGTGATCATCTCCCCTCCTTATTAGATCAATCCAGGGATAACCCCTTCTAATTGTTCCAACTCAGTGAAGACCCAATCTAAAGTATGGATCCTATCTACTTATTTAACACTTCAACATCATCTCCTTTATCATGGGTTGGAACTTAGCATCCCCTCACAATAATCTACACTAGCACTCCAGTCTAAAACCCTAACTCTGCCAAAATGGTTGTGTGGATTTCTTATCTAGATTCAATATTTGGAGCTTTACCTTTTCCAACCTATGTGCATTATTGAGAATGTACTGGAACCATCTTGTAGTACATCATTAGTACTACCAAATCCCACTTTTACCCTTGGGTAAACCATTATTAATCCAACCCACACATGATGGTTTTGTTGACATCATGGTAATCTTTTCTGCAAAACTAGTCAACATGCCTACTTTGGCAGAAGCTCACATCTATATGGCACCTACCCTTGACCAAATCTTTTCTTTCTTATGATCTACTAACCATGTACTATCAACCCCCACTTCACTTGTTTCCATTCAAGCCTTATGCTTCTTTAACCCACATGGTTTAGGAGGCTACCTGATGTATATGCTATGGCAGCCTTATTTTCAACAAAGTTTGCCATCACCCTTACACCACCTCAAATCCAACCAAGCCCAACTCTTGCTTCCTTGATCATCTATATAACTCGGTCTAGATATCCATCTATCTCTTGTGCGAAGGTGAGCTCTGAGCTCCCTGATCCAACCCTGTTTTGGTGGCATGAAAATATCAAAACCCTAGATTCTCCCAAATCTAACTACCATCCTTTTTACCCCAATTATTCAAAGACCACTATGGAATTGAGGTATAAATTAAGTATACAACATCTACCTTGGAAAAAATCATTCCCAAATCATTCCCCTAATTATTTGGATTATTAAACCATTTAATTCCATTCTTTCTAGCAAAACCCTAAAACCTCTGTCTATAAAGGTAACTCTGATCTTCTCCAAATCACTTGGCCAACTCAATGCACATTTGAGTTCTATAAATCATACCCAAACTTAGAAACTCAAAAATAAATATTTTTGGGATTCTTTATTATTTCTTTTTGCCCTTTTTCTTAATTGGCAGAAACAAGAAATAATTCCTTAAAAATACTTCTCGTTCTCAATAAATTCCAAGAAAAATCCCCAATGTGTGATATTGTATTTATGACCATCTCACATCAAAAACCACATTTTTCCAATGTAAAATAATCACATTAGCTCCTATAATCTATCTCTGCACTATTTAAATAAATGGTGTTAGGTGGACTTATAATCATCCTAAAAATCCCAAATAAATCCTGGAGGTGTACAAGGACCATATCCTTCTACCAGTACCCTTTCCCCATCTTGGACAATGTAAATTCTCAGACTTCCTTCACAATTCAAGTTTTGATCAAATATGGCAAACTAGTCAAACCTTGCCTCAAATCAAATCCAATCTTCCCCCAAGCTTGTCCGGCAATTCACTCCAGTACTCAGCACTCCCCTGGTCGACGCCACTGTAGCACTACAGTGCCCCACCCCCATCCCCTTGTCTTTTATGTTTGTTCATGAGAGGGACAAAGGTCATGTCCTTTCAAACCTTTTTAAAACCCTTGCAACTACTGCACCCTACCCCTCCACCCCTTCTGCACGACCAGAGTACACCAGCAGGACCCACCTCCACCTATCCCTAGCCAGCACTCCCTTAATGCTCACCATGGACATTGACCATCCTACACCCATTCCTCTTTGGTTTAAATAGGCCAGGGGCCACCCCAGCCTCCACTCGTTGCTCATTTGCTCCCTCTCACCTCCCAGAACACCCTCTCCCCCTCCCTACCTTGCCTAGCCCGGAAGAAGGAGGAGAATGGAAGCTTCAGCCTCCCTCTCCCAAACCAAGCTCGGCTTTCCCCTCCCCATTCTCTCCCTCTGCATGTCTCCCCTGGTGCTCCTCTACCATCTCTGACTTTCTCCTATGGTTTCTATTGACTAGGAACGCCCGTGGATACGTCATCATCGACCACCGACGGGTCCCGCATGGTCGCCTTCGCGCGAGCTCACCTCCGTCGTTAGCACTGCCCTTGCCACCCCTTGTCGAACTCATCATCATGCGCCGCGTCCACTCCGCCGCCTCTCCTCCACCGGCAAGCCCTCAGGTGACCACCCCACCCCTCTCCGACAACCCTAGGGTTCGTTCCCCTGCCGGCAGTGTCCCGACGAGGACGACGAGCGAGCATCGTCAGATCTACTTAAAACCAACGGCCGGATCTCCCCCGTACCCCTTTGGTCTCCCTCCACCGCTGACAGACCCGTCATCGGCATGTTCAAACTCCACCTCCTGCTTGGCCAGCCTTGCCAAGTGGGCCGTATCCTCCTCTCCGTGGCCCATGTTCCCCATATCCCAGCCCATAACTCCCTGGCTTTTATTCTTTTCCCCAAATCCATAAAAATAACCTTGTGGTTTAAATCTTTTTGAAAATGAAAAGGGCATAAATAAATTTAGCTAATGTTTTTCACCAGTACTTAAGTCCACACTCTAACATGTAGACTTGGTGCTGGACCATTTTGATGTTAGAATAAATATGAAAATTCATCTACTAAGATCTGTCCATTTCACACATTTTAATCTCTAGAAAGTTTTACCCATCCAAATGGAGTAAAACTAGTTGGCAATGAAAGGTACTGACCATACCCTACTTTCCCATTGGACCCACATAAAATTGCTTCCTAGATTAACTGTAGCAAAAATAATAAAAACAAGGCACTTTTGACTTTAGAAAATTCCCTAGGTCAAACCAAACGAGGTAATGACCTAATTCCAACTTCTAGTAAACCGCTATACCCATATATATCAAAACCCAGGAGCCCAATTTTTATTGAGGCTTATTTGAATTTTGGTGGTTTAATAACTTATGTACATGGTTATTTCACTACTAAAATCACCACAATAGTTATGTTTATCCAAAAAGAGTGAATCCAATTTCTTAAGAAAGGTACTATCAGTACCTAACCAGTGCTCATGGAATCACATAAAAATCTTTTGCATATTAAATCTGATGAAAAAGGAAAATACCTGCCAGTACTAACTTTGGGATTTTCTGAAGGGCATTTTGTTAGTTGTTTTGAGGTGATTCAAACTCCTATTGAATCATTCCATAAAATACTATCTAATCACCGAAGGAAATAATGTTTGGAACTCCATAACAGTCTTGGTGAATTATTTCCTAAAACTAGAATTTTAATCACTCTAAAATCCATTATAAATCAATGGCAAGTGATAAAATAGTGAAACCACTTTTGTGTGCTTCATCTTATCAATACCTAACTGACGGTATCATTTTTATACAATTGTATTATATAGATCAATCTCTTGGTCAAAAACCCTCTCTTAGGAAATTCCTAGACTTTAAAATCCAAAAGGATTCCTTTTTCCCTATGCCTCCAAATCTTCTCCCAATCCAATCAAGTCATCATCCAGCACCCTACTAATGTATATATTGTGTTGAATGATTTCTTTCTGTACGTATTGATGCTTGTAAGCATTGTATTGATTGTGGTGTTGTTTGTTTGCATGTATTCTCGATAACGGCGATAGTTGCGATTTGAGACACCGAGAAGAAGGAAGCATTGGGCTATCCCTTTATTATTATTATTGGCTTTCTGGTATTCTAAAGAAGTCACGGGACATCTCGCTGGTCACAGGCAAGCCACCTTCTTGCTCATATGCCTTGTCCTATTATTTTACCTATGTATTTTTTATCTACTCATTTATGCAAATTGCATTGGTTTACTATACTATGTTTTATATAGGGAAGGTTTGGCTCCTCCAAATAATTACCCCTTAGTACCATTAGGTACAACCCATTTGTATAATACCCACCTTCCCTTAGTGTGGTAGATGGTGTTTAACATCATAACCCCTTGGAGACCTTGTTTTAGCCTAAACAAAAGTGTAGGATGGGAAGAACCCGGGAAAAGACTTACAAAATGTTTTATGAGAAAACCTTGGTGAGGCTTGGTCTACTAAGTGGTTTAAGAAAATGAGAATGGTTTTGGCTTTACAAAATGGTCCGACAACGGACGGAGGAAAAATGTTTACGAAAACACGCTGGGTTATACAGTTTACTATGCTGGAACAATTAACCCATGCAACCACATTACTCTAGAATGGGACGGGGCTGGGCTGGAAGTTTGACTGATCTGGTATAGGTGCCTCACACTACTACAGGGGTAAAACAATCCCCGTAGGGTGTGCCTTCTCTTTCCAACGGTCCATGTGTAGCATCGACCGGGAGAAGGAACAAAGGGTCTACGGGCCTCCACGCGATACTATGAGCCCCTTATTTAAAGCGCACACCCGTCGAGGTGCAAAACACGCTCCGGATGGCTGGTTCACATATAGGGCGTCCCGGTGTTGAGGGGATTAACCTCATAGGGTAGGCACTTGTATCGGAAAGGGCATTCGGAAGGTCTTGACCGGTTATTCGACCCACGATCGGTGTAGATCATGGATGGATAATCGGATGGTGTGGGTACAGTGTACAACCTCTGCAGAGTGTAAATCTATTCGAATAGCCGAGTCCTCAGTCATGGACGGTTGTGCTGGCAGCTGTACGGCGGGTGATGATTTTGTTTTCAAAAAGGACTTCAAAAAGTAAATGGCTTGAAAATGTTTTGACCATGGGACGATCGGGAAAAGGAGGAAGGAGTTTGGTCATGAGATGACCGGAAGGAAAAACAAATGGGTGACCCAATTCTAGTGTTTTCTTAAAACTTTTCAAAAAAGGTTTTCCAGATGTTTTACAAATGTTTTTCAACAAAGATATAGAGACATGCTATATTTACAACAAAAACTAGTTTATAAATGAACCTCTCATGGAGCCATCCTACCACAGCCATATTGCATATCCTTTATTATTGTATCTTAAGGTGGTTTGCAAGTACATTCAAATTACTCACTGGCATTGTCCCTGGATATTTACTTGGCCAGACTTTTCAGAAGCAAGAGGAACGATGGAGTTTGCTGACGTCTATGTGATCTAGGCCGTCTCCCCAGTCAGTCGCATGTAGGTTAAGGCATGACATGGGCTCTGCGCCTAAAGACTTCTGCTATTGATGCTGTATCACCATACTGGCATAAGTGTAAGTACTTGTATTCGTTAGTTATGGATGTTGTAATGATACTTTTCGGTTATGCTCACGGCTCAATGATCATGGGAACGTGAATTGTTGGCATAACGGGTATTCTCAGACCATAAATCCGGGGTGCCACAGACATGGTATCAGATCTATCCTGGCTATAGGAGACCTTAGTTAGCATGGACGTTAGACAGGACAACCCCTATTACTGAAAACACTGGCTTTTGAAAACTATTTTCCTAAAAGCTTTTCGAAAGATTTCTTATCTCACCTTCTCTGACTTAAACGATTTGATAATGGGTTTCTCTATATCTCATCTACTTCAAAGGATCCGTTTTCAAAAACAAAGTCCGACTCAAAGACTATGAAGACAGAGCTCCCAAAATGAAGAGACACCAAGACAAGCAAAACAAAGGAGCTACCAATGACAAAAGACACTACAAGATCGTCCTACCAACGGAGTCCTTCATCGCCCCCAAATTGACCAAGTACGACACCGATGGCAACAAATGGCAAGACAGACGTCAAGACCCCCATAATGTCCGTACTTTGGATTAGCATCCCTAATATAGGATTCCCCTTATGGCGTGTAGTCATCCCCTTAGTACATATGGTACGCCTTGTTTGCTTGCCATCTGCTGGTGTGATGCTTGAAATGTGCTGCTTTTCTGCCTCGGATCACTTGATCTCGTTGGATGATCACCTTGTAGGCATATCTCGATGCTAAATTCCGCAACCTCATAGCTAGAAACTCTCCTCAGCAGGATGGCCTCATAAAGAAATCCCTGACAACTCCTTCTCATGCCTTAGTTCTAATCGCCCCAAAGGAGCAATGACCTAGTCAACTCTCTGCCAAATCAACGGGAAGTCCTGACCATAAAACAAACGCCCCAAGATTACGGAAGATAAGGAGGCCCAAGGACAACGAGTCTACTCCGTCATCAACCCAAAGCAACACAAAAGGGCTCGAGCTACGACCACCACTCTGAAGCTAACATGCCTCCACCCTGATGAAGGACCAAGAAGAACCTCCGCTAACCACTAAAACAACACAGAGTTAACCTTTGCAGCTTCTCTAAGTAACCACCATAGGAAGGTAGTCGCAATAAGGCATCACTCGAGGATCTCAACTCAAGCGTCTCGCCTTGCTCCAAGACGAAGGATCTACCCCCCAACCTCGACGACCCCAAGTAAAGCTCTAAGGTGGAAAGACTGCGTCTTTCCACTCCAAGCCAGAAGACCACCTACGAGAAGACAATCTAGGAAGATCTACAATCCAAGAACCTGCCCGAAGCCCCACCTCGAGAGTCGCCAGAAGAATAGAACACATACATCAGCAACAATCTTCAAAAGACTGCTCGATCCTCAACACCGAGACATTCAGAATTAAGACAACAAGACTACCCGACGTCGCCAATACTACTCTCCAAGGAGTAGAAAGCAACCCAAAACATTAAGTTTCTCTGAAGACGTCGTGAAGCCCTTCTCTACATCTGATACTAACACCAAAAAGGACCTCCGAATCTGCAAACCCCGAGATGGAGAATGAAGAACTGTCCCCTTCATGAGTATCAAACCCTCTTCAAGTCACCACTCCTAGAAGATCCACTCGTCAAAGCAAACATCAGAGAAGGCACGACCTCGCTGCTGAAGGGCTGAATGTCCCTCATACCCCCGAGGAAATACAGTAACCAAAGTGGGTACCCAACCCAAGGATGGCTACAAGATTCAAGGTGCACTCTCGACATAATGCTTCGTACCCTACCTACTTACTCCGCTAACCTCTAGCAAGTGATGGATCATCTCGAAACCTGTTCAATAAGGCGTCAAGTACCTTCACCAATGGCCCGCGCATATCTGCTGATTTCTGAGTGAACCTTGTTGTATGATATGCAAGGATAATACCCTTCCTTGCATGTTTTACCCACGACGTTGCATCAGACCGAACTCGAAATAACCCCCCCTATCTAAAGAACCGTGTTCCGAGACCGCCAAAAGCCAACGGCAATCTCCAACCCATTGTACCCCTACTTAGCTCAGAACTAACTCACTGGAAGCTAGTTAAACGCCTCTCCTGCTATGACTATTACTCCAAGAAGTGGCATCGATGCCTCCCACAAAGTGGTACAAGGTCAACGGAAGGTAATCACCTCAGACGAAAGGTGCAACGCCATTCCCCAGCATCATCTATGACTCCAATAAATAAAGCCTCCGACTCCACCAAGAACCCCTACTGTCGCTCTAAGGGGGAAAGACTGCGTCTTTCCTGCCCAAAAACCCGATAAAATCCTGGAGTCGAACACTAGTTATCATTAAGTGATGACCACCCCTACGAAATCCGAATCAATGACCTTGTAAGAAAGATGACAATAGGCACCTCTCCAGAATCAGAAGGTACTTCAGGAAAGATCTCCATTGTAGAGTAGATAGCCCAGCCAGCACTTCCGGTGTTTCAAGACCAAGAAGGCAGAGAAGCTGACTTTGGCGGTAAAGGTTTGAAGAAGGATCAACTCGCTGTCTCGCTTCAAGAAGGAAGTACCCCGTCGACGCTAAACCTACCTAGACTTGTCCTAAAGGGAGAAGACTACGTCTTTTCCATCTGTTTAATACAAGCAACCCAATCCGAAGCCATTCGGCTCAGATCCATAACTACCCGTGCCGGTTAGCTATAAAACATATTAGTGCCTAATAATTTCTGCTGCTGAAATTGTTAAGCGGATGTTATTACCCAACCCTACTCCTCCCTAATCTCAGGACGAGATTATTTTAAGGGGGGAAGGTCTGTAACATCCCAATTTCAGCAACCCTGAATTGTTGTCCAAAAGGAAAAAATCAGGGGGAACAAAAACTTTTTCTTGTTACAAGTGCAACTTTTGTTTACTTGCTTGCTTGTGTTCTTGCAACTGATTGAGTATTAGATGCTATACTTCTTATCTCAACACTAGTTGACAAAAGCTATTTTACAAACGAGATGTCTTGGCTCATCTTTCATATTCTCAAATGTTCTGGCATTTAAAAACCTGAGCCAAGATGACTTTGAAAAAACAAAAATATTTTATTAGTTCTATTAACAAAACTATGAAGAACTAAAATATAATCTCCTTATGTTTTCAAGACAGAACTCTTAACTACACTTACCCCTAGGTTTTTCCAAAACCACTATTCAAAACCTCTTGATTCTAATCTTGGTAGAAATACCAAGAGTTACTTATCTCACTTCAAAACATAACCAATTCAAAATACCCATCCCGACCTCAAGCTAGGCTTGATGGTAACCCTAGTAGTAGTTGGATAAGTTTGATAGGATGAATTGCTTTGATCTGCTGTCTGATGAATTGCCTTGATCTGCTGATTACATTGTTTGCTTAGGAACTAGAGTGAGCTAATCTAATAGCTCAACCCTTAGGACCTAATCTATGCTTGCGATCATCAATCTCATATAAAACATCCAAGTCTAGATCTATCCTAAGCCACTAAGGTGATCATCTCCCCTCCTAATCAGATCAATCCAAGGATAACCCCTTCTAATTGTTCCAACTCGGTGAAGACCCAATCTAAAGTATGGATCTTATCTACTTATTTAACACTTCAACATCATCTCCTTGATCATGGGTTTGGAACTTAGCATCCCCTCACAATCATCTACACTAGCACTCTAGTCTAAAACCCTAACTCTGCCAAGATGGCTAAGTCTGGATTTCTTATCTAGATTCAAACTTTGGAGCTCTACCTTTTCCAACCTATGTGCATTATTGATAATGTACTGGAACCATCTTGTAGTACATCATTAGTACTACCAAAGCCCACTTTTGCCCTTGGGTAAACCATTATTAATCCAACCCGCCCATGATGGTTTTGTTGACATCATGGTAATCTTTTCTGCAAAACTAGTTATGCATATGTGTTAGAGAAATTCCTAGGCCGCTAGCCTATTCCATGCCTAATCATGGTGGAAACTTGCAGCATCACCATTGTGAGAAATCTATGAAGCATTCTTCTTATAAAAAAAGAGAGATAGAAAAAAAGAGAAAAAGAAAAAAAAGAGGAAAGAAGAGAAAAAAGCACCATTTTCCCATGGTAAATAAGAAGATTGCTAAGATGCTCATTGTCAGTTTCCTTGTCATTCTGATATGGGATAGCTCATGTGTCATGGGGCAAGGGGTACCCCGTTGGCGGTTCTCTATGATACACATATACTTACAATGACAAGAACTTACCGGTAACTAAAGTTGAGTAGCATGAGGAACGACCCTCGTACTCAAGGGACATGAGATTGCCAACTTATACATTGTCAAGCATATACTCCATACTTTGTTCACTTTAACCTTAATCACTTCAAGATGCTTATGATAGGGTTAATGAGAGCTGAAAGCTAACAAGTACCATAATTTTGGAAGCTCTTTATGAAACTTGAGATCCCTGCTTCCCTGTGAAGGTCCTTTCTTCCACTTTTATATTGAGTCTTCACCTTCTATCCTTAGGCACCAATTAAGAGAGCATAGTTTTCATTCTTAGTTCTATGTGCATTGTCCCAAAACTTATTGGTTGATTCATAATGTTGATATTGCTTGTTCTTGAACTATTTGTATCTAGTCACCCTTATGAACTTTGAAGGTGTCCTATGCATTTCTGTTTTGCTACTCTATGAGGGACAAGTTGAATGCCACTATGCTATGTTTTATATATGTGAAACAAACAAACGTCTTTCTGTAGAGGTCCCAACCTTTAATAAGGTAGAGATCCCTGTGTTTACAATGCTAGTCCCTGGATCAATAGCTAGCATCCACAGTTAAGATGTAATATCAAGAAACAAAGGTCATAATACAACTTTATAACCAGGAATAAAATAATTCATTACATCTTACATAGCTCATTTGGCTATCTCATTACAATGCAGCAGAAATAACTATATAGCATGGAGTCCTTCATCTTCAAAGTGCCACAGGAAATAATGTTGGTTGTAGACTTGTAATCCTAATCAACACACTTAACTAACATCAAACAAACCTGCAACATAATAAGTTACAGTCACAAGGGTCAATACATTTGAATTGTATTGGCAAGTGATACTATGGTAGTATAGTGGTATCTATCATCTATATGCATTTGGCTAAGTGGAGCTTAGGCTCGCTTTGCTCAAAATAGATTTTTCCTTATCATTTGAAAAGCACTAAGTTTTGTTTGTCAAAATCACCCAAGGCATCTACCAATCAAAGATTGAATATCCTTTAACCCTTGTTCAACCACAAGTTTTTAACTTAGAAAATTGGGATGAGGAGATTCTTGATAGCTTCCATGTCTTGATGCTTAAATTGTCCATTGCCGGGGACACGACTAAGTACTTAGATTTTACTATCTCGAGAGGTGGTGCACTTTCCCCACAAGACTCGACATGCATCGAGACAAGATCTTTCAGAAGCCTTCCCTTAGACTAGAATGGACGCGTTCCAACCTATCATCCCCTACCACCAATTGTCCATTTGTCTAAGTTATTGCAACCTATATGATCCAGGCAGAGCCCATAATGCCAAGTGGCTGCACTTGAAGCTTCTCAACATTTGACATCTCAAATCTCTTTATTCCTGGGTGGCATTCCACAAGTGATATACACAAGGTTCACCAGTCCCCTGGCCTTGTGTAACCACTCAACAAAAATCCATCCAAGCAATACCATTCCACCAGGTGATTCATTCACATAGTTGTTTTATTAAACAAACACAAGTCATTGACTTAGAAATATTCCATAGCATGAATATAATCCACCCTTGTTTTCTACTAGCTAGGCTAAGCATGATAGTAGTAGGATTCTTAACTTAGGAAAAAGCTACTAAGGTTTCATCTACTAGGATTTCCCATGGCATAATTTATACTTAGCAAAATTCCATGCAAGTCCTACTTAGAAATATCACTAATGCATAGTGAAAATAATGGGACAAAAGTATGAAGCACCACTTGCCTTTTTTTTAGAGAATATAAGTTCACTCCTTGATCTTGCAATAGTCACACTCTTCAAATTTCACTACAATTCAATCAAGGCACAAATTCAATCTACCATTCAAGCAATTCATCACATAGAATAATAAAAACAAAGCAATGCATGCAAGCATGCCAAAGATTGTTTTATTTGGAAAAGTGGTTTCTAATAGGTTATAAAAATTTTAAAACACCTATTGGTCATTTATAAAAGTGGCAAAATCATTTTATATTAAGTTAGTGAAAATGGCCACTTTAATCATTTTTGTTTTGCTAGAAATGATTTGAATCAAAGCAATACTTTTTAGTGTTTGACAAATATATTTTCAAACACAAATGTTAGTGTTTTATGGTCAAGTGTTTATTATCAAAACCATTTACAAAAGGTTTTACTTATAGACCATTTTTATACCAAAACAATATTTTATTCAATAGAATGCCTTCAAACAAAGTAATAATTTTTCTAGGGTTCACCAAATATATTTTTAAATCATCAAACTTGGTGTTTAGGGTCAAAGAGTTTAAATCAAATCATTTTCCAAAGGTTTTACTCAAAAAGCATTTTTATACCATAATCCATATTTTTATTTAACTAGAAATGCTTTAATTCAAAGATTTATTCTTTAGCTTCACAAAATACACTTTTAAATCCATAATTTGGTTTCTATGGTCAGTAGGTTCAAAACAAACAATTTACCAAAGATTTTACATTAAAAATATTTCTAGAATAATTTTTATGTTCAAATTATGCCTACACAAGTTTCTGCAAAAACAACTAAGTTTACAGAAGCAATTTACTAAAGAAAGTACATGGATGGAAAGTATTTGTTTTTATGATTCCATTGATATAAAATTTGCAAAATTTGGACATGTGGATCAAAAGTTATGAATTTTGCAAGTTTAAACATCTAATAGATATGTTTCTGTCTAATTAAAACAAAACAGTGCCACGCGTCTAAATCTGGTTGGCCGAAAACGGTTCATGTGGATCAGCTAACATGGAGCGTTGGATTTAAGTGGATCGTGCGGCATAGATGAGCATACCGGTTCGATTTAAGTGAATCTATCCTACTCACTTGATCCAGATCTAGCGGTCCTGAGTGGCTTGACCAAACTTTGGCGGCGCTCGACGGTGGCTGGCGGCGACGACGCTCGGCTAGCGGTGGTTCCAGCGATACAGGAAGCAAGAGAGGGAGAGAGATAGCTCACAGTGATCGCAGTGCGTTGCTGATGCTCAACTTGTTCGTGGGAAGGCAGGGGGCGCTTGGAGTTGACGGTAATTTCTCGCCGGAGAAGCTTCTGGCGGCGGTGTGCTCAATTTGTCGTCGTTGGTGATGTTTCGGACTGCGCTAAGACAAGACAAGGGTTGCGTTAGCTGAGCACGAGGTCGATGATCATGCGTGTATCAACTAGAGGGAGAGGAACGGTCAGAACTCACCTGGGAAACTTGCTGGAGTCGAGGTAGTGGACGGCGACATTGTGTCTTGGTCGTTGCCGATGTTGTGGATCAAGCTTGGGCAAGCCAAGGATACTGGTAGGTTTAGGGGGCGATGGGGAGTGCGCTCGTGGGATCTGGGAGGCAAGGGGCAACGATGTCTGGCCGGAATTGGAGAAAAGCTTCACCGGAGCAGTGTTGGTCTTCAAGCAAAATCAGGGAGGCCTTGAGGCAGAGGGTGGGTGGCGTCTGGGGGGAAATGGAGAGGGTAGAGAGGTGATTAATAGGGTGTGATCACTGGGCCGAATCAACGCTGCATTTACACGAATTTATTCAAGGATCAATTGACAGAGAACGGCAGGGGTAAGGAGGAAGCAGTCGCGGACGGGTGTAAACGAAGACTGACAAGTGGGGTTGCTTCATCAGTGTTAGGGAGAGAGGAAGGGTGGGGTCCAGCGGTCAGTGGCGATGCGGGTTCGTTCGCAAGTGTGAAACGTTTTCTCTGCGGGGAAGAGGGATGGGCTAGCTGGGCCGGAATGGGCTAGGTTAGATGGGCTGGGTTGTTTCTTTTTTTATTCTGAAAAGTTTTTCTTTTTCTATTTAGATTTTATGTTTTGATTTTGTTCAAACAATTCAAACAGACATTTGAATTCATAACCTTCCAAACTTTTCAGTAAGTTTTTAATATGTTTTAAACATGTATTTAAAGCCCTTTTTTTAGGAATAATTCCTTTATTTATTTATGGTTTATACTTTATTTAAAATGGGCACTTGCCTTTATTCAAATAAGAGTTGATTTTATTTTCAACCTTTATTTAAACTCTATTTTTTCACCAAACCCTATTCAGTAGGTTTTATTTATTTAATAGGGTGTTAAATAATTCACTTTGAATTATCTAAATATTTCTAATATGATTTATTAATTATTTAAATTGAGCATTTGTCTTTATTCAAATAAAACCAAATATGGTTTTAATCCAATATAAATTTTATTTAGATGATTTCTTTCATTCCCTTTAAGTTAATTAAATAACTTTTATTCCACTTTGGTAAATTCCAATTATTATTTTCCCATGATTTAATTAATCATTCTTATTAGGGATTTTGTCTTTAATCAAATGGAATAGAATTTAGTTAAGGCCATTTTATTTTATTTGAATATTCTTTATCCCTTTATTTTATTTGGATTTGGATTATCTTTGTTTGATTATGGATTTGGCCAAGATTTAATTTTGCTTTTAAATATTCCTTATTTATTTATTTCTTTCTTTATCTTATAAAATCCATATCTTTTTATCTATAGATCCAAAATTGGTGATTCCAATTTGTATAATTTTATTTAATATTTGTTTATATTTTTAAATACTTTTAGAATTATTTTTCTCACAATTTGGTATGGATTTTAGATAGGAGATTTATTAGCTTTGGAAATTATTTCCTTTCAACTTATTAAATTCATAAGTTTTTATCCATGGTTCCAAATTGAAATAGAATCAATTTCTATGGTTTTATAATATTTCTATTTGTCAATCTTGACCATTTATAAATGGTTGTTGCTAAATTTTTATTTGGATCAAATCCATGGTCTTAGAGTAATCCTGGAATGGTTTTCTTCCATTAAGGTTTTAGGGTTTTGGTTTAACTCTTTCAAGTGTTTAAATTTCAAAATTCATTCTTTGATGAATGCATTTCACTTGATTGAAATTTGTGGGATTCCATTTTATTCAAATTTTGTTCAAGATGGGTTTCTAAGTTTCCATTTAGAAATAAAAAGATTCTTTTCACCCTAAATTTCAACAATTATTTATTTTATTTATTTATTTTTCACGTAACAAAATTTGGAAAATTTTGGGATGTGACACTTTCAATGCATTGTTATTCATGATCTTTGTTTGTATGCTTTCATGTTGCAGCATAGTTACTTTATCTTATTGTTAGAACTTCATCTTTCATGATCATGTTTAGAGTACTTTGATCTCAGCTTTCAATGCTTGCAAATGGTTTGATCAAGATTGTGATGGTGCATGTCACCTCAAAATTATTCTTTTTATCACTTGCCTACAAGAGAATGAGTAGGAGTTAAGCTTGGGGATGCTTGATACGTCGTAAACGTATCTATAATTTTTGATGTTCCATGCTTGTTTAGTATCCACTTTGTTATGCTTTGTCTATACTTTGAGGTATTTTTATACATTTTCTGGGACTAACCTATTAACAAGATGCAGTAGTGCCAGTTGCCTATTTTCAGTTGTTTTTGGTTTCAGAAAAGCTAGTAAGGAAATATTCTCAGAATTGGACGGGACAAAAGCCAAAGTCAATATTTCACCGAGACGAACACAGAGACCGAAGGGAAGACGGAGGGGCGCCACTGAGCCGCCACACCCTAGGGACATGCGGGCCCACCCTAGGCTGCGCCGCCCTATGGTGTGGGTGCCCTGGCCGCCCTTATGCCTCGCCTCTTCGCCTATATAAGCCCCTCCCCAATTCCAAAACCCTACGTACCCGATCAGATCTCCACGAAACATTCTATAACCGCCACCACCATTGTCCCTAGATTGGCAGGATCTAAATCTCTTCCCCGTACCCTGCCGGAGGGGAGAGATCATCCTAGAGGCCTTGTTCATCACCATGCCAACCTCTGGTATGATGCATGAGTAGTTCACTCTTGCATTATGGGTCCATACAGTAGCTAGATGGTTGTTTCTCCTCCTTTGTGCTATCATGTTTAGATCTTGTGAGCTTCGTTCATGATCAAAATCATCTATTTGTAATCATACATGTTGTGTTTGTGGGGATCCGATGGATATTGAGATACTATGTCAGATTGATAATTGATTGTATCATGTCTTATTGATTATAGATTCTATCATGTCTGTGTTGTTTGTGATCTTGCATGCTCTCCGTTTCTAGTAGCTATCTTGGCCAAGTAGATGCTAGTGACTCCAAGAGGGATTATTTATGCTCGATAGTGGGTTCATGCCTCTATTGAATCTGGGGAAGTGACAAAAATCTCTAAGGTTATAGATGTGTTGTTGCTACTAGGGAGAAAACAACAATCTTTTGTTCATGGAACAATTGTATTGTTTATTTTACACAAATTGCTTAATGCAGTTATCTGTTGCTTCCAACTTAATACTAGAGGGGGTTCGGATGATAACCTAAAGGTGGATTACTAGTAATAGATGCAGTTGGATGGCGGTCTATGTATATCGTTGTAATGCCTAATCAAATCTCATAGGAATCATGAATGTCTAGTATTGCATTGTTATGCCTTGCTCAGTCCTGTCAATTGCCCCGCTGTAATTTGTTTACCCAACATGTTATGTTATTTATCTTAAGGAGAACACCTCTAGTGAACTGTGGACCTCAGTACAATCTTTACCATTGTTACATCATCTATTGTTACTGTTTACTTTCTGCAAGAAACCATTACCTTCCACACTATATGTTTAATCCTTTGTTTTCAGCAAACCAGTGAGATTGACAACCTGACTGTAAGTGGGGGCAAAGTCTTGAGTTTGTGTTGTGCAGGATTCTAGGTTGGTAGAAACACCTTGGAGTTGTTTCCTTACTCCTACTGGTTTCGTAACTGAGGGAAAATTTGCCGCTGTGCTCATCATACCTTCCTCTTGGGGTCTCCCAACGAAGCTCTACAACTGAGCCGCATTAGTTTTTGAGTACATTCAAAGTACTCACCGGCATTGTCCCTGGTTATTTACTTGGCCAGACTTTCAGAAGAACGAGGAACGATGGAGATTGCTGACGTCTATGCGAGCTAGGCCATCTAGCCAGTCAGCCGCCTGTAGGTTAAGGCTTTACATGGGATCAGTGAACGAAGACTTCCACTATTGATGATTGTAATCTCCATAATGGCAACAATATCAGCTTTGTACTCGTTACTTTCTGGATGTTGTAATGATACTCATTGGTTATGCTCATGGCTGATCATGGAAACGTGAATTACATGCATAATGGGGATTCTCGGACCGTAAATCCGGGGTCCCACAGACTTTGTATCAGATCCATCCCGACTGTAGGAGACACTAGTTATCATGGAAGTTAGACATGACAACGACTATTTCTTAAAACCCCGGTTTTCAAAAACTACTTTCTCAAAAGATTCTTTACCTTATCTTCTCTGACTTAAACTTTTTGAACATGGCTTACTCTATATCTCGTCTACCTTCAAATGTCCCGTATTCAAAAATAAGTCTGACCTCGAAACCGTGGAGATAGAGATCCCGAGATGACAAGAACAGAGACAAGCAAACAAAAGGGAGTTACCAATGGCCGACACTACAAGATCGCCCTACCAATGGAGTCCTCCATCACCCCAAATGGATCAAGTGCGGCACCGACGACACCAAATGGCAATACAGAAGTCAAGACCCCCGTAACGTCCGTACTTAGGATAAGTATCCTTCATATAGGATTCCCTTTATGGTGTGTAGTCACCCCTTGGTACCTATGGTACGCCTTGCTTTTTTGTCAAATGTTTGTATGATGTTGGATTATATTGATTGTCTGTCCCGAATTAATTCGACCCTATTGTTTAAAGACATCGTTCACCTATCCCGACGACAATATGAGACCTCCCTCGGCAGTATGGCCATTAAATGAAAACTAAAACTCCCAACCCACGCCTAATAGTAACCGTACAACCAGATGAATTCGCATCCTTATACCTCGACTCACTCCTAACCTAAACCCCTATTGGACCTGCTTGTTGCCAACCCTAATACCCCTTACTTTTTAACCCATTGGTTCCTCTATCTTTAAATCCAAGGATAACCTCTTAACCCAGTTTAACTCCATAGCCAGAAAGATTATCACCCCCAAGAACTCCCTGAGTATGGCCATGAAGCTCGGAGGCCCAAAGAAAGCATGCAGTCGATGCGGAGAATAAGGACATCAAGCCAGCCTGTGCTTAGGCAACTACCCAAACTGTGGAGCCCTCCATCCTCTAGCGAATTGCCCAACCCAGCTAATCACATGCTTCCTCCGTGAAGGTCAATACCATGTTCCGGCCAACTACCCCATATATCTCCTGATGGGAAAGGCTCGTCAACTCCCATGCGTACTGATACGTCCAATTTGCATCACCATTCTATATCATAATTTGATGTTATTCATTGATATATTCCTTATTAAGAGTTGGTACTTATGTTATTTCATCTGTTTTTGCATGTTGGATGATTCTTGGAGGATGAACTACAGGAGTCAGGATTCTGATGGAAAAAAGCGGTGTCTAGATGCAATTTTCGCGAAGATCATAAAAATACCAGAAAAACTTTAGCAAATTATATTGTTCAGAAGACGAAGGAAGCCAGAAGGGGAGGCGGAGTTAGGCCACAGGGGGGCCACACCCCGTAGGAGCGGGCCACACTGGGCTGCGCCACCAGGGGGTGTGGCCACCCTGGCCCACCTCTGGCTCCACCCCTTTCGCCTATATCTTCCTCCTGAAACCCTAAAGTTCAGAGAGCGACCACAGAAAGATCTCGCCGCCTTTGCGGAGCGGAAATTATAGAGAGAAAAAGCTCTCCGGCAGACAGATTTCTGCCTAGGAAATTCCTTCCCGGAGAGGGGATATCATCGCCATCAACACTGTCATCAAGCTATACTTCATCGGGATCATCATCATCATCCACACCACCATCTCCACCAGCACCATCATCACCACTCTATCCCGCTGTAACAATTGTGTTGAATCTTGCATAGTTCTTAGGGGAAACTTTCCTAGTGTTGATTACTATTGTAGTTGATGCTTGTGAATGGAACCATTGAATTATTGTTTATGTTCAGATTTTTACTCATCATCATGTCATCTCTGATCTTGATCCATAGGATGTCTCGTGAGTAGTTCGTTTAGTTCTTGAGGACATGGGAGAAGTCATGTTGTTAGTAGTGGAATTGTGTTGAGGTATTATTAAATGGTTTAATATTTAAGTTGTGGTTCTATTCTTCTAGTGGTGTCATGTGAACGTCGACTACATGATACTTCACCATTTATGGGCCTAGGGGAATGCATTGTGTATTTGGATACTAATTGTGGGGTTGCCGGAGTGACATAAACTTGAACCCCGTTAGGAAACCTTTGCACAAGGGAGTGTAGGATCTCAGAGTTTAAGGCTGTGGTTAGGTTTTTATGTTAAATACTTTCTTGTAGTTGCAGATGCTTGCAAGGGGTTTAATCACAAGTATCTATTAGTCCAAGTAAGTTCGTTACATTAGCACAGGTTCACCCACACAACACTTATCAAACCAAAGAAGATTAATCAACTATATGAAATGAAAGCACTTGACAGTATTCCCATGTGTCCTCGAGAATGTTTGGTCCTCATAAGTATTACCACCGTCTTGTACTTTTCTAAGAAATGATTGGGCCACTTGCTGCAATTATTTGCTGTGTTTATTTGCTTTCACTTCATTTCTTTGCTTTATCAAAAAACCCTAAAAATCTATTTGCTAAGTATTTACAGAGTTTTCCTGCTCCAAACCACTAGTCAACACCTTCTACTCCTCGTTGGAATCAACACTCCTATTTATCGAAAGTACTATGATACACCCCCTATACTTGTGGGTCATCAAGACTATTTTTTGGCGCCGTTGCCGGGGAGTGAAGCGATATTGAAGATTGAAACTGGTAAAGGAAACTTCTACTGTGAGTATTGCTTTTTATTTCTGTTTGCTACTTTGTTTCCAATATGGATAACCCACTTGGTTTCCTATTTGGGAAAGCTACTATCACTGCTAGGGAAGTATATGAACCACCACTTGTTGAGTTGACCCTTTTAAGATACCTACAAGAATTGTTGATAGTGTTATGGATAATTATTATTTTGGCAATGGAACTGTCCATCCTGGTGATCACTTGCTTTTTATCCATGAATTATGCGGGTTGTTTAAGTGTGCAGGTATCACAACTGAACAGGTTAAGAAGAATTACTCTCTATATGATTGAAAGGAAAAGCTGAAGAATGGTATAAGATGCTGAAGAACGAACAATCTATGGAATGGGAGGAAATAGTACCTCTCTTTTATTCTAAATTCTATCCTCCCAGTGAGATTCATAAGGATAGGAATCAAATATATAACTTTTGGCCTCATGATGGAGAGAGTACATCCCAAGCGTGGGGGAGATTGAAGTTACTAATGCTTAAATGTCCTATTCATGAACTCCCTAACAATATTATTATTAATAACTTTTATGCAAGGCTGTATCTTCATGATACAGATTTATTAGATGCTTCTTGCACTGGATCATTCACACGTATGAAAGAAGAAGCTAAATGGGATCTTCTAGACCGTATTCAAGAAAACACTAAAGCATGGGAGAATGACAAAGGAAGAAAGTTAGGTATAAATTATGATTATGAATGCATTAAATATTTTATGGGAACTGATGACTTTCATGATATTAGTACTGAGTATGGTCTTGATTAAAGTATTGCCAATTTTTTAAGGCCTTTGCCTCTTATATAGAGATTCCTAAAAAGAAGTGGGACAAGTACCATGCTCCTTATAAAGATATTGCTAATCATGTTCTTGTTAGAAACACTGAAGTTTGTACTGTTGATCCTATTTTGCATGAACCTTATATTGAGAATATACCTTTCCCTGCCAAGGTAAAGGAACATTCTATTATGGTTAATGTGGTTAGCAAGAGTACAAATAAAGTTGTGGAACCTGATGAACAAATAAATATTGAACCTGTAGTAGCCATTATGAAAGACCTTGTCACTAAAAACGTAGAAGATGGGCACATTATCTTCTATGAAGATGCTTCTAATATTGTCTCTCATCTAGTAAAGCTAGGAAAGCTAGTGTCCCTATGCTTTCTATTAGAATTGGTAATCATTGCTATTATGGTTTATGTGACATTGGTGCTAGTTCTAGTGTTATTCCTTATGATCTTTATAAGGAAATTATGCATGAAATTGGTCCTTGTGAACTTGAGGACATTGATGTGGTTATTCACCTTGCTAATAAGGAAACCATTTGCCCTATTGGTATTGGAAGATATGTGCAAGTTCTTTGTGGTAAGATTAAATATCCTACTAATTTTCTAGTGCTTGGTTCAGTAGCTAGTAAAACTTGTCCTATCATTTTTGGTAGACCCTTTTTGAACACTTGTGGAACTATTATAGATTGTAGGAAGGAGAAAGTTTTAAATAAGTTTGATGGATATTCTTATGAGTTTAACTTTTCCAAATTTTCCAAAGCTCCTTATGAAAATAATTTGCCTAATGAGGATTTCAGGTTGGAACAACTTGCTTATATTGATCCAGTTTATGACCTTGGACCTATTTTTGATGATTGTAAGTATGCTCATTATGATAAAGTTGTTTCTTGTGATAGTTATATTGTCAACTTTATTCAAAGTGCTACTGAAAGTTATTATGAGAGAGGGAAACATGGTTTTATGCATCTCGATAATATTAAGTTTCCCCATTTTATGTTGAAAGCTTTGAAGTTGCATTTGTTTTGTCTTCCTATGCTAGTAGCCTTTTGTTTCAATAATTTGTTTTCTCATGAAAATCCCTTGCATAGGAAGTGGATAGACTCAAATGTGTTGGATATTTGCTTCTTGATGCTCTCTTTCACTTCAAATCTATATCTCCTATGCGAGCATCATTGAAATTATCAAGCCCATCTTAATGGCCATAAAGAAAGAGCTTTTGGGAGACAACGTATTTTAGTTTGTTTTGGGTCTTTGATTCTTTGAGTCTTGGAAGTTATTACCTCAGTAATAACCGCTCCTTATACTTTTTGTTTGGTTTTTGTTTCAAGATCAACCTCTTTTGAGAAGTAGAGGAGTTGTGAAAAGTTGCTGTCCTGAGATAGATTTATTGGGGTGCATTGTAAAAATTCATGAAAGATATCAGTATTTCGGATGGAGCTGTAATTTTATGTGCTTGTGCCCCAAGTTGTTATCCAACTTTCATTAGTTTAGCACTTTTTTATTTGGGCAACAGAAGATTTTTGAAAAAATTAATCTTTACCTGCTGGTCTGTTTTGACAGATTTCTGACATCATTTGCATTTGCCTCTTAAATCAACTTCCTTTTAAATTATTGTTGGTCTTTTGAAAGGAGTTGTTTTAGTATCTTCTGTTTTGTTGGATTTCAGTTGAATTGTGATCCCAAAGGTTTATTGTTTTTGCATATGCTAATGTTGCTAATGAAGTTTGTGTGAGGCTTTGTACGTTAGGAACTTTCAAGTTTTGGAGAGAAGGAATCTACAGAGTCCGTTTCCGAATAGGTAATAGTGGTGAAAACAGAAGGTTCGCAAAAAACTTTTTTCTTTATATTTTTGTTGTTTTTATCCCATATGGAAGGTTACGAGACGAAAAAGAGGAGGAAACGGAGCCCGGTGGGCCACACCCACCAGTGGCGCGGGCCCTCCCTGGCCATGCCACCAGGGGGTGAGACCACCCCGGTGTCCGTCTCCGCCCCGTTTTCGCACAGTACCTTCCTTATGTTGTAAAAATTCGTAATATATAACCCCCCGGATCCCCCGAGGTTCATATATCGTGTTCTCATCGTGTTTTCGTTTTGATCTGTTTCTGTCAGGAAATATTCTCAAATTTAGAGGCACCATGGTCGCCGCCAACGACAAGGGCAAGAAGCCTGTGGAATATGATCTTCAAAACCCCAAGGAGGAGGAGATCTTGGTTGGGGATAAAGAAGACGTGAAGGAAGACGAGCATCCGGACACCCGTGCTACCATTGTGAGCATTGGAGTGGTGGCAAATCCTATAAAGCTCAGAAGGACAGCACGGATGTCTACAGGAGGAAACCTCCGCGTCATTGCCTCGCTCCACGGTCACTTCCTCCACGTACCAAGCACCCCTTCCATACTCTTATACATGAGCAGAAATTCCAAAATATGCAGAAAGGGAAGTTGCCCTCTAGTTGGGATATGCCTCGTTCTAACCATGCAGGGAAGGAACACTCTAAGTAGGAAGAGTGGGGAAAGAATAACAAGGATTGGGATTCTCGGTCCAACATGATCATGAACTACATTGAGCATAATTCAGAGTTGATTCGTACTCTAACCTTTGAGATTGAGGATTTGAGGAAGCTGATTGTAAAGCTCATCAAGGGAACACCATCACCACCGAAGGAGTAATTCGTCATCAGGTTTTGGCATCCCCTTAGTTTGTTCCAAGCTTGGGCAAGAGCCACTGTATCACATCATTATCTTTCATATTTTTACCTTTTTAGTAGAGTCATATCTTGAGTAGAGAAGTTATCATATAGGATGGTTGGCATTGTGGAAGTATCTCTCCATTAGTTGGTTACCTATGTATCCCTTGGTGTGAGTGCCTTTATGGAATATTAATGAGAAGTTTCATATTTTACTTTTTGCACTTCTTATTTTACTTTGCAATCTCTATTATATGATTGATCTTGTTGATTAATGTTGGTATCACTTTGGGAGCATCAAGTAAATCTAAATTGGTTTTGGCAAACCAAGCTCTGATCAGTAGCAACACTTTTTGAGGTTTGAAAGGAAAAGAGAAAAGCACTTACAAGTATTTTGTGTCATTTATTTTATTTATTGATTGGCTCATAAGCTTAGTATTCTTTATTTAAGATCTTTTGTGTCTTCAAGGAATATTGCATGTTTGGCTTTATCTCTTGTATGTTTGCTTGTTTCCTTCAACTCTTTTGCTTGCTACCCAGCCTTGCTAGCCAAAAACCTGTACTGGGAGGGAATACTTCTCGTGCATCCAATCCTTTAAATCAAAACCTTTTGCCATTTGTGTCCACCATACCTACCTATTAGCGTTATTGCTATTCCAAGTAAATTCTCAAGCTTCATCTATCTTTTAAATTAAAAATTCTTTTGTTATGTGAAAACTAGTTATTAAAGCTCTCACGAACTTGATGGCACACCTTATTTTCTTTCCCCTTATAAACTTGAACCATTTTGTCATCTATGTTGTATATGCTTGCACTTATAAGTTGGGATTAGCAGAACCGTGTTGTCACGGGGAACGCTTTCAACACTTGTAAATATCTACCCCGTTGATATCATGCTCTTTTGTTTATTGATGTCGTCGGTCTGAAATAAAAGGAGAGCTTGTAAGTCCATGGAGTTATGTATATGTGTTAGAGAAATGCCTAGGCCGCTAGCCTAAGCCAATCCTAATCATGGTGGAAACTTGCAGCATAACCATAGTGAGAAATCTATGAAGCTTTCTTCTTATAAAAAAGAGAGAGGCGTAGAAAAGAGGAAAGAGAGAAAAAAGCACCATTTTCCCATGGTAAATAAGAAGACTGCTAAGATGCTCATTGTCTGCTTGCCCTGTCATTTTGATATTTGATAGCTCCTGTATCATGTGCAAGGGGTACCCCGTTGGCGGTTCTCTATGATACACATGTACTTACTATGACAAGAACTTACCGGTAACTAGAGTTGAGTAGCATGAGGAGAGGCCCTCGTACTCAAGGGACATGAGATTGCCAACTTATACTTCGTCAAGCATAGACTCCATCTTTGTTCACTTTAACCTTAATCACCTCAAGATGCTTACGATAGGGGCAATGAGAGTTCAATGCTAGTAAGTACCATAATCTTTTGGAAGCTCTTTATGAACTTGAAACCCTTGCTTCCCTCTACGAAGGGGCCTTTATTTTACTTCTTAGTTGAGTCAGTAAACCTATTCCTCCCTATCTCCATCAAACATTTGAGTTGTTGTGTTTCAATCATTCATATGATGATTTTTTTCAATCATGTTTCTTATCCTCCTTGTTTTGCACAAGACTCTGATCTGAATGGGTATTACTTTCAAAGCCATCATTGTGAAAAGACTTCTATGTTTGAGCAAAGAGTACTCCTATTATAAACCTCTTTACAAAATCTTTGCTTGAAAACAGTTTGTCAGCTGTTCTCTGACCAAGAACAAAGTTTACCATTCCCAATTATGATTTATCTTTATGAATCTTTATTGTGACTCCCTTACTCGTAGCAAGTTCAGTTATATAATGGTGAGTTGCTTTATACTATGAGTTGTGTATTGGTAAGTGTGATGCTTCTTGTCCGTATTCTTTTTATCGACACTTCACTCCATAAACATGTGGACATGTTTAGTGAGCTCAGTTTTTGCTTGGGGACAAGCGAGGTCTAAGTTTGGGGGAGTTGATACGTCCAACTTGCATCACCATTATATATCATAATTTGCTGTTATTCATTTATATATTCCTTATTAAGAGGTGATACTTATGTTATTTCATCTGTTTTTGCATGTTGGATGATTCTTGGAGGATGAACTGCCGGAGTCAGGATTCTGATGGAAAAAAAGCGGTGTCTAGATGCAATTTTCGCGAAGATCAGAAAAATACCAGAAAAACTTTGGAAAATTTTATTTTCCAGAAGACGAAGGAAGCCTGAAGGGGAGGAGGAGTTAGGCCACAGGGGGCCTACACCCCCCGGGCGCGGGCCAACCTGGGCCGCGCCACCAGGCGGTGTGGCCACCCTGGCCCACCTCTGGCTCTGCCCCTTCGCATATATCTTCCTCCTAAAACCCTAAAGTTTGGAGAGCGAACACTGACATGGTTATACCCCACGGGTACACAACATTGGCATACCTAGTCTAGCCCAAGGAAGGCCCACGACAAGATACATGGCCTATGGAGATTTCGGGTGGCCCAAGCCCACGACGCCTTCGGATCCTTGGAGAACAAGACTAGAATAGATAGAATTTCAAAGGGGGCAAACCCTAATATGTAACCGACTCGACCTACACCCGGGACCTGCCTATCTGTATAAAGGCTAGGAGGGCATGGCAAGGAGGGCCTCAACTCACCTCATACGCACCCCATGCCAGATTGCATCTACGCACCCCTATAACCTTCGGTTCTGCCGTAATCAAGAGCAGAACAGCAGGAGTAGAGTTTCCCTCCCAGGGCCTGAACCTAGGTAAACCTTGTGTCCCCGTGTTGCTTGTTTGCTAACTGTTTCGTGATCTCCAGCATCCCCATCTTCTCCAAAACCCATGTCCACAATAATGGGCATTGATGAGTCGAAACCTCGTCAATTGGTGTCGTTTGTGGGAACTGGCGCGCTGATTGTGTGATCGTGATGGTCCTATCCGGAGCGATCTACAACTCATCAGCGACGGAGAGTCATCTCCCCCTTGCAACCTTCGACTTCACCACCCACTCGCCAGCCACCATGAGGGATTTCGAGCTCGCAGGCGACGGGCTTGAGATTCTGTTCGGGAGCTTCTGCTTCCAGGTGGGGCAGACTGGCACCCTCCACCTCCCAGAGTGGGTGCCACCACCTTCCATCAGGCCCGCTTCGTGGGTCCCACCCATCGGCGTGTTACACACGTCGACGCTAACAGATGAGTCGTATGACAGCAGCAGCTGCAACTCAGATCCGTGCGGACCTCCCTCGGATGAAGGAACCTACGGTTCTGGATCCAAAAGATGCGGCAGAAGCGACCCAATCTGTGGGTGTTACCAATGCGCCGTGGTCATCCAGGGAGAATCGGAACTACCACCAGGTTCGAGTGCCCTCAACCCACCACCGAATCCACCGCCCAACCCGTGGGCTGGAAACGGAGGAAATGGAGGAAACCCATCCCTCCAGCCCAATGAAGGCGACTCTAACGCCTACCAGAAGATCAACCTCAATGAGGACGGATGGCTCTAGGCATGCGAATCCGTGGCGAGGGATTTGCTGATGGAATACCACCTCCTCCTCATTGGCGAGCATAACCAGCAGGTGAAGCTGATGGAGGATCTCGACAAACGCAAGAAGGCGGCTTCGGAGTCTAGCACACGGCGAGCTGCGCTCTCCGCCGCTGGTGGATCCATCTCGCATGGCAACAACGCCAACAAGCATCACTCTCGCACGGAGCACATGGACGTTGCCGCATGCCGCGACATCACGAGGACCCTCAACACGTCCTTCATGTCAATGGACGTCAACGGCAACGTCATACCGAAGACGCCGCAGGCTGCGATCATGGCAGCCACCACGTACCTCGCATCCCATCCACCTCCGGTGGGTGACCCGAAGAGTTCCATGCACAAGTCTGCGCTAGCCGGACTAGGACTCGTTGGAGCTGCACTCCACGACGAAGGTCCTGCGGAGCCGAAGAAAAAATCTGCGGTCAAGTTCACCCGCAGCCCTACACCCTCATCTGACGAGGATGAGCACGATCTACCTCGACGTCGCAAGAGCACAAGGCATCGCAGCAGCGAGTACGACGCTCGAGGCGATCTCGCCCAGTGCAAGGTCGACAAGGCACGCGCCAAACACGCGTGTTCAACTAAATCCGACAAGGATGATGATGGAGAACTATGCGGAGCCAGATGCTTCAGTAGATCTATTCGACGCACACGGATGCTGAATAATTTCAAGCTCCCTTCAGACACTCCGAAGTTCGATGGCACGCAGGACCCGAAAGCCTGGCTCAGCGACCACCTCTCATCCGTCAAGCTACACGGTGGTAACAGAAACACCGCCCTATAGTGCCTTCAGCTGTAGCTGACAGGCGCAGCTCGAATCTGGCTAAGCAGCCTATCCTCAGGCTCCATTCAAAGCTGGGAGAAGCTAGCGTATAGTTTCATCCAAAACTTCAAAGGCACTAGCAAGAGGCCATCATCGATCAAGGAACTGCGGGCCTGCACCCAACATACTGGCGAATCCATTCGCTCATACATCCTACGCTAGTCCCACATCAAGAACTCCGCCGCACACATCTCTGAGGAAAGGACGATCGATGCCTTCAAGGACGGTCTCAAGCGCCCGGACTTCAAGGAAGAGCTTGGGCGCGTCAAGCCCAAGACGCTCGACCACCTCATGGGCATCGCCAACAGGTGGGCAGATGGAAAGATTCCCACCAACGAATGCATTCGGATGACGAGGACGACTAAGGCCGCAGGCGCGAACGCCGCAGCAAACGAAGATCGCGCGTCTACGATGATCGTGACGGAGTCGACATGGTTGTGTCTGGCTACGCTGACCGACGCAATGACGGCAACCGCAGCAGCCGATATCGCGGAGGCAATTTCCGTGATGGAGGGCGTCCTACACAAACATGGAAGCATCACGGCCGTGACGAGCCCTTGGCATACGACAAGTTGTTTGGCCCTTGCACCATCCACTTATACATCTACAAGCAAGATGGTAAAAAGAAGGCCAGCCACATGCTAAAAGACTGCCGCGAGTTCCAGAAACTAAGCGAGGGTCTCACCAAAATGTGACGTCAGATCGTGAACCCTGGGTTTGGGCTCGCACCTGCACCAGGTGATATCGACCATGGAGCTCCTCCACCACCACCCGTTGGACCGTTGAATCCAGCGATCACACCTGCGCCAAACAACAGCACATGAGGATATCCACCGCCAAAAGGGTCCCTGATGATCCAGAAGGGATGCCCTACCAACAGGGTGCAAAAGAAGATCACCCGATAGATCAGCCTGGCCGTGACCGCTCCACCTGCCATTCCTGAGTACCTTAGCGGCTCGGAGTCCTGCATCATGTTTGATCATTCAGATCACCCCCGCCAGATCCCTCGCCCAGGTCATGCTGCCCTGGTGCTCGAGGCGCAGATCAAAGGATTCGAGATGAGCCATGTCTTCATGGATGGCGGCAGCGACATCAACCTGATGTTCGCTAGCACCCTTGTAGCGATGCGGATCCCGCTATGTAGCCTGGAACAATCCGACACGATGTTCCATGGCATAGTCCCAAGGAAGCACATATATCCCCTGGGAAAGATATGGCTCAATGTCATCTTCGGTCAGCCCAAAAACTTTAGGCGCGAGCGGCTGGAGTTCGAAGTGGTGGACCGGCCATCATAGTACGACACCATCCTCAGGCCCGTGGCATTCGCAAGATTCCTGGTAGTACCACACTACGCGTACCTGCTACTCAAGATGCCAGGACCCACGGGCGTCATCACCCTCCAGGGTAGCTTCACCCGGTCCGATCACTATGACAGAGACTTCAATAGAATCTCCCAGTCATTTGGCATGCAGGAGGAACTCACGATGCTCCGAGAGGTGACAGACAACATGGCACCCCTAGTCTCCAGGAAAAACTCACCTGACATGTCGTTCGACTCCACAGTCAACACGAAAAAGGTGCAGGTCCACCCAACAGATGCCTCCAAGACGGCACTGATCACCAACGACCTTAGCCCCGCATAGGAAAGCGTTATCGTCGAATTCCTCCGTGAGCGCTGGGAAATCTTCGCCTGGTGTCCTGTGGACATGCCAGGAGTTTCCAGGGAATTCGCAGAGCACACACTCAATGTGTTCCCCGAAGCAAAGCCATTCAAGCAGTCGATTCGACGACTGTCCGAACCAAGAGATGAAGCCGTTGGAATCGAAGTCAACGGACTTATCGATGCCATCTTCATCCGAGAAATCAAGGAGAGTTAATGGCTGGCCAATAATGTGCTAGTCCCTAAGAAGGACACGGACATCCTGCGGATGTGCGTAGACTTTACATCGCTCAACAAGTATTGTCCCAAGGACCACTTCCCTCTACCGCGGATCAACCAGATCATCGATTCAACTGCAGGATGCGAGAAACTCTCCTTCCTTGACACCTACTCAGGATACAACTAAATTCGGCTAAAGGTCGAAGATCGGGAGAAACAGCGTTCATCATGCCGTTCGGAGTGTTCTGCTACAACACCATGCCCTTTGGGCTGAAGAACGCAGGCGCCACGTACCAAAGGTGCTTGCAGGCGTGTCTAAAAAACCAGATCGGTCGCAACATCCAGGTCTATGTCGATGACATAGTCATCAAGACACTGATGGACGATCTCCACGAGACGTTTGCTGACCTTGATCATTATAAGATCAATATGAACCCAAAAAAGTGCGCCTTTGGCGTCCCATATGGCCAACTACTCAGCTACTTCATCTCCCAGCGGGGGATTGAGGCGAATCCGAAGAAAATCAGGGCCATAATGTCCATGGAGAAGCCGAAGAACCTCAGAGGTGTCCAGTAGCTAGCCGGGCGCATCGCGACGCTAAGCAGGTTCATCGGTCACATGGGTGAGAAGGCCCTGCCTTTCAACCTGCTACTATGCATAGCTGACAAGTTCGAGTGGACACCCGAAGCAGATGGCGCATTCCAGGATCTCAAGCGGCTGCTCTCCACCTCGCCAGTTCTGGTCACGCCAAAGGAGCGAGAGCCTCTGCTGCTATACATCGCAGCTACGCACCAGGTGGTAAGCACCGTCCTCGTGGCCGAATGACCCAAAGATGGCAAGACCCATGGGGTCCAACGCCCAATCTACTACCTCAGTGAGGTCCTAACACCAACAAAGCAGAGGTACCCTCACTACCAGAAGCTCGCCTACGACGTATTCATGATGGCTCATCAGCTGATCCACTACTTCCAGGAGCAACAGATAATGGTCATTAATGAGGCGCCATTATCCAACATCCTGAACAACCCCGAAGCCACAGGACGCGTAGCCCTGTGGGGCATCGAGCTATCCCCTCTAGATATAGTCTACGAGCGGCGTAAGGCCATCAAATCTCAGGTCCTCCCTGATTTCCTCGTCCACTGGATGGAGCTCTAGCTGCAGGAAACTCCGAACATGACGCAATCATGGACGATGCACTTCGACGGCTCCAAGCGCGAGGCTAGAGCAGGGGCTGGCGTCATACTAACGTCCCCTCAAGGCGACACGATGAAATATGTCCTTCGAATAAAATTTCGTGCCTCCAACAACGAGGACGAATACGAGGCCCTCATCCACGACATCAGGATGGCCAAGATCTGCGGTGCAACGTGCCTAGTCATCTACGGTGACTCGAACCTTGTCATCCAGCAAACGATGAACGAGTGTGATGCTCACAGCGCCAACATGATCGCGTACCGTGCGCTCTACAACTCACTCGAAGGAGACTTCAACGGCTATGAGCTTTGGCACGTTGGAAGAGAAAGCAACGAGGAAGTCGATAGACTCGCCAACATCGGCTCCACCTGTGCATGGGTGCCACCAGGCGTGTTCCTCGAAAAAATATGTGTACCCTCTATCAAAAGAAAATCCCCCAAGGGATCACCCGAAGAAGCGGAACACTCAGGGGGCTGCGCCACCCGAAGGACATGAAGAACCCGAAAATCTCGACACCGAGGCCGAGTTGGTCAGCCTGATGCGGGTCATGGCGGTTAAAGAGACATGGACGCAGCCGTACCTTCGGTACCTGATAAAGAAAGAACTGCCTGATGACCCGACAGACGTCTGGCGCATATCTCGCATGTCCAAGACCTTCACCATAATCAACGGCGAGCTATACAAGCGCAAAATTTCGGGTGTACTCCAATGGTGCGTCACCATCGGTGACAGCAAAACCATCCTTCAAGACATCCACGAGGGCATCTGCGGCCATCATGCAGGAAGCCGCGCCTTAGTCGCCAAAGCTCTGTGAGCTGGATTCTATTGGCCAACGGCCATGAACAATGCTAAGGACATTGTTCGAAGGTGCAACGCCTTCTAGAGGTAGGCGGACAAACCGCATGCACCAGGATCGGAGCTAAGGCCCATACCACTAGCCTGGCCCTTCGCCCAATGGGGCCTCAACATGATCGGCAAACTGCCCAAATCTTCAAAAGGAAGCCACGTCTACCTCATGGTCGCAGTCGACAAGTTCACCAAGTGGATCGAGGCCATGCTTGTCACCAACCAAAGAGGAAAAACTACCGTCAAGTTCTTCGAGTCCATAGTGTACAGGTTCGGTGTGCCGCATAGCATCATCACGGATACTGGCTCGAACTTAATCTCGAAGGAATTCCAGGACTTCTGCGAGGGCCTCGAAAAGGCCAAAGGCCTCATAGGGAGCAGCATCAAGAAACGCCTGCTATGCCCACTCATACTCTGGAGCCTGCGTACAACGTCGAACAGTTCAACTGGCTACACACCCTTCTTTATGGTGCACAAAGCCGTGCTACCCGCAGAGGTACGCCACAAGGCCCCATGGGTCGTCTCCTACAGCGAAGCCGAATCAACGACCACACTCGAAGACGCCGTCGACACACTCGACGAAGCACGTGACATTGCCGCGGCTCGCTCAGCGGTCTACCAGTAGAGCGTCTGCAACTACCACAGCCGTCGGCTGTACCCAAGGTCCTTTGTCGAAGGAGACCTCGTCCTACGACTCAAGCAAGAGCGGCCGAAGAAGCTCGAGTCACCCTGAGAAGGACCCTACATCGTCACTGAAGTCATCCCAGGTGGAGCCTACCGCCCCATGGACGTCAAGTCAAGAGTCGAATACTCCAACCCATGGAACGTCGCACAACTGCGACGCTTCTACCCCTAGCTACCTCTTTACTTTCAATAAGGCTACTCAGCCAAGGCTACTCAGCCGAACAATGTATCTCCTCGTTATACTATGAATAAAATCTAAGTCCCTCGGACAAAACTTCTTTTTCCCCGCATTACTTTTCACCATAACACGCTCGGGGGCTATGCCTCACCTCATGACTTTGTCGACTGAGAACAATGCATAAAACCTGAGTAGCTGACCACGTTAGGCTAATGAAAAGGACATGCATATAACAAAGCACAACATGATAATGCAAATAAATTTTACAAAGGGCGCAACAAGCCCACTCGAATACATAGAAATTTTACATCAATTTGTTTTTTACAGGACCTACCTATTCTGGAGTATCACACTCGCTCGTTGCTCGAACAGATAAACGATCTCTTCGGCATACTGCCTCACAGCCGCATACTGCGTGCGCATATCCCAAAGACTACCATCTGGTCAAAGGGGTGGACAGTCGCCATCGCCGCGAGATCGACATCACGGCGATGCAGCCTAACAAGCGAAAGAGTGGCATTCACCCCAGCGACTAGCTGACGCTGCACCAACTCCTTGACGTGGCCCATGTCCCGAAACTTTGCCAGCATACCCCAAAGGTTGGAAGGTGCCTCATCCAGGGGAAACATGATGGCTCAGGTGGACGCCAGGGAAATCCTTGCCTGCCTCAGCACCTGAGAAACCTGGTGCACGCGATATTGCACTATCGCAAGGACGATGGCCCGATCACGGTCCATCCTGAAGAAGCCGCCGGCCTCTAAGTCCTGTTGGGTCAGGCAATTCATCTGAACCGCAATGCGCTCCTTCTCTTCCCTCAGAACGAGATTGACGCCTACACCAAACAAAAGAACAAGATGACACACAAGAAAAGTGTATCTGAAAAGAACAACAGTTCGCGACGACTCACATTGCAGTTGATCGCTCATTTGACGCAACTCCCCCATCAAAAAATCCTCCCTGGCAGTAGCTCGCTCAGTTTTCGACTTCCACACGTCCACGTGGCCTTGAACGCCAAGGATATCATTCTCCAAGATGCGGACGCGGTCGCGCAGAAAAACAAGCTGCGACGCATCATCCAGAGATGGTCGTGGCTCATGGACAGTGTAAGTATCCACGGGAATCTCACCCGAAGGACCCTAAAGACAAACAAGTAAGGATATAAACATCACATACATCTCTCGCGATAGCTCAAAACATAATTTATATACATCAAATGGCACCACGTGGCATAAGGAGAGATTGTTCATCAACAAAATCTTACATTACAAAAGGAAGAGGATAAACTATCCTAACTACAACACTAGATCCTAGGCACCAGCATCCGGAGTGGCCTCAGAGCCAGACTGCCTCCTATTGGCCTCCTCATGCTGCTTCGCCGCATACTCCGCCAGCAGATCAATAAGTTTCGGCCCGTAACGCTTACAGCAAGAGGCAAAGAGGGCGAAGGCTACCTCCGAGCCGTCTGCAGCCGTTGGCATCTGGGAGGTAATGTGCGATAGGTCCAGCTCCGCTCCGGATGCCATCGCCATCGCCAACCCCATGGAGGCGCTGATGCCCTTCTGCTTGCGCTTGTACATAGCCGGAGCGTCCTCCGGCAGAGCATCCTCTAGAGCGTCAACATCCTCAAGAGCAGCACCCTTGGGCACGACCTCCCTATAGAAGCATCGGAGAACTTCCTTGGCCTTCTCCAAGGAGCCAGCTGTGGTGGCATCATCCAGAGCATTTCCATGCTCCAGCGCACCATGATCAAATGCAATGCCTGACGCATCTGAGAAAAAAAAGAGAAGACCCGAACCAGAACAAGAGACAAGGAGCAGCCGAAAAAGGTACAAGATCAAGACAAGTCAAGGAAACTCACCAGAAAAGGCTTTGGCTGCAGCCATCAGCCTATCGGCCATCCCCTTCTCATGAGTGGCCGCTGTAGCAATGAGTTGTTCCTCGCGATCAGCAGCTTCCTTCCGTAGACGCTCCTGGGCCTCAGCAGCGTCAGCTTTCTATAGGCGCTCCTTTGCCTCAGCAGCATCTGTAGCTTGCTTCTCCGTGCGACCAAGGATCTTTTCGAGAGCATCCAGACGTCGGAGAGCTGCATTGTTTTCATCTGGAAACATCAAGAACAAAATGATCATCAGAAGCATAGATGATGGAACAGCCGAACTACAAAAGGGTGAGCACAATACACACCTTGCAACTGTTGCATGCTGGCCTCCAACGCTAGGTGCTGCTGGATGAGGAGATTAGCGCTATGCACGAAGGGCTGCAAAATAAAACACAAATAAAAAGAACCATCAGAAATGACTCGGGGGCTATGCCCCGAAAGAGCAAAACGACCAACAGGTCATCCGAAAAAAGGCTCGGGGGCTATGCCCCGCAAGAGCAAAAATGACCAACAGGTCATCCGAAAAAGAGCTCGGGGGCTCCCCCTACAAGATAAAGGTGCAAACTACTTACGTGCTCAGGCGGGGACTCTGAAGTTCCGCGTGCGGTCTTTTGAGTCACAACTACCCGAGCCTCTCGCTTGGAGAGATTCGGCTCATCGTCCTCAGAGTGGACCACCACCTGAGAGGGAGGATCTGTCGGTTTCGACTCCCCTACGGCCTATTGAGTGCCCTCACTAAGAGAACCCTCCGAGGAGTGGCTGCAAGAAAAGACTGATCAAGACAACAAACTACAATACACATACAAAGTGACAGTACACAGCACAGGCGAAACAACTTACGAGTCAATATCTAAAAAGTTGAAGACATGCGTCGTCTTCTCCTTCTTCTTTTTCTTGGCCGGCGTCTACGGCGCCATCGCCCAAAGCAGCACATCAGGGAAAGGTGCAGAATAAGCACTTTCATCCTCACCATGCTGCTCCAGGAAGGAAGGGCCCCGGGGAGTCGGCGGAGTCAACGCATCCGAAGACTCACTCCGGGAGCGCTTTTGGGTCCGCTCCTCGCTCGTCTCAGGGGCTTCCTGAGTTGGAGATTGCACCGGAGGAAGTTCGGATTCAGAATCCACAACCTCATTGTCTGGCGCAATCGGAAATTTCTCAGGCAGCGGGGGCGTCATCCTAGCTACCTTTCGGTCCTGCAAACCAAAGAATTCAAAAGATTGTGATTAGTCACAACAAGTCATAGGTAAACAGCACTCGAAAGAAAGCGCAACGCGCATGACGCAATTCTACACCCGAGGGACTGCATTCGAAGAACTAAAGGGGGTGGTCAAGGACTTCGCTGGGAGGTCCTCATCGTCCTTGAACTTCAGCAGGGGCCGAAGGGCTCTATCGAGATCGCCCTTGGATGGCTCCTAGGGTGCGACTCATGTCGGGTCATTGCGGCCGGTGTAGATTAACATCGGATGCGCCCTCGCTTGGAGCGGCTGCACCCGACATTTGGGGAAGGTGCGGATGATATCCACACCATTGACCTCTTTCTTAGCTACTTCGCCCTCCAAAATGTGATTCTTCCAAGATCTCTTTGGAATGATTTCCTAGGAGGAGTCGAAGGGAGCGAGGCCAAATTCTTGTCCGTCCACCTTGGCATAGTGGATGTAAAACCACTTTTTCCGCTAGTACTGGACGGACTCGCACATTTAAAAAGAAAAGAAAAGAATGGAAGATCGAATGGAGATGACGCAGCCACCAAGAGGATAGACCCCGCCGGTGCCAGACTGCCTCTTCACGGAATAGAGCTTCCGGAAGAGGCCAAAGTGCAACTCGATATCGAGCCAACACTCATAGAAAGTGATAAAACAAGCGATGTGGAGGAGAGAATTGGGAGAGATGAAGCTGGATCCCGAAGAAAAAAGAAGTCAACAAAGAAAATCGTGCATAGGAAGCGAGAGCCCACGAAGAACGAAGGCAACGAACATCACCCGAAACCCTGCGGGTGGACGGAGGATTACCTCATCACCAGGAAGCTTCACGTCCTCCTTGTTCTGCGAGATCAGCCCCGCTTTATGCAGCTTGCACAGATCAGTATCACGCGACTCTGTGCGCCTCCATCCGCCATCGGTGATGCGAGTGGCAGTGGCAACCTTCTTTCCATCAGCGGCGGCACTCGAGCCAGCTCCAGCAGCGCCCTTCCTCTATTTGGCCATGGCATGGCAGTGAGTGCGGCGGTGAGCGCGGAGAAATGAATAAGGAAACGACCGGAGAACTTCCAGTGCGTGCAAGAGAGGCAGTGCTCGTGAAAAAATGGAGGCAATGGAGAAAGCAAATGGAAAGGGGTGAAACAGAATCACTATTTTCCCATGGTTATAAAAGACAAGGACGATAAACAAGAACCGTCGATCTAGAAGCCCTAACGTGCAAGCAAAATCTATCCTTACACGTGTTAGCACAACAACGAACCGTCGCCAGCATGCCATCCAGTATGCACGGAAACCGAGGAGACGTCGTACTTCTCGCCACATCGTGCATGAATAGTCAAATCCAAGTCAGGAAGTGGGACCCACATTCGTCCTGTCGCGTCATCTCTGGTGCCGCAGAAGGTTGAAATCACCCGATCGTCAGCACTGACGTCATCAAGATAATTCTAGCAATGGCTGGAAATCTTCGGCTAACAAATCAAGTACTTACTCGAATCTAGGATTCAAACAACTACTCGGGGGCTACTCCTATCAGGAGCGCTGGCCGCGCACCTAAGACATGATTAAGGTACTACACTTCTCAACAATCTTCGAGTCCCACGTCGAGTCTACGACTCCACTAAGGACTCGGGGGCTACTTCCATAGGAAATATTGGCCAAGCATCCGAAAAATTTGTGTCCTTCGGACCAAAGATGAAAACGACTGAACCAAAGTCTCTGCTCGAGTCTATGACTCGAACAGACACTCGGGGGCTACTCCCATAGGGAGCACTGGCCACGCACCCTATGAATTCTTCGAGTGTGATCCTTCAGATCAAATACGACAAAATCCTTCTAGCAACTTTGCCAAAAACAAACACTAAGTGAGAAACATCCTCCTTGTCCACCCGAAACACCTCCACGGTGATAACATTTCGGATATAGTGCCTACGACGCAAGGATAAGACCTACAGATATCATCTCATGGCCTGGTAACACACCTGACTGCGCTCTACCAGTAAAATACCGTGTCAACATACACGATGAAAAATCCTGACGGACGAGTTGGGTACATCACTTTAAAACCACAGGGATTCGAATCCTATAAGACCTCAACGGCCTGAGTCAAATCATGCCAGCATTCATTCCGTACTCGAGTCTGGGGACTTGAGTCTGAAGAAGATCGTGTTGTTTTGTCCTATGACAGTTAACTGACCCTGATCCGTCGGGAGAGTCAGACACATGCATCAACAATCCATATGAACTAAAATCATTTTCTTTTAAAAACAGGTCCGACTGCACCCGAAAGATTGAAGAGTCCTTAGCCGAATCTGCGATTCGACTGAACACTCGGGGGATACTGACTTTGTTATACCCCATGGGTACACAACATTGGCATACCTAGTCTAGCCCAAGGAAGTCCCACGAGAAGATACGCGGCCTGTGGAGATTTCAGGTGGCCCAAGCCCACGACGCCTTCGGATCCTTGGAGAACAAGACTAGAATAGATAGAATTTCAAAGGGGGCAAACCCTAATCTGTAACCGACTTGACCTACGCCAGGGATCTGCCTATCTATATAAAGGCTAGGAGGGCACGTCGAGTAGGGCCTCAACTCACCGCATACGCACCTCACGCCAGATTGCATCTACGCACCCCTGTAACCTTTGGTTCCGCCGTAATCAAGAGCAGACAAGCAGGAGTAGGGTTTTACCTCCGGGGGCCTGAACCTGGGTAAACACTGTGTCCCCGTGTTGCTTGTTTGCTAACTGTTCCGCGATCTCCAACATCCCCATCTTCTCCAAAACCCAAGTCCATAACAATGGGCATTGACGAGTTGAAACCTTGTCATCATCATTGAGAGCATTTCCATGCTCCAGCGCACCGCGATCAAACGCAATGCTTGACGCATCTAAGACAAAAAAGAGAAGACCTGAATCAGAACAAGAGACAAGGAGCAGCCGAAAAAGGTACAATATCAAGACAAGTCAAGGAAACTCACCAGAAAAGGCTTTGGTTGCATCCATTACCCTATTGGCCATCCCCTTCTCACGAGTGGCCGCTGCAGCAACGAGCTGTTCCTCGCGATCAACAGCTTCCTTCCGCAGGCACTCTGGGCCTCAACAGCGTCAGCTACCTCCTTCTGTAGGCACTCTTTCTCCTCAGCAACATCCGCAGCTTGCTTCTCCGCGCGACCAAGGCTCTTTTCGAGAGTGTCTAGACATCGGAGAGCTACATTGTTTTCATCTGCAAACATCAAGAACAAAATTATCATCAAAAGCAAAGACGAAAGGAATAGCCAAACTAAAAAAGGGTGAGCACAATACACACCTTGCAGCTGCTGCATGCTGGCCTCTAGTGCCAGGTGCTGCTGGATAAGGAGATTAGCGCTATGCACGAAGGGCTGCAAAATAAAACACAAATAAAAAGAACCATCAGAAACGACTCAAATTCTATGCCCCGTAAGAGCAAAAACGACCAACAGGTGATCCGAAAAAAGGCTCGGGGGCTATGCCCCGCAAGAGCAAAAATGAACAATAGGTCATCCGAAAAAGGGCTCGGGGGCTCCGCCTACAAGAAAAAGGTGCAAAATACTTACGTGCTCAGGCAGGGACTCCGAAGTTTCACGTGTGGTCTTCTAAGTCACAACTACCTGAGCCTCTCGCTTGGAGAGATTCGGCTCATCTTCCTCAGAGTGGGCCACCACCTGAGAGGGAGGATCTGCTAGTTTCGACTCCCCTACGGCCTCTTGAGTGCCCTCACTAAGAGAACCCTCCGAGGAGTGGCTGCAAGAAAATACTGATCAAGACAAACAACTACAATACACATACAAAGTGACAGTACACAGCATAGGATAAACAACTTACGGGTCAATATCTGACAAGTTGAAGACAGGCTCCGTCTTCTCCTTCTTCTTTTTGGCCAGCGGCTGCGGTGCCATCACCCGAAGTGGCACACCATGGAAAGGTGCAGAAGAAGCATCTTCATCCTCACCATGCTGCTCCAAGAAGGAAGAGCCCCGGGGAGTCAGCGGAGTCGACGCATCCGAAGACTCACTCCAGGAGAGCTTTTGGGTCTGCCCCTCGCTCGGCTCGGGGGCTTCCTGAATTGGAGATTACGCAAGAAGAAGTTTGGATTCAGAATTCACAACCTCATTATCCGGCACAATCGGAAATTTATCAGGCGGCGGGGGCATCATCCCAGCTACCTTGCGGTCCTGCAAACCAAAGAACTCAAAAGATTGTGATTAGTCACAACAAGTCATATTAAACAGCACTCGAAAGAAAGCGCAACACGCATGGCGCAATTCTACACCTGAGGGACTGGATTCGAAGCACTGAAGGGGGCGGTCAAGGACTTCCCCGGGAGTTCCTCATCGGCCTTGAACTTCAGCATGGGCCGAAGGGCTCTATAGAGATCGCCCTTGGATAGCTCCTCAGGTGCGACCCTTGTCGGGTGATTGCAGCTGGTGTAGAGAAACATCGGATGTGCCCTCGCTTGCAGCTGCTGCACCCGACGTTTGAGGAAGGTGCGGATGATATCTACACCATTGACCTCTTTCTCAGCAACCATTTCGAGTGCCTCCACACGACGGTAGAGCTCCTCCACTTCCGCTACTTCTCCCTCAAAAATGTGATTCTTCCAGGATCTCTTCGGAACGACTTCCTGGGAGGAGTCAAAGGGAGCGAGACCAAAATCTTGTCCGTCCACCTTGGCATCACGGATGTAAAACCACTTTTTCCGCCAGTACTGTACACACTCGCACATTGAAAAAGAAAAGAACGGAAGATCGAATGGAAATGTCGCAGCCGCCGAGCGGATAGACCCCGCCGGTGCCAGACTGCCTCTTCACGGAATAGAGCTTCCGGAAGAGGCCAAAGTGCGGATCGATACCGATCCAGCACTCGCAGAAAGTGATAAAACCAGCGATGTGGAGGAGAGAATTGGGAGAGAGATGATGACGCTGGATCCAGTAAAAATATAAGTCCACGAAGAAAATCTTGGACAGGAAGTGAAAACCCACAAAGAACGAAGGCAACGAACATCACCCGAAACCTGCGGGTGTGTAACACCCTCGAATCGACCCTATGCAAGTTTTAGCGCTTCCCGCCAAACCCGCATAGAAACGATTCAAGGACGCCCACCAGGCACTTTCATGCGGGTGGAAAACGAAGTAATAACATTACACAACAGTCCTCGATGGGACCCACAGAACAGATATATATACAATAGCGACTCAAAGAGTCAAGAATACAGATATAATATATACAAAGATCCAAATCACCTCGAAAATGATAGAGCGTCCGACTACGGACAAGATGCAAATGGGGCTAAGAGCCCTGAAGAATAACCAATGGCGTCCATAACCCTGCCCAGGCCAAGCCGAAAGGGTAACCCTGCTAACGACGGCAATCTCAAACCTGCTAAAACAAAAGGGGTGCCGACAAAGGGCAAAGGAAAAAGAGGAGCGTCAGTACTGAGGCCAGTACATGGCGAGACTAGAATTCGGCGGTCCTCGCCTACATAGGTATGGTGGACTGAAGCGGCAGCGCAGCATGCACTAAACAACCTATAGAGACTCGATACATTTGGCGGCTATCAGATAGGGATAAGAAAGACCTATTCGGAACCATCCTGATACTACCTCCAAACATACCCATCCTGGTATTTCCCCCTCGACACCAAACGAGGAAGTCAACCGAGGAACTCACACAGTTGGCAGTTTTATTTATTCAGTTATCGTTGCAGCAATTACTAGTCAAGTATAGATAGTCATCCTGATAAAAATAAGCAGTGGGCAGTTTTATTTAACCATTCCGTTGTAGTTGCGACACTTACTAGTCAAATACAATTAGCATGAGATATCCCAAAACCCAGTAGTTGTTGGTACTTTCATTTAGCCATTCCATTGAAGTTGAGCTGATTACTAGTCACATCGGATACAAGTCAAATTATAACAGTAAACTTTAGTTATAGTTGTCTATGATCGAGAACTGTGCTCCAAGTCGTCCATAACCGCGGACACGGCTTTTCGAAAAGATTTAACCCTGCAGGGGTGCACCAAAGTATTCACACGCAATTAGCATGAGATATCCACACGCACTTCGACCCTTTTTGCCAGATCAATGAACATACACCCATCGGTATGTCGGCGGGGCCTAAGTCATGACGTTTCCCAGACCCAAAGCAAGTACATGGGGGCCACCCCACTAAGTCTACCCATAGCGAAGTCGGCCGGTCTCGAGACGGACTCGGGGTTTGGGTGGACGCCGTACGAACGGGAACCGAAAAGATGACTGGGCTTGTCGATCTGGATAACGTGTCCCAATCCTAAACAGTACAGTGCAAGACATCGCACAATTTAAATAAAGCAGTAAAGCATGGCATAAGTACAGAATAGTAAATAAAACCTCAAACTAGTTGTGGCCCCCAGTACAATACTTTGAAATCAGGTACTAATCGATGGGGTGCCCACACATCCCACATGTGGTTAGCGCGCTCGATCTCGGAACAGGTGTCAAGAACTCGGGGTCCTACGGGACACCAAAGTGATCGAAACCAACTATTGTCTATCACCCACCGGTGCCTCTGCATTTACCTACTTTCAATTTTAGTTATTAAACAGTAATTAAAGCCATGATCACCTCCAACATTAAACATGCGGCAACACTCCAACAACTGTGGTACTTGACGACACGCATCAGCACTTGAGCAAGCAACTACGACGTGCAAGTCCAACTATCTACCAATCAACAGGTAATAGGATGTGTCCAAGGCAATATAAGGCTGCAAGGGACATCACGGGTACGAGAACTAGAGCATCGCAACACAGATAGCAATAGATCAACAGGAGGAAATAAAGACTATAAAAGTAAGATAGGTAGAAAGGGGAGGTGCTCTTTGAAAACATTGCCGAAGGTTCATCCGAAGATCGGGTCGACACTCGCATCAACTCATCGGCCTAATCCGTGAAGAAGCAAAGCACTAGAAGAAAACACCGAATGCACTATTTAATACTACGGCAGAAGATCGGGCATGATGCATGTATGATGCATGACATGGCAAGATGCGATGCAACTAGGCAATGTTAAGCGGAACCAGGGTCCCGACATTTATTTAGAAGGTTCATGTTGTTTAGATACCCGCCATTTAAATGTTGTATTAATAAGGCAAAATATGACACCGGTTCGCTATACACATTTAAATGGGACCAATATACGACTAGATTTGCCCGCATATGGATCCCATATTTAATTATCAGGTGAATCGGCATAAGGCCCCCAAACCACATGAATATGCAAGCATGATTAATTAAATGCAACAGTTTATATAGTTGGCAATTTATAAAATAGGGGCTCGGAAAAGGGGTCACACATCTGGGTTCGGAAGATCTTGGGGTTCCAGGGTTCGGCGAGGTTCGGATACAAGAGGAGGACTTGTCGTGTCGTGGCGGAGAGCTTGGTTTCCAACGGTCGATCTTGCCACTGACGAACGAACTTGAGTGGATCGGGTACCGGGGGTCTTGGTCGGGTCGCCGGTAGATCTTGGGGTCCAGGGATGCTCCGGGTCCGGGGTTCGCCGCTCCGTGAGGTAGATCTTGTTGATTCCACTCCGAAGGCCTTGTTGTTCTGCAGTGGAGTTCATGGGGTCATCGGGGTCCGGGCTCGCCGAGATCGGTCTTCGGTCCATGTAGGAGTACTTGATGTTCCGTGATGGAGTTCTTGTCTATGATTCTTCGGACACCTTCGGCTCGGTATGGTCTTTGGTCGCACTTATAATCGGTGTGGGGATTTTGATAGCATCAAAGGAATCTAGACGGAGGTCTTGGGCAAAGCCTCGATACAAACAACACACAAGCACCAAAGCATACACGCATGGTCACTGGTGTGTCACCTGGCCTCCAAGCGGCCGTGCGCGGCTGCGATGTTGCAGAAGAAAAAGGAAAAACGGCATGCTCCAGCTCGCAGCGAGGCGATGGAGAGGGAGATGCTCGGCCGACAGGGGACACGCTGGGCGCATGGCAGAACGCAGGCGGTACGGATGAGCAGCGACTTCCGACAACAGCGGGGCCTAGACACGGAAGAGGAGGCATACGGTGAAGCCGCACGCTGGGGACGACCGACGGCGAGCAGCTGTGGCCGGTGGCGGCTCCACGCGGGGAGGGGCGAGCAGAGGCGCTACGGCGGCGACCACGCGGGGAGGGGCGGCCGGGCGCGGCACAGCCAGAGGAAGCGAGGAGAGAGCCGGCCAGAGATGAGGGCGACCGGCGGAGGCCGGCGAGGCGGTGGACTCTGGGAGGCGGACATGTGTCGTCGGTGGGAAGGAGGAGGCGTCGGTGGGCGCGGTGTGCGAGGGAGAGGGTGGCAAAGGGAGAGGCTGCCGACGGAGGGAAAGGGCGCATAGCTCGGGGCCGGAGGAGATCGCCTTAGAGGCGGACGCTTGGCTCAGGCGGGCGAGGTCATGATGGTCTGAGAAGAAGGCGCGCCAGCGAGAGAGGAGGACCGAGAGGTGCGGCCGGGAGAGGAGGAGGCGGGGCCTTGGCACATGAAGCCTGACCTCGGAGGGAGAAGGGAGGCGGCGGAGAGAGGAAGATGGAGGCGGGGGGAGCGGGGCGAGGCGAGGTGGGGCCAGGGGGCGGGGTGGAGCACGAGGTGGTCGGGCGGTTGGTGGCGTGGGAGTGCGCGGGATTTGGGTGGGGCCAGCGGGTGTGTGTGCGTGTGTGGTGTGCGGGTGTTTGTGTGGGGTGGGGTGGAGAGGAGGTGGGCCCAGGGCTGATGTGGCGGCAGAGGATTGGCTAGAGGGAAGGGAGAGGTGAGGTGGAGGGCTGGGAGTGGCTGGGGTGATGTGGCTGGGACTGGGTAGGTTAGGGTTAGGTAGAAAAAGATTTTGGTCAGGCTGGTTTTGCACTGGGGGTGGCCGACTGGGTCGAATCGGCCCGGTACGGCTGCCCCCTAAAAAATAATTAAACATTTTATTTATTTCAAACGGGGCTTTTGCAAACCGTGGTTAGACAAAACGAAATAATCCGGAGACCCGGGTTTTGGATTTGAAATAAAGGCGGGGTATTTAGAGAACCAAAATATGTTTTTCAAAAATAGTTTCAGACAGACAAATGCACGATGATGATGATGCTCAAATGCAATGTGGCATGATGACATGAGCATGCGGTCATGATGATGCAATGCACAAAAACAACGCGATTTTCTAGTAGTGGTTTTGCGGGATGCCACAATTCGACACCACTAACAATGGATCTCGCCCTCGAGATCCGCCTCATGGTACCGGAAAGAAGGTCGGCGATCTGCGTCTTCTCGCTTCGTGTAGATCCTCGCGACACCACTAACAAGAGGTCATTGTCCGTGATCGTCGAGAGAACACTCCGGAAACAAAGGCGAAGGTAGAGGCATCCACAAATAAAGCCACCTCTAACTTCGATAGAAGGAGAGAAAAGATGCGGCCTATCCCACTTCAATGTACAAGAGCGAATAGAAAGGGTAGTCGGCATGGGGGCCAATCCATCACGCACCCAAACTATTACTCTGCACAATCAGTAGAAAAGCGTGCAACCGTTCTCGGAATCAGACTGAAGATCTCGACAAGCAAGGTTCAGAAACAAAGGAGTGATGCAGACTCTGCATCGGATCTGGCGTAGATGATGTCGTCGCGTCGGAAAACACCGGAAGGCACGAGAAGGAACAAAGAGAAGTCCACCAGACGAAGGATTCCTCGGATAGCATGAAGACCAGATGGTAGAACACCGTTACCAAAGGAGGACGCGGAACCCTGAAGGTACGATGGAACCCAACCACGAGAAATCCTGGACTCGAAGAGAGAGAAGAGAGCGGATTCAAAACACGCAGAGGTGAGAGGAGAGCAGCAGAGGGGTAAGGAGTAAAATCAGACCTAATCAGATCTATCCAACCGGTTTTGCAAAAATAGTTTTGACACTCTACTTCGGCCGTTAGCTAGGTCATCCTACAGGCTGGACTTGTGGGGTATCGCAACTGCTGAGCTCTGATACCACTCTGTAACACCCTCGAATCGACCCTATGCAAGTTTTAGCGCTTCCCGCCAAACCCGCATAGAAACGATTCAAGGACACCCACCAGGCACTTTCGTGCGGGTGGAAAACGAAGTAATAACATTACACAACAGTCCTCGATGGAACCCACGAATGATATATATATACAATGACTCAAAGAGTCAAGAATACAGATATAATATATACAAAGATCCAAATCACCTGAAAATGATAGGCGTCGACTACGGACAAGATGCAAATGGGGCTAAGAGCCACGAAGAATAACCAATGGCGTCCATAACCCTGCCCGAGGCCAAGCGGAAGGGTAACCACCTAACGACGGCGATCTCAAACCTGCTAAAACAAAAGGGGTGCCGACAAAGGGCAAAGGAAAAAGAGGGCGTCGATCTTGAGGCCAGTACACGGCGAGACTAGAATTCGGCGGTCCTCGCCTACATAGGTATGGTGGACTGAAGCGGCAGCGCAGCATGCACTAAACAACCTATAGAGACTCGATACATTTGGCGGCTATCAGATAGGGATAAGAAAGACCTATTCGGAACCATCCTGATACTACCTCCAAACATACCCATCCTGGTATTTCCCCCTCGACACCAAACGAGGAAGTCAACCGAGGAACTCACACAGTTGGCAGTTTTATTTATTCAGTTATCGTTGCAGCAATTACTAGTCAAGTATAGATAGTCATCCTGATAAAAATAAGCAGTGGGCAGTTTTATTTAACCATTCCGTTGTAGTTGCGACACTTACTAGTCAAATACAATTAGCATGAGATATCCCAAAACCCAGCAGTTGTTGGTACTTTCATTTAGCCATTCCATTGAAGTTGAGCTGATTACTAGTCACATCGGATACAAGTCAAATTATAACAGTAAACTTTAGTTATAGTTGTCTATGATCGAGAACTGTGCTCCAAGTCGTCCATAACCGCGGACACGGCTTTTCGAAAAGATTTAACCTGCGGTGCACCAAAGTATTCACGCAATTAGCATGAGATATCCACACGCACTTGACCCTTTTGCGGATCAATGAACATACACCCATCGGTATGTCGGCGGGGCCTAAGTCATGACGTTTCCCAGACCCAAAGCAAGTACATGGGGGCCACCCCACTAAGTCTACCCGCAACAAAGTCGGCCGGTCTCCGAGACGGACTCAGGGTTTGGGTGGACGGCTTTAAACGACTGGGAACCCGAAAAGATGACTGGGCTTGTCGATACAGCGAAAACGTGTCCCAATCCTAAACAGTACAGGTGCAGTACATCGCACAATTTAAATAAAGCAGTAAAGCATGGCATAAGTACAGAATAGTAAATAAAACCTCAAACTAGTTGTGGCCCCCAGTACAATACTTTGAAATCAGGTACTAATCGATGGGGTGCCCACATCCCACATGTGGTTAAGCGCTCGATCTCGGAGCAGTGTCAAGAACTCGGGGTCCCTGGGACACCGGTGGTGATCGGAAACCAAATATTGTCTATCACCCACCGGTGCCTCTGCATTTACCTACTTTCAATTTTAGTTATTAAACAGTAATTAAAGCCATGATCACCTCCAACATTAAACATGCGGCAACACTCCAACAACTGTGGTACTTGACGACACGCATCAGCACTTGAGCAAGCGACTACGACGCGCAAGTCCAACTATCTACCAATCAACAGGTAATAGGATGTGTCCAAGGCAATATAAGGCTGCAAGGGACATCACGGGTACGAGAACTAGAGCATCGCAACACAGATAGCAATAGATCAACAGGAGGAAATAAAGACTATAAAAGTAAGATAGGTAGAAAGGGGGAGGTGCTCGCCTGAAAACATTGCCGAAGGTTCATCCGAATATCGGGTCGACACTCGCATCAACTCATCGGCCTAATTCGTGAAGAAGCAAAGCACTAGAAGAAAACACCGAATGCACTATTTAATACTACGGCATAAGATCGGGCATGATGCATGTATGATGCATGACATGGCAAGATGCGATGCAACTAGGCAATGTTAAGCAGAACCGGGGTCCCGACATTTATTTAGAAGGTTCATGTTGTTTAGATAGCCGCCATTTAAATGTTGTATTAATAAGGCAAAATATGACACCGGTTCGCTATACAAATTTAAATGGGACCAATATACGACTAGATTTGCCCGCATATGGATCCCATATTTAATTATCAGGTGAATCGGCATAAGGCCCCCAAACCACATGAATATGCAAGCATGATTAATTAAATGCAACAGTTTATATAGTTGGCAATTTATAAAATAGGGGCTCGGAAAAGGGGTCACACATCTGGGTTCGGAAGATCTTGGGGTTCCAGGGTTCGGCGAGGTTCGGATACAAGAGGAGGACCTGTCGTGTCGTGGCGGAGAGCTTGGTTTCCAACGATCGATCTTGCCGCTGACGAACGAACTTGAGTGGATCGGGTACCGGGGGTCTTGGTCGGGTCGCTGGTAGATCTTGGGGTCCAGGGATGCTCCGGGGGCGGGGTTTGCCGCTCCGTGAGGTAGATCTTGTTGATTCCACTCCGAAGGCCTTGTTGTTCTACAGTGGAGTTCATGGGGTCATCGGGGTCCGGGCTCGCCGGGATCGGTCTTCGGTCCATGTAGGAGTACTTGATGTTCCGTGATGGAGTTCTTGTCTATGATTCTTCGGACACCTTCGGCTCGGTACGGTCTTTGGTCGCACTTATAATCGGTGCGGGGATTTTGATAGCATCAAAGGAATCTAGACGGAGGTCTTGGGCAAAGCCTCGATACAAACAACACACAAGCACCAAAGCATACACGCATGGTCACTGGTGTGTCACACAGCCTCAGCGGCCGTCTGCCGCGATGTTCTGAAAGAAAAAGGAAAAACGGCATGCTCCAGCTCACAGCGAGGCGATGGAGAGGGAGATGCTCGGCCGACAGGGGACGCACTGGGCGCATGGCAGAACGTAGGCGGTACGGATGAGCAGCGACTTCCGGCAACAGCAGGGCCTAGACGCGGAAGAGGAGGCGTACGGCGAAGCCGCATCTTTGGGCGGCAGCTGTGGTCGGTGGCGGCTCCACGCGGGAGGGCAGCAGAGGCGCTTCGGCGACCACGCGGGAGAAGCGGCCGGAGGCTGCACGCCGGAAGCGAGAGAGCGGCCAGAGATGAGGGCGACAGCGGCGCGCGAGGCAGCGAGGCGGTGGACCAGCAGGCGGCAGGCGTCCGTCGGTGGGGAAGGAGGAGGCGCGTCAAGCGGTGCGAGAGGAGAGGGTGGCGAAGGAGGCTGACGGAGGAAAGGGCGCAGAGCTCAGGGCGGAGGAGATCACGAAGTGACGCGGCTCGGCGAGGCGGGCTGGGGCAGGTCGGACGCGAGGTGAGAGGAAGCGCGGGCCAGGGGAGAGAGAGGACCGAGAGAGGCGGGAGCGTGTGTGGTGTGCGGGTGTTTGTGTGGGGTGGGGTGGAGAGGAGGTGGGCCCAGGGCTGATGTGGCGGCAAAGGATTGGCTAGAGGGAAGGGAGAGGTGAGGTGGAGGGCTGGGAGTGGCTGGGGTGATGTGGCTGGGACTGGGTAGGTTAGGGTTAGGTAGAAAAATATTTTGGTCAGGCTGGTTTTGCACTGAGGGTGGCCGACTGGGTCGAATCGGCCCGGTACGGTTGCCCCCTAAAAAATAATTAAACATTTTATTTATTTCAAACGGGGCTTTTGCAAACCGTGGTTAGACAAAACGAAATAATCCGGAGACCCGGGTTTTGGATTTGAAATAAAGGCGGGGTATTTAGAGAACAAAAATATGTTTTTCGAAAATAGTTTCAGACAGACAAATGCACGATGATGACGATGCTCAAATGCAATGTGGCATGATGACATGAGCATGCGGTCATGATGATGCAATGCACAAAAATAACGCGATTTTCTAGTAGTGGTTTTGCGGGATGCCACAGGGTGGATGGGGGATTACCTCATCACCACGAAGCTTCATGTTGATGACCCACAAGTATGGGGGATCGCAACAGTCTTCGCGGGTAGTATTACCCAATTTATTGATTCGACACAAGGGGAGCCAAAGAATACTTGCAAGCCTTAACAACTGAGTTGCCAGTTCAGCTGCACCTGGAAATAGTTCTTGCTCACAGAAGTTTATCAGTAGCAACAGTTTGTAGTAGCAACAGCACAGTGAAATAGTAGCAGTAGCAACAGTAACGGTAACAGCAGGATTCGAGTGCGGTAGGCATAGGGATGGATGGACGGGCATTGCATGGATGAGTCTAAACATGTAACTTCAAGATCTAGGGCATTGAAGATAAATAATAACTAGCATATAAGTACTAAACAATCCTAGGCATGTGCTCCAAATATAGTCATACGTGCTCGCAATGAGAACTTGCACAACATCTTCTGTCCAGCCAGCCCGTTGCAGCGGGGCCTCTAGGGAACTACTGGCAATTAAGGTGCTCATTTTAATAGAGCACCGGAGCAAAGAATTAACACTCCGTGAACACATGTGATCCTCACACCACATCCATCCCCTCCGGTTGTCCCAATTATTGTCACTTTGGGGCCTTTGGATCCGTACAATGATACGTGTACACAACTGGCAGATAAGATCATAGACAATACTATCATAATGATTCAATAATAAGTTTAGATCTGAGATCATCGCACTCGGGCCCTAGTGGCAAGCATTAAGCATAACAAGTTGCAACAAAGTCAAATAGCACTAATAGAGATACTAGGCACTATGCCCTAACAGATCTTATTCGATTACATGATAGAACTCATCCAATCCCTACCATCCCCAAGCCTATAGTGGGGGATTACTCACTCATGGATGAGGGAAACATCGGGGGTTGATGGAGATGCGTTGGTGATGACGATGGCGATGATCCTCTCCAAATTCCCCGTCCCGGCAGGGTGCCAGAACGGAGTTTCTGGATCCGAATCTTGGTTTTTGGTGGTGCGGCGGAGCGGAACTCTTTCTGGAAAACTATCGAACCCCCTCGGTTTAAGTCGGAAGGCAACTTATAGGCGCAGAGGAAGGCCGAGGAGGTGCCTGGGGAGGTTGCACCCCCTCCAGGCGCAACCAGTGGTGGGCCCGCGCCTGGGGTGGGTCTGGGTCCCCTAGGACTCCCCTCCGCCTCTTCTTCTGGCTCCATGGATCTTCTGGTGAAATATAATTTTTGGCATATTTTCCAGGATTTTTCCTGATAGTTGATTTTCTGCACAAAAACAAGACACCAAGGTAATTCTGCGGAAAACAGCATCAGTCCGTGTCAGTTGTATCCAAATCACACAAGTTTAGAGGAAAAACAATAGCAAAGTGTTCGAGAAAGTAGATACGTTTTGGACATATCACTAGTCCTCCTTGTTCTGTGGGATCAGCCCCGCTTCGTGCAGCTTGGGTAGATCAGTATCGCGTGCCTCCATGCGCCTCCATCCGCCATCGGTGATGCGAGCGGCAGTGGCAACCTTCTTGCCACTGGCGGCGGCACTCGAGCCAGCTCCAGCTGCGCCCTTCCTCGATTTGCCCATCACGCGGCGGTGAGTGCGGCGGTGAGCGCGGAGAAATGAAGAAGGAAATGACCGGAGAACTTCCAGTGCACGCAAGAGAGGCAGTTCTCGTGAAAATGGAGGTAATGGAGAAAGCAAATGGAAAGGGGTGAAACAGAATCACTGTTTTCCCATGGTTATAAAAGATGCGGACGATAAACAAGAACCGTCGATCCAGAAGCCCTAACACGCAAGAAAAATCTAACCTTACAAGTGTCAGCACAGCAACGAACCGTCGCCAGCACACCATCTACTACGCACGGAAACTGAGGAGACGCCGTAATTCTCGCCACGTCGCGCATGACTAGTCAACTCCAAGTCAGGAAGTGGGACCCACATTCGTCCTGTCGCGTCATCTCTGGTGCCACAGACGGTTGAGATCAACGATCGTCAGCACTGACATCATCAAGACCAATCTAGCAACGGATGGAAATCTTCGGCTGACAAATCAAGTACTTACTCGAATATACGATTCGAACAAATACTCGGGGGCTACTCCTATCAGGAGCGCTGGCCGTGCACATGAGACATGATTAAGGTACTACACTTTTCAACAATCTTCGAGTCCCACGTCGAGTGTACGACTCCACTAAGGACTCGGGGGCTACTCCCATAGGGAATATTGGTCAAGCATCCTAAAAAATTGTGTCCTTCGGACCTAAATGAAATGAATGAACCAAAGTCTTTGCTCGAGTCTATGACTCGAACAGACACTCGGGGGCTACTCCCATAGGGAGCGCTGGCCGCGCACCCTATGAATTCTTCGACTGTGATACTTCGGATCAAATACGACAAAATCCTTCTGGTAACTTTGCCCAAAACAAACATCAAGTGAGAAACATCCTCCTTGGCCACCTGAAACACCTCCGCGGTGATAACATTTTGAATGATGTGTCTACGACGCAAGGATAAGACCTACATATATCATCTGATGGCCTGGTAACGCACCTGACAGCGCTCTACCAGTAAAATACCGTGTCAACATACACGATGAAAAATCCTGACGGACGCATTGGGTGCATCACTTAAAACCATTGGGATTCGACTCCTATAAGACCTCAATGGCCTGAGTCGAATCACGCCAGCATTTGTTCCGGATTCGAGTCCGGGGACTTGAGTTTGAAGAAGATCGTGTTGTTTTGTCCTATGACAGTTAACTAACCCTGATCCGTCGGGAGAGTCAGGCACACGCATCAATAATCCCTATGAACTAAAATCATTTTATTTTAAAAACAGGTCCGACTGCACTCGAAATATTGAAGAGTCCTCAGCCGAATATGCGATTCGACTGAACACTCAGGGGCTACTGACATGGTTATACCCCACGGGTACACAACATTGGCATACCTAGTCCAGCCCAAGGAAGGCCCACGACAAGATACGTGGCCTGTGGAGATTTTGGGTGGCCCAAGCCCACGACGTCTTCGGATCCTTGGAGAACAAGACTAGAAAAGATAGAATTTCAAAGGGGGAAAACCCTAATCTGTAATGGACTCGACCTTCGCCCGAACCTGCCTATCTATATAAAGGCTAGGAGGGCACGATGAGGAGGGCCTCAACTCACCTCATACGCACCTCATGACAGATTGCATCTGCGCACCCCTGTAACCTTCGGTTCCGCCGTACTCAAGAGCAGACAAGCAGGAGTAGGGTTTTCCGTCCGGGGGCCTGATCCTGGGTAATCCTCGTGTCCCCGTGTTGCTTGTTTGCTAACCGTTCCGCGATCTCCAGCATCCCCATCTTCTCCAAAACCCATGTCCATAACAATTGGCATTGACGAGTCGAAACCTCGTCAACCACAGAAAGATTCCACCAACTCTGCGGGGCGGAAACTATAGAGAGCGAAAAAGCTCTTCGGCAGACAGATTTCTACCAAGGAAATTCCTTCCCGAAGAGGGGAGATCGTCTCCATCAACACCGTCACCAAGCTAGACTTCATCGGGATCATCATCATCATCCACACCACCATCTCTACCAGCACCATCATCACCACTCCATCCCGATGTAACAATTGTGTTGAATCTTGCATAGTTCTTAGGGGAAGCTTTCCCGGTGTTGATTACTATTGTAGTTGATGCTTGTGAGTGGAACCATTGAATTATTGTTTATGTTCAGATTGTTATTCATCATCATATCATCTCTGATCTTGATTCATATGATGTCTCGTGAGTAGTTCGTTTAGTTCTTGAGGACATGGGAGAAGTCATGTTATTAGTAGTGGAATTGTGTTGAGGTATTATTCAATGGTTTAATATTTAAGTTGTGGTGCTATTCTTCTAGTGGTGTCATGTGAATGTCGACTACATGATACTTCACCATTTATGGGCCTAGGAGAATGCATTGTGTATATGGCTACTAATTGTGGGGTTGCTGGAGTGACAGAAACCTGAACCCCTGTTAGGAAACCTTTGCACAAGGGAGTGTAGGATCTCAAAGTTTAAGGCTGTGGTTAGGTTTTTATCTTAATTACTTTCTTGTAGTTGTGGATGCTTGCAAGGGGTTTAATCACAAGTATGTATTAGTCCAAGTAAGGTGGGTACATTAGCACATGTTCACCCACACAACACTTATCAAACCAAAGAATATTAATCAACTATATGAAACGAAATCACTTGACAATATTCCCACGTGTCCTTGAAAATGTTTGGTCCTCATAAGTATTACCACCGTCTTGTCCTTTGCTAAGAAAGGATTGGGCCACTTGCTGCAATTATTTGCTATGTTTATTTACCTGCACTTTATTTCTTTGCTTTATCAAAAACCCCTAAAAATCTGTTTGCTAAGTATTTACAGAGATTTCCTGCTCCAAACCACTAGTTAACACCTTCTGCTCCTCGTTGGGATCGACAATCCTATTTATCAGAAGTACTACGATACACCCCCTATACTTGTGGGAATCATGTACCTATTGGTAAGTCATCAAGAGAGGGACGTTCCAAGAAAGGTACCTGTTTCTAATGTGATCAACTGGGTTATTTCAGTCGAGAGTGTCCCCAACGTGGCTTAGACAACACTCCTGCAAAGGAGAAGTCCAAGGTATCATCTAACGCCTTAAAAAACCCGAAGCAACCCCAAGGAGGATTCGAAATCAAGCAAAGCGTTTGTTAGACCTGCGGAGAACCGGGCCACTTCGCTCGGGCATGTACCACCCAACCCTGGATGGCCCCAAGGAAACAAGCCCCATTAACTAATAAAAACAAGAAACCATGAGCTCCTTGAGCCAAAAGAATTAGGACGCCACCATCTCTAGAGCCTCCCCTTCCTCCGAGAAGACACTTCCTAAGAAGAAACCTCCAACCCCAGAATGACGACAAGACTCAAGAAGTTTACCTGGAGTAGTCCTTCTCACCCTACAACACACCCTTATGGCATAGGGTAGAGTTATATATCGTCCTAGAATCTGTTTTGTAAAACCCTATGTGACCCGACGACTAGCAGCACAAACCTGGTTTGTAATACTTTAAAGTACCATCGCCGCTGACCGGCGCAAACCTATTAATGTTTGTATGATTTCAGCTTGCTAATATGCCGGTCTAAGGTTCCCTCTCTCTCCTATTTTACCTAAGACGTTGCATCATACTGCACCCGAAAAGACCCTTCCTATACAACCGCGTCCCTAAACCGCCAACGAAAACCGACATCCTCCCAACTTAGAGAAACTCTAAAATGGCTCAAATGCCTCTCTAGAAGAAGCAGGTATCAGGTGAACCGAAGAAACCCACTTCCCGATGAAATGTGCATCACTTCCCCAGCATCAGCTTATGACTCCAATAAAGAAAGTATGCGACTCCACCAAGCACCCCTAGTGATGCTCTAAGGGGGAAAGACTACATCTTTCCTTCCCAAAACCCGATAAATCCCTGAAGTCGAACCCTAGTCATCGTTAGAAGATAACTACCCTCTAAATCAAAATCCTGGACCCTGCCTGAAGGACAATAAACGACACTTCTCTATAATGAGAAGATACTTAGGGAAAGTCCTCCATCACCAAGTCGACCGTCCCGGTGTTCTAGGACCAAGAGGCAGAAAAGCTGATCTCAGTGATAAAAGATTGAAGAAGGTTCAACTCATCGTCTCGCTTCCCGAAGAAGAATCGATTCTACGCTAAACCTACCTAGAATCATCCAAAGGGGAAAATTCTGCATCGTTTCCACTTGTTTAACCTAAACACACAACTGGAAGCAACTCGACCCCGACCTGTGGCTAAGTCAGCCTATTTGCAGAAAACCCTCTTTTATCTAATATTCCACTTTTGAAAATTGTTAAGTTGATGTTCTTACCCAACCCTACCTCTCCCTAATCTTGAGATGAGATTCTTTTAAGGGGAAAGGTCTGTAACATCCAAAATTCAGCAACCCTGATTTGATGTCAAAAGGCAAAAAATCAGGGGGAACAAAAACTTTTTCCGATTAAGTGCTGCAATGTTTGCTTGTATTCATACATCTGATTGTGTATTACGTAATATACCTCTCACCTCAACCTCAGTTGACAAAATCTATTTTCAAAAGAGATGTCTTAACTCATCTTCCATATTCTAAAATGTTCTAGCATTTCAAACTTGAGACAAGATGACTTGCCACAACAAAATATTTTACTAGTTTCTATTAACAAAACTTTGGAGAACTATATATGTAATCTCCATATGTTTTCAAGACAGAACTTTCAACTACTCTTATCCCTAGGTTTTCCAAAAACTTTCCTAAAACCTTTTCTTTCCAATCTTGGTAGAAATACCAATAGGTCCTTATCTTACTTCAAGAACACAACCTATTCAATATAACCATCCTTAACTCAAGCTTGGCTTGATTGTAACCTCAGAAGAAGTTGGATAAGTTTGATAAGATGAATTTCCTAGATCTGCTGGTTGATGAATTGCCTTGATCTGCTATGATTGATGACTTGTCTGCTTAGAAACTAGCATGAGCCAATCTAGGAGCTCATTCTATAGGATGAAACCAATGGTTAAGATAACCAAATCATGAGCCAAGAATCCTAAACTGGATCTATCTTAAAGTCACCCAGATAACCCCCTAATCCACATATCCAGATCAATCATGAGCTAATCCTTGTATTAGTAGAAAACTCATCCAAGACCAAATATAAGCATGGATTCCCTCCTTTTCAATATATACTTCAATATCAACCACTTGATGATGAGTATGGACCCCTTCATCTTCTCCACATATTTTTCTCCTTCACACTTGCCCAAATACACCAAACTTCCAAATTTGGCCAAGTCTGGAATCCTTAGCTAGATTCAATCTGTGAAACCCTACCTACTCCAATATAGTACCCCGGATAAAACCACTACTAGAAAATCACGTGTTATTTCTACTTTATGCATCATCATGATTGCATGCATATTATTTGACTAAAACTATTTTATAAGAGAATATCTTTGTTTTCTAAATAACCCTTTTTATTTAAAATATAAAACCCTCGGTTCGTTCGGATATTTTATTGGTCTAAACTATTTTACAAAAAAATATTTTAATCTAAACAAAAATATAAACTATTTTTATGAGGGTAACAGTCTAGTCGGCCAGGCCCAAAATCCCAACCGACCGGAGAACCTACTACCCCACTAAACTCAAACACCTAGATAATCCCTAGTCCCACCCCAACCCCAAAACTCCACCCCGCCGCCACCACACACACCTAACACGCATGCCTCGCCGTAGCAACATAACACACATACATCGTACGCGCTACCTCCCACCCCACGTACACCCGACTGGACCCAATCCACACACCAAACACGCTCACACCTGGACCCACTCCCCATCGCCCCGCTCCTCGCCTCATCCCGATCAGCAACCACCCCGACCCAGCTTTTCCTCACCCTGTCTTTCGCACGCGCGTCGCCACCTTTGTAGGGTCCCTGCTAGCCGCCAGACCTGCTCGCCTCCGCCTCCACCAGTGCACCTCCCTGTCAGCCGCGAGAATGCGCCTCCGCTGCCTGGAGGTGGAGCCCCTCCCCTCACCTCTGCTCGACCCCGCCACCTCGCGTTCGTTCTCTTCACCGCCGCCGCCTCCCGGTTCCTCTGCCGACCCTACCGCGAGTCCTCCTCGGCCGACGCCTCCTCTCTTCTCTCCGGCCTCCCTCCGGCCGATCGTTTCTCGCACCGCGCCGTCTCCGTCCATTGCCTAAGCGTCATCGGCCACCGTCTCCTCCAGCGCCGGCCGCCTCAGCTCGAGCCCGGGTCGGCCACTATCGGCGCACCGTCATCGTCTCTCCACCACTGTGGCCTCTCTCCGCCAGCGCCACAGCCCCTGCGCCCTTCTTCCTCCCCGCTGCCGTCCGTGAGTGCTCGGCCCCACCAGCGCCTTGCTCCACCGCCACCGAGCCGCCTCTGCCTCATCTCTACGGCCCGCTCCTCTGCTTCCCAGGTGCTCCGATCGCCGGCATCTGTCCAGTGCGACCGTCCCTGCCGGTGTCTTCCCCGACCAAGCTCTATGTCGCCATTGCCCCTTGTCCTGCAGGTACGTGTGACCCAGAGGTTGTCCTGAATGCTCTCGGTGCCTCCAGCCAACACATCGTCCCTGAACATTATGGTGAACTGCTACTCTTCAGTCCCTTTTTTTGGTGATGCCTTCGAGGATTTTTGATGTGCAGTGAACGGTGGTGTTGGTATGGCATGTATCTGTGCCTATGTGATACCTCCCTGGTGACAAGAATGGGTAGTCGAGCCAGAACCCCAGTGCCAGTGCTACGAGAGAAGATCCACACTGACAAGATCCACCCCGATGAACAATTGGCGTCACTCCTTGAAGTTCTACACCGATAAAAGGCAGATGACAAGAACTCCAACATGGAAACAGGAGGCGACGATGACAGAAACCCAAGATCTCCTTCTGAAATCCAAAGACCATGAGGACCTCGACCCTAGAATCCGAAGTTCAAGACCAAACACGAATCCTCCGAGCCCCAAAGATCTCCGATCGAGAAGTGTGACCCCCTATTTTATAAATGTCATTTATATAAATTGTTGCATATTAAATTGTCATGATTGCATTCTTAACATGTGGTTTTGGAGAAATTAGGCCTATTCACGTCATACTTAAATATGGAGACCTACTTTTCTAGTCTTATAATGGCCCATTTAAATTTGTGTAGCGAACCGATGCCATGTTTTGCCTTGTTAAGACAATATTTAAAATGCGGGGTTTCTAAACAACATGACCCACCTAATTATTTGTTGAGACCCCGGTTCCCCTTAATATTGCCTAATTGCATCGCACCTTTGCCATGACATACATCATGCATGCATCATGCCCCATCTTATGCCGTAGGATTAAATAGTGCATCCAGTATTTCTTCTAGTGTTTTCATCTTCACGGATTAGGCCGATGAGTTAATGGGATTGTCGACCCGATCTTCGGATGAATCTCGAGCAATGTTTTTCAGGCGAGCATTCTCCCCCTTTCTACCTATTTTACTTTTATAGTCCTTATTTCCTCTTGTTGATCTATTGCTATCTATATTGCGATGCTTTAATTTTTATACCCGTGATATTCCCTGCAGCCTCTATAATTGCCTTGGACACCTCCTATGCATGTTGCTTGGTAGCTACATGGCCTTACGAGTCGTAGTGCTTGCTTAGGTGTTGTTCGATGTCGTCAAATACCATAGTTGTTGGAATGTCACCATATGTTTTATGTTGGAGATGATCATGACTTAAATTACAACTTGATGTTAAAATGCTAGGAATAGTTATAACTAATGTAGAGGCATCGGTGAGCAATAGATGTGATTTGGTTTTTAACTGGCCACTTGTGTCCCGTAGGATCCCGAGTACTTGATACCTGTTCCTTGACTATTCGCACTATCCGCATGTGGGACATGAATCCCCTTAGCGAGAGCTTGAGTCATATCTTATTTTTTGGGGCCACAAAGTAGTTTGGGGATTTATTACTATCCTGTACTTATGCCATGCTTATGCCATGTTTACTGCTTTATTTACTACTGTCGCTCGTGGAGAGCGTTTACTACTGTACTGTTTTGAAACCCCGTGCCACGTTTTCGCGGTATCAACAAGCCCAGTCACACTTTCAGGTTCCTAGTCGTTTACAGCCGTCGTCACAAACCTCTGGGTCCATCTCGGAACCGGCCAACTTCGTAGCGGGTAGCTTAGTGGGGTGGCCCTCTGAAATATTATATGAATCTTGTGATTACTTTGTCGTGATGCCTTGTTGGGATTTAATTTGGTTTTTCCGAAGTTGATCGTGCGTGTGTTGCTATTTATGCCCCCTGCAGTGTAAAACTTTCTGAAAGCCATGTCAGCGGTTATGGACGACTTGGAGCACAGTATCTCAATCATAGACAACTATAACAAAAGTAGTGCTATAAATATGACTTTGTAATGACTATTAAACAACTTCACTATAATGGAATGGCTAAATAAAATTACCAACAACTGCTAGAATTGGGATGTATCATGCTATATGTATCTGACTAGTAAGTATCACAACTACAATGGAATGGTTGACTAAAAGTGCCCACTTCTTATTATATCAGGATGAATTATGCTATCTATATCTCACTAGTAAGTGCTGGAACTATAACGGAATGAATAAAATTGCCAATTGTGTGAGTTTCCTCAGTATGACTTGTTCGTCTGGTCTTGAACGGGAAATATCAGGATGGATATGTTTGGTGTTAGTATCATGTTAGATCTGAATAGGTCTTTCTTACCCTTCTCTGATAGTCGCCAGTTGTATCGAGTCTCTATAGGTTGTTTAGCGCATGCTGCGCTACTGCTTCAGTCCACCATACCTATGTAGGCAAGGACCGCCAAATTCTAGGACTCACATGTAATGGCCTTAGTACTGACCGCTCTCTTTTCCTTTGCCCTTTGCCGGCACACCTTTTGTTTAAGCAGGTTTCAGATCGATGTTGTTAGCAAGGTTACCCTTCCGGCTTGTCCGGGACAGGGTTATGGACACCATTGGTTATTCGTCAGGGCTCTTAGCCCAATTTGCATCTTGTCCGTACTCGGACGTTGTATTGTTTTCAAGGTGATTTGGATATTTGTACTGTATATTTGTATTCTTGACTCATAGATTCGTTGTTTTCTATATCTGTTTTGTGGGTTCCATCGTGAACTAATGTGTAATGGTATTACTTTGTTTTCCACCCACACGAAAGTGCTTGGTGGGCACCTTTGAATTGTTTCTATCTGGGTTTGGCGGGAAACGCTAAAACTTGCATAGGGTCCGTGAGAGGTGTTACAGTGGTATCGAGCTCAGCGATTCCGATACCCCTGTCCAGTCGATCTGTAGGATAACCTAGCTAACGGACGATGTAGAGTGTCAAAACTATTTTACAAAATCGGTTGGATAGATCTGATTAGGTATGCTTTTACTCCTTACATCTATGTTGTTCTCTTCTTACCTCTACATATTTTGAATCTGCCCTCTTATCTTTTCTTCGAGTCCAGGAATTCTCGTGTTTGGGTTTCCGTCGTACCTTCAGGGTTTCGCTTCCATCCTCTTGTAACGGTGCTTCGACATCTGGTCTTCATTCTATCTAAGGAAGTATACTCTGTTTACCTTTTAGTGGGCCAAAAATCCACTGAAGTTTTTCTTTGTATCCTCTTGTGTTTTCCAACACGACGACACATCATCTACATCAGATCCGATGACGAGCCTACATCATTCCTTTGTTTCCAAACATCGCTTTTCGAGATCTTTAGTCTAAATTCCGAGATTTAGTTGCATAATTCTTCAATTCGTGTACAGATTAATGCTTTGAGTGCGGGATGGAGTCGCGACCATACCACTACTCTTATCATTCGCTTTTGTACATTGAATGGTGGGTCGATGCAATATTTTGAGACCTTTACCTTCCCGTTTGTTTCTCTGGAGTGTTCTCTGCATGAACGGGAGTAGTGACCCCTTGTTGGTGGTGTCGCCAATTTCAAGATGGAGAAAGAACCCTTGTTAGTGGTGTCGTGAGGATCTACATGAAGCGAGAAGATTCAGATCATCGGGCTTCTTCCCCGTACCATAAGGCGGATCTCGAGGGCGATATCCATTGTTAGTGGTGTCGAATTGTAGTTCCCCGGGTAAAACCACTACCATAAAATTGCCTGTTATTCCTACTTTATGCATCATCATGATTGCATGCATATTATTTGACTAGAACTATTTTATAAGAGCATCTCTTTGTTTTTTAAATAACCCCTCTTTATTTTAAATATAAAACCCTTGGTTCTCCCGGATATTTTATTTGTGTAAACTTTTTACAAAATAATATTTTAAACTAAACAAAAATATAAGATATTTTTGTGGGGTAGACAGTCTAGCCAGCCAGGCCCAAAAGCCCAACCGACTGGACCACCTACTACCCCACTAAACTCAAACCCTAGCTAATCCCTAGTCCCACCCCAACCCCAAACTCCACCCCGCCGCCACCACACACCTAACACACACGCCCCGCCGCAGCAACACAACAAACGCACATCATACGCTACCTCTCACCCCACGTACACCCGACCGGACCCAGTCCACACACTAGACACACTCGCACCTAGACCCACTCCCCATCGCCCCACTCCTCGCCTCATCTCGATTGGCAACCACCATGACCCAGCTTTTCTGCACCCCGTCTCTCGCACACGCGTTGCCGCCTCTGCAAGCTCCCTGCTAGCCGCAGGCCCTCCTTGCCTCTGCTGCCACCAGTGCACCTCCCTCCTAGCCGTGATCATGTGCCTCCGCTGCCTGGAGCCCCTCCCCCCACCTCTGCTCGACCTCGCGACCTCACGCTCGTTTTCTGCACTGCCGCTGCCTCCCGGTTACTCTATCAGCATCGCGTCGCTGTCGACCCTGTCGTGAGTCCTCCTCGGCCCGACGCCTCCTCTCTTCTCTCTGGCCATCCTTTGGCCGACTGTTGCTTGCCATGCTCCATCTCCGTCCATCGCCTAAGCGTCGTTGGCCACGGTCTCCTCAGTGTCGGCCGCCTCAACTCGAGCCCGGGCCGACCTTTGCAGGCACGCCGTCGCCGCCTCTACACCGCTACGGCCTCTCTCCACCAATGCCACTGCCCCTGTGCCCTTCTTCCTCCCCACCGCCATCCGCGAGCGCTCAGCCCTGCCAGCGCCTCTCCGCCGCCGTCGAGCCGCCTCTGCCTCATCTCTGCGGCCTGCTCCTGTTCCCCCTAGGTGCTTCGGTCGATGTCGTTTGTCCCATGTGACCGTTCGTGCCGGTGTCTTCCCCGACCAAGCTCTGTGTCGCCATCTCCCCTTGTCCTGCAGTTACCTGTGACCCCGAGGTTTTCCTAAATGCTCCCGGTGCCTCCAGCCAACACATCATCCCTGAACATTATGGTTCACTACTACTCTCTGGTCCCTTTTTTTGGTGATGCCGTGGAAGATTTTTGATGTGTAGTGAATAGTGTTGTTGGTATGGGCATGTATCTGTGCCTATGTGATACCTCCCTGGTAACAAGTGTAGGGTTCGTAGCATAGAAAACAAAAGGTTTCCTACGATGGGAACAACTATGTACCAAGATCTATCTACTAGATACAAGCAACGGGTGGATATACATCCATATAGAATGTACCCCTGAAGACCGACAAATTTTAACTAGGTTGTACTCATGGATGATGTGGACAAATGATTGCCGATCTCAAGATCGATAAGAAGTCAAGCGCTACAAATCAGCAGCGCATCCGTGCTCGCACACACGTGCAAGCCACCAAGCAACCCCCGCCTCCTTGATCCAATGATGGAGAGGAAGCAACAACTCTTTCTTGCCAAAAATCCATCGGGAACATGTATCTCGCTAGTTCGAGACCATGGGGAATAAACTAGAGGGGGAGAGAGATCCTTCACGAGGAGGTGTGAGTGTGAGAGAGGGAGAGGGGGGCTTTATATAGGAGGGAGGGGGGCACCCCAAGGGTGTGGCTGGCGCATGGGGGCTGCCCTTCCCTCCTCCATTCATGTGGGTGGAGCTCCACTCACAAAATAGCCCCTTCATTTCTCCACTCAAAATCCCACTCAAAATTCCCATTAAATTTCCACCAAATTCAATGCAATCTCTCTTTAAATAAAACTCCTTTTATTTATTCAGAATTTTGTCAATTACTTTAATGGACAAACATTCACATATAAACCCTTGCTAGTATTTCATTTCACATGCAGAAACACTTTCAGCAATTTCACCCGAAACTGTTCCGATGTCTAGTGAAATAAATTCCTGCACTTTGTAAATCTTTTCGACATGAAACTATTTGTTCCAAATGGTGTCGATGTCTCTTAAGTGTGTCACCCTATGGTTCGCGAATAATGCGGACATGATCGAGACCCCTCTCGGATCAATAATCAGAAGCGGGACCTGGAGATCCATACTGACTCCCACACATTCAACGATGACTTTCTTGTGACCGTGAGAACCTTTTACACTAGAATATTAATCCCTTTGACTTGCAATATATTACATGTCCGAGATTCGATCATCGGTATCTTCATACCTAGTTTGATCTCGTTACTGACATGTACTCTTTTCTCGTTCCCGTGATATAACATTCTAGTGATCAAATCACTTGCTTGCAAGCTAACCAATGTGATATCACCGAGAGGGCCCAGAGTATATCTATCCGTCATCGGGATGAACAAATTACACTCTTGATCCATGGGCCTCAACATAACACTTTAGTAGAACTTAACCCATCTTTATAATCACCCTGTTACGGTGTGATGTTTGATGTTATAAGGATAATCTTCCAGTATTAGTGATTGACATGATCTCATGGTCCAAGGATTAGGATTACTTCGTATGATGTTATAGCAATATAAACTCAATGACTTTGATCGTGATGCTATACTTCAGACGAATGTTCATCAGACCATTGCAATAATGTTGTGACCTCGTTATTAACAACATCCAATGTCTATGATCAGGAAACCTTGATCATCTTGTTAATCAACAAGCTAGTTTATAAGAGAGGTATAACTAGGTACTTTCTGTTTGTTTATTAAACACACATGTATTAATTTTTCCGTAATAATACAATTATAGCATGCAAAATAAACATCTATCATTTACTTGGAATATACATAATAACAACTTTATTATTGCCTCTCAGGGCATATTCCCTTAAGACTCCCACTTGCACTAGAGACAATAATCTAGTTACATAGTGATAAATCTAACACCCATGGAGTTGTGGTGTTGATCATGTTTTGATCTAGGGAGAGTTTTAGTCAACGGATCTACTACATTGAGATCCGTGTGTACTTTATAAATCTTTATATCTCCATACTTGACATGCTCGTGGATGGAGTGAAACCGGCATTTAACATGCTTGGAATTCTTATGAGACCTTGGTTTTTTGGCATTGGCTATGGCTCCATGGTTGTCACAATAGATCACCATTGGGTCCAACATGCTAGCAACCACACCTAGTTCGGTTATGAATTCCTTCATCCAAACTACTTCCTGAGCCGCTTCAGAAGCAACATCATATTCGGCCTCCATTGTTGATCCCACCACCACGTTTTTTTTGGAACTCCTCCAACTAACCACTCCACCATTCATGAGAAATACGTACCCAGATTGAGACTTAGAGTCATCTAGATCAGTGTCGAAGCTAGCGTCAACATAACACTTAGTGACGATCTCTTCTTCACCTCCGTACATGAGAAACATAGCCTTAGTTCTCCTTAAGTACTTAAGGATATTGTTGACCGCTATCCAGTGTCCTGATCCTGGATCAAATTGGTATCTTCTAGTCAAACTAATAGCGTGTACCACATCCGGTCTTGTACATAGCATGGCATACATTATAGAGCCTATGGCTGAAGCATAGGGTACTTTGTCCATTATCTCTATTTCTTCCGCCGTAGCCGGAATATGAGTCATACTCAATGTTTTGCCTTGCAACATAGGTAAGAACCCTTTCTTACTTCCATCCATTTTAAACTTCTTTAAAATCTTATCAAGGTATGTACTTTGTGATAGCCCTATTAGGTGCCTAGATCTATCCCTATAGACCTTTATGCCTAATATGTATGACGCTTCACCTAGGTCCTTCATTGAAAATTTTCTTTTTAGATAACTTTTAACACGGTTTAAAAGATCTATATCATTTCCGATCAGTAATATGTCATCCACATATAATATCAGAAATGCCACATCGCTCCCACTCACTTTCTTGTAAATACAAGCCTCTCCATAAGTTTGAATAAATCCAAACTCTTTGATCACCTCATCAAAGCGGAGATTCCAACTCCGGGATGCTTGCTTCGGTCCATAGATGGATCGCTGAAGCTTGCATACCTTGTCAGCATCCTTAGGATTGACAAAACCCTTTGGTTGTACCATGTACAACTCTTCTTCAATGTTGCCATTGAGGAACACAGTTTTGACATCCATCTGCCATATCTCATAGTCGAAATATGCAGCAATTGCTAACATAATCCTAACTGACTTTAGCATCGCTATGGGAGAGAATGTCTCATCATAGTCAACTCCTTGAATTTGTCGAAACCCTTTTGCGACAAGTAGAGCTTTATAGATGGTTATGTTACCATCAACATCAGCTTTCCTTTTGAAAATCCATTTATTCTCCAAGGCCTTTCGACCGTGAGGTAATTCCACCAAGGTCCAAATCTGGTTTTCATACATGGATTCCATCTCGCATTTCATGGCTTCTAGCCATTTGTTGGAATCCGGGCTCATCATCACTTCTTCATACGTCGCAGGGTCATCAATTTCATCGACCATGAAATTCATCACAAGATTTCCTATAGCTCGGGAGCTGCACGTGTCCAGCTAGACATGCGAGGTTTGGTACTATTATCTTTCGAAGCTTCATGATCGTTATAATTATTTCCCTCTTCATTTGGTGAAGTCAACTCCGGAACGGCTTCCGACACTGCGCTACTCACCATATTATGAAAAGAAGGTTCAACAACCTCTTCGATTTCTACCTTTCGACAAAACACACCTTTTGCGAGAAACTCTTTCTCTAGAAAGGATCCATTCTTGGCAATGAAAACCTTGCCCTCAGATCTGTGATAGAGGAATAGCCAATAGTTTCCTTAGGGTATCTTATGAAGACGCATTTTTCCGCTTTGGGTTCGATTTTATCCAGTTGAAGTTTCTTCACATAAACATCGCATCCCCAAACTTTAAGAAATGACACCTTAGGTTTGTTTCCAAACAACAATTCATACAGTGTCTTTTCAACGGATTTAGATGGTGCCCGATTTAAAGTGAATGCAGCAGTTTCTATTGCATAACCCCGAAATGACAGTGGCAAGTCTGTTAGAGACATCATAGATTGAACCAAATCTAGTAAAGTACAATTTCGACGTTCCGACACACCATTTCGCTATGTTGTTCCGATAGGCGTGAGTTGTGAAACTATTCCACACTCTTTCATATGTGTTCTAAACTCGTAACTTAGATACTCACCTCCACGGTCAGACCGTAGAAATTTGATCTTTCTATTACGATGATTTTCCACTTCATTATGAAATTCCTTGAACTTCTCAAAAGTTTCCGACTTGTGTTTCATTAAGTAGATATAACCGTATCTACTCAAATCATCCATGAAAATAACAAAATAACGATATCCACCTCGCGCCGACACACTCATTGGACCACACACATTAGAGTTTATGATTTCCAATAAATCTGTCGCCCCTTCCATTGAACCGGAAAACGACGTCCTAGTCATCTTTCCCATAAGGCATGGCTCACATGTATCAAATGATTCGAAATCAAGTGATTCCAAAAGTCCATCTGAATGGAGCTTCTTCATGCGTTTAACGCCAATATGACCTAGACGGCAGTGCCACATATATGCGGATATATCATCATTAAGTTTAATCCTTTTAGCATCAACATTATGAATATGTGTAACACTATTATCGAGATCCAACAGAAATAAACCATTCATCACCGGTGCATGACCATAAAAGATATCATTCATATAAATCGAACAACCATTGTTTTCGGATTTAAATGAATAAACACTGCGCATCAAACATGATCCGGATACAATGTTCATGCTCAGTGCAGGCACCAAATAACAATTATTCAGTTTTATAACTAATCCCGATGGTAAGTGGAGAGGTAGCGTTCCAACGGAGATCACATCAAACCTTGATCCGTTGCCGACACGCATCTTGACCTCACCCCTTGATAGCGGTCGCTTGTTCCGTAGAGCCTGATTCGAGTTACAAATATTATCAACTGATCCGGTATCAAATACCCAGGTGCTACTATGAGTACTATCCAAGTACATATCAATAACATGTATATCAAATATACCTTTATTTTCCTGGTCGGCCTTCTTGTTTGCCAAATACTTAGGGCAGTTGCGCTTCCAGTGGCCAGTGCCCTTGCAATAATAGCACTCAGTATCAGACTTAGGGCCAACTCGGAATTTCTTTTCAGGTATGGCAATCGATTTGCTGCCCTTATTTCCCTTTTGTTTACCCTTCCTGTCTTTCTTGAAACCGATGGTCTTATTGATCATCAACACTTGATCTTCCTTCTTGATCTCCACCTCTGCAGTCTTAAGCATTGACAAAAGCTCGGGGAGAGAGTTCTTCATGCCCTGCATGTTATATTTCATCATGAAGCTCTTGTAGCTAGGTGGTAGAGATTGGTGAACACGATGTATGCCTAAGTCAATGGGAATCGATATTCCCAAGGACACAAGCTTATCGTCGTACCCTGGCATTTTGAGTACATGATCACTAACGGAGATGTTCTCTTCCATCATGCAGCTAAAGAACTTTTCTGAAGCATTATAACTCTCTACAACAACATGAGTGTCAAAAATCATTTTCAGCTCACCCATGGTATGAAAGGCATTGCCATTTTCGAAACGCTTTCGAAGTACTGGCTCTAGCCCATACAATATTCCGCAATGAACTAAGTTGTGGTCCTCCTGATGAGTCAAAAAGACGTTCTTTTCTTTGTCAGGGGTATCATCAAGTGGTGGGGGGCCTAGCGGTGCTTCTAGAACATATTGCTTTTGTGCAGCAGAGAGGAGAATCCTCAAACAAAGCCCAGTCGGTAAAGTTGCTACCATTTGTTGCAAGTTTCTCTTTCTCCATGAACACATTGAAATTAAAAGAAGGTGGTGCCATCTACAACAGAATTTGTAAAGTTTAGACTAAGTTTATGATAGATAGAGTTCAACTAATCCAAATTAAGAATGAACTCCCACTCAAAAACGACATCCCTCGTGTCTTTTTGGTGATTACATGAATCAAATCCACTACACCAAGTCCGATCATCACGTGAGTCGGTGTAGCTTCAAAGGCGAGCATATATATGGGCATCATATCTACATATGACTCATGCTTAACCTTTTGGTCCGTGTTTCGGGGCCATGTCTGTACATACTAGGCTCGCCAAGTAAGAACCTTAGTATTCGCGTGTGTAAAACTGTCTTACACCCGAAATATGATCGTGGATCCAAGAACACCTGATCATCACGTGATGTCTTGGAGCGGCGAAACATAATTCGGTGCATACTTAAGGGAGAACACATTTTTATCTTGATATATAAATGAGGGATCATCTTATTATGCTAATAAAATGCCAAACGAGCAATATAAGATGAAACAAACATCATATGTGAAAAGTGAAATGATATGGTTCTTGCACTTGATCATCATCATGTGCATCGTGTTATGATCTTCATCATTCCTTTATGTGTAAGGCCAAGGTCTATGGAACTTACACGTTGTGTGTGTTGTAAGAGTATCGACTTATACTTTTACTTACAACATCACCATATCATGACACTAGCCCAGCAACAATCTAAACTAGACACTTCTAATTTATCCATTGCAAGTTTTACGTGGCTTAGGGATTTCGAAGATACAACCGTTCTTACCTACGAACATGGAACCACAACGAGGATAACCAAATTATCAACAACTCATTGTAAATTAGATATTGACTATAGTAGGAGAGACAGACACCTGCTAGCCACTTATGCAAAACTAGTTGCATGTCAAGCGTGGAACAGGTCTCATGTGCGAGGGCATGTAAAGTTTGTCCGGGCAGCTTCATCCCACTATGCCACAAATATCCAAAGTACAACCAAGAAGCAATAACATGATCATCATTGCCCACATACTCATATGTGTACTACCCGTGCAAAGCATCTACACATATATCCGGCTCTGATACCACTATAGGGTTTGCAGCATAGAAAACAAAAAATTTCCTACGATGGGAACAACTATGTACCAAGATCTATCTACTAGATACAAGAAACAGGTGGATATACATCCATAGAGAATGTACCCTTGAAGACCGACAAATTTTAACTAGGTTGTACTCATGGATGATGTAGACAAATGCTTGCTAGTCTCAAGATCGAGAAGAAGTCCAGTGTCGCAAATCAGCAGCGCATCCGTGCTCGCACACACGTCCAAGCCACCGAGCAACCTCCTCCTCCTCGCTCCAGAGATGCAGAGGAAGCAATAACTCTTTCTTGCCTAAAAGCCACTGGGAACATGTATCTCGCTAGTCCGATACCATGGGGAATAAACTAGAGGGGGAGAGAGATCCTTCACGAGGAGGTGTGAGTGTGAGAGAGGGAGAGGGGTCTTTATATAGGAGGGAGGGGCACCCCAAGGGGGTGGCCGGCGCATGGGGGCTGACCCCTCCCCTCCTCCATTCATGTGGGTGGAGCTCCCACTCACAAAATAGCCCCTTCATTTATCCTCTCAAAATCCCACTCAAAATTCCCATTAAATTTCCACCAAATTCAATGCAATCTCTCTTTAAATAAAACTCCTTTTATTTATTCAGAATTTTGTCAATTACTTTAATGGACAAACATTCACATATAACCCCTTGCTAGTATTTCATATCACATGCAGAAACACTTTCAGCAATTTCACCCGAAACAGTTCCGGTGTCTAGTGAAATAAACTCCTGCGCTTTGTAAATCTTTTCGACATGAAACTATTTGTTCCAAATGGTGTTGATATTTCTTATATGTGTAACCCTACGGTTCGAAAATAATGCGGGCATGATCGAGACCCCTCTCGGATCAATAATCAGAAGAGGGACCTGGAGATCCATACTGACTCCCACACATTCAACAATGACTTTCCTGTGATCGTGAGAACCTTTTACGCTAGAATATTAATCCCTTTGTCTCACGATATATTACATGTCCGATATTCGATCATTGGTATCTTCATACCTAGTTTGATCTTGTTACTGACATGTACTCTTTTCTTGTTCCCATGATATAACATTCTAGTGATCAAATCACTTGATTGCAAGCTAACCAATGTGATATCACCGAGTGGGCCTAGAGCATATCTATCTATGATCGGGATAAGCAAATTCCACTCTTGATCCATGGGACTCAACATAACACTTTAGTATAACTGAACCCATCTTTATAATCACCCTGTTATGGTGTGATGTTTGGTGTTATCAAGATACTCTTCCAGTATTAATGATTGACATGATCTCATGGTCAAAGGATTAGGATTACTTCATATGATTTTATAGCAATAAAAACTCAGTGACTTTGATCATAATGCCATACTTCGAATGAATGTTCATCACACCATTCCAATAATGTTGTGACCTCGGTATTAACAACATCCAATGTATATGATCAGGAAACCTTGATCATCTTATTACTCAATGAGCTAGTTTAAAAGAGAGGCATAACTAGGAACAAACACACATGTATTAACATTTCCATATTAATACAATTATAGCATGCAAAATAAACATCTATAATATACTTGTAATATACATAATGACAACTTTATTATTTCCTCTAAGGGCATATTCCCTTCAACGAATGGGTAGTCGAGCCAGAACCCTGGTGCCAATGCTTCGAGAGAAGATCCACACTGACAAGATCCACCCTGATGAAAAATTGGCGTCGCTCCTTGAAGTTTGACACCGACAAAAAGCAGATGACATGAACTCCAACATGGGAATCAGAGGCGACAATGACGGAACCCCAAGATCTCCTTCTGGAATTCGAAGACCCCGAGGACCTTGACCCTAGAATCCGAAGTTTGAGACCGAACCCGAACCATACAAGCCCCCAAGATCTCTGATCAATAAGTGTGACCCCTATCCAAGACCCCTATTTTATAAATGCCATCTATATAAATTGTTGCATATTAAATTGTCATGATTGCATTCTTAACATGTGGTTTTGGGGGCATTAGGCCGATTCACCTCATACTTAAATATGGAGACCATATGCATACTTTTCTAGTCTTATATTGGCCCCATTTAAATTTATGTAGCGAACCGATGCCATGTTTTTCCTTGTTAAAACAACATTTAAAATGCGGGATATCTAAACAACATGAACCACCGAATTATTTGTCGGGACACCGGTTCCGCTTAATATTTCCTAATTGCATCGCACCGTTGCCATGACATACATCATATATGCATAATTCCCCATCTTATGTCTTAGTATTAAATAGTGCATCCCGTGTTTTTTCTAGTGTTTTCTTCTTCACGGATTAGGATGATGATTAGATGAGAGTGTCGACCCGATATTTGGATGAATCTTCGGCAATGATTTTCAAGCGAGAACTCTCCCCCTTTCTACCTATTTTACTTTTATAGTCCTTATTTCCTCCTTTGATATATTGCTATCTGTATTGCGATGCTTTAGTTTTCGTACCCGTGATATTCCCTGCAGGCTCTATAATTTCCTTGAAGAGCGTTTACTACTGTACTATTTTGGAACCCGTGCTATGTTTTCGCGGTATCGACAAGCCCAGTCACACTTTCGGGTTCCCAGTCGTTTACAGCCGTCATCACAAACCTATGGGTCCGTCTCGGAGCCAACCAACTTTATAGCGGGTAGCTTAGAGGGGTGGCCCCCTGAAATATTATATGAATCTTGTGATTATTTTGTCGCGATGCCTCGTTGGGTTTTCATTTGGTTTTTCCGAGGTTGATCGTGCTTGTGTTGCTATATGTGCCACCTATAGGGTAAAACTTTCTGAAAGCCGTGTCCGCGGTTATGGACGACTTGAAGCATAGTATCTCGATCATAGACAACTATAACTAAAGTAGTGCTATATATTTGACTTTCTAATGACTAGTAATCATCTTCACTATAATGGAATGGCTAAATAAAATTAGCAACAACTGCTGGAATTGGGATGCATCATGCTATATGTATCTGACTAGTAAGTATCACAACTATAATGGAATGGTTAACTAAAAGTGCCCACTGCTTATTATATCAGGATGACTTATACTATCTATATGTGACTAGTAAGTGCCGCAACTATAATGGAATGGACAAAATTGCCAACTGTGAGTTTCCTCGGTATGACTTCTTCGTTTGGTCTCGAAGGGCAAATACTATGATGGGTATGTTTGGTGTTAGTATCAGGTTGGATCCGAATAGGTCTTTCTTAGCACCCTCTGATAGTCACCAGCTGTATCGAGTTTCTATAGGTTGTTTAGCACATGCTATGCTGCCTCTTCAGTCCACCATACCTATGTAGGAGAGGACCACCGAATTCTAAGACTCGCCATGTACTGGCCTCAGTACTGACCGCTCTCTTTTTGCTTTGCCCTTTGCTAGCACCCCTTTTGTTTAAGCAGGTTTGAAATCGACGTCGTTAGCAGGGTTACCCTTCCGGCTTGGCCTAGGCAGGGTTATGGACGCCATTGGTTATTCTTCAGGGCTCTTAGCACAATTTGCATCTTGTTCATACTCACGCGTTGTATTGTTTTCAAGGTGATTTGGATCTTTGTACTGTATATCTGTATTCTTGACTCATGGAGTCGTTGTTGTATATATCTATTCTGTGGGTTAGATCATGGACTAATGTTTATTGGTTTTAATTCATTTTCCACCCACACAAAATTTCCTGGTGGGCACCTTTGAATCGTTTCTCTGCGGGTTTGGTGGGAATCGCTAAAACTTGCATAGGGCCGATCCGAGGGTGTTACATGCAATCAATGTTTATTCTTGATAATTTACTTGAACCATCTTGTAGTACATCATTGGTACTACCAAATCCCACTCTTTCCCTTGGATAAATCATTCTTGGACCCACTCATCCATGATGGTTTTGTAGTCAAGATACTATCCTTTTTCTGCAAATCATATCATCATGCCTACTTCGGAAGAAGCTCACATCCATATGCTACCTCCCCTTGACCAACTATCCAGATGAACATGATCTAGTAACCATGTTCTATCAATCCATACATCACTTATTTTCAATGGAGATTTGTGCTTCTTAAACCCACATGGTTTATGAGGCATCATGACTCATCTGATATGGCAACCTTATTTTCAACAAAGTTTCCATCACTTCTAAACCACCTCAAATACAACCAAGCCCAACTCTTGGTACATTTATCATCTACATAACTGGGTCTATCCATCCTTCCATCTCTTGTATCAAGGTGAGCCCTGCGCTCACTAATACAACAAGGTTTATGTGGCATAAAAATGTTCCAACCCTAGATCCTCTATCTCTTGCTTTCCTGTAAAATCAAGTTTGATTTTAAAAAAAACATGTTTGAAAATGATGGATACAATATGTTAACATCATCTATCATGATTATAAAGATTCATAAAATTTTGTCCCTTATTATTTTTTCCCGAAAACTATTTAAATCTCTCCTTTTACAAAATTCCCAAAAATTCCTCTATTGAAGAAAATTTGTTTTTCTTCAAATCACCTCCTCAACTAAATACACACTTGGTCATATATACCATATCCAAACTTCCCATCTTAAAAATAAATATATTTGAGATTCTTTATTATTTATTTTTGCCCTTTTCCTTAAATGGCAAAAATGAGAAATATGGTTTAAAAATACTTTCTACCTCAATAAATTCTGAGAAAATTCTTGTCATCGGATTGTCGACAAGTACGCCATAGGGGGTACTGACGGTGTTGAGAAGATGGGGTGTGAGACATCGGATGTTTCGGGAATAGTGAGCATAAGTTTACACAGGTTCAGATCCGACTGTGGTGATCGGATCCTACTCCTGCTAGCAAAACAGTAATATATCGGCGATAGCCGGATGTTATAATGGATTACAAGAGAGGTTCGCCTATGCGAGTAGGTTGTGGTGTTGTGCCCTAAGTGCTCCCATAGGGACGGTTTATATAGTCACCGGGACCTAGGGTTACAGGAGAGACCTATCCGTCTATGTTACAGAGTCGGTAACTAGATACAGCTTGGACTACAAGTAATACTATAGGCCTAAGTCCGTAACTCTTCTGGGCCTTATCGTAGCCGAAAGTGGCTCCTCCTCTTTCTTTGACTGGGCTGCCCATGAAGCAAATCTCTAACCTGTTGGTGGGCAACCCTGGTCAGTGAGTCATGTGGGTATACCCAGAAAGTATATCCCCGACGGTAGCCCCTGGAAGTCTCCAAGATTCAAAGTCGGATAAATCGTCTAGCTTGATGGCTTTTTCGTCTTGAGAATCTTGAAGGGTTCCCAAAAATTCTTCCAATAGTGTAGGATTCCGAGTCATCTAAGTCGGATATGTTTTTTTCTGACCTTAGTCTTTTCCTTGATTATTTTGAAACATGAGCCGGATTTTAAATAGCGGTGTGCTGTTTGACAACTTTTCAATCCAAGTCTTGTCACTAACAAGAGTCCCGTCAACACGACCTATGGTGGGTCCGCGCCCTATGGAACAGATCACTGTTTTAATTCTCACGCGAGAATCGAGGGGGTGGAGGAGTCGTGAGGAAGCCACCTTCCTCTCTCCTATACACGTGGCGCAAATCACGCGGTTTGAACTTGAATCTTGGCGCAGAGGTAAATAAGAGAGAGAGGAAACCCTTCTCTCCTAGATTCATCTCTCCACCGTTTCATTCATTGCCTCCTCGTACTCATCGAGCCCTCCGCAACCATTCTCATATACGCACCGCGAGAAAAAACCCCAATCACCACAATTCTATCATCCTCCCCCGGTGAGATGGTGACACCATCCAGCTCTAGAGAGGTGGCGGTGGGCACGGCGGTGGCGGATGAAAAGAAGATGCGGGGCCTCTGGGTCCCGAGCGTCATGGACAACGCCGAGCTCCAGGTCATGGAGGACGAGGGCTACCTCGTCGCCGGTGCATGGCGGAGTGCCGCTGGAGACGCTACTCCCGCACCGCGCGACGGCGAGCGAGTGCTATTCCGCACGTCGACCGCGGCCTCAGTCTCCCACCATCGGACTTCTTCATCAAGGTGGTCAAATATTACAGAGTGCAACTTCACAATCTTCCTCCCAACTCCCTACTAGAGCTTAGTGCGCACGCAGCTTTGAGCGAGGGGTTTCTTGGCATTAAGCCAAGTCTCACCCTTTTTCGATACTATTATGGTACCCGGAAGAACTCCATCACTGCCGGTGTTCCCTATACCACAGGTACTCTTAGCTTAGTCCTCAGGAGAAACTGAGTCTATCCTAGGATTAATGCTAGAGAGTCAGTTAAATGTTGGGCCGGAACCTTCTTCTACAACAAGGATATTATGGCTCCTGAAAAGACGGAAAGTCTTCTGACCTTCGTCGAAGGTGCCGCTCCCCACCAGGAATCATTGGACGCGGAGGCGCCAGAACTTTCAGATATCTTTATCTTTGCCAAAAGGCGGATTGAGTTTCTGATGAAGCACAAGAGCCTCCATGGATTTGACTTGGTCCACTGCTGGCTGGATCACCGGATCCAGCCTCTGTAGTATCATGGAGATCGCCTCATGCACACGGTTAACGGAGACAAGAAGGATAGCCTGAGGGTCAGCCCGCATCGTATTTCTACGAAGGACTACAATACCCGCATGCATTTTTTGATCAAGGAGAGAGTAGGAAAAAATTCTGAATGTATCCCTGAAGATGTTTATGACTGACCGTCCTCTGACTCCGATAAATATTTCGACTCTACATTTGTGTTTTGTCATTCTTTTCTGTCTTTTTCTCTGACTCTAATTTTACGAACTCTTTTCGACTTTATCAGCTCGATAAGCTCCCCGATTCCGAGTTAGCTCCACTAGAGGGCTATCTTTTAGATGATCTGGATGCGACGGAGGATGATGAGGTGCAAGAAGTTGCTGCCTCTGCTTCCAAGAAGCACAAGGCCAAGGAGGTTGTTGTCACTACTGGAAGCCAAGTGTTGCCAGTAGTTAAAAGGTAAGCACCTTGTCATTATTGTAGTACTTTGTAAATTTCTTTCTTTCCAAACCACACCTGGTATTTGGATTTACGTGTTTAAGAAAAAAATAGTTTTGAAGAGCAAGTTGAAGCCAGATAGAAAGCCGGGCATGCAGCTGCGCTAGCAGAAGCTTGTCATTTCCCCAGTCATGCCTCCTCCAACTCCAAGCAGTGCCCCGACGTCAGCACCATAGGTTTCCGCCTCTCCTGATGCCAGATCTGCCATCCCCTCCACCACCACCACCTCGAAAGCTCTGGTTAGCATTGGTAGCCAGACAACTAACAAGGGTGAACCCGTCAAGGGTAATAATCCCATGGTAATATCAACAGGGAAGATGGATAAAGTGGCCGGCTCTACTGCCTTCGTCCTAAAGCGGAAGAAAAAGGAGGAGATTCTCAAGCTGGCTTAGTCCAGTCTCGAGAAACAAACCCTCACCCCGGAGGTAGCGATCCAGGAGACGGAGGATGTGAAGCTTGTTAACCTCCTGGACCAAGTATTGGTTCGGGATGCAAAATCAAGTCTGGCGAGCTCCCAGCGACGGATGTTCCCTCCCTCTCCTTTGCCGATAAAGTGTTATACAACACTAAACTGGAATTCGAGAAGCTGCATCTATAACATATTGTAAGTTTTTCGGATCTTGTTTGTAGTGTTTATTGTCATATCCTCTAGCCCCATGCATAAAGTCGGATAAACATCATAGCATTGAATCCGAGTTGATGCTTATAGGATGCAAAAGAACGATGTAGTGTAGCCCCCAAGCCTCATGCTATATTTTTGCTTGGTTAAATCTGCAGCCCGAGTATTAGTAGCCATCTGACGGTATTCCGTCTTTAAACTTACAGAAAATTGTATCTTCCAACCAGGAATTGCTCAAGAATATATGTAATAAGCGCAAGGAGATTAAGGCTCTGTGCCTTGAGAATTCAAAGTTGAAAATTGAGAAATATGAAGCAGAAGGTAAACTTTTCTGACTCCCTATTTTTCATTTAGTGATTTCCATAGTCAAACTTTTCTGTTCGACTGATAATTTTCCCTTTGCAAAATTGCTTGGAGAATCCAGCAAGATGGTGGAGCAAGCTGAGAACTTCAAGGTCTTGGAGCTAGAAAATGCTGAACTCCGGGACGAGCTCGAGAAGCTAAAGGCTGAATCGGAGAAATCCGTAAAAGCCATCCTGGAGTCAAGCAACATGGAGATCTCAAGGACTTCGAGAGCTAGAAGGATCTAACCCAGGCCACAGAAGCGGAACCGAGGAGTCTCCGAGAGGAGAATTCTCAGTGGAACCGTTGTGTGATAGTTAAGATTTCCGACTTTCACTCTTACTTAAATTTTCGACTTTCTTTTAGTCAGTTTTGATTTTTGGTTCTTTCCTAGATCCTCTTCACCTTTCCGACTCTTCTTCCGCTAAACCTCCCCTCGAGCACATAAATCTCTTCGAAGATATTCTTTTCGACTTCCGCCAGACTCTTGAAGAGGCTTGCGAGTCAGTTAGACTTTTTGACTTGCACAAAATTCCAGTGCTCGAGGTGACGGACGGATCCAAGGAGATTACAAAGCTCATCGAAGACTAGAAGATATCCTATGCTTGGACCGCTGCGCAGACTTCCCTTACCATGGTGATGATCCACCATAGTGATATGGAGATATGGCACGTCACCAAGGGCATCGCCGACGAGGACGATGAGGGTAACCCGCAAAACATCAAGGCTATCCAGGAATCCTGCGCAGGTTATGCTTGTCGTGTGGCGGAGATGACGAGCTATACAATGCCATTCTTCGAATCCGTCTTTGTGCCTCCCTTGCCCAAAGGGCCAGAAAATAGCCTCGCCGAAGGAGCTTCCGAGTCTCAGGAGCAAGGCGACGATGGCCACTCCAGCGCTCCACAGTCTCCTTCACCACCACCTGAGTCTGCAGCATAAACATCTCTAATGCATTATTCTGAACTTTTCATGCGACATGTAATGATGGGAACAATATTTTTGCTTTTAAATATGTGCCGGTCTGTAAGAACTAATGCTTTACTATCTTTAGCACTTGTTTGTATATATTTTTATGCGTGTGCCCGAAAATTTCTTAAGCACTCTTTTGTGTTTACACTTGTCATTTTATCTCGCTCTCTGCCTTGTCCCTTTCATGAGTCGGCCAACCTTTAGCATGAAAACTTTGCCGAGCAATGGAGATCAATTGCTAAACCAGTTTAAGCTCGAAAAAAAACTGGCTTCCAGTACCAACAATTCATTACTCGGAAGATACCCGCGTCTAAGCAATCAGATAGAAAATGACAGTATAAACAAGAAATTAAATTTTTTACCCTAAGATAACATTTTTTAGATATTCAAAATTCATAACCAGAGCGAACATGAGCATAAAGTACTTTCAAGCATTCTAGGATTTTTTAAAACGACATGCTCATTTGGAAATAAGATGGTAAAAAACTTCTCAAAAATAACTTATGAGGAAACCAATACTTTATTTCACTTTGAACATGTACATATATGATTACAAGGAAATATAATTAAGAGTAGAAGGGACGTAGCTATGCAATATTCCATGGACGGTCTATCTCATCCGGGTCTGTACTACCTCCAGCTGTCTTTCTCTTCCGAGTGTCTGGTCTTTCCTTGATTGGTCTCATATCGGTTAAATAATATGACCCATTATGCAGAACTCTACTGATCATAAAAGGTCCTTCCCAAACCAGGGAAAGTTTGTTCTTTCTTTTTTGCACAAGTCGGAGAACCAAATCGCCTTTCCTGAAAGATCGTTTTTGTACTCTCTGACTATGATACTTGCATAACTTCTGCTGATAGACTATAGATCTCCATTTAGCAATGATGTGAACTTCTTTAGTTATATCAAGATCATCCTGTCGAGAAAGTTCTGCATCTTCTTAGATATACGCTTTGACTCGAGGAGACTGATGAATTAAATCACTTGGAAGAACTTCTTCTGACCGTAGACCAAGAAGAAAGGAGTGTATCCGGTTGACCTATTAGGAGTTGTTAGTAAGATCCATATCATAGACGGTAATTCTTCCGCCCAAGTCCCCGCAGCACGACGAAGTAGTGCCTCGAGACGAGGTCGGAGTCCTTGTAAAATAAGACCGTTAGTTCTTTCAACTTGTCCATTAGCCTGCAGATGCGTGACTGATGCAATATCGAGTTGGATCCCTTGCTACTCATAGAATTCGGCAAGTTCCCCCATGGAAAAGTTGCTCCCGTTGTCAGTAATTATATTGTGCAGATATATGAATCGGATGATCATGTCTTCGACGAACTTTCTGGCTCTAGCAACATCGCAACTTGTTACGGGTTTAGCCTCAATCCACTTTGTAAACTTATCCACCATCACTAGTAGGTGAGTAAATCCACACTTTGATGTACGAAATGACCCTACCATATCAAGCCCCCAGACCGCAAATGGCCATGTGATAGGGATTGTTTGCAGCTGATCAGCAGGAACATGTGCCTGACGGGCGTACTTTTGGCAGCCTTTGCATGATTTGATCAGTTTATCGACATCCACCTTAGTTGTAAGCCAAAATAATCCATGTCTAAAATCTTTTGCCACTAAAGATTTGGCTGCAGCATGGTGACCACACTCGCCTTCGTGGATTTCTCACAAGATTTCCACTCCTTCTTTCGGAGAGATACATCGCTGAAAAACCCTAGAAACACTCCGCTTATAGAGCTCACCATTTATTATTATATAGGATTTTTCTCGTCGGATGATCTGCCGGCTCAAGACTTTGTCTTCGGGTAATTTTCTGTCTATTAGGAAGTCCAAATAGGGTTTTGTCCAGCTGGGAATTACAGCCAGAACTGCTATTAAAGGTGAGCCGAATTTCGTCGGATAATGCTCATTAACTCCAGTGATGGAGAGGGCCTTTAAATGCTCTAAAAAATCGCCATCCGGGACTTGTTTCCATGCAGAGCCTATCCTTGATAAAGCATATGCTTCCTCATTTTTTGCTCGAGGGATGTGTTGAACCTCAAAACCCTCGAACGATTTAGATAATTCATCCACGACAACTTTGTAGGCTGTCATGTGTTTGTTTGCATTGCAGATATTGGATACTTGCTTTGCAACTAAATTCGACTCTACGTGACACATGAGTCTTGTTACGCCAATGTTTTTGTCCATGCGTATTCCATGTAATAATGCTTCATACTCGGCAATATTATTGGTTACCGTGAAGTGTATTTGTAACACATAGAAGAGCTTGTCTCCTTGGGGTGATTGAGCACCATGCCAGCCCCCGAGCCTCCTCGTGCTTTTGATCCGTCAAAATGAAGGGTCCAAAATTCCGAGTCTGGAGGACTTGTATTTTCTGCCGTCTCCATCCAATCAACGATGAAATCGGCTGGTATTTTGGACTTGATTGTTGTACATGGCTTGTACTCAATGTCGAAAGCTGCAAGCTCTATTCACCACTTTGCGACACGTCCTGTGGCGTCGTGATTGTTGATTATATCTCACAGGGGAAAGGTACTCACCACTATGATCTTGTGCTCTTGAAAGTAGTGTCGTATCTTTCTGGATGCGAAGAACACTCCATAGGCTAGCTTTTGATGGTGTGGATACAATTGTTTCAACTCTGTCAGAACCTCACTTAGGTAGTAAGTTAGACGATGCACCTTATGCTCATGGCCTTCTTCCTTGTGCTTCACTACTGTTACCACACTTATGACTTTGTTAGTCGCTACAATGTAAAGTAACATAGGATCCTGAGGCTCTGGTGCTGCGAGGTCTAGTGGATTGAAAGTAGGTCTTTCAAACTTTGTAGGGCAGTATCGGCTTCCTAGGTCCAAACAAATTTGTCAGTTTTCTTCAAGAGTTTGTATAAAGGTGCGACTCTTTCGCAAAGCCGGCTGACGAACCGACTCACTACTACGATGCAACTAGTGAGATGTTGCACGTCCTTCAGGAAAGTCGGCCTGGTAATGTTGAGTATAGCCTTAATTTTGTCCCGGTTCACCTCTATGCCTCTTTCAGACACGATGAAACCTAACAACTTTCTAGATGGAATTCCAAAGAAACACTTCTTCGGATTTAACATCATATTGAATTTTCATATGCTAGCAAATGTTTCCTCCAAGTCGGAAATTAAAGTTTCCTTCTTTTTGGACATAACTACTATGTCATCTACGTATACATGGACATTGCGTCCGATTTGATCGTTAAGACAATGTTGCATAGTACGTTGATATGTTGCTCATGCGTTCTTTAAGCCAAAATGCATAGTTTTGTAGCAGAAGGTTTCGAAAAGAGTGACGAAAGATGTCTTGATTTGATCCGACTTTTTCATCGGTATTTCATGATATCCGGAATATGAGTCGAGAAAACAGAGTAATTCCGACCCTGATGTTGAGTCGATAACTTGATCGAATCTTGGCAAAGGGAACAGGTCTTTTGGACAGGTTTGTTCAAAGCGGTATAATCAACGCACATCCTTAATTCAATAGTGTCCTTTTTTAGGGACGAGTACAGGATTTGCCACCCAATCTGTGTGGATGACCCCTGTTATGAATCCAGCTAATTCTAGTCGGGCTAATTCCTTGGCTATTGCTTTGCGCTTTTCATCACCAAACCTTCGTAGGGACTGTTTGATGGGTTTAGCATTAGGGTACACATTAAGAGAGTGCTTGGCAAATTTCCTAGGTACTCCGGTCATGTCAGAAGGCTGCCATGCAAAGATATCACTATTAGCTTTGAGGAACTCGATGAGCACACTTTCCTATGCACGGTCTAAGCCTACCCCTATGTTCGTCGTCTTGGAGGGATCATCTTCCTTCAGCGATGTTTTATTCATCTCTTCCGACGCCTTGAACTACATGCTTGGGTTCAGCACCTCGTTCTTTGTAGCGGGCATCTCGGACGGATCAATGGTCTTCTTGATCTCCTGGTACTCCTAGGCATGCATCACGGCTTCAGCAAAGGCAGCAGATCCTTCGTCGCACTCTCGCACTTTCTTCGGTTTTCCCAAGATGGTGATGACTCCCTTTGGACCTGGGACGAGCCATGAACGCCCAGTAAGCCGGATGCCCGAAGATGGCGTGGTAAGCACATTTGAACGGTGCCACCTCGAAAGAGAGTTGTTCAGTCCGATAATTATCTCGGGTTCCAAATGTCACGTCTAGTGTGATCTCACCCACAGAATCCGCATGTCTCCTTGGTACAATGCCATGGAAAGTTACACTGTTGTAACTCAACTGGCTCTCGTGGATCTTCATGCAGTGGAGTGTTTTGATGTAAAGGATGTTAATGTTGTTGCCATTTTCCATGAGAGTTTTAGAGAACTCGTAGCCATCAATAAGAGGATTGACGACCAGAGGGTATTTACCTCGATGATGTGTTTTCCTCGGGTGATCTGAGCGGTCAAAGGTGATGGTTACATCCTACCAATCCAGGAATTGGGGGACAGCCGGAACCTTGGCATTGAGCTCATGGAGAACCGCCTTCTTGACCTTAGTCTCCTGAGTCCCAAGTAAGCAAACGTATGTGTCTTTCTTTGTGGTATAATCCTTCTTTCCATCAGACTTGGGCTATGCGGCGTCCGCTTCTTCCATGTCAGAATCTTCCTTGGGCTCCTTGCCTTTCTCGGAATTTTCCTTTCCTTTTCGTCGCTTGGCTCTATAACCAGCGGATTTGTCTTTTTTGATGTCGTCATTGAAACGACACTTGGCATTTGTGTGGGTAGATCGTCTGTTACTATCCAGGTGATGCACACAGGGATTGTTGGCAATGTCGGCCTGGGTATAGGTTTTTCTGGGTTGCTGATCTCTTCTTCCCTGGATTCAGGAAGTTCCACTGCCTCGACCCCGGCCTCCTCCGTGCCCTCCTCGTCCTCCAGATCCGAATGTTGCATTAATAGCTGCATTTTCTAGAGCCACTTTATCTTCTGAGGTGTTCTTGCGCTTCTGAGTTTGCTTCTGCTGCTTGGGCGCATTTGGTTTGGCCGGAATATTCAGCAGTCCTTTTGAATTGTCATCGACATCGGCATATTTTCTCACCATTTCGATCATCTCTCCCAAATCTGTGGCGTGGCCACGCTTCATTCTGTGATGCAAAAGTCCAACTGGGAGTCCTGGAATGAAAGGCTCAATCGCAGTTTGCTCATTTACTCCATCTCAGGAGTTTTTCGTGTCGATCCAGCGTCCGAGGTATTCCCAGTAGGTTTCTTCGGGTCTTTGAGTGCAACGCTGCAAGTCTCCGACTATGCAGGGCCTCCTGTATGTTCCCTCTAAGTTTGAAAAGAACGCACTTTGCATATCATACCATTATGAATTGAATTCTCTAGTAGTTTATTGAGCGATGATCGAGCCGCCTTCCTCAGCATAAGCGGGAGATATCAGGCTACGACTAGGATGTTTCCTCCTTTGGAGATGCAGCAAGCCTGGAAAAAATCTTGAAGCCAAGTATCTAGGCGAGTTGCGCCGTCGTAGGGTTGGATGTGTTTGGCAATACCAAAGTCAACAGAAATTTGGTTTGACAGATGTGTGGGCCAAAGCACTTGGTTCCCACTTATACATCTTCTTCCTCGAACCGCCGTGCTTCTCTGTTTGACTCAATGCGGTGGCGAGTGTCATTTGGCGATAGATATCTGTGCCTTGGAGGCTCGCGATTTTTGCGCGGAGGAGTCGGATTTTTTCTTCTCCTCTCACCATTGCCGCCTCCTCCTCTTCAGCTTCCATGGCTGCGAATCCCTCATGGTTGCTATCTGGAGGCGATGTTGGCCCTGGTGGATTGTTTCTGGATGGGTTACGCCATGGTGGTGGAGCCTCATTATGCTGACTCCACGGTTGGTTTCTTTGGGCTCCGTCCCTGTTGTGGTATTACCGACGAGTATTCCATGGAGGGGTCCTCACAGTGTGTGTTTAGAGACATGCGGTAAGGCGGAAGGTTTGCGGGTACGAGGTGACACATCTTACCCAGGTTCAGATACCACGACGATGGCGAAATCCTACTCCTGCTATAAATCACTATAATGGCAATACGCCGAGTTACAGGGATCGGTTCGCTATGTGCTATATGAGTTGATTTATGCCCTAAAGGATCCTCTAGGTACGGCTTATAAAGACACCAGACCCTAGGGTTATAGGGAAAGTCCTAGACAGACAGGTTATCGAGTCCTACATGGTATACAACTAGTCTAACGTATCTTGTACTCCAAGGCTCCGGGTACGCTGGTGACTCCACCTAGCCTTCCTTCATCCGGCATGGGCCTCCCTTCTGGATCCATCTAACTGGGCCGCCCAACAGGCCATAGGCTCTGCTACCAATTGTGAGCCACTTGGGTTATGACATGCAATGGTGATACCCATTTAGCATATCCCCAAAGTTGAATGCTCCGTCTAGATGGATATCGGCAAATCGTCAAGCAATATCTTGTAGTCCTCCCAAGAACCCTACAATGCTCTCCGTCTTCAACATGTAAGTCGGAGAACTACCGAATCTTCCATCGTACTCTTCTCATAGCCGGACGAGATCCGCCCATGCCAGAATCTTCAAATGGGACTCTTCACCTTCCTATGCCAGTAGAGTGACATAGACCGTAGGTCAGAAACGCCTCATAAATCACACATGCAAAGAACGTAATCATAGCCGTTTTCCCGCGCGAAGGATACGAAAAGTTGGCGGCGGCGGTGGGAACATGGTGAAATTTCCGCGCATGCTCGCACATGCGCTGTGCACGCAACAATTGTTCGATCAACTTGCACGAATCTTGATGTCGAGTACCATATATTATAACCATGGTGATTTTTATCTTTTCATCTCATTCTTCCTTGCATCGTCTTGTTCCTTTAGCCAACATCTCCTCGAGCTCTCCGCGCACACAGAGAAAAAATCCTAGCCTTCTCCAAATCTACAATCATCCCCCACCGCTCCAATGGCTAGCAGCAGCAGCACTCCGTCCATGGCGGCGTCAGGCGAGGCATCGGCCAAGCCAACAGGTTCGGTCCATGTCCCGCCGGAGGGCGTGGTGGTGCCACGCTCCGTGGTGGTGGAATCCACCGGCGGTGAGCATATTCCAGCTGGGCTGGAACCACTGGAGGAGGAAGCTGACTCCCATAAGGGGGAGTGGCGCGGCTCAGACATCACCAGAATGACATCAAGGAGATGCTCACTGAGGGGTACCTCCCAATGACGGAGGGTCTGGTTTGGCGGGCGGCGCCGGCCGGCGAGGTCATCCCTTCCCCTTAGTCGGAGAAAAGGTATACCTCAAAGCCCAACTAGTGCGCGACGTCTCCCTCCCAATCTTTGACTTCTTCATAGAAGTCCTTAGCCACTTCTGGGTTCAACCTCAGAACCTATCTCTGAATAGCATCCTCGCGCTTAGCAATTACGTGGTGCTTTGTGAGGGTTACCTAGGAATTAGGCCTATGCTAGATCTGTTTATTTATTTCTTCACCCTAAAGAGGGAAGCCAGAGTGAACAAGGAGGAGCTTAGGAACTATGGAACCATTAGCTTCAAGATCTGGCCTGGCCGGTGGTTCCCCGACATCGTAGGCCATGAATCTTGCAAGAATTGGCAAAGGATGTATTTCTATGGCCAAGATATCGCTCTGGCTGGCCGAGAAAAAACGTACCAGGACTTTGTCGATGGAGCTTCCCCTGAAGCCCTGACATGGAGATCACAATTGCATGTCTCTAATATGGATAACCCGGGTGGCCCAAAGTTGGTAGCAGAGCCTATGCCCAGCTGGGCGGCCCAGTTACATGGATCCAGAAGTAAGGCCCATGTCGGATAAAGGAAGGATACGGTGGAGTCACCAGCATACCCGGTATACAACTAGTCTAACGTGTCTTGCACTCCAAGGCTCTAGGTACACCGGTGACTCCACCGTAGCCTTCCTTCATCCGGCATGGGCCTCCCTTCTAGATCCATCTAACTGGGCTTCCTAGCAGGCCATAGGCTCTGCTACCAACTGTGAGCCACCCGGGTTATCCGAATTAGAGACATGCAATGGTGATACCCATTTAACATATCCCCAACAGTCCCTACTTGATTCAGGACGATCCGGATCATCTCTTTGTACGGAATTACCATCCAGTAGACTTGGTGGTGGCATTCTAAGCCGATCCCATTCTTGCTGGCAGCGCACTTCTGGGTCTTCTCTGTGGCGGTTGTTCTGCCAATGATGGCCCTGATGAGGTACCATTTCCCTGATGGCATCTTCGGACGCAGTCAGAAAACTCTCGCCCAATCACATGTGGGCCTGCGATGATGACCGTTTGATCCGGTCCTTAAATTTTCTTCTTCTCCTCGGGGACGATAGCGTTGATCCGTATCCCTGCGGGGTGTTTCATCAGCTCTTTGGTCAACGCCAGTGTGGCAAAATTCCGACTTTGAGGCTAGCTGGCCACTGAATGACGTGGCCGTCTTCTATTGTTTCAATCCTTTGCATTGCTGGACTTGCTCGAGAGACGTGTTATAGGCGAGGATAGCCCGAGCCGCTGCAGTGTTCTCCAATGGCGTGCTATAGACTTGGGTCTTCTCTCTAGATTTGTCGTCTAGATCTCTGTGAATATCCGGGTTCCTATTAGCAAGAATCGGACATCCCCTTGTATTCTTTGGTAGTCGCTTGAAATCTGACTAGTATTTGGCAGGATCGCTGTCTAACAGTTGTTTGAGCTCGACGATGCGCGCAGCCTCCTCGAGTAAAAACAAGTGATGCTTTCCCGGGTCCTCAGCCCTTTTCTCCAGCGCATCCGGAGTAAGATCCAAAGCTGTTGGGATTGGTATCAAGAGAGCATCTCTGTCAATTTCATGTGCACCCTTGGTGACAACATGTCCATCCACAGGAGGGTCGATCAGCGTGGGATTAATAGGATCTTTGTCATGATTCTCCATCTCGATTTCTTCAACTTTTTCTTTGTTGGTTTCCTTGACGTCCGGTTCTGCCGGTGTCGGATTTTTGTTCTTCTTCTTCTTTCCCAGTAGCCTTATCGTGCGTACCGGTGGCAAAGATGGCTTTCGGTCTGGTACCGAGAGATAAACTTTCATCGGTACTTTATGTAGTAGTTGGCTTCTGGACCTCGGATGAATCTCCGGTGTCCATGTCATCTTGCGAGGTGTAGTCTTCATCTATGCTATCGTACAGACACGGAGGGGTCTCTGGCTCACCTTGTGCTGGTTTGGAGGCGTATTCTTCTTTGTATTCCTCCATCTCCTTCTCAAAGTCTCGAAGTTCCTACGACTTTATTGACTCCTGAGGGGAACCAGGTAAGTCGGCGTTTTCGTCGATTGCATCGAGAACTAAATCATTTCCGGCTCCAGCATCGACAGAGTTGGATCCAGATCTCATGTGGTATAAGAAGCAGTGCTTCTTCTTGTTCATGTTCTGAAGGTAGCGGCACAGCTGATCTCAATGCTTTCCTTGATATCGGTGATTGATTCATAATCGATGTAAGGTCATTTCGTCATCTTCTTTATCTTGTGCCTCAAGAGTGTTTTTTCTGCTACGACATCGGTAGGACCGGATCCGAAGCGGATATACTCCTCATCCGTGTATCCGATCTCAACAGGGAGATCAGATCCAGATTTTTCTTCCACCACTTCTTCCACTACAGGAGAGGGCTAGGTTGGTTTGGGTTTTTTGGGGATCTTGAACTCTTCCGCCTCTATGGAAAGAGAAGATCCGGATTTTTCTTCCGCCATGGTCATCACCTCAAGGGTGGGTTGGGCAGGTTTGACAAAACCGAGGTAGATATCGATCTTGCTGATAGACATGATCGTGTAGGTTGTCACGGGCTTGCTAGCCGAAATCCAAGTCTCGTCAAGAAGAACGAGAGGGGCATCACTGGCATAGGCCACGCGACCCATGGCCATTGTTTTGTTGATTCCTGCATGCGTAGATTTCTCCTGGAACGAAGCTCCAAAAGTCACCCGCCCCATAGTGGGCGCCAACTGTCATCGGATTGTGGAAAAGTACGCCATAGGAGTTCCTGACAGTGTTGAGAAGATGGGGTGTGAGACGTCGGATGTTCCGGGAACAGTGAGCACAAGTTTACCTAGGTTTAGATCCGACTGCAGTGATCAGATCCTAATCCTGTTAGCAACCCAGTAATATATTGGCGATAGCCGGATGTTACAATGGATTACAATAGAGGTTCGCCTGTACGAGTAGGTTGTGGTGTTGGGCCCTAAAGGCTCCCATAGGGACGGTTTATATAGTCACCGGGACCTAGGGTTACAGGAGAGACCTATCCGGCTATGTTACAGAGTCGGTAATTAGATACAGCTTGGACTACAAGTAATACTGCAGGCCTAAGTCAGTAACTCTTATGGTCCTTATCATAGCCGAAAGTGGCTCCTTCTCTTTCTTCAACTGGGCCGCCTGTGAAGCAAAGCTCTAACCCGTTGGTGGGCCACCCTGGTTAGTGAGTCCTATGGGTATACCCGGAAAGTATATCCCCAACAAATCTCCAATGTTTGAATTGATGTTTAGGACCATCTCAAAACAAAAAAAACCCACTTCGCCAATTCTAAAATCTCAAACAAACTCAATAAAACAGATTCAACAGTTTTAGAATAAGTGATATAAAAAGGTTAAAAAATCATCCAATAAATCCCACATAATTCTAGGGAGTGTATCCTAACCCTATATATATACCAGCACCAATGACTCATCTTGACAAGAGGAGAAATCAAGATATTCTTCATCATCAATATGGCCAAACATTGTTTATGATCAAAATCATGGACTAAACTCCATCCAAACCTCTCCCAAACTTGCCCAGCACATCTCCATAGAAACCACACACACCCTATGGTCTACTAGCCCCTCTAGCATCACTATAGCAGCACACATCCACTTGTCCTTTGTGTTTGGATGGGGGAGAGACCAAGGATCTTGCATATCTTACTTATTCAATTTCCTGCAACAGCTCTCCCCTTGTCTCTATGACCTAATTCACGACTCCACAACCCATCCATGTACCAGCATCACCCCTAGTGGCCATTCCTCGACTCCCTCTCTTGGCCATGTCCAAATGGACTAAACCCACCATAGACCACCCTCCCTTTGGTTTTTAAGCCCCCAGGCACCTCGAGGCACTCGTCCACCACTCATTCACTCCTCTCCAGCCCACTGTGCTCCCTGAAACCTTCCTACCGAGCCCCTGCCTCGCAAGGTCCTAGAAAAGGAGAGATCTCCATGTTCGGCTTCTTTCAAAATCCCGAGCTGGTGGTCACCCCCTTGCCCCTATACCTCCTCTAACCACATGCATGAACTTTGCTAGTTCTTACCTAACCCCACCCCTTCTTCTGACTCCCCATAGCTACAGGTACCTAGTCTGGCGAGCCCCGAAAATAGCACCATCGCTCATCTTCGTGTGAACCCTCTACGGCCACCAAGGAACTCCGTTCCTCCCACCGTCCGCTTCGTAGCGACCTTCGCACCTACCCTGCACCATCTCCATCAACATGCAGTGCACTAGAGAGAGCACCGGCGAGCACCGAAGCAACCGTCACCGACGCATATTCGCACGATGCCATCTGACACCAAACCCCGCCTTGCTAACCCTCGGCAAAGTTGCCGCGACACTACACATTCGTTCTACCACTTCTCTGTCGACCTACATGCCTCTGGTGAGCCCCCTTCCACCCCCGACAACCTAGGGTTCCACCGCCATGGATGTTTCTTTTCCAGAAGGAAGACGAGCCCGCGTCGTCGATCTCACATTAAGCCAACAACCTAGATCGGCATATACTATTTCGGCACCCTTGCTCCATTGACGACGAAGGCCCCCTAGCTGATTCAAGTGGGAGATCTCGCATCCCCCATGCACTCTAGTGGTGGTGTTGGGCCGGCCTAGCCCCGTTCCGGCCCGCCTTCCCTTTATATTTTTCTTTTTCCTTGCAGATCTGTTTATGCTGGTTGGTTTAAATAAAAATACAAATTTAAAACCAATTTAACTGGCTAGATCTAATTTTTTCCTAATACCTACATGTGTTCTCTAACAAGAAGTTCAAACCAATTGACCAAAATAATCTCCCCTATATTCTTGAAATTAACCAACTAAATAGTTCATCTATACAAATTATCTTCCTTAATAGGTTTAATATTCCCAAATGGGGTAGAACAAATTTCATCTGATAGGTGCTAATTGTACCCATCTCATAGCATTGGTCTCATGCCAAGTGGAACAATATTTTGACTGTAGTAAAAATAATAAAAACAACCCTAATCTTCCTTTAGAAATTTCCCTAGGCTAAACAAAAATTTATATTAACCCAATTCCAACTCTGAGAACTTACGACTCCTAATACATGTCAATCCACATAAGCTCATATTTTATTAAGATCTAGTTGACTTATTGTGAATTAAACTGTTATGTGCATAGTTAATTCAACAATAAAATCACTACATAAGTTTTGTAGGTCGAAATAGAGTTATTCCAATTTTTAGATAAATTTATTTCAAATACGTAGCATGTGTCCCTGGAATCACATCAATATACCTTGTAAATTTAATCTGGTGAAAACGACAAATGTCTACTAGAACTGACTTTGGGGTTTTCCTGAGGGCATCCTGGTAAATATTTTGAAGTGAATCCAACTCTCAGTGAATCAGTCCATCAAACCATACTTAACCATCCAGGAAATAATTTTTGGAGCTACAGAACGTTTCTGGTGAATTATTTCCTAAAACTAGAGTTTTTATCACTAGAAAAATCATAGAAAATCAAAGGAAATTGATAAAATAGTGAAACCACTTTTGTTGGTTTCATTTTATCAATACCTATCTAATGATATCATTTTTGCATATTTATATATATAGAACTTTACCTTGGATTAAAACCCCTTAAATAGGTAGTTTTGGCCTCTAAAATCTTAATAGTAATTCCACAAATGCAACTAAAATAAAATCAATTGCTTTAGTCCAAATTGTTCAAAACCTACTGAAGTAAATAATGTGTTGTATCTTTTATTGCGGTGTGTATTGATGCTTGTATTCCTTTTATTGAATGTGGTATTGTTTGTTTGCATGTATGCTCGATAACGACGATAGTTGCCATTGTGTGACGATGAGAAGAAGGAAGCATCAGTTTATTCTTATTCTTATTATTGCTATTGGTATTCTGGTATTCTAAATAATTCAAGGACATCTCGCTGGTCACAGGCAAACCACCTTCTTGCTCATAAGCCCTTGTCCTACTTTGGTACTTATGCAAATTTTATCTAAATTTATACAAAGTGCATTGGTTTACTGTTTAAATGTTTTATACCTGGTAGTGGCTTGGATCCTCCAAACCATTACACAAGTGTACTACTAAGTACAACCCCCTTGATGACACCTACTTGTCCCTAGTATAGTAGATGGTGTATAACACCATACCCCCTTTGGAGACCCCGTTTTAGCCGAAGCAAAACTATAGGATGGGAAGACCCCAGAAAAGTTTTACAAAAATGTTTCATGGCAAAACCTTGGTGAGGTTTGACCTACCAAGAGATTTTCGAGAAATGAAAAAGGCTTTATTTTACAAAAATGTTGGACGAAAGATGGAGGAAAAATGTTTACAAAAACGCACCCGGTTCTTTGCAGTTTTGCTAGAACAATTAACCCGTGCAACCACATTACTTTGGAATGGGATAGGGCTAGATTTGAAGTTTACTACTCTAGTATGGGAATTCTCACTACTACTTATAAGGGATCATCTCCCTCGAATGTCGGGGTTCCTTTACATAAAGGGTCAACTATGGGAAGGTCACCTGGAGGAATTGTGAACTGCCCTCGGGAGCAGTCGGGCGATACTATGAGCCCCTCATTGAAGGCTTCCCTTCTCGAAGAGTCAGAAGGCACTCTGGTTAGTCCATGGATCCAGATGTCCCGGTGTTGAGGGGAACAACTCATAGGGTAGGGCCTATACTAGAGTGGCATCCGAAGAGTCTTGAACGGTTACTCAGCCCACGATATATGTAGATCAGGGTAGGGTACCCATATTGCATGGGTAAAGTGTAGAACCTCTGCAGAGTGTAAATCTATTCGAATAGTTGTGTCCACGGTCATGGACGGTTGTGAAGGTTGCTGTATAGAGGTGCTGGTTTTGATTACAAAAAGGACTTCGAAAAAGCAATGGCTTTGGAAATGATTTGACCATGGGATGGTCGTAAAGGAAGGAAAGGAGTTTGGTCATGGGATGACCGGAAGGAAGAAACGAATGGGTGACCCAATCCTGGTGTTTTCTAAAACTTTTCAAAAAGACTTTCCAAATGTTTTACAAAAGTTTTCAACAAAGATATAGACATGCTATATCTACAAGAGAAACTAGTTTATTAAAGAACCTCTTATAGAGCCCTGCTACTACCACAACTACATTGCATATCCTTTATTTTTGTTCTTTTAAGGTGGTTTGTGAGTACATTCAAAGTACTCACTGGCATTGCCCCTGGTTATTTACTTGGCCAGAATTTCAGGAGCACGAGGAACGATGGATATTGCTGACATCTATGCGAGCTAGGACGTCTTCCTAGTCAGTCGCATGTAGGTTAGGGCTTGACATGGGCTCTGCGAATGAAGACTTCCGCTACTCATGATTGTAATCGCCATAATGGCAACAATGTAGGTTTTGTACTCGTTACTTTATGGATGTTGTAATGATACTCGTTGGTTATGCTCACCGGCTCACTAATCATTGGAACGTGATTACAGGCATAACAGGGATTCCCGGACCATAAATCCGAGGTCCCACAAGCCAATCCAAAGACAAGATGAGAACCCTCAACAAGTTGATCAGGCAGAAAGCTCTAGGAAGGATGAGGCAGCCTCTCCACTTACTGGATTTTCTAGCTCTGGTGTAGATGCTCCCTCTGGGGACTCTACACAAGATCATCTCAATCAATTTCATAAGGCAGAACCATACAATCAACCATAAGATCATCTTAGTGCCTTTCTAGGATTATACCTAATCAAGACCAAGGTCAACCTATGTCTCACGATGATGAGAATGATCCCAGTGATGATCATGCTCAAGATGATGGTCAAGACGAGGACCAAAATGATGAAGATATCCCCACAAGAAACAATAAGGAGATCAAAACTCGTCGCAAAACTATAGTAGATAGAATGTTGGAAATAAGAGACGACACTCTTGAGAATGTTCTTTGCGATCTAAGGAGTGGAATGTCCACTCGAGCTCAATTGAAGCATTTTAGTGATCGTCAAGCACACATATCCATGGTGGAGCCAAAGAAAGTGTGGGAAGCTATGGAAGATTTAGACTGGTTAGAAGCAATGCATAAAGAGCTCAACCACTTTGAGAGAAACAAAGTATGGAAGTTATTTGAAAATCCTAAAGATTTCCGCAATGTTATTGGCACTAAGTGGATATTCAAGAACAAGCAACATGGACATGATATTGTTGTAAGGAATAAGGCAAAATTGGTATCTCAAGGGTTCTCTCAAATTGAAGGCATTGATTATGGAGAGACATATTGTAACACCCTCGCCTGATAAGGCTGAGTTCATGTGTATAGTGCCAATCCCTGGATTGGTTCACTGGCACACACAGTACAAAATGATACCAAATATAACTGTGCATCATAAATACAACGAATATGATCCAGAATTTACATTATTTATTCAAGTACACAGGGGAAAACGAATACAAGGTAGATCTTCATCCTTCAAATGTGCCACAGGCGAACAATTGTTGAGTGGAGTCTCACGACCTATGATCGATCACTAAGATACGATATAACCTGCAACATAAAACATTGCAGCCACGAATGGTCAATACATTAAATGTCTGGCAAGTAGGCTAAAGTGGTTAACAACAGATCTATCAACTACATGCTTATTTGGCCAAGTGGAGTTCAGGCTCATTTGCATAAATCAACAGTTTTATCCTAACATTTGTAACAAAGTAGTTTTCCAATACGATAAATAGGACACTCTGGTTCACTCCCAGGTGCTCCTACCCAATTATGTTCACCCAACAAGTTTTAAGTAATTAAGAAATAAGGATGAGTGAGAAATATCATAGCATCAATATCAGGTCACTCAAATCGTCCATAACCGGGGATACGGCTAAGTACTTAGTTTAGACACCCTGCAGGGGTTTGTACACTTTACCCATGTGACCTGGCCAACCCAGCTCGGACCACCACACTCATATTGTGTGATGATAGGGAGAAGTCCAAGACGAGAAAATTCGGGGAGAGCTTCCCAAACCCATCCACGCACCGTACCAACCTACACTATTCTACATCTCTGGCTACGTAGGGTTCGGGTCGCCACAACATACTAAGTCCAGCCAACCGCCCATTTCATTATTGGCACATGGTTGCACACGAAAGCTACCAAACAAAGAAACCAATCCTTTCTCAGTGTCCTGGGCGGCATTCCCCACCATAATCCACACTCGATGACCCAATCAATGTCATTCCACCCAGGTGGTTCATTAAAATCATGTTGGTTTGTCATTTAACAAAATAAAATCCTTTCAAAACATATAACTTTTCATGGTGTGATTCCCTTCCTCGTATAAATAGCATAGCTAAGCAATCTACCAATACGATGGCTCATAAACAAGGAATACTATGGAATAATATAGGACATAGCATAGCATATATACATCAATTCCTACATATACAATTCTACAAAAACATCTACAATGCATAGGAAAACAGAATGACATTTATGACCAAGATAGCATCACTTGCCTTTGATGTAGATGTAGTCGTTTAGATAATCCTCACAATTATAATGGCCTCTTTCGCAATAAACACAATACTTGCAATCATAGTAGTTGCAATCACAGTAGTTGCACTCCTCGCAATCTAACATTTGAAGCAAACACAACAACACACCATTCAAAACATTGCAAACATGCAATAGTGCAACAATATAAGAAAACAATGATGAACAGATGCATGCATGAAGATTTAATGAGTCACAATGGTTGCATTTAGTGTTCTGAATATTATTAGATTATATGATGCATGTGGAAAGTCATTTAATACACTAAAGCTTTTATTACTAAATTTATATCGATTTAATATGGTTTATACCACTTTAATTGAACTACTGATGTTTATGTCGTATTAAATTGTGAACTAAATGCTACTGGATAGGTAATGCAATTTAGAGACAGTAGCAATTTGAATCACCTAAAAAGGAGTTATAGATATTTTCTTATGATTAAAACACTATTTCAATGGGATTAAAGATTTCTGTACGAATTTCTATTTTAACAGTACCAATAATTTGGCATGCAATTTATCTATGTAGATATTTTCAATACTAAACCTTAGCATTTGGATACAACCTAATCGGAGTTGCAGATCTTTTTCTATGATTTAATTACTACTTAATAGAGTTTAAATTATCTAAACTGTTTACCACGTCCAAAAATAAATCTAATGCTAGATCTAGAATCTACACGGAATTGTGAATCCAGGGACATATTATTTACAATTTTCTACATAGTATTTATTTTCTTATGAATTTATTACACCAAAGGGGCCATTAATCTATTTAAATGTTCACGGCATACTAATGATCTACCTGGAACCAGCTTTCCATCGATATATTATTTATATTTTTGTGATATGCAAATAATTTACTATGAATTTAATGATTTCTAAAGCCATTAATACTAATTAAATTGCTACGGGGTAAATATTCGGCAAAAGCTGGATCCAACCAGATATTATTAATCTACATTATAATAGCTTCAATTTGATATATTGTTCATATTTTTCGAAGTTACAGATAATTTCTTATGAATTTATTAACCTAAAAGACCATTAAAACTAATTAAATTTCTACAGTAAGCGCATATTGTAAATGTTAGATCTAATGCAATATTATCATTCTACACGTTTTTATGAATCCATTGATATATAATTTGCTATTTTGGATCTACAAAGCTTTTTATATGATTTTTGTAAGTTTACACAATTTCCTACAATTTAAATTCAATTTCAAATCTATAGGGAATATTACCTGGGAATATTCTACGCTGACTGGGACGGGTGCTGACCTGGTTTGACACATGGCGAGATCTGGTTGGCTCGTACCTCTTCGTTGATAAGATCTAATCTTGACCGTCGGGATGAGATCAAGTGGCTAGAAAAGAAGATCGGCTCGATTTTGGCTCATAATAGATAAGAAAGAGATCTGTGTTACAGAGACAAATCCGTAGATCAAATTGAAAAACTTACAACATGAAAGTTGTAGAGAATCATTAGTGCTACCTTTTCACCAAAGGAATTTGGATTTGAAGAAACGAGTGCGAGTACATCTTGGATTTACACTGTCATATCTGAAATATTGTGGTGCGAAATTCTCCGGCTGTGGTGGATGAAAATAGGTGAGGTTTGTCAGGAATGAAAGATTTCGACGAGATCTACAACTTTCGTGTTTTGGCCGAAGGCAAACGACGAAGTCTAGATGGGTGAATAAATGAAATAAGATTCAGATATGTGTAGATTCAGGATTTCGAGAAGGGAAACTCATACAGCTGTGGCTCTACGTGTTTATATGGAGGTTTAGGACGATAGAGAGATAGGTATTGAAGTAGAGAACAAGAGAAACAAATGGAAGTTGATTCGGAGTTGTAGATAAGAAGATATAAAAGTTTGAATAGAGATAGGTTTGAAAAAGACAGATTTTGCACGCAAATTAAAGCAACAACGGGATTGATCCTTCTTCCTGCAAGTGTGGCTGGTCCGGTCAGCTCCTAGCTAGGCGGCCCATTAGTTTTTTTTATTATTTTTTCCATTTTCTTATTTATTTGTTTCCCTCATATCTTTGGCATACGAACTCCAAATGACACGATTCTTATTTCTAAATTTTTCTAAAATTTAGTAGATTGTTATAGGATTATATTTGTAATATTATCACTTATTTGAAGACGGTGGTTTCATAAATCTTTTTATATTCCTTATAGAAACATTTGGCCAAATCAACTATAGGATTTAGATACTAGGATTTGGATTCAGTTTGTGAGAACTTTGCATGGATGTAATGAAATGCTTATGAATGCTTCATGATTTTCATTTTTTTGAAAACATTCACTCAAATACTAAAACTAAAACTCAATCCACCCTCTTTTGCCTATATGGCTACTTAGGTCATAACAAAAGAATATAAGGTTTTGAATTCAAGGTCGAGAGGATTTTCAATTCAAAAAGTTTCTTTTCTTTGAGAAGTTTAAACAAAGTCAAACAATCAATCAAACTTATTTTATTTATTTCACATTCCAAAATTAGGAGAATTTCGGGATGTGATAGACTACCACCCTTAAATAAAATCTCGTCCCGAGATTTGGGAAGGCTAGAAAGAAATAAAGGCTCGGGATCCATTAGGGCGCTACCACCCTTAAAAGAAAACTGGCTAGGTTGGCTTAGATCGGTTATCCTTTAAACTTTTATTGGCACAATGTCTCTTGCACATTCTAACCTTCATGATTGATAGTTTTTTGAGAAAGCACTTCTTAAACATAGCGAAACTCTCATGGTGGGCAAACAGGGAACGTTTGCTTCACGATACCAATTAATCATGGTTGGGATTCATCCTTATCGGACATTCATAGGCTAAGCAATGGATGCTTTTATAAATGTGCAAAATCATACCATTCTAAGGTTTAGGCTCAACGTTGGCTCTCTTCTATGGTTGAGAGGCACTCAAGATTTGCAAAGCCAACATCACAAGAGTGAATAAGAAGAGTAGTAGGAATGGTGATCAATCCATCCTGCACCCAAATCATTACCCTGCATGAGGATAGGTGAATCGTGTAACTTATCACTCGGGCATCCTCACTTTCCTTGAAGAAGGTTTCTATGGGCACGAACTAATGCTCGATGTTGACTCCCATGTATTCAATCAACAAAGCTACTACTAAAACTGAACTATCGATACTTCAGCTTTTAGGTTGCGTAATCTACTACATAACATCATTGCAACACTTCGTACTTCCACATCTTTCAGTTGCATTACATGAACTATTCTCCTTTGTCGATGCATTATGTTGTAAAACTTTACACTTAATCCTTCTCTGTGTATTAAACACAACATTCTATCTCCAAGGTTTTCTTTAGGAAAGAATAGATTGTAGAGAAAAGAAACTACTAAGGAAGTAATCCTATCCATAACTATATGAAGCAGTCACTGTCACGAACAAACAAACAATCATAAGCAATCAACACACAAGAAAACACTTGCATAACAATAATACAGAGATATAATCTTGGTAGTATATAACCACAAAATAGTTTGAAAGCATTGGGAACAATACTAGAGTAAAATAGAGGAACATATAAGTAATAAACAAAATCTATAAAAACGGCATAGCAGGTTTCACGATTTTTTCTGACCGACTTACACTTGTCAGGAATTTTAGCCAATTTTTGTGCATGTACTACAGGCAATTCTGCTTCAGATCCTGTTTTTCAGATTTTTATGAGTTACCAATAAAATATGAAAATCACGCGGTACAACAGGTCACGCAGAAAACTGCAGCACTAATTCCACGAATTTCAATCAATTCACACCATTAAACTAATCTAAAAACCTCATGAAAATTTCAGAAACTTTAGAGTTTCAAAACAACAGTTCCTAAACAAGAGATCACATAATATGGTTCATTACAAACAAGCAAGCAACCTATATTGTCTTACCTCATCAGTTGGTAAGATCAATATGCTAACACGATAGCGATGATCTCCTAAAGAGATAAAACATGGTGGTCTAATCCTAACCAAACTTGATGAGACATTTCTTTCTGTCATTCTATTTCTTATTCTACTTGTAACACAACTCTCATATAGGTACCAAATGAATGGACAACTACAAATTTTGAACAAGAAGAGGTTCTAGAAAAGATAGACAAGGAATATAAGAACATCTAATAAGTAGAAAATATGATAGTTCTTCTAATAGAGGTCTCCTGTTACTAATCAATTTCTAAGGTCACGATCCTATAGTCAACACACAACTCTAATACCATCTTGTGACACCCTCACCTGATAAGGCTGAGTTCATGTGTATAGTGCCAATCCCGGGATCGGTTCACTGGCACACATAGTACAAAATGATACCAAATATAACTGTGCATCATAAATACAATGAATATGATTCAGAATTTACATTGTTTATTCAAGTACACAGCAGAAAACGAATACAAGGTAGATCTCCATCCTTCAAATGTGCCACAGGCGAACAATTGTTGAGTGGAGTCTCGCGACCTATGATCGATCACTCAGATACGATATAACCTGCAACATAAAATGTTGCAGCCACGAATGGTCAATACATTGAATGTCTGGCAAGTAGGCTAAAGTGGTTAACAACAGATCTATCAACTACATGCATATTTGGCCAAGTGGAGTTCAGGCTGATTTGCATAAAGCAACAGATTTATCCTAACATTTGTAACAAAGTAGTTCTCCAATACGATAAATAGGACACTCTGGTTCACTCCCAGGTGCTCCTACCCAATTATGTTCACCCAACAAGTTTTAAGTAATTAAGAAATAAGGATGAGTGAGAAATATCATAGCATCAGTATCAAGCTCAAATTGTCCATAACTAGGGACACAGCTAAGTACTTAGTTTATACACCCTGTAGGGGTTTGTACACTTTACCCAGGTGACCTGGCCAACCCAGCTCGGACCACCACACTCATATTGTCTAATGATAGGGATAAGTCCAAGACGAGACAATTCGGGGAGAGCTTCCCAAACCCATCCACGTACCGTACCAACCTACACTATTCTACATCTCTGGCTACGTAGGGTTCGGGTCACCACAACCTACTAAGTCCAGCCAACAACCCATTTTATTATTGGCATATGGTTGCACACGAAAGCTACCAAACAAAGAATCCAATCCTTTTTCGGTGTCCTGGGCGGCATTCCCTACCATAATCCACACTCGATGACCCAATCAATGCCATTTCGCCCAGGTGGTTTATTAAAATCATGTTGGTTTGTCATTTAACAAAATAAAATCCTTTCAAAACATATAACTTTTCATGGTGTGATTCCCTTCCTCGTCTAAATAGCATAGGTAAGCAATCTACCAATACGATGGCTCATAAACAAGGAATACTAGGAAATAATATAGGACATAGCATAGCATATACATAGCAATTCCTACATATACAATTCTACAAAAACATCTATAATGCATAGGAAAACAGTAGGACATTTATGACCAAGATAGCACCACTTGCCTTTGATGTAGATGTAGTCATTTAGATAATCCTCACAGTTATAATGGCCTCTTTCGCAATAACCACAATACTTGAAATCATAGAAGTTGCAATCATAGTAGTTGCACTCCTCGCAATCTAACGTTTGAAGCAAACACAATGAACACACCATTCAAAACATTGCAAACATGCAATAGTGCAACAATATAAGAAAACAATGATGAACAGATGCATGCATGAAGATTTAATGAGTCACAATGGTTGCATTTAGTGTTCTGAACATTATTAGATTATATGATGCATGTGGAAAGTCATTTAATACACTAAAGCTTTTATTACTAAAGTTATATCGATTTAATATGGTTTATACCACTTTAATTGAACTACTGATGTTTATGTCGTATTAAATTGTGAACTAAATGCTACTGGATAGGTAATGCAATTTAGAGACAGTAGCAATTTGAATCACCTAAAAAGGAGTTATAGATATTTTCTTATGATTAAAACACTATTTCAATGGGATTAAAGATTTCTGTACGAATTTCTATTTTAACAGTACCAATAATTTGGCATGCAATTTATCTATGTAGATATTTTCAATACAAAACCTTAGCATTTGGATACAACCTAATCGGAGTTGCAGATCTTTTTCTATGATTTAATTACTACTTAATAGAGTTTAAATTATCTAAATAGTTTACCACGTCCAAAAATAAATCTAATGCCAAATCTAGAATCTACACGGAATTCTGAATCCAGGGACATATTATTTACAATTTTCCGAATAGTATTTATTTTCTTATGAATTTACTACACCAAAGGAGCCATTAAACTATTTAAATCTTCACGGCAAAAGCTTACAATATTTGTCTGAACCAATTGCATATTGATGATCTACTTGGAACCAGCTTTCCATTGGTATATTATTTATATTTTTGTGATATGCAAATAATTTACTATGAATTTAATGATTTCTAAAGCCATTAATACTAATTAAATTGCTATGGGGTAAATAATCAGCAAAAGCTGGATCCAACCAGATATTATTAATCTACATTATAGTAGCTTCAATTTGATATATTGTTCATATTTTTCGGAGTTACAGATAATTTCCTATGAATTTATTAACCTAAAAGACCATTAAAACTAATTAAATTGCTATAGTAAATGCATACTGTAAATGTTCGATCTAATGCAATATTATCATTCTACACGTTTTTATGAATCCATTGATATATAATTTGCTATTTTTGGATCTACAAATCTTTTTATATGATTTTTGCAAGTTTGCACAATTTCCTACAATTTAAATTCAATTTTAAATCTATAGGGAATATTCCCTAGGAATATTCTACCCTGACTGGGATGGATGCTGACCTGGTTTGACACATGGCGAGATCTGGTTGGCTCGTACCCCTTCGTTGATAAGATCTAATCTTGATCGTCGGGATGAGATCAAGTGGCTAGAAAAGAAGATCGGCTCGATTTTGGCTCATAATAGATAAGAAAGAGATCTGTGTTACAGAGACAAATCCGTAGATCAAATTGAAAAACTTACAACATGAAAGTTGTAGAGAATCATTAGTTCTACCTTTTCACCAAAGGAATTTGGATTTGAAGAAACGAGCGCGAGTACATCTTGGATTTACACCGTCATATCTGAAATATTGTGGTGCGAAATTATCCGGCTGTGGTGGATGAAAAGAGGTGAGGTTTGTCGGGATTGAAAGATTTCGATGAGATCTACAACTTTTGTGTTTTGTTCGAAGGCAAACGACGAAGTCTAGATGGGTGAATAAATGAAATAAGATTCGGATATGTGTAGATTCAGGATTTCGAGAAGGGAAACTCATAAAGCTGTGGCTCTACGTGTTTATATGGAGGTTTAGGACGATAGAGAGTTAGGTCTTGAAGTAGAGAACAAGTAGAAACAAACGGAAGTTGATTCGGAGTTGTAGATAAAAAGATATAAGGGTTTGAATAGAGATAGATTTGAAAAAGACAGATTTTGCACGCAAATTAAAGCAACAAGGGGATTGATCCTTCTTGGCTGGTTCGGTCGGCTCCTAGCTGGTCCGGCCCGTTAGTTTTTTTATTCTTTTTTTCCATTTTCTTATTTATTTGTTTCCCTCAAATCTTTTGCATACAAACTCCAAATGACACGATTCTTGTTTCTAATTTTTTCTAAAATTCAGTAGATTATTATAGGATTATATTTGTAATATTCTCACTTATTTGAAGATGGTGGTTTCATAAATTTTTTTATATTCCTTATAGAAACATTTGTACAAATCAACTATAGGATTTAGATACTAGGATTTGGATTCAGTTTGTGAGAACTTTGCATGGATGTAATGAAATGCTTATGAATGCTTCATGATTTTCATTTTTTTGAAAACATTCACTCAAATACTAAAATTAAAACTCAATCCACCCTCTTTTGCCTATATGGCTACTTAGGTCATAACAAAAGAATATAAGGTTTTGAATTCAAGGTCGAGAGGATTTTCAATTCAAAAAGTTTATTTTCTTTGAGAAGTTTCAACAAAGTCAAACAATCAATCAAACTTATTTTATTTTTTTCACATTTCGAAATTAGGAGAATTTCGGGATGTGACACATATGCTCATGTGGCTCGCCTTGATACCATCTGTATCCTACTTGCTTATGCGACACATCATAACTTTAAATTGCAACAAATGGATGTAGAAAGTTCTTTTCTAAATGGTCCATTGCATGAGTTGGTTTATGTGACGCAAACCCCGCGGTTCGAGGATCCCAACTTCCCAAACCATATCTACAAAGTTGATAAGGAGCTCTATGGGCTTAAACAAGCTCCACACACGTGGTATGCGCACCCTAGAGAGTTGTTGTTAGACCGTGGGTTTGAGGTTGGGAAAATTGATCCCACTCTTTTTACTAAGAAGATTAATGGGGAGATTTTCGTATGCCAAATATATGTTGATGATATTATCTTTGGATCATGTAGAAAAGCTTTTAATGATGAATTCTCAAAGCTTATGACTAACATGTTCAGGATGTGTATGATGGTAGAGTTAAGGGTATTTCTTGGTTTTGAGATCAAACAAGTAGGAGGAAGAACCTTCTTCAATCAAGCCAAGTATACCGAAGACATGCTCAAGAGGTTCAACATGAAAGATCTAAATGGAGATCCTACTCCCATGGCAACCAAGACTCAACTTGAACTAAATCCTAATGGTAAAGATGTGGATCAAAAGGTATAACGGTCTATGATCTGTTCTTTTCTTTACCTTTATGCATCTAGACCCGTTATTGTGTTAAGTGTAGGAGTGTGTGCAAGGTATCAATAGGATCCTAAAGAAATCCACTTTATTACGCTCAAAAGGATCTTTCGATATTTGGTTCATACCCCAAACTATGGTATTTGGTATCCTAGGGGCTCAACATTCTCTCTTTCTAGGTACATGTGATTCGGATTGGGCTAGTGACAAGGATGATAGGAAATCAACTTCCGGGGATTGGAAATTCCTTGGTAGGTCCTTGGTGTGTTGGTCTTCTAAATTGCTATGGATGAGGAAAAATTTAAAGGAATACGGTGTCCATTGTGACAAAGTGCCTCTTCTATGTGGCAATGAAAGTGCTATCAAGATTGCCTACAACCTGGTTGATCATACAAGGACAAAACATTTTGAGATTCATCATCAATTCATTAGAGATCATGTTGCTCGAGGAGATATTGAACTATCCTATGTTTCAACCAAAGACCAACTCGTCGATATATTCACAAAGACAGTTGATGAAGAAAGGTTTTTCTATTTGAAGAATGAGCTAAATATCGTTGATTCAAGGATCTTGACTTGAGCACCTTGCAAACTCTCTTATGTATTAATCCTTATTTGGTTTAGGTGCATGCATGGATATAGGGGTAATGCGGTCCTAATACATTAGGCTATCCCTCCCCACATAATGCCAACATTGAGAAAATCAATTCTCTTAATATCATTTTGTGATACGTGAGCTTAATTGATGGGTAGCGGCTATGAACCCAAGGATAATTCTTCGCGGTGTCATGCCTCAAACTCTTACATGGTGGCCTTGGCCACCTCCCTCTTCTTAATGAAGAGTTGGTTCTTGGTTCAATTTATTTGGAGCTTCATTTGAAATTTATTTGATTTTTATGGATTCTTGGTTCTTCAGAGTAGTTCATCTAATCCCATGTGTTATTCCTTTCCTCAAACCATGATCTCCATCATATATGTCCCCACAATATTGAAACTGGCTGTTTTGGTCGAAGAGGGCCGGATATTCCGGTGTGCAACACCGGAATCTCTGGTCCTGGGTCGGTTTCGGGCTTTCACTTAAGGGAGGCCAGGGTGAAAGAGGCTCAAAACTCTCTCATCCACCCCTAGCTCCCCACACATACCCGACGCATCCTCCTCCTAAATGCCGCCTTGGGGCCGTTTAAGCCGCCGGGATCCACCGTGCCACCTACCAACTCCACGCTCTCCACCCTTGGGTCTTTCCCCACTGGTGGAATCACTCCAATGGACAGATTTGGTACCTCTTCTCTCCACAAGATCTTAGGGTTCATCCCCTTCGTGTATTTTAGAGTTTTGTACTGATTTTGCACACTGGAAACATTTGTTTGCGTGTACACTATCACATTAGTCTTGAATCCTTGCCCGATCTGTTAGATGTCATGCGACCCAAAGCCTCCATGTGCAACCCGAGACTCCTGACCAGATATTCCGGACCTTCAGGAGGGAGATTCGAGTTCAGCCCGGAGACTCCGGAGCTGCACACCGGAGACTCCAGTGTGGATCATCTCTAACACATCCTACCAAGTTTTGAGAGTCATGTTTTATCTCCGGGACATATATGCTTACCTCCATGCTATCACCCTTTATTTATATTCGTAGGTGGCTCTGTTTCTCCTCGTCTTCCGTGCACCAAGGCTAAGTCAAGAAGAGCTGACCCAAAATTTAATGAGGCTGATGGACGGTATGTTTGTCCGCCGTCTAACAGGAGGCGACATGCAAAAGATGCTGCTTTTATGAGGAGGGAGCATGAGTGCATTGAGGAAGAAAGTCGGGCAAAAAGGGCAAAGTATGACAATCTATAGTCCTTGTAACATCCCAATTTCAGCAACCCTGATTAATTGTCCAAAAGGCAAAAATCAGGGGGAACAAAAACTTTTTTCTTGCAATGTGTACTTACTTGTTTGCTTGTGCTCAAGCAACTATTTATGTATTAGTTTTGTAACCCTCATCTCAACACTAGTTTACAAAAATTATTTTACAAAAGAGATGTCTTGGCTGATCTTTCATATTCTCAAATGTTCTGGCATTTCAAAAACCTGAGCCAAGATGACTTTGACACAACCAAATACTTTACTATTTGCTATTGCCAAAAGTATGGAGACATATATATACTCGCCTTATGCTTTCAAGACAGAACCTTCAACTACCCTTATCTCTAGGTTTTTCAAAAACCTTTATTAAAACTTTTCATCTCAATCTTGGTAGAGATACCAAGATTGTACTTATCTTACTTCAAAGCAAAACCCCTTTCAACATACCCATCCTTACCTCAAGATAGGCTTGATGGTAACCCTAGTAATAGTTGGATAAGTGATAAGATGAATTGCCTTGATCTGCTGATTGATGAATTGCCTTGATCTGCAGTCTGATGAATTGCCTTGATCTGCTGATTTCCATGTTTGCCTAAGAACTAGGAGTGAGCTAATATAGTAGCTCATACCTTAGGACCCAACCCATGCTTGTGATCATCAATCTCAAAGCAAGCATCCAAGTCTGGATCTATCCTAAGCCACTCAAGTGGTCATCTCATCTCGTGCTTATCTCAATCCAAGGATAATCTCTCTGGATGGTTTCCAACTTAGTGGAGACCCAATACAAGCATGGATCCCCTCTTTGCAATCTATACCTTAAGCTCAACCACTTTAGGGAAGGGATAAACCTTTGCCACCCTCTCAATTGTTTCCCTCTTGCATACTATTCGAAATCTCCAAAACTGCCAAAATGGCTAAGTCTAGATTTCTTAGTTAGATTCAATCTTTGGAGCTCTACCTCTTCCAACCCATGTGCATTATTGAGAATGCACCTTAACCATATTGTTGTACATCAGTAGTATTACCAAATCCCACTCCTTCCCTTGGCTAATACATTTTAATTTCCCACTCATCCATGATGGTTTTGTAGTCAAGATACTAATCTTTTCTGCAAATCCTACCATCTTGCCTACTTTGGCAGAAGCCCACATCTATGTGCCACATCCCCTTGACCAACTCTTTGCATGATTATGATCCACTAATCATATCCTATCAACTCCACTTCACTTGTTTCCATTGGAACATTGTGCTTATTAAACCCCCATGGTTTAGAAGGCAACCTGATGTACCTATTATGGCAGCCTTATTTTCAACAAAGTTTGCCATCTCATCTAGATCACCTCAAATGCAAACAAGCCCAAACTTTGCTTCCATAAACATCTATATAACTTTGTCTATCCATCCATATACCCCTGGTACCAAGGTGAGCTCCGAGCTCACTAATCCCACCTTGTTTAGATGGCATCAAAATAACTAAACCCTAGATCCTCCCATTCTTTTCACCACTTTTCTTCCAAAACCAAGGTTGACCTTGATGCATACATCAAGCTTACATCATCTACCTTGGATATAAGCCTCCCCAAATAATTCCCTCAATTATTTGGATTATTAAACTATTTAATTTCCTTTACTTACCAATTTCTCAAAACCCTTGTCTTTAAAGACAAGTTATTTTTTCTCCAAATCACCTTGCCAACTCAAGGAACATTTGAGGCCTAATCATCATATCCCATCTTTCCAACTCAAAAATAAATATTTTTGAGATTATTTTCTTTTTGCCCTTTTTCTTAAGTGGCAGAAACAAGAAATAATTCCCCAAAAATACTTTTTCACCTCAATAAATCCCAATAAAATTCTCCAATGTGTGTTATGGTATTTAGGACCATACCACATCAAAAACCAAGCTTGACCAATGTAAACATATCATTTTTGCTTCCATAATCTACTTCAGCACTTTTTGAAGAAGTGCATTTAAATGGGATTATAACCTTAAGAAAAATCCCATTTAAATCGTGAAGTGATTATTTGATCTACGCCACCTACCAGTACCATTTCCACACTTTGCCCAATGCAACTTTTGCAACTTCCTTCACAAGCCTCAAATTGATCAACATTTTGCAAACCAAGAAAACATGATCCAAACCAAAGCCACACCAGCTCCAATCTTCTCCAGCACTCCTCCCTAACACCAGCACTCTCCCCTGGTCGACCAACACTGTAGCATGCCCCACACGCCTTGGCCCAGATGGCAAAGGCAAGGCCTTGTCTAAACCATTTATTTACTTATTACCACACCTCCACCCCCTCTCTGTGCCCCAGCCCGACCAGAACCCTCTCTCTCACCTCTCCACCGCCCTCCTTTCCCAATGCCTGGCCAGCACCCCTCCTCCCAAGCTCTCCATGCACCTAGTGCACCATAGACCCATCTAGCTCGGTTTATAAGGCCACAGGCCACCCCAGCTCACCCCTCTGCCCTCATTTGCCCCCTCTCCTCCCTACTTACCTCCCCATAGCTCCTCTCCCTCTCCCTTGCTCTGCCTTGCTCGAGAGAAGGAGAATAAGAAGCTTCAGCCTCCCTCACAATGTAGAGAAAAGCACCTCCCCTTCTCAGTCTCTCTCACTGCATGCCACCTTACCGAGCTCCCCTCCTCTCACTGATGCTCTGGGAGCTCTTTTTGTTGACATGCAGGCACCACCGAAGCCGCCCTGACAAGCTCCGGCGAGCCCTTCCTCAGCCACCGTCGCGCGAGCTCCTCCCCAGCGTCAAGACCCCTCGAGTCGACCATCCCCAGAATCGTCGCAGTCGACCTCATCGCCCTGTCACCTCCACGGCCTCCCTCGAGCCCCCGCTGAGCATCCCCCACCTCCGTCCCACCCTCTGCTAGGGTTTCTCCCGGCGGACCCCGTCGGGAGGTAGACGGTGAGCCCTAGTCGTTGATCTGGATCTAATCTAGTGGCCAGGAGCTCCCGTACCCCTTTACCCCTCGCTGAGCCAGCTGCGTTGTGGCCCTCCCGCGGGCCTGCACATCCGGATGGGCCGGAGCCTCTTCCCCAGCCCATCTCCTCTCTGGATCTGGCCCAATGACCCCAGCCCTTCTCCTTTTCCTTTGAAAATCAGATCTGAAAATAGCAGTTTGGTTTAAATCCAAATAAAATGGTAAACCACTAGATTTTGACAAGATCTAATTTTTCACATAGGCATGCACCTTTTCTCTAACATGCAGACCAAGATCTGGACCAAAATGTTGTTTAAATTTAAAATGATAAATCATTTCCTAGGACCTGTCCTTTTCACTAAAGTATTTCTATAGAAACTTTGGTATCTCCAATTGGATTAAATCCAATTGATAATGAAAGGTACTGACCCTACCCTTCATGCCCCACTGGCCCCACCTAAGTTTGCTTCCTAAATTTCAGTTGACAACAATATCAAAAAACAGACACTTTCTACCTTTAGAAATTTCTATAGGCCAAACCAAATGAGGTTTGGATGTAATTCCAACTCTCAGTTGACACACCTAACCATATCTTACTAAATCCAGCATCTCATAATTTTATGAGTCTCTGTTAAATTTTAGTAAAATAAACTCTTCGGTGCATAGTTTATTCACTAGTAAAATCACTACAGTAGCTATGCAACTCCAAAAAGGTTGATTCTAATTTCTACAGAAAGGAATTTCTAGCACCTAGGACGTGTCCTTGGAATCAACTAAAACTCTACTGTAAAATAAATCTGATGAAAAAGACAAATCTTCTCCAGTACTGCCTTTGGAAATTTCTCAAGGGCATTATGGTAATTGTTCTGAGGTGAATCCAACTCCTCTTGATTTAGTCCATCAAATACTACTTAATCAACCAAGTAAATAATTTTTGGAACTCCATAGAAGTTCTGGTGAATTATTTCCTAAAACTAGAGTTTTATCCACTATAAAATTCTTTATAAATCAAGGGAAATTGGTAAAATAGTGAAACCACTTTTGTTGGTTTCATTTTATAAATACCTATCTGATGGTATCATTTTTATAAAATGGTATCATACGGATTAGGTTCTTAATCAAAAACCCCTCCTTTAGATAGTTCCTAGACTTGTAATCCCAAAAAGGGATCTTTTCCCTAATGCCTGCAAATCTTCTCTCGATCCAATCAAATCAAACCCCCAACATATTACTGATGTATATCATGTATCTAGCCTTTACTTGCTGTATGATTTGATGCTTGTATGCCTGGTATTGTGGTGTATTGTTTGATTGCATGTATGCTCGATAATGGCGATAGTTGCGATTGTGTGACGCCGTCAAGGGACATCTTTATCATTGTTATTATTGGTATTCTAGTTATCTCACTCCGTCAAGGGACATCTCTCTGGTCACAGGCAATCCACCATTCCTGAACTCCTTTATTAACCTACTCCTGTTTATCAACTGTGTTATATCTCGTTTATAAATTACATGATCAAAAGGCATGTTTTGTTTCAAATAAAAACACGGGAGTAACTTGGCTCCTCCAAGTTATGGATGGATGTCCACTAGGACACCTACCCTATTTGCACCTATCTTTACCCCTTTAGATTGAGGCTAAGATGATTAGCATCTTACCTCTTGGAACCCTCGGATTTTCAAAAAATAAAATTATTTTGGGTTTTACCCTACTACAAAGCTTTCAAAATAAAACCCTTGGAAAAAGGCATCGTTCCGAGTGGATTTTTCACTAGAGGAGATATGAGGAGGATAAAGATAAAGTCGAATAAAGGAAATAGAACGAAAGAGGTACTCGAGTCTTTTACCAGAACAATTTTATCCGTGCAACCACATTACCCTGGGTGTGACTCAGGGCTAGCTTATAGTTTGTCCTCCTTAGTATGGGCTACGCCATAATGCGTAGAAAGGGTTTAGAGTCCCCGGAAGCCGGTTCCTTTCCACTTAGGGGGTCGTCGTGCCCGGAGAGGTTCCATTCAACTCCACGGAGTCAGCTGAAACTATGGAGCTCCCGAGGACGGTACCAGGTTAAGGCAGTACGGCTGGAAGTGGATAAAGGATGCGCAGGAAGGGAGATTCGGACTTGGGAAGTCAGGTACACATCCCGGGGGAACGAAGCAACCATATGGAAATTACCTATACTAGGGACAACAAATAAAAAGTTAGGTTCGATTATCCGGACCCCCGTATACAGTCTACAGCAACCATAGGGAAATTACCTATACTAGGGAAGTGGTTGTATCCCGACGGATGTATTGATTCCTGTGGGTAAAGTGCACAAAGTCTGCAGAGTCTAATCTATTCGAATAGCCGTGTCCACGGTCAAGGATGGTTGGAAAGGTGATTACTATGAGTACCGGGAGATATGCTGAGATGGATAAAAAGGATGTGACTTGGTCATGAGGAATGATAAGAAGGAGTTTGGTTTTGACCAGAGATGGTCGAAGGTGTTTTAAAAAGGGTTTTACTACAAGAGTGTTTTAAATCTTTTTAACAAGGATGTGGAGATGTCCAGATTTTCAAAAAGGAGGCATAATTTCCAAAAACTCTTTTTCAACAAAGATATAGATATGCCAATCTTAGGTCTTTCAAAAAAACTATAGTGTAGAGCTATCTCGCCACAGCCAATTATGCATTATCTTTGTTACCTTGTCCCGGTGGTTTACGAGTACATTCAAAGTACTCACCGACATTGTCCCTGGCTATTTACTTTGCTAGATTGCAGATGTTAAGAAGTGACGAAGGTGCTGACGTCTATGCGAGCTAGGCCGTCTTCCCAGTCAGTTGCCTGTATGTTAAGGCACGGGCTCTGCGCTTGAAGACTTCCGCTATCTGTGTTGTATTCGCCATAATGTCCACTTTGTAAGTTTGTACTCATTACTATATGGATGTTGTATTGATACTAGTCGGTTATGCTCACGGCTCACTGATCATGGGAACGCGAATTGTATGCATAACGGGTATTCTCGGACCGTAAATCCGGGGTGCCACAGTCCTTGGCCCATATGTCCAAGAAGGAATACCGAGAGCTGCACAAAATGCAGTTCTATGACATGCCTAGGACCAGCAAGGATCCATGCTATTGGCGGAAGGAGCAATAAGTATTCATGTAAGATATTTACCGCAGGCTCAACAAGTGCCCCATTTGTCCTCAGAAGTATATGGATCTTGAGTATATGTGCACCAACTCATATTTGTTGATGCAATATTGATTACTGAGAAGCTTGGAATTCATGGGCTCATGGAGCTCCGTGAGGACTACAGTGTCCCACTTGTACAACAATTCTATGTCACTATGGTGTTTGTATCTGATTAGGCAAGGACCATGACTTGGATGACATGCAATTTATTCTACACTATAACCTTCTTTGATTTTGCCAATGTCATTCAGGAGACCTTCCAGGGAGTTGTTGTTCATATTGAACACCATATGCATGAGGCTGCTCTGGGTGAGAACAAGAACAAGCTAGCACCACATTATGGCAGCAAGGGGGTCATTGGTGAGTCCAAAGGTCTCAAGCCCCTCTATAGCCTGTTGTTGAGAATTTTTCGCCAAACCATTTCCCCCAGTGCTGGGAATGATGATGCCATTAGGTGTGGCTTGGTCAACTTACTTTACCATACTCACAAGGTATACCGTGCTGGACCTGATGCTGAAGGATATGGTATAGACATCATGGACTTCATCTTTGAATAAATGTAGCATGCCATTCTCTACAAGAAGTCTCGATGCCAAAAAGGGAGAAGATATATATAGATCATCGGGATTTGCATGGGCTGGGCATTTGGCTTTTCATATTGCTCGTTATCTTTAAAATTTGAACATTTGCTTCTATTTGGTTCTTAAACTATATATGTGTGTGGACATGATATGCCCCTATGTGATTGCAATGGTTAAAACTCTCTATGTTTAAGTTTCTATTACCTGACCTGCATGTATTACTTGAGTATCTTGCTACACATCATCAGAGGGGCATAATTATGTCTCATATTAAAATTTCCATGCAAAACCTACTGTTTTCATCGAACACCAAAAAGGGGGAGATTGAAAGGACATTTATTGTCTAAATCAGTTTTGGTGTTCGTTAACAACTTGAGGACCATTTTATAGTGTGCTGATGTTTCTAGGTTGATATACTGAAAAGAGAAAAGTCCATATCACTAAGGAAAAGTTCCTGGAAGAAACAACATTTTCAGGGAGTTTTAGACCAGAGTCTCCAGTGTGCATACACCGGAGTCTCCAGTGTGAACTAGAGTTTCCCCCAAGTCTCCGGATGAACTTCTAGAAGGGTTCCTAGGACAGTATTTATGGGGTCCAGAGTTGAAACAAAAACGGACCGGATTCTCTAGTGCACTCAGCCAGACCGGAGTCTCTAGTGTGAAAACACCAGAGTCTCTGGTGTACCACATGGTAGAAACTTTGAAGAGTCCCCGGAGGGAGCATCTACACCAGGACCGGAATCTCTGGTGTGGAAATTCCTCCAACTATCAGAAAATGCTTGGAAGGAAGTGGGCTTATAAATAGGGGACCTCATCCCCTTCCTCCAGCTGATCATTTCAGAAAATAAGAACCCTAACCCTAGAGCCATCAAATCAACAAGATCTCCCCATCCAGCCATCCAAAGCCCTTGATCTTTGGAGAATCGAAACAGGAGGCCTTGATCTAAAGCTTCACTAAGAGAGATCTTAATTTCCCCCTCATGCACTTGAGGGCCCCTTGCTCTAGTGTTTCATTGGAAACCCTAGTTCTTGATTTGGTTCTTACAAGTTTGTCTTTGATTATGTGACGGCTTGCTTGCATTACGGATCCTCCAATTCGGTTGTGGATGTGTTCCTCGAACCTGTTGTAAAGGTGCTGGCTTCCATCTCGAAGGTTGTCGATATAGTGGAAGAAGTGGATTGAACCATTTGGGGTGAGGTTCACTGGAGAACAAGGGAGGCCTCTCATGGCGTTGATGGTTTGAAACAACCCTCTCTCCAAAAACAGATGTACTTCCCTTTAGAAGGAAGGAACTATGGGAAAGAATCCTTGTGTCTCCTCGTGCTCCAATTTGGTTACTTCTATCATTTACCGCACCTTACTTATGTTGTTCTTGCTTAGTTATTTGTAGTAGTGTGTCATATAGGTAAATTCACTTTAGTTGCATAATCTAGAGAATTTACCTTTTGTGTCAAACCCTAAATTGAAAATGTTGAGGTACGTGTGTTGTACTCTATATAGGTCTCCTTGTACCCTTAGGATTGTACCTGTATTCGTCTATATATATGAGACAGTCAGCCCTATTGGAGTTGTGCATCCTCCCACAATTATTCTACATGGTATTAGTCAAACCCCGAACCCCAAACCCTAGCTGTTGCCTCCCTCCTCCCTAGGTGTCGTCGGCTCCTACCTTCCCCAAACCCTAGCCGCCGCCTCTCAGGCGACGCCTCCTCTTAGGCGCCGCCGGCCGCTTCCGCCACCACGCCCACCAATTTTGCCCCCTAATCCTACCCCTACCATGGCCGATCTCTCCTCGTCTAGCAACCCCTTCAAATCCTTCGTATCCGGGAGCAGAAACCCCTTCGTCGAGCCCTCCGTCGCTGTCATCCGCGACGTCCCCATCCTCAAGCGCGTGCCAGTGAAGCTCTCTCAAACCGCTGCCAATTTCTTCCCATGGAAGACGTACTTTGGCCTTCTCTTCCGCGAGTATGATCTCCTCGATCATGTTGATGGCTCCATCGACCTCCTCTCCATGTCGCACGACCCCGACTGGTTGACGAGCGACGCCACCATCATCCGATGGTTCTACCAGACCGTCTCCAGCGAGATCTTCCGCACCGTCGTTCGCGACGACAACAGCACGCACACCATCCGGAGCAAGATCACCGGCCTCTTCACCGACAACAAGATCCAGCACATCATGTTCCTCCACCAGGAGTTCTTCGGCACTCCCTAGGCCGATCTCTCCCTCGACGATTACTGCCTCTGCCTCAAGTCCCTGGCTGACGAACTCCGCGACTTGGATTTTACGATCGATGACAAGATCATCCTCTCCATGTTGACGGTAGGGCTAGGCGAGGACCTCACCAATGCCACCTCCAACCTAACGCTACTCACCACGCCGACCTTCGAGCAGGTTGTGGCGTATCTCCGCCTTGAGGAGCGGCGGCTAAAGCATCTGCGGTCCCGGGCGGCTCACACCGCCTTTGCCACCGGCGTCTTCCAGGGCGCCCCTGCCCCTGCGCCTCCTGCCCCAGCCTCGCGCCCCGGCCCTTCCCACCGGGTTCTATGCCCCCCAACTGTACGCGCCTCTGCCTATTGCCAACGACGGTGGCAATGGTGGTGGCCGATGTCGTTGTTGTCGCAATGGTGGCAACGGTGGCAACGCCACCCCTCCCCAGCCTCGATCACCTTAGCATGCCGCCCCGACACCGTCGTGGATCATGGGTCACAACCCCTGGACCAGGGTTGTTCACGCCTATGCGATGCCCGTGCCGCGCGCCCCTCACGCGAGCATATTGGGGCCACTCCCTGCCACCCACCAGGCGTTCTTCATGTCGCCTCAGTCCGCCACCGCGCTGGTCTACTCCGCACCTCCGCCTCCCACCGGCTACTACCCTTCGCCCTCGCTGTCGGTCCCATGGGACCCCGCGCTACTGACCGCTCCCACCGTGGGCTTGTATGGCGGTGGTGGTGATTGGTTCATGGATACCGGCGCCTCCGCGCACATGGCCTCTCACCCCGGTAACCTCTCCACTTACACTCCCACTTCTACTTCTTCTCGCATAATCGTTGGCAACGGTCATGCTCTTCCCATTACTCACACCGGCTCCGGCTCCTTTCCCTCCACATCCACTCTTCTCTCCCTCAATAATGTTGTCATTCCTCCTAACTTGATCCAAAACCTTGTTTCTGTTTGTTCTCTCACTCGTGATAATTCTGTGACTGTGGAATTTGAGGCTTCTGGTTTATTTGTTAAGGATGGTCGTACCCGGATGCTTATCCACTGATGTGACATCCCTGGTGATTTGTACATTGTTCGCTCGTCCTCCCCCGGCACCAGCAGCCATCTCGCTCTCTCTGCCGATGTCGACCTCTAGCACGCCCGCCTCAGCCATCCTAGCTCCACCGCCCTTCGTCAAATAATGCGAGGATTCTCTTTTTCTTGTAATAAAACAGATGCTCATTCTTGTGAAGCATGTCATCTAGGCAAACATGTTCGTTTTCCGTTTAGTTCTTCCTCCACAGTTGCATCTTTTCCGTTTCAACTTATTCATAGTGATGTTTAGACCTCGCCTGTTCCGAGTAATTATGTCTACACTTACTATCTTGTGATTTTGGATGATTACTCTCACTTTATGTGTACTTTTCCTCTCCGTCGTAAGTCAGACGTTCCCGCCACCCTCACCTCCTTATTCGCCTACGTATTCACCCAATTTGGTTGTCACATCCACCCCTTACAAACCGATAATGGCAAAGAGTTCGACAACATCACCATCTTCACCCTTCTCGCCACTCATGGCACTATCTTCCATCTCACGTGTCCATACACTTCACAACAAAATGGTCGTGCTGAACACATACTTCGTACTCTCAACGACTGCGTCCACACCCTTTTGTTCCACGCGTACATGCCACCAAGGTTCTCGCCGGATGCTCTCACCACGGCTCCTCTTCTAGTCAACATCCGCCCCTGCCGTTCTCGCTGGCAATACACGCCGCACCATCTCCTCTTTGGTGTGCCCCCCCACCTATGATGATCTTCACATCTTCGGCTGCTGCTGCTACCTTAGCACCGCCGCCATCGCCGCGCAAAAGCTTGCCCCGCACTCTCTCCATTGCGTGTTTCTCTGCTACCCAGCCAACACCAAGGGCTATCGCTGCTATGATCCCATCTCTCATCGTGTCAATACCTCACAGCACGTTTACTTTGATGAGTTTATGTTTCCGTTTCAGCAGGGACTTTAGATGACACCCATGGCGCCTGCTGGACCTCCTGAGGCTAGCCCTGCTCGCCGACGAGTGACCACGGCGGGCCCGTCTGTGCCCGCCTCGCCTAGTCCCTCGGCGCACGGGCCCGTGTAGCCGCCTGCCGAGGCCCCATCTCCGCCCAGGATGGCGACTCCGCCCGCACCAGCGACACCGCTTGTGTCGTCCTCCTCCTCGTCATCGTCCATCTTGGCACCCTCCTCGCCGACCCCTCCTTCAGTGGCTTCCTCACCCGCTTTGTCTGCGGATGATGTACCTGCCCCACCCGCTCCGCCTACAGGTGTCGTCACTCGTGCGCGTGCGGGTGTGCGCCGGCCATCCACCCGCTACCCCGCAGACCTGTACGTATGCACCGACTCTACGTCCGCGGTCTCACTGGTGCCTACCTCTGCCCAAGCTGCCTTGCGCGACCCGCAGTGGTACACCGCGATGCAGGAGGACTTCGATGCGCTGCAGCGCAATGGGACCTGGGAGACGGTCCCTCTCCCCCTCGCGCCAACATCATCACCGGAAAGTGGGTCTTCAAGCACAAGTTGGGTCCTGATAGCACTCTGGAGTGCTATAAGGCGCGTTGGGTGGTTCGCGGTTTTCGCCAACGCGCTGACGTCGACTTCACAAATACGTTTTCCCCGGTTGTCAAGCCGGGCACGATCCGCACCGTCCTGCACCTTGCCATCTCTCGTGCCTGGTCGGCGTATCAGATGGATGTATTCAACGCCTTCCTCCACGGCCATCTCCCCGAGTAGGTGTACTGCCAGCAGCCCATCAGTTTTGTTGATGCCGAGCATCCGGACCATTTGTGCCTTCTTTCTCGGTCCTTGTATGGACTGAAGCAGGCCCCACGCGCCTGGTACCAGCGCATCGTCAAATTTCTGCATTAGCTCGGGTTCCGCTCCACACACTCCGACGCGTCGCTGTTCGTCTATCGCCAAAGAAGCGACACCGCCTATCTGTTGCTATATGTCGACGACATCATCCTGACGGCATGGACTTCTGGCCTCCTTCGACGGCTCACCGATCGCCTTCGTGCTGAGTTCGCACTCAAGGACCTTGGCCCGCTACACTACTTCCTTAGCATCGAGGTTGTCTGGCGCGCAGATGGGTTCTTTCTTCATCAGCAGAAGTATGCTCGTGAGCTCCTCGAGCGTGCTAGGATGCTTAATTGCAACCCCGCGCCTACTCCAGTTGACATGAAGGACAAGCTTTCGGCCAGTGATGGGTCGCTGGCCTCTAACGCGTCATTCTACGGCTCCATCGTCGGTGCTCTGCAGTACTTGACGTTGACAGGTCCGGAGCTGCAATATGCCATGCAGCAGGTGTGCTTACATATACATGCACCTCGGGATGCCCACTGGACATCAGTGAAGTGGATACTTAGCTACATCTGTGGCACTATGGATCTCAGCCTCTCGTTGCACGCCTCACCGTCGACAGACATTGTCGCATACTCGGACGCGGACTGGGCTGGCTGCCTTGACACACGGTGTTCCACCTCGGGCTACTGCATTTACCTCGGCTCGTCACTTGTTTCTTGGTCTTCCAAGCGATAACCCAACGTCTCTCGCTCGAGTGTCGAGGCCGAGTATCGGTCCGGCCGTGGCCGAGTGCACATGGCTTCATCAGCTTCTTGTCCTATCGTCAAGTCCACAGTGGTGTTCTGTGACAACGTTTCAGCTATCTACCTCTCCCAACCCCATTCATCATCGCTGCACAAAGCACATCGAGCTGGACATCCATTTCGTTTGTGGCCAGGTTGCCCTCGATACCGTTCGAGTTCTTCACGTACCGACCTCTCAGCACTTTGCGAATATCATGACGAAGGGATTACCGACGTCAACCTTCGACGAGTTTCGCTCTAGTCTATGTGTCGGTGTGATACATCCAAAACGTATCTACTTTCTCGAACACTTTGCTATTGTTTCTCCTCTAAACTTGTGTGATTTGGATACAACTAAGACGAACTGACGCTGTTTTCAGCAGAATTACCTTCGTGTCTTGTTTTTGTGCAGAAAATGAACTATCAGGAAAAATCCCAGAAAATATGCCAAAAATTATATTTCACCAGAAGATCCACAGATCCAGAAGAAGAGACGGAGGGGAGGCCTGGGGGGCCTAGACCCACCCTAGGAGCGAGCCCACCTAACCCCACGCCTAGAGGGGGTGCAGCCTTCCTAGGCACCTCCTCGGCCTCCCTCTGCGCCTATAAGTTGCCTTTCGACCTAAAAACCAGGGGGGTTTGATAGTTTTCCAGAAAGAGTTCCGCTCCGCCGCCGCCAGAAACCAAGATTCGGATCCAGAAACTCCGTTCTGGCACCCTGCCGGGACAGGGAATTTGGAGAGGTTCATTGATGACTCCAGAGAATTTGACATGGAGAACTTAGTTGGAAACCCCAAGAGAAAGGTGTGAAGCAGCACAACAGCAAGTTTTCCCTCAGTAGAGACCGAGGTTATCGAACCAGAAGGAGGAATGAAACGTCACACAAGTGCTGCAAGCAACGCAGAGACCTGCACAACACAAACTCAAGACTTTGCCCCAATGAATAAGTGAGATTGTCAAGCTCACCGATTTGCTGTAACAAAGGATTAAACGTATAGTGTGGAAGGTAATGGTTTGCAACAAGTAAACAAGTAATAGTGGAAGATGTATCAATGGTAAAGATTGGACCAGGGTCCATAATTCACTAGAGGTGCTCTCCTTAGATAAACAACATGGCATGAAGGATAAACAAATTACAGTAGGGCAATTGACAGGAACGGAGCAAGGCATAACGATGCAATTACTAGTTAGAAAGATCCTATAAGGTTGATTGGGCAATACAACAAGATAAATAGACCGCCATCCCACTGCATCTATGACTAGAAGTCCACCTTCAGGTTATCATCCGAACCCCCTCAAGTATTAAGTTGCAAGCAACAGACAACTGCTTTAAGCAAAGTGTGTAAGGTAAACAGTCCACATGTTCCATGAACAAGAGACCGTTGTTTTCTCCCTAGTAGCAACAGCACATCTATAACTGAAGAGATTATTGTCACTTGCCTTGGAAACTAGAGGCATGAACCCACTATCGAGCATAAATACTCCCTCTTGGAGTCACTAGCAACTACTTGGCCAATATAGCTACTAACAACAGAAGCATGCAAGATCACAAACAGCACAGACATGATAGAATCATAAAGACAAAATCATTAATCGAACCAACATAATAATCTCAATATCCATCGGATCCCCGCAAACACAACATGCATGATTACAAATAGATTAGATCTTGATCACGAACGGAGCTCACAAGATCTATACATGAAAGCACAAAGGAGGAGATACAACCATCTAGCTACTACATGGACCCATAGTCCAAGGTGGAACTACTCACGCATCATACCGGAGAGAAGGACTCTGGGATGATCTCCCCTCCGGCAGGTTGCCAGTAAGAACTTCAGATCCCCCCGATCTAGGGATGATGGTGGCGGCGGCTACAGACGGTTTCGTGGATTTCTGATAGGGTACTCAGGGTTTCTGCATCGGGGGCTTCTTATAGGCGAAGGGGGAGACCGAGGAGGCTGCCAGGGCGACCAAACCCTAGCTAGGCACAGGGTGGGGCCCACCCGCGCGTGGGGTGGGTCTGGCCCCTCTGGCCGGCCCCTCGGGCTCTCTTCTGGACTTCTTGTTCCCCACGGAAAGTAATTGACTTTTTCCTTTGTCCCGTCCAATTCTGAGAATATTTCTTTACTGACTTTTTTGAAACCAAAAACAGCAGAAAACAGGCATCTGGCACTGTTGCAACTTGTTAATAAGTTAGTACTAGAAAACATGTAAAAAGCACCTCAAAGTGTGGACAAGTAAAGCAAAGTAGATACTAAACAAGCATGGAGCATAAAAAATTATAGATATGTTTCCGACGTATCAACATCCCCAAGCTTAACTCCTGCTCATCCTTGAGTATGTAAGTGATAAAAAAGAATAATTTTTGAGGTGACATGCACCCTCACAATAAAGATCCAACCATTTTCAAGCATTGAAAGCTAGGATCAAAGAACTCCAAACATGTGCATGAAATATGGAGTTCTAACAATAGGACATAGTAACTATGCATGCAACATGACAAGCAACAAACAAAGATCATGAATAGCATGCATTGAAAAACATTTGTTTGTTTCACATGCAGAAAACATAGCATAGTGGCAATCAGCTTGTCCCTCATGGAGTAGCAATAAAATGCATAGGACACCTGCAAAGTTCACAAGGGTGACTAGAAACAAATAACACAAGAACAAGTAATATCACAATATGCATCAATTAATAAGCTTTGGAACACTGCACACAAAATGACAACTATGCTCTCTTAATGGTGCCTAAAGGTAGAAGGTGGAGACTCAAATAAAGTTGGCAGAAAAGCCTTTTTGTAAAGGAAGCAGGGATCACAATTTTCAAAAAGAGCTTCCAAAAATTATGGTACTTGTTAGATTTCAGCCCTCATTGCCCATATCATAAGCATCTTGAAGTGGTTAAGGTTAAAGTGGCAAAGCTGGAGTATATGCTTGACAAAGTATAAGTTGGCAATCTCAAGTCCCTTGAATACGAGGGCCACACCTCATGCATACTCAACTTTGGGTCTAGGTAAGTTCTTGTCACTGTAAGTATTTGCATATCATTGAGAACCGCCAACGGGTACCCCTTGCACATGGTACAGGAGCTTTCCCATAACCAAAATGACAAGGCAAGCAGACAATGAGCATCTCAGCAATCATTATATTTACCATATGCATAGCTTTTTATTGAGGATGCTTCATAGATAGCTCACTATGGTGATGCTGCAAGTTTCCACCATGATTAGGCATTTCTTAGGCTAGCGGCCCATGAGTTTCTCTAACACAGGATACAAACTCCATGGACTTACAAGTTCCCTATTTATTTCACACCGGTGACATCCATAGACAAAAGAACATGATATCAACTGAGTACAACAAGGTAGAAGGGCAATGTTAAAAACGTTCTCCGTGATAGCACGGTTCTGCTAATTCCAAATTATAAGTGCAAGCATATACAACAAAGTTGTCACAATGGTTCAATTTTATTAGGGGCAAAGAATAACGTGTGGCATCAAGTTCGTGAGGGCTTTAATCACTAAGTTTTCACATAACAAAATATAGTTTTTAATTGGAAGATAGTTGAAAACAATAATATACTTGGAACGGTGTAACACACCATGCATAGGAGTTTATAGTGGACACGTTGGAATAACTTGGTTTCTTGGGAGTTGGAGGCATGAGTAGAACTTACTCATACAAGTGGAGGCTAGCAAAAGACTAGGAGCAACCAACTAAGAGAGCAACAATGTCCATAATCATGCAGTGCAACAAAGCATACTAATCAAAGCAAAGAGTGGTACTACAAGTCAAGGACTAAATGATCATAGAGGCTAATGGTGACTTGTCATAGTCATAACATGGTGTGAGCATGTGCCAAGTCAACCCAAGCAAAACATCAAAGGATAATACCACAATACTATGATTTCGCATGCTAAAACAACGCATAATTTCAAGGCACACTAAGAAATCCCAATTGTTTGGAACGAGACATGCTACAGCAATAATCACTAAGCATAATGCTAAAACAACACCTAGTATGTCATGCTAAATTCTAAGTCACAGTCAATGCAAGCTCCTCTTGCACTTCAAGCAAGAACTTACTACTCCTTTCCAAACACCAAGCAACCTTATTTGTAAAACAACACAGCGAGAACGGGTGTCCAAACTACTTTGTTCAAGCAAACTAAACAACCTAAGCAAAGCAAACGAAAACTAAGACGCTCCAACAACAACACAATTGTGCATGAAACAATAAAAACAAAGTGTCTAGACAGACCTAAGCTTTTTATTGATGAAGAAGGGGCTGCCTTGGGCATCCCCAAGCTTTGACGCTTGTACCTCTTGGATATTTCTTGGGGTGACACCATGGTGGCATCCCCAAGCTTGATCTTTTGTCCATTCTTCATCTCATTGCATCATTCTCTGTTTACACCTGAAATTTTTCCTTCATACAAAACTTCACAATATCTTCATTAGCAACATTAGTGTATTCAAAAGATATTAGACCACTGGCAAAGCTTTGGAACAGCAAGGCTTTTCACTAAAAACACAAGCTACTGTAGTAACTCCTTCAAAAAGCTCAATTTACCTGGTGAGAACTCAAAAAGGAATCAATAAGAAGCAAATGCAAATAATGGCAGAAATCTGTCAAAATAGACCAGCAGGTAGAAACCGATTTTTTTGAACATCTTATGTTCTAAAATCAAAAAGTGTTGAACTAACGAAATTAAGCTAACCTAATGGGGGATTTATTCTTAAATTTTGAGCTCAATCCGAGTTACAGAGACTCCTCACAATTTTTTTTGGTGGAGGACAGAAATCTGTTTCGGGACAGCAACTCCCCAAATCTTACTTCCCTCTCATTAGAGGTCATTCTTGGCACAAAAAACAAACAAGAAGGATAAGGAGAGGTCATTACTGAAGTAATAACTTCCAAAACTCAAGGAAACTCTTGGGTTATCTCCCAACAAGTACTTTTCTTTAACGCCTTTAAGTTAGGCACAAGAAGCAAGAAGAATCAAGTATTTTCAAATGAAGCATTAACATACATACTTGCAAAATCTTCAACTATGAAACGTATATCATCCAAATGGGTTTTGGAGGATCCTTTCTCATCTCTCTTTGGTCTACTACCTTCATCAAAAATATTTTCAGGGGCAATCCAATCAAAGTTCTTTTCAAAGGCTTCATGCATTCCAACAAGCTTAAAGTGTATGGGTATATTGAGAGTCTGTTTGGTTCTGCTGTAGATTCTGAAAAGTCGCTGTGGGTGGTGAACTGTGAAAAAACTACTGTGAGCAAACTACTGTGGGAAAGCTAAAAGTTGTTTGGTTAGAGTAACTGTGGGACTATAATTTTTTTACAAATTTTCTGTAACACGCCAAGTCCATGAGAGACTGTTTATATTGTAAGTGAAGGTAGAACACCTATTTTACACTGGCTGATATATTTAAATAATAATATTGGAATGGAATTATTTTTTACAATGCTGCATACACATGGTATTGGACGGAAAAAACAAAGGTGACGTAGGGAGACAGCTGGCCTCATTTCCTTGCAACTTTATAGTGCTCTAACCAGGATCTATCACATGAACCGATCAGACGCATACCTGCACAAGCTAGCTATAGACCATGGCAGGCACAACATGTTACATGTCTATCCCTATGAGCTCATCTTATACAGATGCAATAGAATAATAGAGGTCGGTCCATCTGAGCTACGTGAGAGAAAGAAAAGGTTATCTTATGTGGAAGGGAGAATAGATGAGTCCGGCAGTCCAGCCGGCGGCGGTGCTCTTCCTAACGCGATGGAATCTTGGGAACTAGGTCTTCGTGTGGGAAAAAGAGCAGCAGTGGTAGATAATGGAGTCGGGCGAGATGCCCTGCGTCAGACGGTGTGTCGCTGACGGCTGGCCGGAGGATCGGCGCAGCTAATCCTAGGTCTGCCTGGGCGCCCCCGTTTGATTAAGAGCATGAAAGAAAAAATAACACAGGGGTGAGACACTCGATCGGGTACGGGAGGAAAACATAAAGTCGAACCGGTATGACTAATCAGTGGCAGCGTGGGTAATTTTCCACCAAACTATAGAACGCAACGCGGTAGAAGCAGGTGAGGACCTGCTGTGGAAATACTGCTGTAGGAATCAGGTAGCTTTTGTAGAATCCGCTTTGGAAATAACCCCTTTGGTTAGCTTTCAGATTATTTATGGAAAAGCAGGTTGTAGAAGCAGAACCAAACACACCCTGAATTCCTCTCTAGGCTTAGTTTTACAAGAAATACCCACAACATCTACGCTTGAAACTAGCATATTGAAACGTTCAAAAACCTTTTTGGCTTCCCTAGCAACATCATGGAATTCTTTTGATAAAGTTTCAAGGATGATTTCCGTTTTTTCAACATTCTTCTCTTCTTTTAGTTTTAGGAACAAGAATTGTATGAAGGGGTTAAGGCTAACAAACCTAGCCTCTAACATATGAACTAAGGAAGTTGCAGCAATCTCATAATTAGGAGCAAGCTCTACTATAGATTTATCCTCAATATCCTCATGCTTGCTAACATAGTTAAAGAATTCTTCAATATTATCTTTCCCAATTATGGAGCCACTACCTATTGCAAGATCTTTCAGGGCAAATTTTGGGAGCAACATGGTGAGCTAGAGCAAAGTGGCAACTAGAGCAGGAAATAACTTTTTTGTGTTTTTGAATAAAGAAAGCAAACCAAACTAGACTATTTTTTTTGTTTTTTTAAGAGGCAAACAAAACAAGGCAAGAGGAACAATGCAAACTAAAAACAAAGTAAAGAGGAAGGAAGTGAAGGACTCCCCTAGTGAAGACGTCCTTAGCCTCCCCGGAGGCGGCGCCAGAAAACTTGTTGATGACTCCAGAGAACTTGACGTGGAGAACTTCATTGGAAACCCCAAGAGCAAGGTGTGAAGCAGCCCAGCAGCAAGTTTTCCCTCAGTAGAGACCGAGGTTATCGAACCAGAAGGAGGAAGGAAACGTCACACAGGTGCTGCAAGCAACACGGAGACCTGCACAACACAAACTCAAGACTTTGCCCCAACGAATCAGTGAGGTTGTCAAGCTCACCGGTTTGCTGTAACAAAGGATTAAACGTATGGTGTGGAGGTAATGGTTTGCAGCAAGTAAACAAGTAACAATGGAAGATGTATCAATGGTAAAGATTGGACCGGGGTCCATAGTTCACTAGAGGTGCTCTCCTTAGATAAACAACATGGCATGAAGGGTAAAAAAAATTACAGCAGGGCAATTGACAGGAACTGAGCAAGGCATAACAATGCAATGACTAGTCAGAAAGATCCTATGAGGTTGATTGGGCAATACAACAAGATACATAGACCTCCATCCAACTGCATCTATGACTAGAAGTCCACCTTCAGGTTATCATCCGAACCCCCTCCAGTATTAAGTTGCAAGCAATAGACAACTTCTTTAAGCATAGTGTGTAAGGTAAACAGTACACATGTTCCATGAAAAAGAGATCGTTGTTTTCTCCCTAGTAGCAACAACACATCTACAACTGAAGAGATTATTGTCACTTCCCTTGGAAACTAGAGGCATGAACCCACTATCGAGCATAAATACCCCCTCTTGGAGTCACTAGCAACTACTTGGACAAGATAGCTACTAACAACGAAGAGCATTCAAGGTCACAAACAACACAAACATTATAGAAACATAAAGACAAAACCATTAATCAAACCAACATAATAATCTCAATATCCATCGGCTCCCCGCAAACACAACATGCATGATTACAAATAGATTAGATCTTGATCATGAACAGAGCTTACAAGATCTATACATGATAGCACAAAGGAGGAGATACAACCATCTAGCTACTACATGGACCCATAGTCCAAGGTGGAACTAATCACGCATCATACCGGAGAGAAGGCCTCCGGGATGATCTCCTCCGGCAGGTGTCGGAAGAACTTGATCCCCGATCTAGGGACAATGGTGGCGGCGGCTACAGACGGTTTCGTGGATTTATGATCAGGTACTCGGGGTTTCTGCATCGGGGGCTTCTTATATGCGAAGGGGGAGACCGAGGCGGCCGCCAGGGCGACCAAACCCTAGCCAGGCATGGGGTGGGGCCCACCGCTGAGGTGGGTCTGCCCCTCGGGCTCTCTTCTGGACTTCTTGTTCCCCATGGAAAGTAATTTACTTTGTCCTTTGTCCTGTCCAATTACGAGAATATTTCTTTACTAACTTTTCTGAAACCAAAAACAGCAGAAAATAGGCATCTGGCACTGTTGCAACTTGTTAATAGGTTAGTACCAGAAAACATGTGAAAAGCACCTCAAAGTGTGGACAAGTAAAGAAAAGTAGATACTAAACAAGCATGGAGCATCAAAAATTATAGATACGTTTACGACGTATCAATCATCGCCATCGTCATCACCAACGCATCTCCATCAACCACCGATGTTTCCCTCATCCATGATGAGTAATCCCCCGTTGTAGGCTTGGGGATAGTAGGGATTGGATGAGTTCTATCATGTAATCGAATAAGATCTGTTAGGGCATAGTGCCTAGTATCTCTATTAGTGCTATTTGACTTTGCTGCAACTTGTTGTGTTTAATGATTGTCACTAGGGCCCGAGTGCCATGATCTCAGATCTGAACTTATTATTGAATCATTATGATAGTATTGTTTGTGATCTTATCTGCAAGTTGTGTACACATATCATTGTCCGGATCCAAAGGCCCCAAAGTGACAATAATTGGGACAACCGGAGGGGATAGCTGTGGTGTGAGGATCACATGTGTTCACGGAGTGTTAATGTTTTCCTCCGGTACTCTATTAAAAGGAGCACCTTAATTGCCATTAGTTCCCTAGATTCCCCGCTGCCACGGGCTGGCTGGACAGAAGATGTTGTGCAAGTTCTCATTGCAAGAACGTATGACTATATTTGGAGCACATGCCTAGGATTGTTTAGTAGTTGGATGCTTGTTATTATTTATCTGCAATGCCCTAGATGTTGAAGTTACATGTTTAGACTCGTCCATGCAACGCCAGTCCATCCATCCCTATGCCTACCGCACTCGAATCCTACTGTTACCGTTACTGTTACTATTGCTCCTTTGCTCTTGCTGTTGCTGTTCCTATTGTTATTCCTGTTGCTGTTGCTTTGTTGTTGCTACTGATAAACTTCTGTGAGCAAGAACTATTTCCAGGTGCAGCTGAACTGACAACTCAGTTGTTAAGGCTTGCAAGTATTCTTTGGCTCCCCTTGTGTCGAATCAATAAATTGGGTAATACTACCCGCGAAGACTGTTGCGATCCCCTATACTTGTGGGTCATCAAGACTATTTTCTGGCGCCGTTTCCAGGGAGAATAGCTTTATTTGTAAGTTCACTTGGACCTATTATTGTTCACTACTACTCCTTTCATCATGGGGAAGTCTCGTGATGGGAAGTTCCCTATTTCACCATCCACTACAAGAAGAGGTACAGTTCTAAACACCTATGCTTCTCTTGATTCACCGCATGTTATAAGTAAGCTTGTCACACCACCACCACATACACATGCTACACACACTGCTACTACTACTGAGTCTGAAACTACTTTTGATACTCATGATGTTACTTCTACTGTGCTTGATGCGAGTGGTTCATTAGGTCCTTTTCTAGATGCTACTATGGCTGGTCTAGGAAATACCGAAACTCCTAGTGAAGACACTGTTACACCTGTTAGCTCACCTGAGGCTAGTGAGAGTTATGATATTAAGATGGTTACATTGAGTTCACTAATGATTTCGTTGAAGAGTGCCGAAACACACATGGTACTAGTGCTATTAAGAGTCTCCTTGCTAGACGTACTATCATGCCTAAGTTGTCCTCTAATCCTATGTTTGCAACTTCTCACATAGATATTAAAGATGAAGATTATGATTTCTCTCTTGATTTATCTTATTTAGATATTATTGAGAAAGAACCTTTTTGTGGGACTGAAACTGAGAGTGATGTGGCTCATATGAATGAGCTTTCTACTATGAGTGGTTTATTCTCTGATGATTTTAAGATGTGCAAGTACTTTGTTACTAAGATCTTCCCTTTTTCACTAAAAGGACAAGCTAGGGCATGGTTTAACAGATTACCTCCTGGTTCCATTGATAGCCCTGATTGCTTGATTGCTTCTTTCTTCCAGAAATATTTTCCTCCCAGTGCTAGACATGCTGCTTTGCAGAGACTTTTTGATTTTAAACAAGGAGAAGAAGAGAAATTGCCTGAGTCATGGACAAGGTTCTGTGCCTCGATTCATGCACATCCTAGATGTCCATTACCTAAGAATGAACTTCTTGATATTTATTATAATGGACTAACTGATGATTCTAGGACCTACCTAGATAGCTTTGCTGATTGTGTTTTCAGTAAAAGGACTCCTACAGATGCTGAAGAATTAATGACTAAGATAAGCAAGAATTATGATGATTGGACTTCAACTGAGATGAATGCACCTGAGCCTATTACTCCTAAACCAGTTGTTCCTGAACCAATTTCAGCACCAACAACAAAGAAGAGGGGAGTTATTGCATTAAATGATGAAGTGATGAAGGAAGGTAAGAAGTGTCTAAAGGAGAAAGGTATTAGAGCTGAAGATGTGAAGAATCTACCTCCTATAGAAGAATTATGTAAGCCAATTCCCCACTCATCTACTATTGAGGTACACTCTCTCCAACACTTTTATGAAGGTGATATTCCTTATGGTAAGCCACCTGATCAATGTTTAGAGGAACTTGACACTTTTATTGTTAAACAAGGGTATTTTAATAAACAAGTTCAGAATCATTTATTGGAAAACTCTAGGGCTATCCATGAGTTGAAAGATATTGTGGAAAGAACTTCTAATGATATTAAAATTCTTTGTAAACACTTTCAAATGGTTCAAACCCAACTTGATCAACTTTCTAAGGTACAAAAGGATATGCTAGTTAATGCTTCAAGAGATAAACATGCTTATGGAATTAGAACTAGGAGTGGTATAGCTACTCAAGACCCTTTATATCCTCAAGGACACCCTAAAAGAATAGATCAGGATTCTCAACAAGGTGAAGATAGTGGTAGTCCTCGTAATAGGAAGAAAAAGAAACATAAAATAGTTGAGGAACCAGTTGAATCTACTGTAAATCCTAATAGTATATATGTCTCTGATGCTGAAACTGAAAGTGGTAATGATAAAAATGAGTCTCCTGATAAGGAGGAAGGTGAGGAAGAACCTGAGAAGCACACTAAGAACACTAGGTACAAAAAGGAAGATTTTATTGCTAATAAACATGGTAAAGAGAGAGAACCTTGAGTGCAGAAACCTATGCCTTTTCCAAGTAAGAAACACAAGTCAAAGGAGGAAGAACACTACAACAAGTTTTTTGAGTGGATGAAACCTTTATTCTTGCAAATTACTTTGACTGATGCTATTAAGTTGCCACCTTATTCAAAGTATATGAAGGATATTGTCTCTAATAAAAGGAAGATTCCTAATGAGGAGATTTCTACTCTACTTGCTAATTACTCCTTCAATGGTAAGGTTCCAAAGAAAATTGGTGATCCAGGTATACCAACTATTCCTTGCTCCATTAAGAATAATTATGTTAGAACTGCTTTATGTGATTTGGGAGTTGGAGTTAGTGTTATGCCTTTTTCTCTCTATAAGAGACTCCAGCTAGAAAAGTAGATACCAACTGATTTTTTTTGCAAATGGTTGATAAGTCAATTACTATTCCTGTTGGTATATGTGAGGATGTTCCTGTTCAAGTAACTCATAATTGCATGGTTTTAACTGATTTTGTTGTGCTTGAAATGCCTGAAGATGATAATATGTCTATTATTCTTGGCAGACCTTTTCTTAATACTGCAGGTGCTGTCATCAATTGCAATCAAGGAAAAGTAACATTCAATATTAATGACAAATATCACACTGTCTATTTCCCCAAGAAGGTTGTTAAGAGCTATTTCCTGAATTCCACTAAAAATATTCAGAGCATCAAGGTTGGAGAAATATATTGTCCCATTCCAGAAGAAAATTTTGAAACTATTATGATTGGTACCATAGCTATCAAGTATGAGGTAACGTAATCACCTTGTGGAATGCAAAGTTTTGTTTCATATAAGATTTTTTTGGTAATAAGACTTGATCAACCACTGTGGTTATACTTGCTTTCTTTTTCCTTTCTCCTTCCTAGTCTTTGCTTCAGCTTTAGATTTGCTAGTTGTTTGCTTGTTTGAGTTTCTTAGAGCTCCTGTAGTTTGGATTTTGGTTTGCTTTTGCTTCTTCTGAAAAAACTGTTTCTGCGAGAAAATCAATTTTTGTACCCTAAAAATTGGCCAAAATTAGTTTCCCGAAAAATCCCAGAAAATTTAAAATAAATTTTTCCTTGAAAAAAGGGGCAGAGTGGCACCTGAGGTGACCCAGGGGCCACCCCAGGCCACCACACCCCTGGTAGGCGCGACCTACCAAGTGGCGGCGCCTGGGGGTTCTAGCCCACCTAGGCCCCTCTAGGCTGCCTCCTCAAAGCCACCTTCTTTATCTCTCCCGAAAAACACCGGAAAACTTGCTCAAGCTAAAGTTCTTGCTGTTCTTGATCGCGATTTTCGATCTCCTTGTTCAGCCCATCTCAAGTGCTGATTTTTTGAGGGATTGCTCCTTGGTATGTGCCTCCTCCACTTGTCCAATTAGATTTGTGATTGGTAGATTGTATCTTGAGTATTTTGCTGCTATAGGTGACAGGTTGTTTGAGCTTGCATGCTTGTTCTATGCTTAGAAACTTTGTTTTGATGCATGTGTAGTCCTCTAGCAGGTTTCTATAGTAGTTGCTCATCATTTATCAACTTAGAAATCACTTGGTTTGATGGTTGTCTAAAAATTTCAGCAAGGAAGATGAGTGCTTATCCACTAAACCAATATGACTTGATGGTGCATGAGCCAATGAAGGTTCAACGTGAGGAGGCAGTTTTTCCTTCCATATATCCATGCCATGAATTTATGAGAGCTGCGGGGATCCTCCAAGATTTCCAAACTATGGTTATAAATGCAGGGTTGGAACAATTTGTTGAAGGTGAACCATTCCAGTATGTTAATATTACCATGAATTTTGTGCAGGACTTCTGGTTCACTTGGTCTACTTCTAATCCCATGGTCCATTACAAAATATATAATATATCGGTCGACCTGCCTTTTGCTGATTTCTGTGCAGCAATTAGAGTACCTTAGTGGGGATCTTGTGAGAAGATCAAGGAGAGGCCCAAGTCACTTATGGATTTATATGCTGAGATTTGCCAAGGTTTATACTTCTCAAAGGAAAGTGGTAAAATTCAAAACATTCAACTCCCAGCTATTAGATACTTTGCCTATTTCATTACCAAGTGTGTTCTTGCTAGAAAGATTGCTAGAAAGTTGTCTTATTTTGATCTAGATTTTATTGTAGCTGCTCTGAATAGGAATAGATCTTATAGTTTGGGTGCTGTGATAGCTCACCGTCTCACCACCAATCGTGAGAAGGGTGGGATTTTTGGAGGTATCATTGCTTCTAGGTTGCTAGCTTTCCATGGTTTGGAGCCTCATTATTCAGATTTTCAGTTTCCCATAGAGAGGCTTGATATTGAATCCATGATTCAGCATGGTTTTGTTTCCTTGGGGGCTAATGTGATAAGTTTACCTTATGAAATATATTTTGCCCAGCAAAAGTCGAAGAAAGGGTAGGACTAAGAAAATAGTTTATTTGCATGTAGATGCTTTGTTTAACTTTGATAACAGGGAAGGATGGTCACTTACGGAGGAGAAGGTTGACACTTATGTGTCGGAACTCTCCCAGCAAGAAGAGAATGTTGAAGAGGATGCCGAAGACAATTAGGATCAGCCCTCCAACTTGGGAGAGTCTTCATACCATCAGCCCTCATTTGATTGGGGCGCATCTTCTTCTTCATCGCAGGTCCTTGACTATGATCATTCCTATGATGACCCACTAGCATGGGGGTACTATCCGCGTTATTGAGCCCCACTTAGTCCAAAAGTCTAAGCTTGGGGGGAGGTATACCGACATCACACACTCATATATATATCATGTTCGGTCGGTTCTTTGTATATCCATTGTTTTTGCTTTCTTTTTGGTTTTTGTTGCTTCTTTCTAAAAACCCAAAATACCAAAAATATTTTTGTTATTAATCTTGGTTTGTTTCTTTGTTTCTTTGGTTTGGTTTGCCTTAAAAGAAAAATCCAAAAATATTTTGCTTTTTTTGGTTTGCTTCGTTTTGTTTGGTTTTTCTTTGTTTGCTTGTTTCTAAAAAAATCGAAAACACCAAAAATATTTGTTGTTCTTCTTTTGTTTTTTGAGTTCTTTGCAGGGTTCAACCGTCCTTAGTGGATTTTGGTTTCATGTTAATTATTCAAGTCACACAAGTGAAGGGCAATAATGAGGATAAAGACAACTCGAGGTGTGGTAATAGGCTGGTAAAAAACTCTATTTGTTTCATTTTTGTACATATACTCATCATTGTGAGCATGCTTACCCTATTTATGTAAGGTGTATGTAATTATGGATGCTTAGTAGTTCTTGCTTGTCTATGATTAGCTCTAGCTTGCTAATAGTTTGTAGCATGACATATGAATGTTTGCTTGCATTGTTTTATTCATACTTTGGTATGACATTGTGGTATCCTCCTATGACTGTTCATGTGAATCGACTTGGCAAATGCTCACGCATGCATATGACTAATCAATAGTCAGTAAGCCTCGATGATTTATTTTGCCTCAGAGTTCTTGTATCACTTTCATGCCATAATTAGTCATGTTTTGTTGCAAGCATGATTATGATAGCTATTGCTCTCTCGTTTGTCGCTCTCTCTATTGCTAGCCTTCACTTGCACCGAGTATGTGCTCTACCTATGCTTCCAACTCCCTAAAACCAATATTGCCAGCTGTGTCCACCATACCTACTTATTAGCATCATTTGCTATTTCAGTGCATATTCCATATGCCGTGTTTTCTTCCAAAATAAAATGTTTGTCTATTTTGAGAAAGTTAGTTAGTAAAGCTCTCACGAACTTGATGGCACACTTTATTCCTTGCGCTTAATAATCCTGAACCATTGTGACTAGTCCATGAAATTTATATGCTTGCTAATTATATGCTGGGAGTCAGCAGAACCGCGCTGTCACGGAGAACGCTTTCAACACCTATTGGATATCTCATCCAGTTGATTATTTGCTCTTTTGTTTACCGATGTCGACGATGTGAAATAAAAGGGGAGGTTGTGAGTTCATGGAGTTTATACATTGTGTTAGAGAAACACCTGGGCCACTAGCCTAAGCCATGCTTAATCATAGTGGAAACTTGCAGCATCACCATAATGAGCATCTATGAAGCGTCCTCAATAAAAAGCTATGCATATGGTAAATAAAAAGATTGTTGAGATGCTCATTGTCTGCTTGCCTTGTCATTTTGGTTATGGGAAAGCTCTTGTACCATGTGCAAGGGGTACCCCATTGGCGGTTCTCGATGATATGCATGTATTTACAATGACAAGAACTTTCACGTGACCAAAGTTGAGTAGCATGCGGAGCGACCCTCGTACTCAAGGTACTTGGGATTTCCAGTCTATGGTCTGTCAAGCATATGATTCAGATTGAACCTCACTTTCACCTTAACCACATGAAGATTCCTATGATAGGGGCAATGAGAGCTCAAAGCTAATGAGTACCTTCCTTTCAGCATTGGGAAGCCGTTTAAACCTTCACAAAACCGTTTTCAAAACTTTGTTGAGTCACCACTTATTCTATGAGCACCTTCTTGAGAGCATAGTTGTCATTCTTGTGTTTGTTCCAAAACTTGGTTAATTATGTCATGACTTTGATGCTTGTATCTCTGATATGTTTATCTCTAGTCTTCATGTGAACTTCAGAGGTGACTCAGCATTTATATTGTGCTCTTCAAACAAAGGCAAGTGAGACTATACCTTATTATGAGTATTGCAATGTTGCTTATGTTTATGTTTCATGCTACTTATTATTATCGAGTTGGTTTCTCTTCATAGCTTGCAATGACTATTGAGTAGACTTAGTTGCATACTCTTTATTATGAATTGTCTAAGCATCTACTCCTGTGATGAGAATATTTACATCATATGAAGAAAAGTGTTCATGAAAGTTCTTTTATCGCACTCAGTTTTCAACCGAATTGCTTGAGGACAAGCAATAAGCTAAGCTTGGGGGATTGATATGTCCAAAACGTATCTAATTTCGAACACTTTGCTATTGTTTCTCCTCTAAACTTGTGTGATTTGGATACAACTAACACGGACTGACGCTGTTTTCAGCAGAATTACCTTGATGTCTTGTTTTTGTGCAGAAAATGAACTATCGGGAAAAATCCCGGAAAATATGCCAAAAATTATATTTCACCAGAAGATCCACGGAGCCAGAATAAGAGACGGAGGGGAGGCCTGGGGGGCCCAGACCCACCCCAGGCGCGGATGAAATGGATCGTATGGGCACCTAGAGGGGGGTGAATAGGTGTTAACCAATTTTTAATACTTTTTCAATTTTAGGCTTGACACAAAGTAAATTCTCTAGATATGCCACTACGAGAATTTCCCTATATGCAACCCTAACTACTAAGCACGTAAAGAGAGGAGAGAAGGAACCGTAGTGGAGCATGCGGAGACACAGGGATTTGTTTTACCGCAGTTCCTTCCTTGTTAAGGGAAGTACATCTGCGTTGGAGGGGTGGCGGGTTCTAAGACCACCACCCCACAATAGGCCTCACCCTATTCTCCGATGGATCTCGCAACAAGAGGCCTGATCCACCTTCTCCACTATTGGATCCCTTCGAGGCGGGAACTGGTGCCTTTTACAACACTATCGGGGCACACACCCACAACCGAATTGGGGGATCCCGAGATGACAACAAGCTTCCACAAGAACAAGGTTTATCAATATAAACGAAAACAAGGATCTAGGTATTTACAAGAAATACTAGATCGGTGGTTCTCCAAATGAATGGAGAGGAGATGAAGCGCTTGATTGCTGATGATGAAGATCGAGTTCTCCTCATTCGATACCCCAAGGGACGGGGCCTTTGGGTGGATCTAGGTGGAGCTCTCTTGGATGAAGGTTGCAGATCAGATCTCAACTTTTTCGAATGAATCAAGAGATTTGGAAGGAGGGGGAAGGATGGCTTAAATACCCCCTCCCCAGATCTGGTCGTTGCACAACTTTGGGGGTGGATTATCCGCCCCCCACTTGGGGCGGATTATCCGCCTCGAAAATCTCGCCTGTATGGATTCTCTAGGGAAACTCCGCCTCTCTAGGGTCAACCTGTAAACTTGGTGAAGATCTTGGGGGGGAGGGCAGATTATCCGGCCAAAATGGAAAGTCTGGCCAACACTCCGCCCCCTCTCTTGGCTTGCGCCTTGGCGATGAGCATGGGGGCGGACTATCCGGCCCCCCTGAGGGGCGGATTATCCGGCGGGGCCAGAAAATCCGGCCAAACCTCCGCCCCCCTTCTGGGGCTTGCGCCTGCTTGTGCAGAGGGAGGGGCGGATTATCCGCCCCTAGTGGGGGCGGATTATACGCCCCCAAAGGCAGAATCCTTTTCCCTTTTTTCTCAAAGAGAGATGCAACACTTCAACACACATTAAATAATCCTTGATATTGTTATCTAACACACAAAACACTAGGGATTATAAAATGTTCTTTGAATCTCCCCCTTTTTGGTGTTAGATGACAATGTTAGGATTTGCAATGAAACCGGCTAATGCCACCTTAAAAAATGAAGGATGCTCCCCCTAGATGTGTGCATATTTAAAATTTGCATTTGAATACAAATACACACACTAGAGAGAACACAACTTCCATAACAAAGATAATTGAAACAGGGTGGTTTGGGAAACAAGGTCATACCACCGGGATGAGAATATAGCCAAAGAATATAGTTTGTTTGATAGCCTCCAAGCACATCCCAACCATACCAGCAATATTGATGCATACATTAGATAGGCCCATGATTCCATATGCCATCAAATGTGCCTCCATAGATAAATCCAGAATTTCATGAGATAGATAGATAAATCCAAAAATCCATGAATACCACACAACGTACCAAACTTAGTGAAACACGACAAAGTATTACATAATCAAACACAAATAGCAAATGAGTTCACGCTAAAAGGAACAAGCAAGCAAATAAAACGACTGAAAGAAAGATGCTTGCGCCCGACCCTTGCAAATCCACGAGACCTAATAGAACTACTTCTCCCTCTTAGGCATCGAAACGCCAAAAAGGAAGAAGAGCGATGCTAACTCCCCTGAAGATCACTCCTCCTCATCCTCGTCGTAGTCATTCCCGTCCCCTTCCTCTTCATCATACTCATCATCATCGTCATCAGCTGGAGGAGTGGGTGCCCTCGGTGGAGGAGGAAAGAGGCAACTCTCGAGCTCACCATAGTTGATCCCTGAGGTGTTCCACTGAGCATACGGATCCGGAGCAGTGGGAGTAGGTGGATGGCCAGTGGCACCTGAGACATGGTGGGGAATAAGCTGCTGCGTGTGATCCCTCTCATGATCCCTGTGGTAAGCCTCATATTGGCCCTTGTGAGTGTCAATGCCCATGCAAAGAATGTGCCGCTGGAACCAAGTGAGTTCTTAACCTCGCGTGCCATTGGAGACACCGTGGAACGACGACCACTAGCCCGAGCATCACGCATGAAGGACTCCGGGGCAGTGGAAGGATGATAGGTCTTCTAAGCCTTGTTGTAGATTTTCTTGGGCTTGTGAATTCCATCCAGAGCAGTGCCAAAATACTCATGTGGCAACATATGCTTGACGAGCATCATTATGAAAGGAGAATAAGGAATAGAGAGCCTGTTGATCATAGCATCCGTCATCTCATGATAAATATAGTCCATGACATCCAGTTTGTAACCTGTGGCTGAACCAGAGTTAGTGGCACACTCGTGAGCAAAAGCAAGGAGTGGAACTAGGTGGCCACGGATCCTGTCATTGTTGCCACCACTAGGAGCGATGCAGTCCCGAAATATGCCAACAAGGGAGGCATACAAGGGAGAGAGACCAGCGAAAGTACCAGCAACACCATCAGAAGAAAGGCAAGGAGAAAGTGCAGTATCCTTGGATGGCTTTAGAGGAGAAATGATACGGTGGCCCGAAGGAGTGTCACGGCCATGGAATGCATAACCAAGAACCTGCCAAAGGTGCGAAAGTCCGACTGAATCATGGTGGTCCCTGTCATCCACTTCATAGTACGGCGCTCATCATCGCAAATCACCAGAGTCGAGAAGAACTGCCGCACCATAGAGGAATCATAGTTGCATTGGATAGTCATGAGGTGGTGCAGCCCCATCTTGTTGGTCACATCTAGTGCCTCAATGAGCCTTGTCTTGGATTGATCCTCAGTCAAATTGATGGGACGCATGGGGCGAAGCTTGAGAGTAGCATAGACATCATCATGAATAGCCCGAAAGTGGGCATTCCAAAACATAGAGTCCTCGGGGGGACCATCACTGTCAGCCTCATCATAATAATCAGTCTGGCGAATGGTGGCATACTAAAGACTGTCCATAGCCTTGTAATTGGGCCGAGACTGTTTTCCCTTGCGAGATGCGGTCCTCTTAGTTTTCTTACTTGCCTCAGCCATCCGTGCAGCCTCTCTTGCTGCTCTGCTGACCTCGGTCTCGTCAATGAACTTCCCTTCTGCAGTAGGCTTGAGATAACGGGCACGGGAATGACGGACAAAGGTCTTGGTCGGCTTGGAACCACCTGTGAAAAGCATTAGAGGGAGAGCATGGAGATAAGCATACACACAAGTCCAGGAGAAAACACGGAGAAAGAGTGCAATGCAACCCATAACCAATGATGTGTATTGCAGGAGCAAGACCAAAACAGACCAGAGTTTAATCTCCAGGCCGGATTATCCGGCCCTGGCAGGGGCGGATAATTCGCCCCCCGCAGAAATTTTCTGGATTGGCCCAGATCTACCATGGCAAAACAGATCGGGTACTAGGGTTGCAATTCTACTGATTCTAGCATGTAAGGAACAACACCAAGGATCTTCTACAACGAGATTTCCACCAAATAAAATGCATCCCATACAAAAGGAGAGAGATGAGGGAGTTACCCTCACTCATTGGAGGAAAATCGCGGAGGAGAAGATACCCAAAGGCGAGGTGAAGAAGATCCGGGGAGAGCCCGGAGAATCCGGTGGTCGAATCGACTCCGAGAGAGGCGGATACTCCGGCGGCGGCTGGGGGTAGAGGTAGGGTTGGGGGAGGACTGGCTGCTCTATTTGAGCCTGCCCTCCCCGACCCAGCCTATAAGAGGCCGATTTAGCGCGGGGCGGATAATCCCCCCCCCCCTGAAATTCTGTAATTTACAGATTCAGGCCTGAGCATCCTAGCAAACCCCTCGATGGTGTTTTAGAAGACTTGTGTGCAAGAATAGATGGTTCAAGGAGGGAGAGAAAGGCTTGGGTTGAGAGCATCAAACTGAGATGGTACTACACACCCAAATTTGCAAGAATCAAATCAATCAAAAGCCAAATTTGAGTGTGTTTTCCATAAGAACATGAGATATGCAAGAAAATCCAACGAGACCCATGAGAAACCAACTCTTCTCGAGGAAGAGGGCAAAGATGTATCTTGAGTTCAAAACCAATGCTCATGGATGACCCACATATCACAAAATGATATTAAGGGAATTGATTTTACTTGCTTTCGGCATTATGGGGGAGCGTTGGCCCAATCAATTAGGACCACACTCCCCCTATGTCTATGCCCGCATCTAAACCAAATACATGAATAAGAGCAAGTGAGTGTGCAAGGGTAGTCAAGCCAAACTCCTTGAATCTATGATATTTAGCTCATTCCTCAAATAACAAAATCTTGCTTCATCAAGAGGCTTCGTGAAAATATCATCAAGTTGGTTCTTCGTGCTCACAAAGGATAGGGCAATATCACCACGAGCAACATGATCCCAAATAAAGTGGTTGCGAATCTCTATATGTTTTGTTCTTGTATGCTGCACGGGATTGTAAGCAATTTTGATAGCACTTTCATTGTCGCATAATAGAGGCACTTTGTCACAATTGACACCATATTCCTTTAAAGTTTGCCTCATCCATAACAATTGTGTACAAGCACTTGCAGCAGCAACATATTCAGCTTCGGCGGTTGAGAGTGAAATACAATTCTGTTTCTTTGACGACCAACACACTAGAGACCTGCCCAAGAATTGACATGCACCAGAGGTTGATTTCCTATCATCTTTGTCACCAGCCCAATCTGAATCAGTGTAACCACATAGAGAGAAACTTGAACCCTTGGGATACCATAACCCAAAATTTGGGGAATGAACCAAATATCGGAAGATTCGCTTGACCGCCACTAAGTGGCTTTCTTTAGGAGCGGCTTGGTACCTTACACACACTCCTAACTTAACACGATATCGGGCCTAGATGCGCAAAGGTAAAGGAGAGAGCCGATCATGGATCAGTATACCTTTTGATCCACGTCTTTACCCTTGGGATTGAGCTCAATATGACACTTTGTTTGCATTGGGGTAGCAACGCCATTGAGATCCGTCATCTTGAACCTTTTGAGCATGTCTTGGATGTACTTAGCTTGATTAATAAAGGTTCCCTCTCTAAGTTGTTTAATCTCAAATCCAAGAAAGAACCTCAGCTCACCCATTATGGACATCTCAAACCTGTCAGTCATAAGCTTTGAAAATTCATCGTTAAAAGCTTGGTTAGTAGAGCCAAAAATAATGTCATATACATAAAGTTGGCATACAAAAAGCTCCCCATTAACCTTCTTAGTAAAAAGAGTGGGATCAATTTGCCCAACTTCGAATCCACGGTCTAGCAAAAGCTCTTTAAGGTGCTCATACCACGCACGTGGGGCTTGTTTAAGGCCATAGAGCGCCTTATCGAGTTTGTAGACATGGTTCGGAAATTTGGGGTCCTCAAACCCTAGGGGCTGCTTGACGTATACTAACTCATGTAGAGGACCATTAAGGAAAGCGCTCTTAACATCCATTTGTTGTAATTTAAAATTATGATGGGCTGCATATGCAAGAAGGATACGGATGGACTCAAGACGAGCCACAGGAGCATAGGTCTCGCCAAAATCAATTCCTTCCACTTGAGAGAATCCTTGAGCCATGAGTCGTGCTTTATTCCTCACAACAATGCCATTTTCATCTTGTTTCTTCTTGAAGATCCACTTGGTGCCGATAACATTGCGGCAATCCTTTGGTTTCTCTACGAGCTTCCAAACTTTGTTGCGTTCAAAGTTATTTAATTCTTCATGCATTGCAACAACCCAATCGGGGTCTTCAAGAGCATCAAAAACCTTCTTCGGTTCAACCATGGAAATTTGAGCTTGATGATCACAGAAGCTTGCAAGTTCTCTTCTAGTGGATACCCTTCATCGTAGATCACCAACAACCTTGTCAAGAGTGTGACCCCTTAGTTCAAGGTTCCGATCAGCACGAGCCTTGCGACGAGCCTCAATGTCCTTATTGTTTCTAGAAGGAGTTGATTCAGTATTTGTATCCTTGTCTTGATTACTGCCTTGCCCCTGATCTTGGTCTGCGTTAACACCAGAAGTTTGCTGCTGAGTTTGTTCTTCAGGGCCGAATAATCCGCCCCTTGGAGGGGCCGGACTATCCGGCCTGGGAGGTGAAGTACCAGAGCCTTCTTCCTGAGAGTGTCCTACAGGAGATGGAGACCCAGGGCCGGATAATCCGCCCTTGGGGGCCGGAGAATCCGGCCTGGGAGCTTCAGAGTTGTTGGCTTCTCCTCCGGATCCTGTAGAACGAGTTGGAGTGCCAGGGGCGGATTGTCCGCCCCTTGTAGGGGGCGGATAGTCCGGCCTGGGACTACCAACTTGTCCAGGGGACAGATGATCTTCAGCAGATTGTGGTGTTGGTGCAGGATTTTCTCCAACAGTAGGAGCTTGTTGATCTTGTGTAGATGAGGGCTCCACATGTGTGGAGAATTGTCCTTCCCGATCCGCCACAAGGGGTTCCTCAATGGGGCGGAAAAATCCCACGCCCATTCTTCTTATGGCATCTTGGGGTATTTCAACATCTGCATCACAAACATCAACTTGCCCTACAAAGGAGCTGTTATTTTCATCGAACTCCACACTACAAGATTCTACAACAATCCCAGTGAGCTTGTTGTAGACTCTATAAGTGTGGGATTCGGCACCGTAACCAACAAAAATACCTTCTAAAGCCTTGGACTCGAATTTTGACAAACGGACACCTTTAATAAGAAAGAAACACTTACACCCGAATACCCTGAAGTATGAGATGTTGGGATTGTTACCGGTAAGAATTTCATATGGAGTCTTGTCAAAAAAAAATCGGAGGTAGAGCCGGTTCGATGAGTGACAAGCAGTGGATATGGCTTCATCCCAAAAATTATAAGGAGACTTGAATTCAGCCAACATTGATCTTGCCATGTCCATCAAAGTCCGGTTCTTCCTATCGGCTACACCATTTTGTTGAGGGGTGTACGCAGCGGAATATTGATGTCTACTCCCCTCTTTGCTCAGAAACTCATTCAAAGTGTAGTTCTTGAATTCGGAGCCATTGTCACTTCTTATTGCCAAGATAGGAACATTGTGTTGACGTTGGACTTCATTGGCAAAGTCAATGACAGTTTGTTGAGTCTCACTTTTCAGCTTGAAAAAATAGACCCATGTGTATCTTGAGTAATCATCGACAATGAGCAAGAAATATTTCTTCCCACCAAGACTTGCATGAGAAGGAGGACCAAATAAATCCACATGAAGTAATTCCAAGATCCTCTTTGATGACACAATAGTCTTCCTCTTGTGGGGAGAGTCATGCATTTTTCCTTCTACACAAGCCCTGCAAACATGATCTTTGGCAAAAGAGACATTGTCTTTTAGTCCAAGGATGTGGCCACCCTTCTGTAGACTTTGCAAAGTTCTCATGTTGACATGGGCTAAACGGCGATGCCATAGCCAGCCCACGTTGGCCTTTCCGAATAGACACATCGTACCCGAAGTGGTTTTCCCCGAGAAGTCCACCACATACAGGTCATTTTCGACGTATCCAATGAAAGCGACCTTTAGAGACTTGCTCCACAAGAGTACCACCAAATCATCATCAATAAAAACAGCAAAACCCATCTTGCCAAGGGCACGAACAGAAAGAAGATTGTAACCGAGGGTCTCAACAAGCATGACGTCCAAGAGAGAGATATCATGGGCAACCACAACCTTGCCAAGACCCAATACCTGAGATTTAGACTTATCACCATAGGAGACTGATATTATCATGATTTGGACACATCTCCGTGATGATCTCCTTGCTTCCGGTCATATGACTAGTGCAGCCACTATCCAGCACCCATTTTGACCCACCGGAAGCATAGCCCTGCAAGAAAATTACTTCTTGGTTTTAGGTACCCATTTTTCAATGGGTCCTTTCATGTTAGTAAAAAGGGTCTTTGGAACCCAAATAGACCAAGCAATATATTCATCAACGGGACCGACATAATAAGCATAAACATGGCCATAGACATCACAAAAGAGTTCATAATTCGGATTGTGAGACCATGCAAAACCAATATTGTTAGTCTTGTCTTTTGTGATATTCTTCTCAGCGGTGCTTATCTTTGATTACACATTCTTGGTCTTGTTCTTCTTGGTTTTCTTCTTCTTGTACTTGATGACATATCGGAGTCCCTCTTTACCATGATTTGACCTTTGTTTGCCAAGGACTTCATCAAGCACACCTTTATCCTTGGGAGTGATGTCCTTGATCACTTCTTTTTCCACACTAGCATTTTCCTTGTTACTATATGTTGAGTTGGATGAGCTAGGAGTATCATATTTGGCCAATCGACTTTGAAGCTGATCATGTGACTCATTGAGAATAGAGAACTCGTGTTTCAACGCCTTGTGAGCTTTGTCAAGTTTCTCCAATTCCTCGGAGAGTCTATCATGAGCAGCCCCAAAGTCAATCTTTTCCTTCTTTAACTTCTTTGCTTTGGTGACAGCATTGTCACGTTCCTTAACAAGTTTAGTCACAATTTCATCATGTGACTCTTCAATAGACTCAAGTCTCTCTTCAAGAGAGACCCGAGCCTCTTCCTCTTCTTCAAGAGCATTTTTTAAGGATGCAATTTCCATTGCATCCTCCCTTTCAATTCTGCCCTTTTCTTCAAGAAGAGCTTCGTTTTGGGCTAGCTGATCCATAAGAGCTTCAAAACGAACTTTGTGCTCACCTTGCAAGTTAGTATAGAAATAATCCAAAGCAATAATCTCTTCTTTAACCTTAAGGCTAGTAGGATCATCCATGTCAATCATAGCCTTAGGAAAAGAAGAGTTAGAAGAAGTTACCTCGGAGCTCCTTGCCATGAGACAAGTAGGATTCTTGTTGATGATGTTTTTGTTTGGAGAGTCGAAGAGAGAAGTTGATGTAGATGTGGTGGCTATAGCAGCCACCTCTTGAGAGCTATCGTCCTCGTCCTCATCTTCACTTCCCGATGAATATTCTTCTTGAGCCACTAGAACAATCTTTGGTTGCTTCTTGAAAGGAGCATTCTTCTTTACAAACTATTTCTTGCGTGGAGCCTTTGACTTGTCCTTGAAAATGAGTCTTCCTCCATTATCTTCCCTACTTTGATATGGACACTCAGCTACGAAGTGCAGCCGGTCACCATAGTTGAAACATGTTCTCAGCTTGGGACCATTTTCTTTTCTTCCATATGCTCCACTCTTGCGTTCCAGTTCAGCTTTAGCCTTGGCTGGATCTTTCCAGAAGTTTCTAGCATAAAGAGCCAAGTATTGTCCATGAATCCTTTTTATATCCTCAGGATAGTCCAGACCTTCTAGAGCATATTCATCATGATCAATCACACTAGTCTTCAAGGCCACGTTGACCCCTTTTTGCATCCCCATAGCTCGAGCACGAGCATCTTCGGCATTCTTGGCAGGCACTTTGAAGGCGGCCATTTCTTGCATTACCTCATTGGATGTCATGAGGTGATAGTTATGCCTACCTTGGAGACTTTTCAAATCTGTGGGCTCAAACGGCATAAGAGCACTGACATACTTGCACTTGATCCATGCATCATCAACATGAGCGGCACCATGATTTCTGAAATTTGTGGCTATAGCCTTAAGCCTCCTATACATGTCTTCATGGTCTTCTCCATCCAACATATAGAATCCTTCAGCTTCGTTTCTCAATGCATCATATCTATTGCTCTTCATACTTTCATTTCCGATGAAGAGCTCGGTGAGCGCATCCCAAGCTTCCTTCGCTGTACTAAGATGCTGAATGTGTGGCATATCTTTTTCACCCACACCAAGCTGTATCATGTGTAGAGTTGGCTATCGACCACTTCTCTTCTTGTGAGATTGTTGGGGTTTCCAACATGAAGACCATTTTCGATGATCTTCCACAACTCTATGGAGGAACTGCACACATGAGATTTCATCAAAAATTGCCATTGAGTAAAAGTAGATGCAGAAAGTTTGGGCGGATCACCCCTATTATGTATATGTGGGTGAGGAATAGGTGGATCAGGGGAATAAACATGAGAAACCTCATTGTATCCATCCTTACCACTATCCTTTTTCGAGGAGGAGCTCTTTCTAGTGTCATCACCAACCACTTCGTTATCTTTAGAAACAGTTTTACCCGTTTCCTTGGATTGCGGAGTGGTATCCTCAGAGTTAGATGGAGGTGATGCTGCGGATGTGGAGAGACACATTATCAATTGATGCATATCTTCCATCTTAGCCTCCATTGAATTCACCAAGGTTGTTTCCAACGTCTTGAGATCGTTCATGGTGACTACCTCCAGAGCATCACTTCCATCTACCTTGGAACCCATACTTCTCTTAGGCGGTTAAGCCCGAAATAAGAGCCGAGGCTCTGATACCAATTGAAATGGATTGTATGGGCACCTAGAGGGGGGTGAATAGGTGCTAACCAATTTTTAATACTTTTTCAATTTTAGGCTTGACACAAAGTAAATTCTCTAGATATGCCACTACGAGAATTTCCCTATATGCAACCCTAACTACTAAGCACGTAAAGAGAGGAGCGAAGGAACCGTAGTGGAGCATGCGGAGACACAGGGATTTGTTTTACCGCAGTTCCTTCCTTGTTAAGGGAAGTACATCTGCGTTGGAGGGGTGGGCGGTTCTAAGACCACCACGCCACAATAGGCCTCACCCTATTCTCTGATGGATCTCGCCACAAGAGGCCTGATCCACCTTCTCCACTATTCGATCCCTTCGAGGAGGGAACCGGTGCCTTTTACAACACTATCGGGGCACACACCCACAACCGAATTGGGGGCTCCCGAGATGACAACAAGCTGCCACAAGAATAAGGTTTATCAATATATACAAAAACAAGGATCTAGGTATTTGCAAGAAATACTAGATCGGTGGTTCTCCAAATGAATGGAGAGGAGATGAAGCGCTTGATTGCTGATGATGAAGATCGAGTTCTCCTCCTTCGATTCCCCAAGGGACGGGGCCTTTGGGTGGATCTAGGTGGAGCTCTCTTGGATGAAGGTTGCAGATCAGATCTCAACTTTTTCGAATGAATCAAGAGATCTGGCAGGAGGGGGAAGGCTGGCTTAAATACCCCCTCCTCAGATCTGGCTGTTGCACAACTTTGGGGGCGGATTATCCGCGCCTTCGGAAAACTCCGCCCCCAGGGCGGATTCTCCGAGGGAAACTCTGCCCCCTCTCTGGGGCTAGCGACTGCGAAACTTGGTGAAGATCTTGGGGGGGCGGATAATCCGGCCAGACCGGAAAGTCCGGCCCACACTCCGCCCCCTCTCTGGGGCTTGCGCCTTGGCGATGAGTATGGGGGCGGACTATCCGGCCCTCCTGAGGGGCGGATTATCCGGAAGGGCCAGAAAATCCGGCCAAACCTCCGCCCCCCTTCTGGGGTTGTGCCTGCTTGGGAAGAGGGAGAGGCGGATTATCCGCCCCTGGTGGGGGCGGATTATCCGCCCCCAAAGGCAGAATCCTTTTCCCTTTTTCTCAAAGAGAGCTGCAACACTTCAACACACATTAAATAATCCTTGATATTGTTATCTAACACACAAAACACTAGGGATTATAAAATGTTCTTTCAGCGGGCCCACCTGACCCCGCGCCTGGAGGGGGTGTAGCCTCCCCAGGCACCTCCTCAGCCTCCCTATGCGCCTATAAGTTGCCTTTCGACCTAAAAACGAGGGGGGTTCGATAGTTTTCCAGAAAGAGTTCCGCCGCCGCCACCAGAAACCAAGATTCGGATCCAGAAACTCCGTTGTGGCACCCTACCGGGACGGGGAATTTGGAGAGGATCATCGCCATCGTCATCACCAACGCATATCCATCAACCACCGATGTTTCCCTCATCCATGAGTGAGTAATCCCCCGCTGTAGGCTTGGGGATGGTAGGTATTGGATGATTTCTATCATGTAATCGAATAAGATCTGTTAGGGCATAGTGCCTAGTATCTCTATTAGTGATATTTGACTTAGTTGCAACCTGTTGTGCTTAATGCTTGTCACTAGGGCCCGAGTGCCATGATCTTAGATCTGAACTTATTATTGAATCATTATGATAGTATTGTTTGTGATCTTATCTGCAAGTTCTGTACACATATCATTGTCCGGATCCAAAGGCCCCAAAGTGACAATAATTGGGACAACCGGAGGGGATGGCGGTGGTGTGAGGATCACATGTGTTCACGGAGTGTTAATGCTTTGCTCCAGTGCTCTATTAAAAGGAGAACCTTAATTGCCAGTAGTTCTCTAGAGGCCCCGCTGCCACAGGCTGGCTGGACAGAAGATGTTGTGCAAGTTCTTATTGCAAGCATGTATGACTATATTTGGAGCACATGCCTAGGATTGTTTAGTACTTGGATGCTTGTTATTATTTATCTGCAATGCCCTAGATCGTGAAGTTACATGTTTAGACTCGTCCATGCAACGCCCATCCATCCCTATGCCTACCGCACTCGAATCCTATTGTTACCGTTACTGTTACTATTGCTCCTGTTGCTGTTGCTGTTGCTACTGATAAACTTCTGTGAGCAAGAACTATTTGCAAGTGGAGCTGAACTGACAACTCAGTTGTTAAGGCTTGCAAGTATTCTTTGGCTCCCCTTGTGTCTAATCAATAAATTGGGTAATACTACTCGCGAAGACTGTTGCGATCCCCTATACTTGTGGGTCATCACGTTGCCGACCCTTCGACTGTGGGGGGTGTTGAAATACGTGTGTTGTACTCTGTATAGATCTCCTTGTACCCTCAGAATTGTACCTGTATTCGTCTATATATATGAGACAGCCGACCCTATTAGAGTTGTGCATCCTTCCACAATTATTCTACAGAAAACAAGTAAAATTTAAACTACTACCTCCGATCCTAAATAAGTGTCGCCATTTTGAACTAGAGTTAGTTCAAAACCGTGACACTTATTTAGGATCGGAGGGAGTAGCACCTATTCACCCCTCTAGATGCCTATACGATCCTTTCAGTCTCCGTGGTGCAAACCACACCCCAGCGGTGGTATCTTCCTAGGTGCGCCTGATGCACTCCTTTCCTCCCCAATACAGTGATTCCTCTCTCTCTCTCTCTCTGAACCAAACCTAACAAACCAACCTGGTGCCCCCCTGGCCTCTGCCCTGATGTAGCCAAGCCACTCCATGTCTCCCTGCGTCCTGGGCCCTGTTGATCTTCTCCTCTCGCGCGCGCCTAGCTCACATGCCTGGCTCCACGAGAACCTCACGCCAAGCCGTGGTGGCCTTTTCTCTCTCTAGCCATAAAGGAAGCCCCAGCACCCCCACCATGTGATATTCCCCCTCCGCCCTTATCTGCCTGCCGTCCACCACAGACCAGTTCCATCCGCCTTTCTCTCTGCCTCTCCTCCGAGCCTAAACCATAGCCGCCTCCATGGATGCTCTCACCTGAACCTAGCCTCGCCGGTGATCTGCTGCTTCCGAGGCCTGTTCCTTCTACCAGGAGCTGTGTGAGAGGCTCTAGAAGCTTCTCGGATCAGGGAGCAAGGAGGAGAAGGAGTACCACTACCGCTGCCCGTGTAGTCGCTGGAACGCTGCCGCCCTCTTCCTCTCCTCTGGCCACACCTTCATCTTTGTTCTGGCTTCGTCGCCCAAGGTGAACTACTCCAACAACTTCTCTGTGCCCTCACCTTCTCCCCTCGTCGCCACCCGGAGCCTTGACTCGCCGCAGAACCCCCTGCGCACGCCCGCGTCCTGTCGCCGTGCACCGCGACACGCACAATTCAGTAACATGCAGTAGCAGCTCACAGCACCTTATCCCACCATGTTTTCCAGCGCCCTTGTTCCTCTCCCGATGAGACTGACAACAAAATGCCTCTTCTCAGTAGATCCGGTAATCCAACTCCGCCAACCTTGGAAGTTTTGGTTAATCACAAATGAAGCAATCATCCGTCAAAATCAGCCAAATCGCTGGCTTTTTCTATCCATCTCCGACAGTCTGAAAATAGCTAGCTCCCTCTTTGTTCATCGATAAATCCCAGACGCTACACTTGTTATCAAGCGATGGTTCCTCAACAAGAGTTGAAGCCCGCACTCCCCTCTACAACTTTCGTTTTTGCAGCGTCATGAGATTTGCCATAGTTTGCTCGCCATCTTCAACGAAAGTCGGTCTCAACTGGCTGATTTCGTGAACACATATTCAGTTTTTCAGAACAAACCACCTACAGGAAGCTTTTGCAATTCAGACCTTGGACTTTGCTTGCTCTCAATCCGCAGCCCTCCCCTGTCCACGTGTCCCCAGTTACCCCGCGAGCGCAGCAGCCTAGTCAGCACCTGTGGCTCACATGTCACTAACTAGGTCTAGATTTTTTTTGAGGGTTGGACATTAGGGAAAGTCCCCACTAAAATTTTTTATATAATAATCAAAAGGGATTACATATGTACATATTTACAAGTCCATGTCCACCTCCCTAAGGGATTACACTCAAAATCTAGATATCTCTAATCAAATGGGTATTTATCTAGGCTTTCAGGTTCTTGTAATATTTTTTCTTTATTCTAAAAAGCACCCATCTCAATTCCTGGGATACTATGGCCTTCCATTCCTCCATAGAAGGCCGTTTATTCTTGAATATCTTGTTATTTCTGTAAATCCATATGCCCCCGGCCCCCAATACAATAATCTCCAGTGCAAAAGGTGCGGTGACCCAGCATACCACTGCATGTGTAGTACACTATAGTCGTTGACATGACATCCACAGAACATCGTTCCGCAAATATCACATCCCTCGGAGTGGTACAACAGAAATATTGCGGGTCCATATTACAAACATACACACGTTATTATTATTACAATACCGGAAGTTCAAGACTTCCAAAAGATTCAACTTACAAACCAAAATATAAGTGTTTCAGTGGAAGTTTCAAATTTAAAACTTAAACTCCAAATTGAGCTCAACAACTTATTGTTATATAAGGTTCATGTTGCTCGGCAAGTGGCTACTAAAACTATAGTAATTAGTATGACTCCTGGAACTTTCCTCCATAGACGATGTCGTAATCCTCCCCTTCTACGGCTCCATACAAGTTGGGCTCTTCATAGAAGACCTCCTCTTGATTCTCAGATGCGTACATTGGAGTACCTTCGGGATTCTCAGAGTCTAAGCAAGGATTCAAAGGAAAGGATGAGTAACAGCGTTACCCAACAAGTTCATTATATGCAAGGTAGAAAGTTTGATGCTCTATCTACCACCACCTCGACTATCGCCTTTGGCATTATGCAATTTTCAAATCTTTCTTCAAAGATTGTTTTTATTATAAAAATCTATGACCATCAGCCTTCACAGTTGACCGAACTTTCATGGAGTTCCTTTCCGCCAGATTCAGATCTCCTTCCCTAATGTAGAGTAACAAGTTATAGTTCTTACACTCTGCAGAGGTGAGTTACTTTTCCCATGAGATATCAACTCCTTGTTGCACAACCAGGCGTACTTTCCCGTCCACAATTCCATGATGTGGGGCCTAGTAGTTGGTAAAAGCCAATCACTGCCCTCTCTGCGACCTCATATGTCTGCACGATCCTTCGGCTATCTCACCTTCGTTAAGCCCCCTTTCGGGCAGGCTAAAACCCGAATGAGTTTCCAAAGACTCTATGACCGAGTGGTGCCCGGATTAGTACCATTTACATGGACTATCTCCCTAAACACCATTCATAGATAATCTAGACACCAAAAGTGTGGGACGAAGGGTGCCCACCCATATGTTGGATCCACACAAGGAATCACAACGTCACGTTAAGGTCGTCTTGCCTCCATACAAGAGGAAAAGGATACAGCTGACTTCTCCGTCCCATTCCAAATCTCATGGTTAATGTGTAATATACGGCGCTAGAATCACTGATGACATGGGTTATTAATCCCTAATTGTTCATCATTATTGCAATTAGAACCCTAAGTTCTATTGCTTCATCATATCATCACTTAGGATGATATCTAAAGTTTAGTATCCTGAGAAATTATTGTTTTCTTTTACTATAATTTAAATGATAACACACAATTTGCAAATAATTTGATAAAGACTCTTCAAAGGACATGAGCAAGAGATGAACTTGCCTTATGATGGCAAGGTAGTGAAGTCTGATGCTTGCACTGGACCTTGAGCTTCTATGTCTACAAAAACATCATTATTGCCCGGTAAGGACAATATTTAAAGAAGCAAAATGATTATGCAAAGTAATGTAATGCATTATTTAATTTAATATGCATTCTCCCCATTATTAATAAAATTCATTTTAATAATAAAGGATTTATAAATATTAATTTTTAATATTTATAATAGAATATTGTATTCTTTTATTTTATTTCCCTTTTATTTGATTTTTATTGATTTAATAATTCTTATAAGAATTGTCACTTAAATCTGTAAAAATTGTGATTAAATATTTATTTAGTATTTTTATAAAATACTACAATATTAATCTATAATGAAAGTGATTTTTATTTATTTTTATCATCTTTCAATAATTTTGTAAAATTCCATAAGGAATATAAAATTTACAAAATTCTTAATAAAATTTGTATGTCTAAAATATTATATTTCAATTTATTTGGATAGTTTGGAATTTTGTGAATCTAAAAATATTTTATTTATAATTTTTGGATTTTTATTTTATTTTCTAGAATTTTATTGATTTCAGGGGCAGTTTGGTCTTTTCCTATTTATTAAAACAGATTTCAATTGACTTGGGCTGGCCATCTGGGATTATTGGGCCATGTGGCCCAATAGGGCAGGGTCAAAATCATCACCTCGAGGGGTTTCGGCCGACCCAGCCCACTCTCTATGTTTCTTCTTTGTTGTCACCTCTCCTCTCCCTCGACCCTCCCAGTGGGTGTCGCCACATGATGGTCACTTGTGGCCCTCCCCGCCGCCACTGCAGTGCAGGGCGAGGTTGGCGACTACGCTCGTTCATCTGGTCCAATTCGATTTTGACTCTGGAGCTCCCCTGTGGCCAGGTTCACCCTGTTCCCGAACCCTAAGGTTTGGGGAAGTGCTGCTGCCGCCACGGTCCCTCCTGTGGTGGTGTGCTGTGTTCGTGTGCTGATGTGGCCACCGTCGTGGCTGGTGCAGGTTGCAGCACCCTCTGGGGTGCTCCCTGTGCCGCCGCGGGCTCATCGGCCAATCTTCTTCCTCTTCAATTCGTCAGCGAGGACCCTGGGTAAGTTGCCTCTGTGGATTTTGGTTCATCCTATCACCATGAATCTCTCTGTGTGTATCTAGTGGCTACTCGTGCCTAGTGACTACGTTCTGATTAGGGTTCTTGTTCTGATTAGGGGTCATAACCCTTTGTTGATCATATCCATGATGCTTTAGATCTAGTGGTGATCTTCCTTGAGCATGATGAATGGTTGTTTGCTCTGGATCATTATTTGTAGTTGGCTTTGGTGATGCTAGTGGCTTGTCAGACTTCTTCTAGTGGTAATTTACTATGATCCAATGTTAGTGTTTCTATGGAATCCTTAATTGGAAATGTTGTTGATCTGAGAACTTTCCACTGTCAAGATGTTTATACTGACAGTGATTCTATCAGTAAGTGCTTACTGCATTTATAATGGTTGGCTTATATGAGAATATACAACTGAATATAATCATTACATGTTAATGATTTTCTGTGGATGTATAGATGAGTTTGATGTTGATTCCTGGCATTTGGCTTCAGGAAGATGATATTTAGTGGTTTGCCCCTTTTGATTTGTGAAATCAGAGTATAGATTGGGATTAGCTGATTACAACTTGTCTTTGTGATGCCATTATACACTGGCACACAAGTGATTGGGTCCTATAGAGCTTAGCTCTGACAGTACTTGTGATTAATATTGGCAAGATAAAATGAAAGCTTCTTTTAACTCTCCTGCCTATGATGTTGGTCTAAGGCTCTAGGATTTTAAGTCCTAATTAGTTGAGAAAATAGTTTGTTTGTAACTTGCAAGATTAGAGGTTCTACTCCCTCTGGGAGATGTTCCCTGGTCTGATAAGAACAAATGAAGAATTATTTAAGTTGCATATGCTAACACCAAACTCTATGAGGCTGGTCTGAGAGATTGGTGCTTTTGGCTTAGTTTGATTTCTGATCTTTATACTTGAAATATCTAGGATAGATTCACCTCACTTGGGTGATTATTGAGAGATTGTTTCATAAAATAACACATGCTTCTGTCTAGATAATATGATTAGATCAAGTGATGGTTTTATGATACTCACCACAAAAACTGATGATTATGGAATTGGGTGGTGATGTTGATCTTGTTGATTAGATCCTATCCTTCACCTCTAGTGTTGATATTGTTTTGCTGAGATCCTATGATTGACCTTGAGCTAGCCTGCTCCTCCTAGCTCCCGGACTTGGCCTTGCTGTCCACCTGATCCTTCCCCCTCCATATGTCACCATCTGGTGATGTTTGGTTGATCTTTGGTGGTTTGGTTTGGCTGCTGAGCTTGATGTGTATGAATAAGAAATGGTGTTGGGTTGCTTCCCACGGCTGTACTGAGCAGTTTTGTTTGTATGGCCTGTTGTTGCTGTGCTGATAGCACACACACACATGCATTTTGGTGTGTGTCCTACCTGTGTGCTTGTTGTGCACTTGTGGATATGCTCTGACTTTGAGATTAACTGTTATCTGGTTACTTTTTACCTGGCTGGTGAAACTTGCCCCTCCTTGCTGTCATTTGACTACTGGCTTGAAATTTTGAAAGAAACATTCTTTCATATTGGTGAAACTTGCCCCTTTTTAGAAATTACTCAATGATGAATCTTGATCAGTACACTTCACTGACAAGTCTGAGAGTAAAACAATACTAACCCTAACCTTCTTTATTTATGTTTGTTTTGTAGATACCAAACTTGGGAATTCAAGATTTTAGCTTAGGTTTATTTATAGAATAGTCATTTGTAATATTCTTATTATTTTGTAATTTTAGTTTTATTCTTTTGTAATTTTAGTTTTATTCTTTTGTAATCTTCATTTTAATATTTTGTAATCAAGATTATATTATTATCAATAAAGAAATATTCTTATTCATTATTTATTTGCTATGGTGAAGATTGTGGATAATTTCAGTAAGTTACATTGTTGTAACTTATTTATTGAATGAAAATATGAAATAAATATTTATGTTCTTAATTTTTTATTTAAATAAAGTTTCATTTAAATTGGTTAACTCTTAATTTAATGAAGATTCAAACATTATTAAAAAATCATTTAACTTATAATTCAAACACTCAAGTTTTAAATTCAAATTTCATTTTTCCAAAACACATAATTCCATAAAGATCATATCAAAATCTGTAACAATCATCCTTCAAGACTAAACCTAATCTCAAAGTATGAAAGAAAGCTTGATCACTTTAGGTTTTTATTTGGTGAAAAATTTACCCCCATTTTCACAGATGAATGCATGCAATGTTTCAAATTCCTAAATCTACCCTTTGTTAGTTCCTAAATACTGGGATGTTACAGAAGGGACATTCAACTTGCATCTTATATCTAAAAAAGGCCTCATTTAGAGAGTGGTCAATATTCCTGGAAGGACAAATTTCATCCCAGCAAGCCTTGGCAAAAGGACAATCCCAGAATAGGTGAACCAAAGTCTCCTCAGCAGGGCATCGAGAAGTCACACAGTTATAAGAAGGCATTGAGAATTTCTTTCTCTTCAACAATTTCCTAGTATTTAATCTGTCTAATAGGAGCAGCCAGAAAAAGAACTTGTGCTTTTGCTAGCAAGAGGGCTTCCATAAAGTCATTCAAGAAGGCAGAATTAGCTAGGAAGTTTGAAAACTCATATATGTTTGAAAGTTTGGTTTGTGGCATTCATATCCATATTCTTTGGACATCCCTTACGGAAAAGAACAATCTCGTCATCACTTGGAAAATTGAGAATGTTCTTTCCTACTAGTTGGAAACTCACACCGGCGGCATTTCTTACTAAAAGAAGATGCACCCATCTACCTACGAAAATACATTTAATTCAAGAGCAATCTATCATGCTTACTGGTAGCTCAAGTTTGACCTAATTTTGTTAAATTATCGAGATGAATAGTTAAAACTGTCCTTGGTGATTTGTGATATATTAAATGACCCCCCGATGGATCCAAAAAAACAGAAAACTTTCAACGCAACCTACAATTTGCTCGTAGTTCAAATTTAACCTAATTTCGATAAATCGACATACAACCATTCAAGTGGGGAGATTTACCTAGGTCGAAGTTTGAAAACTCGTAAAACATGGGAATCATATAAGTAGTACACAACATGTCGGTCCACTATATATATCTTAAAAGCTCTGCTTGTGGCATTCAGATCCATATTCTTGAGACCTTTATGGAAAGGAACAATCTGGTTATCACTCAAAAAATTGAGAATGTTATTTCCTGATAGTTGGAAACTCACATCGACGTATTATTGTTTACTAAAATAAAATGCACCCATCTACCTCCAAAAATACAATTAATTCAAGAGCAGTCTACCGTTCTTACTTGTAGCTCAAGTTTGACCTAATTTCATTAAGTTGTCAAGATGCAAAACCTTAGCAAGAGGTTGAACCTATTGTCAAAATTCTCAATGGCGTTTTGTGATATATTAAATGAACCGCTGATGGTTACCACCAAAAAGATCGTAAAATTTTAGATGCAATCATACTTACATTTGAAATTTGACATAATTTAGATAAAGCAACATAAAGTCATTCAAGTGGACAGAGTTAGCTAGGAAGAATTTTGAAAACTCGTAAAACATGGGAATCGTAATTACAACATGTCCGTCCACTATATATATCTCAAAAGCTCTGCCTTTGCCATAGATCCATATACTTGAGACCTTCTTTATGGAAAGGAACAATCTTGCCATCACTCGAAAAATTGAGAATGTTATTTCCTGATAGTTGGAAACTCACAAAGACAGCATTATTGTTTACTAAAAGAAGATGCACCCATCTACCACAAAAAGACAATTAAATCAAGAGCAATCTATCACTCTTACTCGTACCTCAAGTTTTACCTAATCTATACCTAATAATAAAGAACATAAGGTTTCTGTCCACGGTCCGTCACTTGGACACTTTTTCCCCTAGCTTTTCTAAGATACTACCGGTTTTGCCACCGCATAGTCAAACCGAACAGTTCCTTTGAAAAAAAACTGACTCTGATCCTCGCTACCGTCTAGACCGCACCGCCCCGGGGAGTCCCCGCCCCACACCGCCTCCCTAAGCAGACGTCAAGTCCTGTCTCCGCCTCTCGCTCCGTCGGTGAGGACCTCCCTTGGCCACCTAAGATGCCCCCGCCATAGGAGTCATTGCGCCTGGGAGTCCTCGCTTAGCGGATCCGGCGCTGCCCCAAACGACGCGCCGGTGGGAAGACCACCTCGCGCGACCTGGCAGTTCACGAGACTCCCGGCCCACGTTCAAGACGAGGCTGAGGCTGGATTGGATGCAGACAAGGACGAAGACGCTGCACGGGCACAAAAACACCACGCGGATCAATGGGTGAGCGAACAGACGTCGTGTCCTCTTTCCAGACTCACAAGCTCCAATCTAGAAATCCACGTTTGAATTTCGTGAGATGAGATGCATACGTCCCCTTTTTTTTCAGAGATTCTACACCGTCCTGTACTGATTAATTTATGAGTAACTGCATCTATGTCATGCGTTCCCAGCAAATTCTATTATGTTTTGTCGTCTCTCACAAGCTAAATCCCATGCGGCATGGAGTTGTTATAATCCAAGCTCCAATGCTTTCAAGGAGACACAAGTTATGTACGGCAGCCATGAAAAATTCTGACGAATTTGATGCATACAACATCAGCTTTTATTTTTCTCCCGTCAGTTCAGTCACATTGCAGTCAACGGCCTCCGGCTCAAGCACGCCAATGGCCTAATTAACTCTGCATCTGTGTTATGACTGTCAAGATGGTGCCCTCAGGTGCGGCTTCCCTGCATCGGCACCGGTGGCCTACGGCCAGCACGCGACCCTTAGTGGTGGCTATAGGGCAGCCAAGGACTCACGCTGCGGCAGCGGCAAAGTTCAGCCTTTCCGCTGCTTCGCTGCTCTGCTGTTAGTACTTTTGAAGCTACGATGTGGTTGGAACTTCTAACAAATAGCATAGCGGTTGCTTATTCGACGGTCACCGTCGCAGTCCGTGAGACTGACAAGCGAAAATCAGACTGGTGGCACATATATTCATCTCATACACACCGTTCGAGTTTGAGAGGGTTGTCTTCGATGGTTCTGTGCGAGATTGAGCCATTGAGGTTTTGCTAGGAGCTCGTGCGTGAGAGACAGGGATTTGTGCGCACAAATTAAATGGGATCTGTGTGAGGCTGAGTGAATATATGGTTGCCTAATTAAACATGAGATTGTGGGCTAATTAACGAGATTTGTGCGCTACCTTTGACAATACCGACACTCTAAAGAAACATGAGCATGTGAAAGCCTTTCCCCTGATAGGAAGTACTACTTGAAAATAGATTGCTAATACACCTCTTGTCGGGCAAAACAAAAATGTATCATTCATCTTGCTCCAAATAATATTTTAAATAAAAAAGTAAAGTATAGAAACTGAGGTCAGGGTTACAAGGACTTTGGGGCAATATTTGGTCATGCCGACAATTTTCAATCAAAAGTTTTTTTTCACTCCGGTGCAACGCACGGGCATTTGAGCTAGTTTTGTGTGAAGATGCGAATTCTTAGCAAGAAGTTGAACCTGTTCTCAAAATTCTCCGTTGTGGTTTGTGATATATTAAATGAACCCCCCGATGGTTACCTCCAAAACAAATAGTAAATATTTAAACGCAATCTGCAATTTACGTGCATTTGAAATTCTACATAATTTTGATAAATCGACATAAAGCCATTCAAGTGGACAGAGTTAGATAAGACGAAGTTTGAAAACTCGTAAAACATGGGAATTATAAATACAACATGCAGGTCCACTATATATATGTGAGAAAGCTTGGCTTGTTGCATTCAGATCCATATTATCTAGACTTTCTTTTCGGAAAGGAACAAATATCGTCATCACTCTGGAAATTGAGAATGTTCTTTCCTGATAGTTAGAACCTCACATCGAGGGCATCGTTTACAAGAAGAACATGCATGCATCTACCTTCAAAAAGACAATTAATTCAAGAGCAATCTATTGCACTTACTTGTTGCTCAAGTTTGACCTAGATAATTTCATTAAGTTGTCAAGATGAATAATCTTAGCAAGAAGTTGAACCTGTTGTCAAAATTCTTGGTGGCAGTCTGTGATATATTAAATGACCCCTCGCTGGTTACCTCCAAAAAAATCACAAAACTTTCAAAGCAATCTACAATTTACTTTTAGTTCAAATTTGAATTAATTTGGACAAATTGGCGTAAAGTCGTTCAAGTGAGTAGAGTTTGCTAGGACGAAGTTTGAAAACTCATAACATTAAACATGGGAATCACAAGTAAAACATGTTGGTCCACTTAGTATGTCACGAAGCTTGGATTGTGGCATCCAAATCCATATTCTTTGGACCTTCTTTATGGAAAATAACAATCTTTTCATCACTCGGGAAATTGAGAATGTTATTTTCCACATAATTGGAAACTCACACCGACGGTATTATTTACTATAATAAGATGCACCCATCTACCTCAAAAAGACATTTAATTCAAGGGAAATCTAGTTCTCTTACTTTTAGCTCAAGTTTGACCTAATTTCGTTAAATCGGCAAGAAGTCAGTGAAGTGTCCGAAGTTAGCTAGGAAACTTGAAAAATGAAACTATAAGAAATCGTGGTACACTTATTTGTGTCATAATTGGGGCAGTTGCATTTTCTTCTAACTGTGGTAGGTATCATAGGTGCGAGGTGGTTCAGTTAACACGGTCGGTGAAAGTAAGTTAGATCAAGGACCTCATAAAAATGCAAATTACATCCATGTCCATGCACTTATCACAAGGTCCCTGAAACTATGCAGTGAAATGTGTTTTGAGGTTTGTGCATATTAGCATTCATTGTACATGGTAAAGACTATCAATAGAATCTTCTATATGCTAAGAATGGAAAAGAAGATCCAATAGTTAGCAATGTTTTGATTTGCCACTCTTGATCCAACGGTCTAAGTTCAAAGTTATCCGTACACTATATAGTGGTATGGTATTGTAAGAGATAAGACAAGATCAAGTTAATATAATAAGTACTTGTGGTATAAGTACTCTTTTGAATAACCTTCCCTCCCGATGTTTGGGAAGCAAGTAAAAATTTTGAAACCGAAAAAGTTTGAATTTTTTTGCCGCCAAGGACCAAAGAGGGAACTCACACCGACAACATTGTTTGCTAAAAGAAAATGCACCCATCTACCTCCAAAATTACATTCAAGATCAATCTACCGCACTTACTTGTAGCTCAGGTTTGACCTAGTTTTGTTAAATCGACAAGAAGTACTACTATGAAGTGTGCAAAGTTAGCTAGTAACCTTGAAAAATGGAATTATATAAGAAATCATGGTCCAATTTGTGTGATAATTGTGGAGGTTGCATTTTCTTCTAACTATGGCAGGTCCCCTAGGAGCGAGGTGCTTGAGTTAACACGGTCGATGGAAGTACAAGTTACATCAAGGACCTCGTAAAAAATAAAAATTACTTCCAAGTCCATGCATTTAGAAAAAGGTCCCTGAAACTAGGCAATGGAGTGTGTTTTGAGGTTTGCGCATACTAGTGTTCATTGTGCCAAATACTATCAATATAATCTTCTAGATGCTAAGAATGGAAAAGAAGATCCAATGGCTAGCAATGTTTGGAGTTGCCAGTCTTGATCCAACGAACAATGTTTAAAGTTATTCGTACACAATACTATGGTGGTGTGGTATTGTAAGAGATAAGACAATACAAAGATAAGATAATAAGTACTACTTCGAATAGACAGTCTGTTGAATAGCCTTTCCCTCCCGATGTTTGGGAAGAGTGGAAATTTCGAAACCGGAATAGTTTGAATTTTTTTAGTCGCAAGGACCAAAGTGGTTTCCTTCCTATGTACTCCACTACTCCTCCTACTCCACACCAACGCGGCTGCCGAACACAACAGAGAAACATAGCTGCCCTCTAAAAAAAGATCCGCTGTATTGAGGCACACGTGCACAGCGCCATGCTGTGGACGAGAGAGAGATCAGTCGGGCCGGTGCGTGAGGGGAGAGGGGTGGATAGATGAGATGTAGTGAAGGAGAGATAAAATACACATTTTTTGGTGCATATGTCCTAAAATTTACTACTATTAATAGAGTGTACACTGTAAGGCGGTAGGAGTACCTCGTGTCAGTAATCCATCATAACTATGCTCTAACATCAAACCTCCTTCAACTCCTCCTCTTCGCTGCTCTCGCGCTGCCTCTTTTTTTAAACGATTGCGCTGCCTCCCTTTTGTTCTCTTTACTTGTGTAGCTCAAATTTTACCAAATTTTGTTAAATTGTCAAGATGCAAAATCTTAGCAAAAGTTAAACCCTTTGTCCAGACTCTCGGTGGCGCACGTTCGTCGACCAGCTTTGTCGTTCCATTTCACACCCTACAACCAGCAACACACTAGTTTGAAAGTGAGGAGCTTTGTGTGTGTGAGAGAGAGAGAGAGATAAGCAAGTATAGTAGTACAAAGGGCATGGCTCACCTCCTCACTCAAGAAGGACCCGACCGCTTTTCCTTGCTTAACTTTAGGGCCCTTTGTGCTAAATTTAGGGGCCTCTATGTAATTTTGTATTTTCTGAGGTCTTCAATGTAAACCGTAATCCCACCGACCATGTCGAGTATTAACTACAAGTATGCTCTTAAAATTTTCAAAAAAACTTTTGAAGCCAACCAGGAATGCAGTATATCGAAAACCACCAAAAAGCTTTTTAGTAAAACTTTCAAAGCAACGTACAATTTACTTGTAGTTCAAATTTGACCTAATTTCGATAAATCGGCACAAAGTCTCATTCAAGTCAGCAGATTTAGCTAGGAAGTTTTAATATTCACAAAACATGGGGAAATTGAGAATTTTCTTTCATGATAGTTGGAAAATCAAACCGACGTCATCGTTTACTACAAGATGATGCGCCCATCTACCTTCCAAAAGACAATTAATTCAAGAGCAGTCTATCGCGCTTACTTGTAACTCAAGTCTGACCTAATTTAGTTAAGTTGTCAAAATGCAAAATCTTAGCAAGAAATTGAACCTATTTTCAAAACTGTCGATGGTGGTTTGTGATATATTAAATGACCCCCTGATGGTTAACTCCAAAAAAAATCACAAAACTGTCAAGACAGCCTACAACTTACTCGTAGTTCAATTTTTTTGACCTAAATTCAATAAATCGACATAAAGCCATTCAAGTGGATAGAGTTAGCTAGGTCGAAGTTTGAAAACTCGTGAAACATGAGAATCATATAAGTAGTACACAACATGTCAGTCTGCTATATATGTGTGAAAAGCTTGGCTCGTGGCATTCAGATCCATATTCTTCAGACTTTCTTTGCGAAAAGGAGCAATCTCGTCACCACTTGGAAAATTGATAATGTTCTTTCCTGATAGTTGGAAACACGCACCAACGGCATTTTTTACAAAAGAAGATGCACCCATCTACCTCCAAAAATACAATTAAATCAAGAGCAAATCTATCGCTCTTACTGGTACCTCTAGTTTGATCTAAATTTGTTAAGTTGTCAAGACGCAAAATCTTAGCAAGAATTTGAACCTGTTGTCAAAATGCTCGATGGTGGTTTTTGATATGTTAAATGACCCCCCCCCGATGGTTACCTAAAAATCCGCAAAACTGACAACGCAACGTACAACTTACTCATAGTTCAAATTTGACCTAATTTCGTTAAATCAACATAAAGCCATTCAATTGGATAGAGTTAGCTAGGATGAAGTTTGAAAACTCATAAAACAAGGGAATAGTTAGTAAAACATGTCGGTCCACTATATATATGTGAGAAATCTTGGCTTGTGCCATTCAGATCCATGTTCTCTTGACTTTGTTTCGGAAAGGAACAAATATCGTCATCAATCGGGAAATTGAGAATGTTCTTTCCTGATAGTGGGAAACTCACATCAAGGGCGTCATTTACAAAAAGAATATGCACGCAACTACCTACAAAAAGACAATTAATTTAAGAGCAATCTATCGCACATACTTGTTGCTCAAGTTTGACCTGATTTTGTTAAGTTGTCAAGATGAATATCTTAGCAAGAAGTTGAACCCGTTTTCAAAATTCTTGGCTATGGTTTGTGATATATTAAATAACCCCCCGATGGTTAGCTCCAAAACAATTCACAAAACTTTCAAAGTAACCTAAATTTTAATTTTAGTTCAAATTTGACCTAATTTCTATAAATTGGCATAACGTCATTCAAGTGGGTAGAGTTCGCTAGGACGAAGTTTGAAAACTCATACAATTAAACATGGGAATAATAAGTAAAACATGTTGGTCCACATAATATGTCAGGAAGCTTGGCTTGTGGCATTTAGATCCATATTCTTCGGACCTTCTTTCCAGAAAAGAATAATCTCGTCATCACTCGGGAAATTGAGAATGTTCTTTTCAGATAATTGGAAACTCACACCGATGGCATTGTTTAATACAAGAAAGATGCACCCATCTACCTCAAAAAGATATTTAATTCAAGGGCAATCTAGTGCTCTTACTTTTAGCTCAAGTTTGACCTAATTTTTTTAAATAGGCAAGAAGTCAGTAAAGTGTGCAAAGTTATCTAGGAAGCTTGAAAAATGGAACTATAAGAAACCATGGTCCACTTACTTATGTGATAATAGGGGAAGTTGCATTTTCTTTTAACTGTTGTAGGTCCCGTAGGTGCGAGGTGGTTTAGTTAACACGGTCGGTGAAAGTACAATTTACATCAAGGACATCATAAAAAAGAAAATTACATCCATGTCCATGAACTTAGCACAAGATCCCTGAAACTATGTAGTGAAGTGTGTTTTGAGTTTTGTGCATACTAGCGTTCATTGTACATCGTAAAGACTATCAACAAAATCTTCTAGATGCTAAGACTGGAAAATAAGATCCAACAGTTAGCAATGTTTTGATATGCCAGTCTTGATCCAATGGTCGAAGTTCAAAGTTATCCGTACAGTATATAGTGGTAATGGTATTGTAAGGGAAAAGACAAGATCAAGTTAAGATAATAAGTACTACTTTGAATGGCCGATCTTTTGAATAACCTTCCCTCCCGATGTTTAGGAAGTAGGTGCAAATTTTGAAACCTAATTTTTTTGAATTTTTTTGCCGCCAAGGACCAAAGTGGGAACTCACACCGACAAGATTGTTTGCTACAATAATATGCACCCATCTACCTTCGAAATTACATTCAAGATCAATGTACCGCGCTTAATTGTAGCTCATGTTTGACCTAGTTTTGTTAAATTGACAAGAAGCACTATTGTGAAGTGTGCGAAGTTAGCTAGTAACCTTGAAAAATGGAATTATATAAGAAATCGTGGTGCACTTCGTGTGATAATTGGGGAGGTTGCATTTTCTTCTAACTATGGAAGGTCCCCTAGGAGAGAGGTGCTTGAGTTAACACGGTCGATGGAAGTATAAGTTACATCAAGGACCTCGTAAAAAATGAAAATTACATCCAAGTCCATGCATTTAGCAAAAGGTCCCTGAAACTAAGCAATTGAGTGTGTTTTGAGGTTTGTGCATACTAGCGTTCGTTGTGCCAAAGACTATCAATATAATCTTCTAGATGCTAAGAACGGAAAAGAAGATCCAACGGCTAACAATGTTTGGAGTTGCCTGTCTTGATCCAATAGTCAATGTTTAAATTTATATGTACACTATACTATAGCGTTATGGTATTATAAGAGATAAGACAAGTTAAATATAAGATAAGAAGTACTACTTCGAATGGCCGGTCTTTTGAATAGCCTTTCCCTCCCGATGTTTGGGAAGAGCGAAAATTTCGAAACTGGAACAGTTTGAAATTTTTTGGCTGCCAAGGACCAAAGTGGTTTCCTTCCTATGTATTCCACTACTCCTCCTACTCCACACCAACGCCAATAACATGCCATGTAAAATGAGGTCGTCGCATCGAGGCACACGTGGCGCCATGCCACACTGTACAGGGAGAGATCAACTGGGCCGGTGCGTGAGGGGAGAGGGGTGGAGAGATGAGAGGCAGTGAAGGAGAGAGAAAACACACAATTATTTTGGGTGCATAGGTCCTAGAATTTACTACTAGTAGTAGAGTGTACAATGTAAGGCGGCAGGAGTACCTCATGTCAAGAAATCCATCATAACTATGCTTTGACATCGAACCGCCTTCAACTAATCCTCTTCGCTGCTCTCGCACTTCCTCTCTTTTTTTAGAGTCTCGCGCTCCCTCCATTTTGTTCTCTTTACTTGTGTATCTCAAGTTTGACCAAATTTCGTTAAATTTTCAAGATGTGAAATGTTAGCAAAAGTTAAACCATTTGTCCAAACTCTTTGTGGTGCATGTGCGTCAACCATCCTTATCGTTCCATTTCACACCCCGCGACCAACAGCACGCTGGTTCGAAAGTTAGGAGCTTTGTGTGTGTCTGTGTGTGTGTGTCTGTGCGTGTGAAGCAAGCATAGTAGTACAAAGGGCATGGCTCACCTGCTGACTCGAGAAGGACGCGACCACTTTTCCTTGCTTAACTTTAGGGCCCTTTGTGCTAAATTTAGGGACCTCTATGTAATTTTGTCTTTTTTGAGGTCTTCGATGTAAACCGTACTCCCGCCGACCATGTCGAGTTTTAACTACAAGTATGCTCTTAAAATTTTCAAAAAATCTTTTGAAGCCAATCACAGGAATTCAGTATATCGAAAGCCACCAAAAATCTTTTTCGTATAACTTTGAAAGCAACGTACAATTTACTTGTAGTTCAAATTTGACCTAATTTCGATAAATCGGCACAATGTCTCAATCAAGTCAGCAATGTTAGCTAGGAAGTTTTAAAATTCGCAAAACATGGGGAAATTGAGAATGTTCTTTCCTGATAGTTGGAAACTCAAAGTGACATCATCATTTACTAAAAGATGATGCACCCATCTACCTTCCAAAAGACAATTAATTCAAGAGCAGTCTATCGCGCTTACTTGTAGCTCAAGTTTGACCTAATTTAGTTAAGTTGTCAAGATGCAAAATCTTAGCAAGAAGTTGAACCTATTGTCAAAACTCTCGATGGTGGTTTGTGATATATTAAATGACCCCAATCTCAAAACTGTCAACGCAGCCTACAACTTACTCATAGTTCAAATTTAATTTGACCTAATTTCAATAAATCAACATAAAGCCATTCAAGTGGACAAAGTTAGCTAGGTCGAAGTTTGAGAACTCGTGAAACATGGGAATCATATAAGTAGTACACAACATGTTGGTCCACTATATATGTGTGAAAAGCTTGGCTCGTGGCATTCAGATCGATATTCTTTAGACTTTGTTTGTGGAAAGGAGCAATATCGTCATCACTTGGAAAATTGATAATGTTCTTTCCTGGTAGTTGGAAACTCACACCGACAGCATTATTTACTAAAATGAGATGCCCCCATCTACCTCCAAAAATACAATTAAATCAAGAGCAATCTATCGCGCTTCCTGGTACCTCAAGTTTGACCTAATTTCGTTAAGTTGTCAATATGCGAAATCTTAGCAAGAAGTTGAACCTGTTTTCAAAATTCTCGGTGGTGGTTTGTGATATATTAAATGAACCCCCAATGGTTACCTCAAAAAAATCCACAAAACTAACAACGCAACCTATAACTTCCTCGCAGTTCAAATTTGAGCTAATTTCAATAAATCGAAATAAAGCCATTCAAGTAGACAGAGCTATCTAGGACGAAGTTTGAAAAATCATAAAACATGGGAATCGTAAGTACAACATGCTGATCCAGTATATATATGTGAGAAAGCTTGGCTTGTGGCATTCAGATTCATGTTCTCTAGACTTTATTTTTGGAAAGGAACAAATATCATCATCACTCAAGAAATTGATAATGTTCTTTCTTGATAGTTGGAATCTCACATCGAGGGCATCATTTATAAAAAGAAGATGTACGCATCTACCTTCGAAAAGACAATTAATTCTAGAGCAATCTATTGCGCTTACTTGTTGCTCAAGTTTGACCTAGCTAATTTCGTTAAGTTGTCAAGATAAATAATCTTAGCAAGAAGTTGAACCTATTATCAAAATTCTTGGTGGCGGTATTGTAACACCCTCGGATCAGACCTATGCAAGTTTAAGTGATTCCCGCCCAACCCGCATAGAAACGATTCAAAGGTGCCCACTAGGAACTTTCATGCGGGTGGAAAACAAAGTAATATCATTACACAATAGTCCATGATGAACCCACAGAACAGATATATACAACAATGACTCAAAGAGTCAAGAATACAGATATAATATACAAAGATTAAAATCACCTTGAAAACGATAAAACATCCGACTACGGACAAGAAGAAAATGGGGCTAAGAGCCCTGAAGAATAACCAATGGCATCCATAATCCTGCCCAGGCCAAGCCGAAAGGGTAACTGAAAGGATATAGATGCCGCCTAGAGGGGGGTCAATAGGCGGTTTAAAACTTTTCCGAGAGTGGCTCAACAAATCCGGAATTAAACTAGTGTTTACTTTGTTAAGCACAAAACCTAGAACAACTAGGGTTCACCTATTTGCACCAACAACTTATGCTAAGCAAGACATGCAACTATGTGATAGCAAGATATATACTTCAAGCACGAAGGCTATCACAAAGTGAAGTGCATAAGTAAGAGCTCGGATATAGAGATAACCGAGGCACGCGAGGACGATGATATTTTACCGAGTTCCTCCCAACATGGAGTACGTCTCGTTTCGAGAGGGGGTGGTATCAAACCACCAACGCCACAAAATGCCTCCCTTGTTCTCCGATGAATCTCACCCCAACGGGATCGATCCATGCTTCTACTATCGGTGCACTTGTCGATGGCAATCCGGAACCTCTCACGAGGTTGGGTCACTTATCCACAACTCAATTGGAGGCTCCCAACAAACAAGATTAGGGAAAGCTCCACAACTTAATTGGAGGCTCCAAGTAATCCACAAACCTGCAAAACCACCAAACTGTCTAGGGTTCCAATGAACCCAAGAGTAAAAAGCTTCTCAAATTTTCACCCAATCGAATCCTCACCGAGAACTCAAATCAATGAACAAAATGCAATGGCAAGAACACAAGAAGTTCTTAAATCCTGCTCTCCAAAATTCCACCAAAGCTACAAAAGCTTATGGGGGAATAAGAGAGGAAGAACAATGGAGGAAATCCACAAAAGACTCCAAGATCTAGATCCCAAGATGTTCCCCTCACTTAGAGGAGAGATTGATAGGTGGGATTGTATATCTAGATCTCCTCTTTCAAATCCCTAAAGTATATGCAAGAATCAAAGGAGGGATTGAAGGGGAGCAAGCTCAAGAGGGTCAAGAATGGAGGAGAAAGCTTGTAAAACTCGAGCAGGGACATTGGGTAAGAAGGGCCCCTTTTTATAGGCCCACAGATTTCTGACCGTTTTCTGCCTGTTGGGGACTTGTCAGACCGGAGACTCCGGTTTACACCGGAGACTACTTCCAATCTCCGGACCAACCTCCGGACCACCAGTCTAAATGTCCCAGCACCCCTGGGAAAATCTCCTCCGGGGACACTTCATAGTTTCCGGTCCCTGAGCACCGGAGACTCCGGCCTAGCCACACAGGATACTCCGGTCTGAGGCTTGGACCGGAGACTCCTGACTGTCTCCAGTTGACCTCTAGACCCCCATACAGAAGGTCCTAGGCTAATTTCTTGAGTCCCCACTGGAGACATTGGGAGAAACTCCGGTCCACACCGGACACTCCGGTGTTTCCACACTGGAGATTCCGGTCTGAACCAAATAAAAGGCAGACTTCAAATGGAGATATCTAGAGTTTGGAAACTCTGATTGACCCGAAATAAATTTTTTGGAAAGGGGACGACAAGAGCTACCCAACTAAAATATTTTATACCACCAAGTGAGAACATTTCATGTATTATAATGTGAAATACCTCCCTTGGTGAGAAACTGGAAAACCTCAAGGATAAAAAACCCAATAAGATATAAAAGGGAAATCCGTTTTTGATGAACTAGAGCTTGTTATGAATATTACCACAAGCTCTAGAACCTCACATGGATAAGATCCAAATAACAACCAAGAACGGATGATGTTAAGTATGCAAAGATTTGAGTTCTCATGGAAAGATATGATCGAGTTACTCACTTGAGTGCCCCTCTTGATAGTACGGTTATCTATCCTATAAACCGGTCTCCCCAACTAACACCACGAGACCGGTAAGAAGGAAACCATATCAAGATCATACCTTTTCCTTGCGCATATTCCACTTGATCTTGATGTAGACGGTCTTGTCCTTCTCAAGATGGAACACCTTTCTTGATTGCTCTTGTACGCACTCGCTTGATGAAGACTTGCAAGTTGCTCCCCCATACAACATGGGGAAACCTTTACTTTGGCATTGTCTTCATTGATCCATGATCACCGAGGATGGCAAGCTTCAAGCATGAGATCTTCTAGATATGGCACATCTTTAGCTTGCACATAATTTCTTCTTTTCTTCATTATGTTGATGCCTTGAAGGTACACCGGAGATATTACTCCATATTATTCTTCAAGACATACTTTCTATAGGTTCAACTCTCCCATGACCAATCTCTGGATCATTCCTTGATCAACACTTGATCTTCTTCACTTTCTTCTACCTTGAACGAACACATGCTCCATGTGAAGCCAATGGACAATTCCTACAAGTGCAACTTGATACAAGCATTAGTCCGTAGAGATTGTAATTAATTACCAAAACCACACATGGGGGCCCACATGTGATTTCAATCTCCCCCATTTTGATAATTGATGACAATCCCTTTGAGAGGGTTTATATAAGGAATTTAACTAATAAAATGGTAGCACCAATATCAAATACTACGCAAGTATGTGATATTGGTACCATCACCATATATAGAGAAAAATCCTCCATAATCTATGCATGTGTGATGAACTTGAATTTCATTGCATATATTGTCAATCATTATAATTTGTGGAGTTTCCTCTATATTTACCACATGATAAGAAACAACAAAGATGCAATATCATGAAAGGAAAATTCTTAGAAACAAACTCAAAGCATATACCATTTCCCTTAAAACCTCTAAAACTTCTCCCCCATTAGCATCGATTGCCGAAATGGGTGACAAGTTCTAGAAGGCCAGTGATAAATCCTCCAAACGTGTGCATTCACACATATCCAATGATGAATACTTGGGAGGAAGTAGAACTATATCGAGGACCCAAAGATTGCCAAAATAAATAAAATAAAAGAAGCATCAACACATGATGCAAGCAATTACAAGATCCGACAGATCAATTGAAAACAACAAATGAGTCCAAATGGAAAAAATAAGAAATTATGATAAGAGAAAAAGAGTGTTTTTAAATAATAAATGGAGAAGCTTCCCAAAATTCGTGCACAATTTAAAATAAATGCATTAGAATACATAATGCACAAATATGGAATCCTTGCTCCCCCATAAGCATTTAAAACACAACAAATGAAAGATCAAATAAATTATTCAATTAAAATAGAGAAGCTCCCCAAGATTTGTGCACATTTAAAATAGTTGTATTTCAATATAAAATGCACAAATATGGAATACTCACTCCCCCATAAACATTTAAGACAAATGTGCATTATTAAATGAATTAAATGAGCTCCCCAAAGATAATGCACCAATTATGATAATCGCATTTGGGAACAAAGTGCATAATCATGAAATACTCAATCATCCAACTCCATTTAACAATACAAGACATGCGAGAACAAATATGATAAGCACAAAGTGATACTATAAATAAATTAGGAAGCTCCCCAAGGTATGTGCAACATTAGGTTTTTGTATGTGATACAATGTGCACAACATGGAATCCTCACTTCCTCTATTTTACTTATAACACAACTTTGTGCAAATGAGTATATACCAAGGCATAAAATTTGCAAGAAACAAATGGTTGAGCAATAAGTAAGAGACAACATACTAGCAGGCTCAACCACAAGGATGTGTGAGATGCATGACAAACAATATTATACGACTAGTACAAGGATGATCATTGCATATCCACATAGTATTCAATGAATGATATTGCTTAGTATGACCATACAACACACACGAAACAAGAAAGTTATCAATAAATATAGGAGTAACATCTATCACGTGTATAAGTTTCTAAGTAGACAATCTTGCAAAGATATTGATCCACAAAGAAACATGTAAACATAAAGTAGATACTTAAAAGAAATAGAGAGAGATATTCAAAATGAAGTCATGACAATCCCAATAATATTTTTCTTGAAAGCATGGCCAAAGGCTCAAATATATCTAATTGTACATAGATGAGCTTCAACAACCAGCACACCCATACATTACAACTGTCATCAAGGAAAAAGGAGAATGTTGGAATATATGGAGAAAGCCAACAAGTATCACAAGGAGAAATCAACTAGCAAAATCTCACTATTGCACGTGAGAGAGGTTGAGGAAAATATAGGCAATAAAATTTCTAGATTGACATATTTGGGATTGGTGGATCATATGCATGATTTTGTATAGTCCCAATTATATGCACTCATCTCAACTTATACACATTTACAATAGAGAGTTATCTTAATACCATGGCTAGAAATACAACAATAAATACAATAAGAAAAATTCATGCCAAGATGCAACCAACAAAAGGTTGGAAGCAAGATAAATATGCATGAGCAATAGATACTTGTTACCGAGATATAATTGGTAGGATGTAGGGGATATGAGTTCATTGATCATCCTATAGAGTGCCTCCAATTTTAATGTATGCACCACTTCTTCAAGATTGAGAAACAAGCATCCAATATATTTCCAATGTACCTAAAACACATTTAAGTGCAACATGGTACCCAAACATATTGGTGTTGGGAATATGCCCTAGAGGCAATCATGTATGATGATATTTCCATTGTATTCATAAAGTTGTTAAGTTGTCCTTGTATAAACATCTGATGTGTATCATCGAATATGTGATTTGGTTATGGAACTATACATTCATGCTGTTTGTACTAAATGTCCTTGGTCTTTGAGGTTGTGCTGGACACACAACTTAGACCAATGTGAAAGTCGACTTGATGACTCGGTTCCACTTGTCATGGGCATGGAGATGCTATTCCGACTTACACAGATTCGGCTAAAGAGTTTAGAGAATCGGATTGACCCATATTGATGTATAACGAACAAGTTGTCATTTGTATATCTCAATCAATGTAATCCTTAGACCTGAAGTTATTGCACAGTCCGAGTTGAGTATCACCGACTTAGATTCTGTCAAACGCTGATCCGTAACTGGGCAGTCATAAAGGAAGAGTTCCGGTCGACTGAGAATCAAGCTGCGTGATGTGAATAACCAAGACGGGATTTTGCCCCTCCACTTGGAGAGATATTCTCTGGGCCCTTTCAGAAGATATGATTCGGAAAGCATGGCCATGCACGACTCGGTTAAGTGTTAACCGAGGCGATCGATTAAGAGTTAGTCGGGTGAATCACTTATCTCGGATCAAGAAGAGAGATGGACTATTTAATGGATGACAATTATTCGCCTATAGTCTGACAAGGTATATCGTGAGGCAAAAAGGACTCGGACGCAAGTCGCATTGGAAAGGCAAGTCGTCATGACCCTTTGGTACTTGGGAGTCGGCACGTTCTGCTAGGAGCTGCTACCGACTGATCGATTGAGAGTCAGACTCCAATCATGTCCAAGTAGCCATGAGCCTGCGGGGTCACACACTTAAGAGCGGGAGCAAGTTCGGATTGGATCTGAACCGGAAATCTGGTTGGGTTGGACCCGAGACGGATCTGGACTGAGTCAGTGAGTCGGACTCACGGTGACTGGAATTATATGGGCATTAGTGAATGGGCCACATGAGTGAAGCCCACGTTCACTCCCTATATATAGTGGAGCACCGTAACCCAGAAGGGTTAATCGTTGATTGGTTAGGTCATTCCATGTGTTGGAAACCCTAGCTCCACAACAGTCATGCCGACATACCGAACCTAGCAGTTCGCCGCCGGTGCTCCTCCTTGTACGTGTGGATACCAGCAGAGGTGCTATACGATCAGCACCAGGATGATCGGATCGTAAGGACTGCACTGCATCAACTGACGCGCTACATCCGTAATCCGCAACTACGCGTCTAGTGGTAAACCTCGTGGCCTTCTACCTTAGCTGGATCTTGGGATCACCACGTTAGAGGAAATGTTTTGTTTTATCTCAACGTGGCCCAACAGTGGTATCAGAGCGATAGCTTCTGGTTTTAGGCTCGAGATCTCGCATATGTGATATGCGGTTGGCTGTAGATGAGATCTATGTGCTGTTTTGGTGGTCGATCTATGAGATAGATCGGTTTTGTACGAGGTTGATTGGAACAACTGTACTCAGGAAATGGCAGATCTAATTTCCGTGATCATACTGCTGAGGTCGTGGAACGACATACCCCTAACGGTCGGCTTCCGCCATCGGGGTATACTGTGACACGTAAATCTACATGCGGTGATCGAAGATCAAAAAGTTTGATCGAATCGAAACAATGGTCGGAATCCATGTCCGGACTGGCGGCTTCGCCCTGTCGTAGCGCCTTAGATGTTGTTGCGAGTTTCACAACGCCGGCAGATATTGTATCTATGCATAACTTGTTTTTGCAGGAAGTTGTGAATGGTATGGTTATTGTGCATGTGATGTATGTGTGTAATCCATACGTGATCTGCGAATCACGGTTTTGTCAGCCGGCTGGAGCCTAGTTGCTGTCATATTATTGTATAACGACATGCGTGTCGTATTCTCCTTGTAATTTACTTTACTAAGCTAGTGTAGCGGTTTGGAGAACCTGGATGGCATGCAAGACGTTGTACATGTCGGCGACATGGAGTAAGACGGCAAGTGACAAGAGTTGGCACGAGTCGGATTACAGGCTTTGTGGAGATGGAGATCGCCATGAAGGGAGCCATACCATTTCACATTATAATTGCTTTATTTTGTGTTATTGTTATGTCTCTGTTTTACCTCTATTAGATAGTCGGTAAAATTTAATCCCTCAAAGAAGGTCTAGTCGGTTTTCCCGCCAGTGTTTGCACCATCAAAAGTCGACATTTTTGGTAGTGGGCTCATAAAATTGAGGTGCTGCCAATTCTTTCCGAATAGGTGGGTTCGAGTCGGGCTCTTACTGCGGAAACGCTCGGTAAGCTATACGGGTCTATCACAATGGTTGTGGGGCTTGGGGAAAAGTTGGACGGGAGCTGGGGCATGTGATGCCACCCGTCCAACAGGAGTCGTATGAGATACGATTGACAAGGAGTTGTCTACCTAGATCACTTGGCGGCTAGCGGTGATGCTAAATCTCACTAGCCGACTTGCTTATTTAGGATCCTGAATCACTAAGTAAAGATCAGAGGGGTGTTGGTTCTAGTGGGAGCATAAAATATTAAAGTGTTTAATATGCTTGCTCCTTTATGAATACATGTATTAAGTGTTTTGCATTTTTTCTGTTGTAAATCATGTCACAAGGTAGCAGTCACTCTCAGATATACGGTTTTGCGTTGAGAACTATCCTTGAGAAAGATAAACTAAACGACACTAATTTTACCAACTGGTATCGAAATCTGAGAATTGTTCTCAAACAAGAAAAGAATGACCATGTCCTAGACAACTCACTTCCAGATGAACCGAATGAGAATGCGACTGTCGCTGCCACCAATGCCTGCCGTCGGGCTAGGGATGAGTCCATGGATATTAGTTGTCTTATGCTTGCTCACATGGAACCGGAATTGCAAAAGCAGTTCGATAATGTTGAGGCCTACGATATGATCGAAAGCCTCAAAAGTATGTTCCAGGCTCAGGCGAAGACTGAGAGGTATCAAGTCTCTCAGGCTTTGCTGAGTTGCAAGCTTAAGGATGGTGATCCACTGAGTCCGCATGTGATCAAAATGGTTGGTTACGTGCAGTCTCTGGAAAGGCTTGGCTACCCCATTAGCGAAGAGTTCGCTACAAATATAATTCTGAACTCTCTTCCTAGTGCATATGGGCAGTTCATTTCAAACTACCACATGCATGGTATGGATAAGAAGCTCAATGAATTACATGGGATGCTCAAGCAGGCAGAGGCGGATCTCAAGAAGGGCGCCAGTTAAGTGTTGATGGTGCAGAATAAGGCTAAGTTCAAGAAGAGTTCTTGGACTAAGAATAAAGGCTAAGTTAGGAGGAAAGTAGGCTCAGGACCCGGTCCTAAGCGCTTCCTCAGGGACTAAGCCATCTCCTTCAGCCGGATCCACTTGCTTCTACTGCAAGGCGGATGGCCACTGGAAGAGGAACTGCAGCAAGTATTTGTCTGATAAAGCCAAGAGTGGAGGTATGACTTCCGACTAAGGTACACTTGTTTGCAATGTTATAGACATATATCTTGCTGATGCACCTAATAGTTCTTGGGTATATGATACCAGATCAGTTATTCACATCTGCAGCTCGTTGTAGGGACTGGTAAGAACTAGGAGCGTAGCAAGAGGCGAGGTTGATATTCGAGTTGGCAACAAAGCAAGAGTTGCTGTGTTGGAAGTCGACACGATGCAGCTTCATTTACCTCCCGGATTCATTATGGAACTGAATAATTGTTATTATGTTCCAGTGCTTAGTAGAAACATTATTTCCGCTTCATGTTTGATAAGGCAAGGCTATGAGTCGAATATCAAGAATAATGGTTGTTATTTGTATTTGAATTATATGTTTCATGACTTTGCACCCGTCCAGGACAGGTTATTTATTTTGAATCTTGATGGTGAGTCGGTTTATAACATAAATGTTAAAAGATTGAAACCAAATGATCTGAACATGACTTACTTTTGGCATTGTCGGCTTGGTCATATAAGTTGGAAACGCATGAAGAATCTCCATGATGATGGACTCCTAACTTCGTTCGACTTGGAGTCGTTCGAGACATGCGAATCTTGCCTACTCGGCAAAATGACCAAGACACCTTTTGCAAAGAGTTGCGAGAGGGCGTCCGACTTGTTGGGACTATTACATAGTGATGTATGTGGACCAATGAGCACGACAGCCAGGGGTAGTTATGAGTACTTCATTACCTTCACTGATGATTTGAGTAGGTATGGATATATCTACTTGATGAAACATAAGTCGGAAGCCTTTGAAAAGTTCAAAGAATTCCAGAATGAAGCACAGAATCAACACGGCAAGAAAATAAAGTTTCTTTGGTCAGACCGAGGAGGCGAGTACATGAGCCATGAGTTTGATGACCATCTGAAAAGTTGTGGAATAGTTCCCCAACTTACTCCGCCAGGAACGCTGCAAAGGTACGGTGTTTCGGAAAGGCGGAATCGGACCTTGTTGGACATGGTACGATCCATGATGAGTCGGACAGATCTGTCTTTATCATTTTGGGGTTATTGTCTAGAAACATCGGCGTTCACACTAAACAAAGTACCATCAAAGTCGGTAGAGATGACACCGCATGAATGTGGACAGGCAAAAAGCCAAGTTTGTCTTTTCTTAAGATTTGGGGTTGAAGCATTTGTCAAGCGACTGCAGTCAGACAAGCTTACGGCCAAGTCGGGTAAGTGTAAATTTGTGGGGTATCCGAGGGAACCTTGGGTTACTACTTCTACAACCGAGAAGAGGGCAAATGTTTGTCGCTCGGAACGGTGTCTTCCTTGAGAAAGAGTTTCTCAGTCGGGGAGTAAGTGGGAGCACGGTGCTGCTCGAAGAAATTCGAGAGGAACCCGCTAGTAGCGAGTCGGCAAAAACCTTGGAGGTTGAGCCGGTCGTGGCAGCTGAGCCGACAGCAGCACCTGTACTATGAAGATCAGCAAGATTACGAAGTGTTCGTAATGTGTTACTATTAGACAGTGATGAGCCGGAAAATTATTCGGAAGCGATGGTGGGATCTGATTCCGAGTCATGGCTTCGAGCCATGAGATCCGAATTAAAGTCCATGGATGAAAATCAAGTTTGGAACTTGGTTGATCTGCCAGAAGGTGCAAGACCCGTCGATTGCAAATGGGTCTTTAAGAAGAAAACTGATATGGATGGAAATATTTCTGTCTATAAAGCACGCCTTTTCATGAAGGGGTTCCGAAAAGTTCAAGGAGTTGATTACGACGAGACTTTCTCACCCGTAGCGATGCTTAAATCAGTTCGGATCATGTTAGCTATAGCAGCCTATTTCGACTATGAGATATGGAAGATGGATGTCAAAACGGCTTTCCTTAACGGAAATTTCACCGAGGACGTGTATATGATACATCCCGAGGGTTTTGTCGATCCGGATAATGCTGACAAAGTATGCAAACTTCAGAAATCCTTTTATGGGTTGAAGCAAGCATCTCGGAGTTGGAATATTCGCTTTGATGAGGTAGTCAAATCGTTTGGCTTCATCAAGAGTGATCATGATTCTTGTTTATACAAGAAGTTTAGTGGGAGAAAAGTAAACTTCCTAATCTTATATGTGGATGACATATCACTGATTGGAAATGATGTCCAGATGTTGCAAGAAACCAAGGAATCGTTGGAAAGGGGTTTATCAATGAAAGACTTGGGTGAGGCAACATATATCCTTGGAATCCGAATCTATAGAGATAGATCAAGACGGCTCATTGGATTGAGTCAGAGTACTTATTTGGATAGAGTGTTGAAGAAGTTCAACATGGAATCGTCTAAGAAGGGGTTCATACCGATGTCCCATGGCATAAAACTTAGCAAGACTCAGTGTCCTTCAACGACTGATGAGCAAAGTCAGATGAGTGCGATTTCGTATGCTTCTGCAGTCGGATCCATCATCTATGCCATGATTTGTACTAGGTCGGATGTTTCATATGCTCTAAGTGTTGTGAGAAGATACCAGGTTGATCCTGGAGAAATCCACTGGACAGCGGCTAAAAATATCCTAAAGTACTTGAGAAGGACTAAGGATATGTTCTTGGTTTATGGTGGTGAAGATGAACTCAGTGTAAAGGGTTACACGGATGCGAGTTATCTTACCGACTCTAATGATTCTCATTCGCAATCCGGATACGTGTTTATTATAAACGGAGGTGCTGTGTGCTGGAAGAGTTCCAAGCAAGAGACTGTGTCTGCATCTACAACAGAGGCTGAGTATATTGTCACCTCGAGGCAAAGAAGGAAGCTGTTTGGATGAGGAATTTCCTCATGGATCTTGGTGTGGTTCAGGGCTCATCCAATCCGTTAGACGTGTATTGTGACAACAATGGTGCTATTGCACAAGCCAAGGAACCTAGACAACACCAGAAGAACAAGCACATACTCATGCGGTACCACCATTCGCCAAAGTGGATCAGGGTGATATCAAGTTATGCAAGGTACACACGGATGCAAATATTGCGGATCCGTTGACAAAGCCGTTACCACAGCCGAAGCATGAGGCGCACCTGAGAGCCATGGGCATTAGATGCTTAGACATGTGATGTTGGAAGATTGACTCTAGTGCAAGTGGGAGACTGTTCGGAATATGCCCTAGAGGCAATCGTGTATGATGATATTTCCCATTGTATTCATAAAGTTATTAAGTTGTCCTTGTATAAACATCTGATGTGTATCATCGAATATGTGATTTGGTTGTGGAACTATACATTCATGTTTTTTGTACTAAATGTCCTTGATCATTGAGGTTGTGCTGGACACACAACTTAGACCAATGTGAAAGTCGACTTGATGACTCGGTTCCACTTGTCATGGACATGGAGATGCCATTCCGACTTACACAGATTCGACTAAAGAGTTTAGCGAATCGGATTGACCCGTATTGAGGTACAACGAACAATTTGTCATTTGTATATCTCAATCAATGTAATCCTTAGACCTGAGGTTATTGCATAGTCCGAGTTGAGGATCACCTACTTAGGTTCTATAAACGCTGATCCGTAACTGGGCAGTCATAAAGGCGGAGTTCGGGTTGACTGAGAATTAAGCTACGTGATGTGAATAACCAAGACGGGATTTTGCCCCTCCACTTGGAGAGATATTCTCTGGGCCCTCTCGGAAGATATGATTCGGAAAGCATGGCCATTGTGACGCCCCCGAATCGGGTCTATGCAGATCTCAGCATTTTCCGCCAAAATCCGCATAGAAGCGATTCAAAGACGCCCACCAGACACTTTCATGTGGGTGGGATTTGAATACAAATAGTTACATCACAGTAGTTTACAATAGAGTCCACAAGAACATATATATACAACAACGACTCAATGAGTCAAGAATACAAAAGGTACAATACGAAGATACAACTCAAGAAGAAAGCAAGATAGTATCCGAGTACGGCCAAGACCCAAATGGGACTAAGAGTCCTAAAGAATAACCAAGCGGTGTCCATAACCCTGCCCAGGCCAAGCCGGAAGGGTAACCTTGCTAACGTCGTCAATCACATACTTGTCAAGCCAAAAGGGTGCCGACAAAGGGCAAAGGAAAAATAGAAAGAGAGCAGTCAGTACTGAGGCCAGTATACGGCGAGACTAGAATTCGGCGTTCCTCGCCTACATAGGTATGGTGGGCTCAGCGGCATCAAAGCTTGCACTATCTAACTTATAGAGACACACTACAACTTCGGCTACTAGAGCGAGATAAGAGAGCGCTATGCGGTAACAATTATATAACACCAAACATAACCCATCCGAAGATTTCCCCCTCGAAGACCAGTCGAGGAAGTCCCCTTGCGGAACACACACAGTGGCAATTTTAATTAAGCAGGTGTTTAGTTGGTAAGGTTAATTACTAGTCATGTTATTGAAGGCAAAACATTAGTGGCGTTGTCTATGATCATGGCACTGTACTCCTAAGGCGTCCATAACCGTGGACACACGGCTTCTCGAAAATATTTACCCTGCAGGGGTGCACTACTGTACCCAAACGCATGCTCAACCCTTCAGGCAACATATCACGCGTGCCTTCCGAATCTCACAACAAGAACTGTCCCATAACTATGCACATATCCAGAGGCATCACCTACTGTGTTTTACCCACACAAGAGATACAACTGATTCTCTAGGTGGCACAGCGTTTGAGTCTACGGCCGGGCGATGATCGGAAGATAACTTGTAGAGCTCCATCCCACCTCCGGCACGATATCCCGATTTTATGCAATGCAAGCCATGGCAGTCCACCAAAATCATATCACAACTCAACCCATGTCCGAGGACATATTATGCGTATGCACCAAATGGAAAACCAATTTTGTAACCCTCTGGATATACGAATAGCGCCGGTAGTTGAGGGGAGATCCTAGAGGCCCCCACGTTTGGTTAGCACGATCAACTCAGAACTGGTATCGTAGAACGAACGGGTCCTAGGTCGGCTCAAGCAGTTCCCAAAGGTGGTCCCTGTCGGGGCCTTATCATTAGGTGAGATCATAACCAACAACATCAGATTAATTATCTTATCACCAACCATATTCGACTATCATGTTCCACCTGTATGAGAGCGGTCCTAAGCATGCCTACGACTCGTGAGGACAAAGCTAGTTAGTCAAACAAAGCAATAGGATAACCAATACAATATAGTGGATCAGGTAAATAAAGAAACGATACTATAGCATCGACAATAAGGATAGCAATAGACTATAAATGCAAAATAGGTAGAAGGGAAAGAATGCTCGCCTGAGAAACAAAGTCGGCTAGCCGGAGGCTTGTCATATCTCACACCAACTCATCGTCCTATCCGGTGACGAAGCAAACACTAAAAAGAGCAACCGGTGCAATATTCAATAATATGGCGGAAGATCCGGCATGTTTATGATAATGATGCATGATATGGCAATATGCGGTCTAATTTAGGAATGTTAAGTGGAACAGGAATCGCGACATTTAAATAGAAGGTTCAAGTTATTTAGCTACCCGCAAATTAAACGTTGAATTAACAAGGCAAAGCATGACATTGTTTCGCTACACAAATTTAAATGGAGTCGGGATAATATAAATATAACCTGCATATGGTCTCCATATTTAATTTAGGTTAATCGACAAAGTTTCCCCAAACAAATAAACATGTATGCAAATATGGATAATTTAATATGCACAAGTTATATGGCAATTTATAAAATAAGGATAGGATCGGGGTCTCACGATTTGGATCAGATACGGAGACGATTGATTGTAGTCGAAGTGATGGACGCCGGTAAATAGTCGCAAGGACACCGACAATATATTCACAGGATGAAGTTGTCAGTTGCCAAACATACGCCGGTGAAAAGAAACTAGTCTGATCTCCTGTGAGAGTTTTGTCAAACAGGTTACGGGCGACCAAAAATACAAAATGTAGCCATAGCTTTACTAAGAAACAAAATTACCGGATACGCTGCCTAGAGATTGACGACATTTAGCGGCAGAAACAAAGAAACTGAAGCAGAGCGCTTGTTTGCTACGATCGGCCGCACGTCCGCACGCTGACATATGGAGACGCATTGGGTCAAAAGAGAGGAGGCCCGGAGGCAGAGTTGGCGTCAATGTGGAGCGGCCTTCTAGCTGCTTCGAAGGGGCAAAGAACCGAGGCGATTGGAGCTACAGGGCCAGCCGGCTGTCGGTGGCATATGGTGGCGTGGAGCTGGGCTGCTGCGTGCGTCCAAGGAACAAGATGAGCAGACCTGGTCGTCGAGAGAAAACTGCATAGGCATGGGAACCTGGGCTGGATGGCGGCGCGTGCGCGCGCATGGGAGAAGTGGAGCAGCTCTTCTCGAGGCGTGGCACAGAATCTTCGTGGAGCCACAGTTGTTGTTGCTGCTTGATGCGATGTGGAGGCGGCAGATGGAGATTGGAGGCGTGGTGGCGTGTGTGTGGATCAAAAGGGATCTCCTTAGCTAGCTAGCTCCTAGAGAATTCTTGCACGAGGTTGCTGTTGATCTGGTTCCTTCCGACCAGAGAAATAAAAGAGATGGCGGCGGTGGAGGAAAAACGAAAGAGGTGGGGAATTTGGCTCAAATTTGGAGGCTAGGGTTTGAGGAAAGAAGGGGAATGGACTGTTTATCTAGTCTAAAATAGACCAGATGAGACTAGCTTTGGACTAAAACTTAGACGGGCATTTAGCCTAGTTTTATTTTTATTCAAATAAGAAAAATCATTTATGGTCACGTATCGGACTGGAAATATTATTTTGTTTTAATTTGAAAATAAGAAAAGAGAAACGGATTTAATAAAACCGTATAAATATTTTAGTAAAACAAAAATAGGTTTTTAGCAAAATAGTTTACGGTCAAAATTGCGAACAAAATATGCATGATGATGTTATGATGATGCACAAAATAAAATAACAATCAATTTTTAATTTTTTAATATTTTCCGGGCATTACAACTCGACACCACTAACAAGGATCGCGTCCCGAGATCCAAGCAAAGACGTCGGGGGAGGGGTGATGATCAGATCTTATTGCACCAGGGTGATGGTCGCGACACCACTAACAAGAATCCTTGCTCCATCTTGGTCTATGCAGATCTCAGCATTTTCTCCCAAAATTCGCATAGAATCGATTCAAAGACGCCACCAGACACTTTCGTGTGGGTGGGATTTGAATACAAGTAGTTACATCACAGTAGTTTACAATAGAGTCCACAAGAACTTATATATACAACAACGACTCAATGAGTCAAGAATACAAAAGGTACAATACGAAGATACAACTCAAGAAGAAAGCAAGACAGTATCCGAGTACGGACAAGACCCAAATGGGACTAAGAGTCCTGAAGAATAACCAAGCGGTGTCCATAACCCTGCCCAGGCCAAGCCAGAAGGGTAACCTTGCTAACGTCGTCAATCACATACCTGTCAAGCCAAAAGGGTGCCGACAAAGGGCAAAGGAAAAACAGAAACAGAGCGGTCAGTACTGAGGCCAGTACACGGCGAGACTAGAATTCGGCGTTCCTCGCCTACATAGGTATGGTGGGCTCAGCGGCATCAAAGCTTGCACTATCTAACTTATAGAGACACACTACAACTTCGGCTACTAGAGCGAGATAAGAGAGCGCTATGCGGTAACAATTATATAACACCAAACATAACCCATCTGAAGATTTCCCCCTCGAAGACCAGTCGAGGAAGTCCCCTTGCGAAACACACACAGTGGCAATTTTAATTAAGCAGGTGTTTAGTTGGTAAGGCTAATTACTAGTCATGTTATTAAAGGCAAAACATTAGTGGCGTTGTCTATGATCATGACATTGTACTCCTGAGGCGTTCATAACCGTGGACACACGGCTTCTCGAAAATATTTACCCTGCAGGGGTGCACTACTGTACCAAACGCATGCTCAACCCTTCAGGCAACATACCACGCGTGCCTTCCGAATCTCACAACAAGAACTGTCCCATAACTACGCACATATCCAGAGGCATCACCTACTGTGTTTTACCCACACAAGAGATACAACTGATTCTCTAGGTGGCACAGCGTTTGAGTCTACGGCCGGGCGATGATCGGAAGATAACTTGTAGAGCTCCATCCCACCTCCGGCACGATATCCCGATTTTATGCAATGCAAGCCATGGCAGTCCACCAAAATCATATCACAACTCAACCCATGTCCGAGGACATATTATGCGTATGCACCAAATAGAAAACCAATTTTGTAACCCTATGGATATACGAATAGCGCAGGTAGTTGAGGGGGGATCCCAGAGGCCCCCACGTTTGGTTAGCACGATCAACTCATAACTGGTATCGTAGAACGAACGGGTCCTAGGTCGGCTCAAGCAGTTCCCAAAGGTGGTCCCTGCCGGGGCCTTATCATTAGGTGAGACCATAACCAACAACATCAGATTAATTATCTTATCACCAACCATATTCGACTATCATGTTCCACCTGCATGAGAGCGGTACTAAGCATGCCTACGACTCGCAAGGATAAAGCTAGCTAGTCAAACAAGGCAATAGGATAACCAAGGCAATATAGTGGATCAGGTAAATAACGAAACGGTACTATAGCATCGACAATAAGGATAGCAATAGATCAATTGGAAGAAGTAAAGACTATAAATGCAAAATAGGTAGAAGGGGGAGAATGCTCGCCTGAGAAACAAAGTCGGCTAGACGGAGGCTTGTCGTATCTCACACCAACTCATTGTCCTATCCGGTGACGAAGCAAACACTTAAAAGAGCAACCGGTGCAATATTCAATAATATGGCAGAAGATCCGGCATGTTTATGATAATGATGCATGATATGGCAATATGCGGTCTAATTTAGCAATGTTAAGCGGAACAGGAATCGCGACATTTAAATAGAAGGTTCAAGTTATTTAGCTACCCGCAAATTAAACGTTGAATTAACAAGGCAAAGCATGACATTGTTTCGCTACACAAATTTAAATGGAGTCGGGATAATATAAATATAACCTGCATATGGTCTCCATATTTAATTTAGGTGAATCGACAAAGTTTCCCCAAACAAATAAACATGTATGCAAATATGGATAATTTAATATGCACAAGTTATATGGCAATTTATAAAATAAGGATAGGATCGGGGTCTCACGATTTGGATCAGATACGGAGACGATTGATTGTAGTCGAAGTGATTGACGCCGGTAAATAGTCGCAAGGACACCGACAATATATTCACAGGATGAAGTTGTCAGTTGCCAAACATACACCGGTGAAAAGAAACTAGTCTGATCTCCTGTGAGAGTTTTGTCAAACAGGTAACGGGCGACCAAAAATACACAAAATGTAGGCACGGCTTTACTGACAAACAACTTTACCGGATACGCTGCCCAGAGATTGACGACAGTTAGCGACAGAAACAAAGAAACTGAAGCAGAGCGCTTGGACGCTTTGCTACGATCGGCCGCACGTCCGCGCGCTAACATATGGAGACGCACTGGGTCAAAAGAGAGGAGGCCCCGAGGCAGAGCTGGCGTCAATGTGGAGCGGCCTTCTGGCTGCTTCGAAGGGGCAAAGAACCGAGGCGATTGGAGCTACAGGGCCAGCAGGCTGTCGGTGGGATATGGTGCCGTGGAGCTGGACTGCTGCGTGCGTCCAAGGAACAAGATGAGCAGACCTGGTCGTCGAGAGAAAACTGCATAGGCATGGGAACCTGGGCTGGATGGCGGCGCGTGCGCGCGCATGGGAGAAGTGGATCAGCTCTTCTCGAGGCGTGGCACAGAATCTGGGTGGAGCCACAGCTGTTGTTGCTGCTTGATGCGATGTGGAGGCGGCAGATGGAGATAGGAGGCGTGGTGGCGTGTGTGTGGATCAAAAGGGATCTTCTTAGCTAGCTAGCTCCTGGAGAATTCTTGCACGAGGTTGCTGTTGATCTGGTTCCTTCTGACCAGAGAAATAGAATAGATGGCGGCGATGGAGGAAAAACGAAAGAGGTGGGGAATTTGGCTCAAATTTGGAGGATAGGGTTTGAGGAAAGAAGGGGCATGGACTGTTTATCTAGTCTAAAATTGACCAGATGAGACTAGTTTTGGACTAAAACTTAGACGGGCCTTTAGCCTAGTTTTATTTTTATTCAAATAAGAAAAATCATTTATGGTCACGTATCGGACTGGAAATATTATTTTGTTTTAAATTGAAAATAAGAAAAGAGAAACGGATTTAATAAAACCGTAGGAATATTTTAGTAAAACAAAAATATGTTTTTAGCAAAATAGTTTACGGTCAAAATTGCGAACAAAATATGCATGATGATGTTATGATGATGCACAAAATAAAATAACAATCAATTTTTAATTTTTTAATATTTTCTGGGCATTACAACTCGACACCACTAACAAGGATCGCGTCCCGAGATCCAAGCAAAGACGTCGGGGGGAGGGGTGATGATCAGATTTTCTTGCACCAGGGTGATGGTCGCGACACCACTAACAAGAACCCTTGCTCCATCTTGGTCTATGCAGATCTCAGCATTTTCTGCCAAAATCCGCATAGAAGCGATTCAAAGACGCCCACCAGACACTTTCGTGTGGGTGGGATTTGAATACAAGTAGTTACATCACAGTAGTTTACAATAGATTCCACAAGAACTTATATATACAACAACGACTCAATGAGTCAAGAATACAAAAGGTACAATACGAAGATACAACTCAAGAAGAAAGCAAGATAGTATCCGAGTACGGACAAGACCCAAATGGGACTAAGAGTCCTGAAGAATAACCAAGCGGTGTCCATAACCCTGCCCAGGCCTAGCCGGAAGGGTAAACTTGCTAACGTCGTCAATCACATACCTGTGAAGCAAAAAGGGTGCCGACAAAGGGAAAAGGAAAAACAGAAAGAGAGCGGTCAGTACTGAGGCCAGTACACGGCGAGACTAGAATTCGGCGGTCCTCGCCTACATAGGTATGGTGGGCTCAGCGGCATCAAAGCTTGCACTATCTAACTTATAGGGACACACTAAAACTTCGGCTACTAGAGCGAGATAAGAGAGCGCTATGCGGTAACAATTATATAACACCAAACATAACCCATCCGAAGATTTCCCCCTCGAAGACCAGTCGAGGAAGTCCCCTTGCGGAACACACACAGTGGCAATTTTAATTAAGCAGGTGTTTAGTTGGTAAGGCTAATTACTAGTCATGTTATTAAAGGCAAAACATTAGTGGCGTTGTCTATGATCATGACACTGTACTCCTGAGACATCCATAACCGTGGACACACGACTTCTCGAAAATATTTTTACCATAGGTGCACTCTCAGACAAACGCATGCTCAACCCTTCAGGCAACATATCACGCGTGCCTTCCGAATCTCACAACAAGAACTGTCCCATAACTACGCGCATATCTAGAGGAATCACCTACTGTGTTTTACCCACACAAGAGATACAGCTGATTCTCTAGGTGGCACAGCGTTTGAGTCTCTGAAGGCGATGATCTAAGATAACTTGTAGAGCTCCATCCCACCTCCGGCACGATATCCTGATTTTATGCAATGCAAGCCATGGCAGTCCACCAAAATCATATCACAACTCAACCCATGTCCGAGGACATATTATGCGTATGCACCAAATGGAAAACCAATTTTGTAACCCTCTGGATATACGAATAGCGCCGGTAGTTGAGGGGGATCCCAGAGGCCCCCACGTTCGGTTAGCGCGATCAACTCAGAACTGGTATCGTAGAACGAACGGGTCCTAGGTCGGCTCAAGCAGTTCCCAAAGGTGGTCCCTGTCGGGGCCTTATCATTAGGTGAGACCATAACCAACAACATCAGATTAATTATCTTATCACCAACCATATTCGACTATCATGTTCCACATGTATGAGAGCGGTACTAAGCATGCCTACGACTCGCAAGGACAAAGCTAGCTAGTCAAACAAGGCAATAGGATAACCAAGGCAATATAGTGGATCAGGTAAATAAAGGAACGGTACTATAGCATCGACAATAAGGATAGCAATAGATCAATTGGAAGAAGTAAAGACTGTAAATACAAAATAGGTAGAAGGGGGAGAATGCTCGCCTAGAAAGCAAAGTCGGCTAGCCGGAGGCTTGTCGTATCTCACACCAACTCATCGTCCTATCCGGTGATGAAGCAAACACTAAAAAGAGCAACCGGTGCAATATTCAATAATATGGCGGAAGATCCGTCATGTTTATGATAATGATGCATGATATGGAAATATGCAGTCTAATTTAGCAATGTTAAGCGGAACAGGAATCGCGACATTTAAATAGAAGGTTCAAGTTATTTAGCTACCCGCAAATTAAACGTTGAATTAACAAGGCAAAGCATGACATTGTTTCGCTACACAAATTTAAATGGAGTCGGGATAATATAAATATAACCTGCATATGGTCTCCATATTTAATTTAGGTGAATCGACAAAGTTTCCCCAAACAAATAAACATGTATGCAAATATGGATAATTTAATATGCACAAGTTATATGGCAATTTATAAAATAAGGATAGGATCGGGGTCTCACGATTTGGATCGAATCTGAGCGATTGATTGATTGTAGTCGAAGTGATGGACGCCGGTAAATAGTCGTAAGGACACCGACAATATATTCACAGGATGAAGTTGTCAGTTGCCAAACATACACCGGTGAAAAGAAACTAGTCTGATCTCCTGTGAGAGTTTTGTCAAAGAGGTTACGGGCGACCAAAAATACAAAATGTAGGCACAGCTTTACTGACAAACAACTTTACCGGATACGCTGCCCAGAGATTGACGACAATTAGCGGCAGAAATAAAGAAACTGAAGCAGAGCTCTTGGACGCTTTACTACGATCGGCCGCACGTCCGCGCGCTGACATATGGAGACGCACTGGGTCAAAAGAGAGGAGGCCCCGAGGCAGAGCTGGCGTCAATGTGGAGCGGCCTTCTGGCTGCTTCGAAGGGGCAAAGAACCGAGGCGATTGGAGCTACAGTGCCAGCTGGCTGTCGGTGGGATATGGTGGCGTGGAGCTGGGCTGTTGCGTGCGTCCAAGGAACAAGATGAGCAGACCTGGTCGTCGAGAGAAAACTGCATAGGCATGGGAACCTAGGCTGGATGGCGGCGCGTGCACGCGCATGGGAGAAGTGGAGCAGCTCTTCTCGAGGCGTGGCACAGAATCTGGGTGGAACCACAGCTGTTGTTGCTGCTTGATGCGATGTGGAGGCGGCAGATGGAGATTGGAGGCGTGGTGGCGTGTGTGTGGATCAAAAGGGATCTTCTTAGCTAGCTAGCTCCTGGAGAATTCTTGCACGAGGTTGCTGTTGATCTAGTTCCTTCCGACCAGAGAAATAGAAGAGATGGCGGCGGTGGAGGAAAAACAAAAGAGGTGGAGAATTTGGCTCAAATTTGGAGGCTAGGGTTTGAGAAAAGAAGGGGAATGGACTGTTTATCTAGTCTAAAATAGACCAGATGAGACTAGTTTTGGACTAAAACTTAGACGGGCCTTTAGCCTAGTTTTATTTTTATTCAAATAAGAAAAATCATTTATGGTCACGTATCGGACTGGAAATATTATTTTATTTTAATTTGAAAATAAGAAAAGAGAAACGGATTTAATAAAACCGCAGGAATATTTTAGTAAAACAAAATAGGTTTTTAGCAAACTAGTTTACGGTCAAAATTGCGAACAAAATATGCATGATGATGTTATGATGATGCACAAAATAAAATAACAATCAATTTTTAATTTTTTAATATTTTCTGGGCATTACAGCCATGCATGACTCAGTTAAGTGTTAACCGAAGCAATCGACTAAGAGTTAATCGGGTGAATCACTTATCTTGGATCGAGAAGAGAGTCAGACTATTTAAGGGATGACAATTATTCGCCTAAAGTCTGACAAGGTATATCGTGAGGCAAAAGGGACTCGGACGCAAGTCGCATTGGAAAGGCAAGTCGTCATGACTCTTTGGTACTTGTGAGTCAAGACGCTCGCTAGGAGCCATTCCGACTGATCGATTGAGAGTCGGACTCCAATCGTGTCCAAGTAGCCATGAGCCTGCGGGATCACACACTTAAGAGCGGGAGCAAGTTCGGATTGGATCTGAACCGGAAATCTGGTTAGGTTGGACCCGAGACGGATCTAGACTGAGTCAGTGAGTCGGACTCACGGTGACTGGAATTATATGGGATTTAGTGAATGTGCCACATGAGTGAAGCCCACGTTCACTACCTATATATAGTGGAGCACCATAACCCAGAAGGGTTAATCGTGGATCAGTTAGGTCATTCCATGTGTTGGAAACCCTAGCTCCACAGCAGTCCTGCCGACGTACCGAACCTAGCAGTTCGCCGCCGGTGCTCCTCCTTGTATGTGTGGATACCAACAAAGGTGATGTACGATCAGCACTAGGACGATCGGATCGTAAGGAATGCACTGCATCAAATGACGTGCTACATCAGTAATCCGCAACGGCGCGTCTAGTGGTAAACCTCATGTCCTTCTACCTTAGCTACATCTTGGGATCACCATGTTAGAGGAAAAGTTTTGTTTTATCAAAACGTGGCCCAACAATTGGGTCCAAAGTAGTTAGAGAAACTACAATACATAGGAGAGACTCCACATAAATATGTGCATATTGATATGAAATTGAATTTCATGCACAACTTAGGTAATAGTATTTGGTGGAGTTTCCCCTATATATTGGATCAAAGAAAGCAAGCATGCCATAATATAAACATCTAGTAAATATGCATGCACAAGGATTTCAAGAACCAAAGGAGATACAATTTGAACAAAACACCAAGTAAACCGAGATGGCACACACAAGAGTGTAACATGATAGACGGTGTCCATATTGTATCAAAGAACCAATTCAACACATGAAAGATCACAAGTTCAACAAATGAACTAGGCTAAAGCCAAAGAGCAAAAGATAGATGGAAACACAAATGCTCAAGGATGTATCTCATTCTAAAATGGTCAAAAGGAGAAACAAGGAATGAGACAAAACCAACTCCTAAAAAAACAAGGTTCCAACAAGGTGTAACATCCCAATTTCAGCAACCCTGATCTTTTGTCAAAAAGGCAAAAATTAGGGGGAACAAAAAAAAATTCTTATTAAGTGTTACAATGTTTGCTGACTTGCTTGCTTGTGTTCGTACATCTGATTGTGTAATAGATGGTATACTCCTTACCTCAACCCCAGCTGGCAAAAACTATTTTCCAAAGGCGATGTCTTGGATAATCTTTAATAATCCCAAATGTTCTGACAATTCAACTTGGGCCAAGATGACCTTGCCACAACAAAATATTTTACTAGTTCTATTAATAAAACTATGGAGACCTATACATTATCTCCTTATGTTTTCCAGACAAAACTCTCAACTACTCTTACCCCAAGGTTTTCCAAAACCTTTATTTAAAAACTCTTCATTCTATTCTTAGTAGAAGTACCAAGAAGTCCTTATCTCACTTCAAAGCACAACCTCTACAAAATACCCATTCTTACCTCATGCTAGGCTTGATGGTAACCTTAGTAGTAGTTGATAAGTTTGAATAGATGAATTGCTTTGATCTGTTGATTGCATTGTTTCCTTAGGAACTAGAGAAATCTAATCTAGTAGCTCATCCGTTAGAACCCAATCTATGATTGTGATCATCAATCTCAAACCAAGCATCCAAATATGGATCTACCCTAAGCCAGTAAAGTGACCATCCCATCTCCTATTCAGATTAATCCAAGGATAACCCCTTTTGATAGTTTCCAAGTCAGTGAATAACCAATCTAAGCATGGATCTTATCTACTTAGTTAACCCTTCAACACCATCTCCTTGATCATGAGTTTTGATCCTAGCATCACCCCCAAAATCATCTACTCTTGTAATCTAGTCTAAACCTTAAATCTGCCAAATAGCTAAGTCTGGAATTCTTATCTAGATTCAATCCTTAAGACTCCACCCATCCTAACCCATGTGCATTATTGAGAATTTACTTGAACCATCTTGTAGTGCATCATTAGTACTACCAAATACCACTCTTGAGCTTCACCAAACCATTTTGGTACCCACCCATCCATGATGGTTTTGTAGTCAAAATAATAACCTTTTCTACAAATCTTATCATCTTGCCTACTTTGCAGAACCTCACATCCTTGTCCTATCTCCCCTTAACCAACTCTTGGCATGGTTATGATCTACTAACCATGGTCTATCAAACCCTACTTTACTTGTTTCCATTGGAACCTTGTGCATCTTAAACTCACCGGGTTTATAAGGCATCATGACAATCCTGCTATGGCAGCCTTATTTTCAACAAAGTTCTCCATCTCTTCTAGACCACCTCAAATACATCCAAACCCAAAACTTGCTTCCATGATCATCCATATAACTTGGTCTAGCTATCCATCTATCCCTTGTACGAAGGTGAGCTCTGAGCTCCCTAACCCAACCATGTTTAGGTGGCATAAAAATATCAAAACCCTGGATTCCCCAAAAACCTAGTCTCCTCCAATTTCACCTTATTTCCTTCAAAACTCAAGTTGAAAATGATGTATAAATCAAGTTTACATCATCTACCTTGGTTATGATAATCCACCAAATAATTCCCATAATTATTTGGATTCCCAGACTATTTAAATTCCACTTTTGGTAAAACCCTAAAATCTTTGTCTATAAGGGGAAATTTGTTTTTATACAAATCACTTTTCCATATCAATGCACATTTGAGTACTATACATCATAACATACCTTCCAATCTGAAAAATAAATATTTTTTAGATTCTTTATTATTTCTTTTTGCCCTTTTTCTTAAATGGCAAAAATAAGAAATAATTGCTTAAAAATACTTTTCTATACAAATAAATTCCAAGAAAACTCTCCAATGTGTGATATGGTATTTAGGACCATCTCATGTCAAAAATCATCCATGACCAATGTAAAAATACCAAAGGAGCTTCCAGAAACCATTTCTGCACCTTTTGAATAAATGCTTTTTAGTGAACATCTAAATCTTGGAAAAATCTAAAACAATTCCTATAGAGGTACCTTGACCTCCTCTATCTATCAGTACCAATTCCTCACCTTTCTCAACACAAGTTTTTAGTTTTCCTCCATAAGCACCAACAAGATCAATTATACCAAACCAATCAAAACATTTACTAAATCCTAGACAAACTCCATCCAAACTTGCTATGCAATGTTCCACAGCATCTAACACCCCCTGGTCGTGTTCTACAGTAAATTCACCATAGTAAAACCCTATCCCCACCCTTGTCCTCACATGCTTGGAAAGAGAGAGAGAGAGACCACCACAAATATCTTGTGTATCAACACCAGCAGCAACCACCCCTCTCCTCCACTCACCTATCCGAGAACATGGCCCACACACCACCCCTCCTGGCCAATCCATGGCCACCTCCCTCCCTCTTTGCTCTCCATGAACCGGGTGCACCAAAAAAAACCTTTCAAGATAAAAGGGCCTGAGCCAGCACAACTCCTCTCCCTCCCTCATTGCACTCCATAGACACCAGAGAACCATCCCCACTAGCTCCTTCCCACCCTCTTATCCTCCTTCGCCATGGAGATAAGAAACAACCCATTTTGGCCATTTTTGAGCTCTTGAGCTTGTGCTCATTCCCAACCACGCTGACCCCCTCCAGTACTTCCAGCACACTCCACTGCCTTAGTGTCCCCATCCCCCAAAGCCCAGAGATTCTCTCCCTCCTTGCAGCTCGGGAGAAGGGGAACCTCTCTCCCTTGGTATACATTTTGCATGCAAGTTTGCAGGTCAACCCGACCTCCCCTACTTCCCTTTTCAGCTGGCATGTCCTCCCATTCCTCAGATCTATCTTACCCGTGTTTCTCCTATGATTGGGACTACGCCAGGAGCCCTCTCCGGCGAGCACCAAAGCACCTCGCGTCGGCAAAGTGGCGCGCGACCTCACCCGGCATCAAAACCCACCTTGCTGCCCATCGTCGAGCTCGGCTGGGAGCACCGCGTCGCCCTGGCACCTCCCCGTCGTCCCTCCCGCACCCAGGTGAGATCCTCAGGCGCCGCCATTCCTGGCTAGGGTTTCCTCCCGGCGGCCCACTTTCGAGTGAAGAAGACAACCCACACCATCGATCTTCCTCTGATCAAACAGCGAGCGAGCCCTAGTACCACTTCGCCCTACCTCGGTCACTAACCGGCGGGCCCCGGCCCAACCGTTTGAATTGCGTAGGCGCATGCCCACTGGCGCACGGGTGGGATGTATCTCCTTCGCGAGGCCCAGGTCCATGTATATCTGGCCCGGCATCGCCTGTTTCCCCTTTATTTTATTTTTTTGACACATTACAGTAGGGAAAAATCCCAACTATTGTCAAAAAAATTATTACTAGATTGAAAGAATTACAGCTTACAAGCTTGTAAGGCTATTACATCACATCATCATAGATCATAGTGTATCTAGCCATGCTTGCATGCCTTCTCTCAAACTACGCCTAGCCCTATGAAGAAACAGGGAAAAGTAATTTTTAAAATTAAGAATACATCTATTTACATCTGGTCCCATAAGCTCCAACATCTAGTGATAAAGATTTCCATGATAAAGTTTGAAGAGTATATTTTTTTCATGTCACTGATCATATCATGCAGACAAAGGTCTGTGTTCCATTCATTTCCAAGTGCCCACTAGAAGCTCTGGCTGAATGAGCATTCAAAGAATAGGTGCATCAAGGTTTCTTCACGGCATGCGTCACATAGGATATAGTCCTTGAATTCAACATAGAAATTCTTGTGGCTCATAAGGTCCTTTGTATTTAGTCTTTTGTGGATGAGGAGCCATGCAAAGAATTTTTTTCTGGGTAAGTTACAGGTTTTCCAAATATGTAATAGTGATTCATGGGTATCATGGCTGCCAATAAGTTTCCTGTAGACTTTTTTAGTAGATAAATAATTAATACAGTCTGTAGTATCCCATGAATCTGGTTCAATTGTCTCTCCAATTTGATTAAAATCCTCCTGTAGATTATGCAATTCGTGATGAGCCATAATGGATAGAGGAAGATAAAACATATCATAGATGGAATTCATCGCCATAGCCTTGTTCATAGTAATGTTTTCTCATTATCGGCAAAAGAGTGTAAGTGAGAGTACTGCTCTTCTTTGATTTCGTCATCCCACTTGTCTTGCCATAGAGCGATTGTTTTCCCATCCCCAACAGTGCAGGAGGATATCTCTTTGAAAACCTCGAACTGAGCAAGGCAATCTCTCCACCAGAATGAGCCTCTTGGAGAGCTTGTGTGTGGGGCATTTCTATTATTATAATATTCTTGCCAAATTAATGAAACCAGGGGATGTCTTGCCTGTTATATAACTTATGCAGATTTTTCATGAGTAAAGCCTGATTCTTTTTTCTGAGATTAAGGACACCTAGCCCTCCCTGATCTTTTGGTCTGCAAACCAAATCCCAGCTTGCTAAGCATTTACCTTGAGTAGTGGAATCTTTTTTTGCCCATAAGAACTGTCTTCCACTCTTTTCAAAATGAACAAATATGGCAATTGGGATTGTGAGACAGCACATAGCAAATATTGGAAGTGCATTAAGTGTGGAGTTGAGAAGAGTCAGCTTTTTAGTATATGTGAGAAGTGATGAGACTCCAGATAGTTTTCTGTCCAATATTGAGATAAGTGGCATGAAATCATCAATCAATGGCCTGGTAGTACCAAATGGGAGACCCAAATAAGTAAATGGTAAGATCTCAGTTTTGCAACGAAAATTATTAGCCAATTCTTCTGCAAACTCTTGAGTAATATAGATGGGTATCAGCGTAATCTTGTTATAGTTTACTCGAATCTCAGTTTCCTCACTGAATTGGAGCAGGATATGCTTTAAATTGATTAGCTGGGCATTATCAGCAGGAATAATTAACAATGTGTCATCATCATATTGAAGTATAGGGTACTTCTGCCCAAAATCTTCCAAAATTGGCAATTCAATAAGTCCATTGTGCTAGGCTTCATTAACTAAATATTGCAGTAATTCAGCTGTGGAAACAAATAGCAGAGGGGATAGTGGATCCCCTTACCTTACACCTCTTTTGCATATTATCTTTTTCCCGGGCACACCATTAAGTAGGACTGAAGTTGATGCAGTATTCAATATATTTCTAACCCATGATAAATATCTAGGACCCATACCAAAAGCCGTGCACATAGCATATATAGCATTGTATTCCACCTTATCAAAAGCCTTTTCAAAGTCAATTTTCAGTATGATGATGGGCCTTTTAGATTGGTGAAATATATGAAGGTATTCAAAAGCCCATCCTAGGCAATCATGAATAGTTTTTCCTTTAATAAATCCATACTGGTTTGGGTGAATCATGGGAATAATCTCCTTTTGTAACCTATTGGAAAGTAATTTGTTAATAAATTTCAGTGGAAAACTGACAAGAGATATGGGAATAATTTGTTAATAAACTCAGGATTTCCACTTTTGGAATAAGTGTAATCAAGGCAGTATCAATACTCTCCAGATTGATATTTCCATGATAGAAATCCTCTGCTAATTTATAAAAGTCCTGCTTTACAGTGTTCCAGCATTTTTTGATAAAAAACCCATTGAATCCATTAGGTCCTGATGCTTTATCATTAGGCATTTATTTTATGACAGATTCAATTTCTTCAGTAATGAATGGTTCGTCAAGATGAGCTAGATCATGCCTCTGGATGAGATTGTCCAGATCATATGTGATTACAGGATTTGTAGTAATTCCCAATCTGTCTTTGTATGATATCCATATAGCAGCAGCTTTATGATCATATTTGGTGATATATGAGCCATCAGCTGGAGTAATAGAAGTTATATAATTTCTTCCCTCTGAGTAGCAACAGTATGGAAATATTTGGAATTCTCATCACCAAGTTGTGCCCATTTAACCTTATCTTTGCTTTCCCAGTAGATTCTTTTTGCTTCCAGCAATTTGGCAGTGTGCTTCTTTAGTATGTGTCTGAAGTTCTTTTCCATAGTATACAAATCCCTCTGTTCTTCGGTACCATCAATCATTGCAAGAGTATAATTGCAGCAGGATATTATTTTATTGAGGTTGGAGAAACTCCTGATCCATTTTTTCAAGGCATGTCTGACACATTTAAATTTTGCATTAAGTGAGAGAACAGAATCATTCCTGAAGGGAGCCTCATTCCAATATTTGATCACAATATCCATAAAACCCTCAAATTCATACCAGTAATTTTCAAACCTGAATAATTGAGATTTTGGTATGTAGGTACCAATCTCAATATGAATGGGGATGTGGTCAGAACCAAGTCTAGCATGTGGTATAGCCATTGTATTAGGGAAGTCTGTTGTCCATTTAGCTGATGAGAAAATCCAGTCCAACTTTTCTATTAATGGACTATCTTGCATATTGCTCTAGGTGTATGCTCTGCCTTTTAATGGAATTTCTTCAAGATCTAAAGATTGAATGGCACTACTGAATTTCATCATGTTATTAGAATCTCCACCTAGCCTGCTTCTGTCTTGTGGGTCCTTGATCAGGTTGAAGTCACCCATGATAAACCAATATTTCATATTGGTTGTGTCAATATTATTCAACCAATCAAAGAAATCATCTCTATGCTCATTGTGTGCAGGACCATAGACATTGGTGAGTGTCCATATAGTACCAGATAGATTGCATTTAAATTCAATAGTAATTTGGAATCTGCACTGACTAATTACAGTACCAGTGAAAAGACTACCATTCCATATTGTTATAATACCTCCAGAGTTTCCCACAGATGGGACATAAGCATACAGTTGTATTTATTGTGGCAAAAATTACCAATATATGCTAGATCAAAACTTTCCCTTTTTGTTTCCTGGAAACACATAATACCACAATTGCTTTCTTTAGTGCTCCGTCTGATGTCATTCCATCTAGCTTGGGAATTAATCCCTCTCAAGTTTCAATCCATTACATTCCAGTTTGTATTCATTGGGAAATTGGGTGGGGATAGAAGGAAATATGAACAACATAACTCCTCATGATCATGGGATTGCATAGAGTGAGAGACATGATATAATACATGATAAACCAAGGCAGGATGGAAATAGATATATCATCACAATAATTCAAAGTACATCCAGAAAGTTTGATGCAACACACAAAGATGGGTTTCAACTTATTACAAGCCAGGAACTAGGTATGACCCAGAGTTTGATTTGCAGGAAGATAAAAGGAAAATAAAATAGACCCATGACAGCATCCACTGTCATATGTGGGGAAGGTGATGATGTGATGCATTAGCCACTGGTGGTTATGAGAGCTTCTTCGGTCACCTCACTAGGAGGGATCTGACACTGATTGATGGCAATGACCTGAATGGTGCCATGGGGAAATTTTGGTGGTGGAGGAGCATCTTCATAAATAATTTCAACCTCAAATTCCTGAGTAAGATTTTTCTTGCCTTTGCCATTGTTCTTTTTCTTCATCTTCTGCTTTTCCTCAGCCTTCTCTTTAGCTGCAGCATTCTTGTATCCAGTAGATAAGCCTGCAATTCTTCTGCTTCTCCTGACTATAGCAACATGCTTGGCAGTTTCATTAACATTGTTGTATGGAGTATTCGGCATGCCATCATTCAACATGTGATTACCATCCATCAGATCATCTAGGCCTTGAAAAACTGAGTTATCTAGGATTTCAGAGTTCTGCATATACTGATCATCAGCAAGATCTGACATAACATGATCCTCAATTGGTGATATATTCGCAGTCTGCAGGTTCATGACAGAGGTTGTTGCACAGTCCATCAGAGACACATTGTCATCATCATTGTTAATCTCAGATATGATCACAGAGGATTTCTCCTTAGGTGCAGCAGTAACAACATAGATTTTGAGCATACACTTCCTCTTAGAATTACTTCCATTGACAACATCCACCATCTCAACCCTTGCTCCAGTGATCACAGTAGGGTTTATAGCATTAAATATAGCATGAGCTTTTTCAAGAACATTGGAGACTAAGTCATGCAGGGCAGTAAAAGAATCAACAACTTCAATCATGGGATGTAAATGAGTTTCCTGTTGAGCAGCATGGGTAGCTTGAGGTGGAGTATTAATCATGTCAGCATCATTGTTCATCTGAGCAGCTTGGGCCTCATGCTGTTCCTCATGCACATAGTCTGCATCTTCCCAAATGCCACCAAACGGCTGAGCATGCATAGGGTGAGGGTTTCCACCCTCAGGTGTCAGTTGATCCTCATCTCCAGCAACAGGACCAAGCAGATTAGCATGCAAGACATAATTAACAACTGTCCATGAGTGCCCATGTACCTCATCGCTAGTATTTTCTTGCAGGACAAGACTGATTGGAATATTCAGAATATCTGGAACTCTAATTTTGACTAGGATACGAGCCCTATTTGATGCATCACGGATCCAAACCAAAAAACTGCCAAATTCACTAACAGATTCACGAACTTTCTCAACTAGCCAAGCTTCTTGTGGGTAGTTCACCATCATGATCCAAACATCGTGGGTGAAGGTGCAGTTGTGATGGTTAATGCCACGGTTCTGAGGTATGATGCGCATGATAGAATCACCAACAAAAAAAGGACTACATGCAATAGCAGTATCTTTGGCACAAGTATGCAGGAATTGAACAAGTGTAGCACCCATAGTAGATCTAGAGATAGATTTAACCGTGTATCCTTGCTGACTGAGGAAACCTCTGATCAGGTGTGCGTCTGCTTCAAAGTGATCTAGATTAGTAGGCGGCTCCAGGATGACAATGGCCCATTCATCACAGATGAGGACCGGTGCAGCTCCGAAGACATGGGTAGCACGACTCGCCGGTGGATGGAAGGTTGGATGATGTCAGTGCCTGGAGGGAGGTGGGGGTATGGATCGCATGGGTAGTTCGCCATAGTTGGCGATGGGTCGGTGGCGGCGCAGGTGGTATCAGATTGCGGAAAAGTGGAAGGAGGCGGGGAGGGTGGTGGCGATGCAGCGACAGAAGGGTTTAGGGGAGGGTTGGGTGGCGGTGGAACCGCATAGCTGATTATGTGGGAAAAGTAGATATTGGGTTCAGGATATTTTCTTTTGATACGATATATTCGCACTTGATTATTCTTGACCCAACATTGACGCTTAATGTGGCCGTAATGGTGGCAGCCTCTGCATCTAATCTTGTGTGTGCAGGCAACAGCAAGATGACCAGGCGCGAGGCATCAGCTTCACTCAAGATTCAACAATCGGGGTGGGTTGGGAGTGGTGGGTGGGCTGCCAGAGTCGGGGTGGGCTAGGCTTCTGGTGGGCTGGAGCGGAGGAGGGGTGGCTGATTGAGCAGATTTTGAATTGGAGGCAGAGCGGGAAATATGGCTAGGATTCGGGGATCTCAGGATAGGTTGGATCTGGCCACATCAACATAAGATCTAGGGTTGATGATCGGGACTCGATTGGCACCAGTGAGGGGGAGGATGGTGATCTTGCAGGCACATAGTGCCATTTAGCTTGTTCTTCCCTGATCCAATCAAAATGCTCACGTTCCCAGTTGGGACCGCCTGATCTCCAAAGATGAAAAAAAGAGATGAACGAGGGGCATGAGAAAGAACGGAGGTTGTAGATCATAAATCCAACAGCCTTAGATACCACCGAGAAAAGGAAAACGCAATCCTTGATGCACAGAACATTGAGAAGTGAGGCCTCACCACCCAAGCAAGATTGGTGGGCAATACTCGCGTTCTCCTCGGTTAAACAAAATGAGGCCCGCCCAAAGGAAGCCACCAAATGGAATAAGGGAAAGTCGGGAGATCCATAGAATGTGGTGGAGGAAGTGTTACGAACCTTGGTTGCAAGATCCACACCCAGAGAGAAGTCCAGGGACGCGGAGAGATCCATCACCGGTGAGATCTAGTGGTGGCGGCCATGAGTCACCGGTGAGATCGCCTCGAGGTGGGTGGAGAAAGTGTTACGAAACTTTCTTTTTCTTTTATGCAAATGTATTTCCAGATCTAAATAGTAGCGTCTAGGTTTTATTGAAAATAAAAATGGAAAACTACTGAATATGCCTAGATCTAAATTTTCCTAGACATGCCCATGCTTTGTCTAGCATGCAGTGGCCTTGGTTGGCCTAAATAGTGCCCTAATTATTTAAAATAAATCAATAACCTAGATGTCTCCTTTTGACATTTAAATTGCTACAGAATTATGTACAAACCCAAATGACTTGGATCATCTTGTTGTTGAAAGGTATTGACCATACCGTGCATGTAGCCCTGGACTCACCCCCAAATTGCTTTCTGGTTTGCCCATAACAAAAATAGCAAAATCAGGCCTTTTCTGAATTTGGGAAATTCTCTAGGCAAAACCAAAAATGTTTTTGACTTAATTACAACTCTCTGTAAATCTACATACTCCTATATACCAAATCCCAGGAGTGCAAAATTTATTAAGTATCTACTGAATTTTTGTGAATTCAACTATTTTGTGCATTGTTTATTCACTAATAAAATCACTACAGTTTGTCTACTAATCGAAAAAGGTTGATTCCAATTTCTAAATAAAGGTACTCTAAATACCTAACACGTGACTTTGGAATCAGATCAAAATCTCTTAAAGTTTAAATCTGATAAAAAGGACAAATATCATCTAGTATTTCCTTTGGGAATTTCCTGAGGGCACTCTGTTAATTATTTTAAGTTGAATCCAACTCCTATTGAATCAGTCCATAAAATCCTACCTAATCATACAAGGAAAAAAATTTTGGAGCTCCATAACATTTCTGGTGAATTATCTCCTAAAACTAGAGTTTATTTCACTAGAAAATCCTTTATAAATCAATGGAAATTGATAAAATAGTGAAACCACTTTTGTTGGATTCATTTTATCAATATCTATCTGATCGTATCATTTTTATACAATGGTATCATACAAAACATGTCCATGGTAAAAACCTCTCTTTGGTAGTTTCGAGACTACAAATCCAAAAGGATCATCTTCCCATTGCCTCCAAATCTTTTACCAATCCCAACAGGCCAATCATCCAAGACCCTACAATTTATATCATGTTATTTTCCTTTTATTGCTGTATGGTTTGATGCTTGTATGCATTATATTGATGGTGGTGTTGTTTGTTTGCATGTATGCTCGATAACGGTGATAGTTGTGTTTGTGTGACTCCGAGAAGAAGGAAGCATCGGGTTATTCTATTATTGTTTTTATGGGTATTATGGTTTTCTAAAGAAGTCACGGGACATCTCGCTGGTCACAGGCAAGCCACCTTCTTGCTCATAAACCCTTGTCCTATTTTTATACTCATGCATGTTTTATGTACTTGTTTATCTAAATTGCATTATTTGACTATTATTATTATTTATGATAGTGGCTTGGCTCCTCCAGGTCATCACATGTTTGCACTACTAGTACAATACCTTTGAGGACACCTATTTTTCCCCTAGTAATATAGATGGTGTATAACACCATGCCCCCTTTTGGAACCCCGTTTTAGCTGAAGCAAAACTATGGGATGGGAAGACCCCGGCAAAGCATACAAAAAAAAATTATGAGAAAACCTTGGTGATGCTTGGCCTACCAAGTGAAGTGGAATATGAGAAAGGTTTTGGTTATACAAAAAGGTTGGATGAATGATGGAGGAAAAATGTTTATGAAAACACGTAGGGCTGTGCAGTTTTAATGCTTGAACAATTACCCGTGCAACCACATTACTCTAGAATGGGACGGGGCTGGGCTGGAAGTTGTCTAATCTGGTATAGCTGCCTCACTGGAGGGTGCGCTTTCTCCGGACAAACAGTCCATGTGTAGCATCGACCGAGAGAAGGAACGAAGGGTCTACGGACCTCCACACAATACTATGAGTCCCTGATTGAAAGCGCACACCCGTCGAGGTGCAAAACATGCTCCGGTTGGCTTGGTAACTATATAGGGCATCTCGGTTTTGAGGGGATTAACACTCATAGGGTAGGCACTTGTATCGGAGCGGGCATCTGGAAGGTCTTGATCGGTTATTCGACCCACAATCGGTGTAGATTAGGGACGGGTAACCAGATGGTGTGGGTAAAGTGTACAACCTCTACAGAGTGTAAATCTATTCGAATAGCCGAGTCCTCTGTCATGGACGGTTGTGATGGCTGTTGTATGACGGTGATGGTTTTGATTTCAAAAAGGATTTCCCAAAAGCAATGTCTTGAAAATGTTTTGACCATGGGATGGTTGGAAAAAGGAGGAAGGAGTTTGGTCATGGGATGACCGGAAGGAAAACGAATGGGTGACCCAAATCCTAGTGTTTTCTAAAAACTATTCAAAAAGGTTTCCAAAAAGTGTTACAAAAGTTTGTCAACAAATATATAGAGTTATGCTATATCTACAAGAGAATTAGTTTACAAAAGAACCTCTTATGGAGCCCTCCCACCATAGCCATACTGTATATCCTTTATTATTGATTCTTAAGGTGGTTTGCGAGTACATTCAAAGTACTCACCAACATTGTCCCTAGCTATTTACTTGGCCAGACTTTCAGAAGCACGAGGAATGATGGATATTGCTCATGTCTATGCGAGCTAGGCCATCTTCCCAGTCAGTCGCCTGTAGGTTAAGGCAGGGCATGGGATCTGCGCTTTAATAATTCTGCTATTGATGTTGTATCGGCATAATGGCAAATTTGTAAGTACTTGTACTTGTTATTCATGGATGTTGTAATGATACTTGTCGGTTATGCTCACAGCTCACTGATCATGGGAACATGAATTGCAGGCATAACGGGTATTCTCGGACCGTAAATCCGGGGTGCCACACAAGGAATCAAACTCTCCAAACTTTTCATGATGGCACAAAATACCAAAACAAGATCGAACTTCCAAGCACATAAAACCTGATATGGATCAAACAAAGAAGCATAAAAGGATTGTTACAGATAATATAGGAGAGCTCACCCATAAGTAGTACATTATATATAATTTTGCTTTTGAATGCAAAATGCACAAAAATGAGATCATCACTACTACCTACAATACATAAAACACAAGAGAATACCTATAAAATAAATGGATCCAAAAGTAGCAAGGAGTACATGGGAGCACACAAAACATTTAGTTGGCCAAGGATAGCACAAGATTAAGAAAAGGCCAGAGTAAATATGATCAATAATTATACCATAAATTGAGGACTCATTGTCCAAGGACAAGAAATATTGGGAATAATTTTCCCAAGGTACCTTCATGGATATCCAAGATCATATTCACACAATGAAGCATATAGCAAGTTAGAAGAATTAAGCATGATGCTTCGAAAGATATTCTTGGTAGCTTCCAATAGTCACACAATCACTAGTAATTAGAGTAACTTGAAGCAAATGGTTTCCATGAGAATATATAGATTCAAATATGAGAAAACACATACCAAGAAACACTCTCAGACGCAAGATCCAAAATATGAGCAATAAAGGCATTCAAGCAAATTGGAACTTGTATGAGCAAATGTGTCACATAGGATCTAGATGATTATCAATATCAATTCTAAGTGACACAACCTCGAATTTTCACATTTTCTAGGATTGTAATATGCACTAAGCATATGACTCCCCCATAATGTGATACTACCAAAATACAATCACGAGGCAAAGGATCCAAATAGAAATAATTAATGGACATTATAGAACTTCAATTTCTCATGAGAAACATACCAAAAAGAGACTAGATAATATTGCAATATCAATACTAGGTGGTATTCCTCATGTACACACATTTTTAGGATTGTGGAATGCCTAAGCATAACACTCCCCCAAAATGGGATAGTCCATTAATCTCTCACAAGAGCCAGATAAGATACCAAATATAATCAAGTAAGGCTCCAATACATGAAACACACATACATGGTGTGCCACCCAACATACACAAATATACTTGATACCTAAAGATAATTAAGTGGAAAGCACAACATGTACAAAAGCATGGAAGATACAAAACCAACACATGCACAAGGGGGCAAGTAACTTTCAATGTAAAGAGTTTAGGATATGTTAACGCAACGGGAACATTGGATATATAATATAAGCATGATAATCCAAAAGGCTTGGCTTGACATAAATAATTGATGAAGATCCCTTAATTCTTCATAATGTAACCAAGTCTCCAATGCCCTGCACCAATACCTATTGATCAAGTTTTGGCTTGTTGGTCCCCAACCAAGTTGGGTCCTAAGAGGTTAGTCACAATAGGCTTGGCAATCCAAATGGTTCTTTTCTTGAACCCACATTGAGCACCAACAAATTTGGCAAACTCATTGCCAACCTCATCCTTACAAAGAGAATAAGCACCATCAATAATGATAGGGTTGGATGAGGAGATACCAATAGTGCATGAGGAAGAAATATGACCCTTCTCACGGCATATGTAGCAAGTTCTTCTCTTGCCATATTTCTTCTTAGATGAAGCCACAACTTGAGGAAGAGCTCGAGTAGTCCTCTTGGGAAGAGGCCTATCAATGACTTGAGGTGGAGCTTGAGTCCGCTTCCCTTGTTGCTTCACACTAAGAGGCTTCTTCTTCAATTGGCAAGATCTAACATGATGCCCTTATTCCTTGCACTTGAAGCAAACAATGTTGGCCAAATTCTTGTCTTGGTCTTGGCCATTCTTCTTGTTACCCTTGTGCTTCAACTTGATAGTGGACTTGTTCTTGACACTGGAGTTGAATCAAAGCCCACTCTTGTAATTAGGGGATTTTTGCACACTCAAGATGTTGTCGAGTGTGACCTTCCCTTTATGACCCTTTTAAAGTCATTCTTCAAAGAAATGACTTGAGCCTTAATCTCTTTAATTTCCTCTACATGGTTAGTATGAACAATAATACTAGAGGAAGTAGATGCTACATTGTTTGAGCAACAAGGCACGGGATGCAATTCGTCACAAGATGTAGCAATGGCATGAGTGGATGAATTACAAGGACTAGCACATGGAAATATAACATTTGGAGTAGATATAGTGCTAATGTACACATGAGGCCCACTAGATGTTACCTTTGACACAATGGCCTCATGAGCTAACTTTAGCCTACCATGGGCGACTAGAAGATCCTCATGCAAGCTTGATAGCTTAACATGACTTTCTTCTAATTTACCATAGTTTCTAATTATCAAAGCAAGTTGAGACTTTAGCTCAACATTCTCCTTTAAAATAGATGCTTCACAAGAAATAGAGTTAGTAGCATGATACGTCGGAAACGTATATATAATTTTTGATGTTCCATGCTTGTTTAGTATCTACTTTGCTTTGCTTTGTCCACACTTTGAGGTGCTTTTCATATGTATTCTACTACTAACCTATTAATAAGTTGCCACAGTGCTAGTTGCCTGTTTTCTTCTGTTTTTGGTTCCAGAAAGGCAAAAAATCAATATTCTCGGAATTGGACGGGAAAAAAGCCAAAAAGTCAATATTTTGCCATGGGGAACACAAAGCCGGAGTACGAGATAGAGGAGACCCACCAGGGGGCCACACCCCCTATCCGCAAGGGTGGGCCCACCCCGCGCCTGGGGGGTGCAGCCGCCCTGGTGTCCCCCCCTGTGTTGCCTCTTTGCCTATAAGAAGCCCCCGATGCCTAAACCCTAAATTCCCGATCAATATTCCACGAAACCGTCTATAGCAGCCGCCACCATCGTCCCAAGATCGGGGGGATCGAAAGCTCTTCCCGGCACCCTGCCAGAGGGGAGATCATCCTAGAGGCCTTCTTCTTCATCATGCCAACCTCCGGTATCAAGCGTGAGTAGTTCCACCTTGGACTACGGGTCCATGTAGTAGCTAGATGGTTGTATCTCCTCCTTGTGCTTTCATGTATAGATCTTGTGAGCTCCGTTCATGATCAAGATCTCATCTAGTTGCCACCTTGCTCTAGCTCACCATTTTGTTCCCCAAGTTCGTCGTGAAGGACCTTTCGATAGGTAGTGGCTCTATAATTGGGAAAGAAAATATTGAAGAATTCTTCAATCATGTTAGCAAGCATGAGGATATTGAGGATAGATCTATAATAGAACTTGCTCCTAATTATGAAATTGCTGCAGCTTCTTTAGTTCATATGTTGGAGGCTAGGTTTGTTAGCCTTAATACCATGATGCAAATTTTGTTCCTAAAACTAAAAGAAGAAAAGAATGATGAAAAGAGAGAATTTATTCTTGAAACTCTACTAAAAGAGTTCCATGATGTTGTTAAGGAAGCAAAGAAGGTTTTTGAGCATTTTAATATGCTAGGATCATGTGTAGATGTTGTGGGTACTTCATATAAAACCAAACTTAGGGAGGAATTTAAGATACCCATACCCTTTAAGCTTGTTGGGATGCATGAGGCCTTTGAAAAGAATTTTGATTGGATTGTTCCTGAAAATCCTTTTGATGAAAGTAGTGAACCAAAGAGAGATGAGAAGGGATCCTACAAAACAAATTTGGATGACATAACTTTCATAGTTGAAGACTTTGTAAGTATTGATGTTAATGCTTCTTCATTTGAGAATACTTGATTTCTTGCTTCTTATTCCTAACTTAAAAGCGGTAAAAAAGTACTTGTTGGGACATAATCCAAGAGTTTCCTTGAGTCTTGTAAGTTATTACTTCAGTAATGACCTCTCCTTATCCTTTTTTTGTTTACTTTTTGTGCCAAGAATGACCTCTAATGAGAGGAAAGTAATATTTGGGGAGTTGCTGTCCCGAAATAGATTTTTGTCCTCCTCCATAAAAATTCGTGAGGAGTCTCTGTAAGTCATATTGAGCTGAAAATTTATGAATAAATCCCCCAGTATGTTAGCTAACTTTAATTAGTTCAACACGTTTTGATTTGAGCAACAGAAAGTCTTCGAAAAAATCGGTTTCTACCTGATGGTCTGTTTTGACAGATTTCTGCCATTATTTGCATTTGCTTCTTATTGATTCCTGTTTGGGTTCTTTTTGGGAAATTGAGCTTTTTGAAGGAGTTTCTACAGTAGCTTGTGCTTTTATTGAAAAGTTTTGATGTTCTAAAGCTAAACCCAAAGGTCTATTATCTTTTGAATACACTAATGTTGCTAATGAAGATTGTGTGAAGTTTTGTATGAAGGAAACATTTCTGGTGTAGAGAGAGAATGATGCAATGAGATGAATAATGGAAAAAATCTTAAGATTGGGGATGCCACCCCAGTGTCACCCCAAGAAATATCCAACAGGTACAAGCGTCAAAGCTTGGGGATGCCCAAGGCATCCCCTTCTTCATCAATAAAAAGCTCAGGTCTTTCTAGACACTTCGTTTTTATTGTTTCATGCACTATTGTGTTGTTCTGGAGTGTCTTAGTTTTTGTTTGCTTTGCTTCATTTGTTTAGTTTGCTCGAATAAAGTAGTTTGGACCCCCGTTCTCGCTCTGTTGTTTCAAATAAGTTGATTGGTGTCGGAAAGGAGTAGAAAGTTCTTGCTTGAAGGTGCAAGAGGAGCTTGCATTGACTATGACTTAGACTTTAGCATGTCATGCTAAGTGTTGTTTTGACCTAATGCTTAGTTATTATTGTTATAGAATTACTTGTTCCAAACAATTGGGATTGCTTAGTGTGCCTTGAAGGAATCATGCGTTGTTTTAGCATGCAAAAGCATAGTATTATGGTATTCTCCTTTGATGTTTTGTTTGGGTTGACTTGGCACATGCTCACACCATGTTATGACTATGGACAAGTCACCATAGCCTCTATGATCATTTTGACCTTGACTTGAAGTACCACTATGCTTTGATTAGTAATGTTTTGTCGCTCTGCATGATTATGGCCATTATTGCTCTCTTAGTTGGTTGCTCCTAGTCTTTTGCTAGCCTCCACTTGTATGAGTAAGATCTACTCATGCTTCCAACTCCCAAGAAAACAAGTTATTCCAAAGTGTCAACTATAAACACCTATGCATGGTGTGTTACATAATTCCATGTATATTCTTGTTTTCAGCTATCTTCCAATTAAAAAGTATTTTGTTATGTGAAAACTTAGTGATTAAAGCTCTCACGAACTTGATGGCACACTTTATTTTTCTTTCCCCTAATAAACTTGAACCATTGTATCATCTATGTTGTATATGCTTGCACTTATACATTGGAATTAGTAGAACCATGTTTTCATGGGTAATGTTTTCAACATTGCACTTGTACTTTGTACACGGTTGATATCATGCTCTTTTATCTATGGATGTCGCCGGTGTAAAATAAAAAGGGAGCTTGTAAGTCCATGGCGATATGTATTTTGTGTTAGAGAAACGCCTAGGCCGCTAGTCTAAGCCATGCCTAATCATGGTGGAAACTTGCAGCATCACCATAATGATCAATCTGTGAAGCATCCTCAATTAAAACCTATGCAAATAGCAAATAAAAAGATTGCTGAGATGCTCATTATCTGCTTGCCTTGTCATTTTGGTTATGGGAAAGCTCATGTACCATGTGCAAGGGGTACCCTGTTGGCGGTTCTCTATGATACACATGTACTTACTATGACAAGAACTTACAGGTGACCAAAGTTGAGTAGCATGAGGTGCGGCCCTTGTATTCAAGGGACATGAGATTGCCAACTTATACTTTTTCAAGCATATACTCCATAGTTTGTTCACTTTAACCTTAATCACTTCAAGATGCTTATGATAGGGGCAATGAGAGGTGAGAGCTAATAAGTTGCCATTCTTAGTTCTATGTGAAGTGTCCCAAAACTTATTGATTGATGCATATTGTTGATATTGCTTGTTCTTGTGCTATTTGTATCTAGTCACTCTTATGAACTTTGAAGGTGTCCTATGCATCTATTTGCTACTCCATGAGGGACAAGCTGAATGCCACTATGACATGTTTTCCGTATGTGAAACAAACAAACGTTTTTCAATGCATGTTATTCATGATCTTTGTTTGTAGCCTTTCATGTTGCATGCATAGTTACTTTGTCTTATTGTTAGAACTCCATCTTTCATGCACATGTTTAGAGTTCTTTGATCCCAGCTTTCAATGCTTGCAAATGGTTTGATCTTGGTTTTGATGGTGCATGTCACCTCAAAAATTATTCTTTTATCACTTAACTACTCGAGGACGAGCAGGAGTTAAGCTTGGGGATGCTTGATACGTCAGAAACGTATCTATAATTTTGATGTTCCATGCTTGTTTAGTATCTACTTTGCTTTGCTTTGTCCACACTTTGAGGTGCTTTTCATATATTTTCTGGTACTACCCTATTAACAAGTTGCCACAGTTCCACTTGCCTGTTTTCTTCTATTTTTGGTTCCAGAAAGGCAAAAAACCAATATTCTCGGAATTGGATGGGACAAAAGCCAAAGTCAATATTTTGTCGTGGGGAACATGAAGCCGGAGGAGACCCACCAGGGGGGCACACCCCCTGGCCGCGCTGGTGGGCCCACCCCATGCCTGGGGGGTGCAGCCGCCCTGGTGGCCCCCTGCCTCGCCTCTTCGCCTATAAGAATCCCCCGATGCCTAAACCCTAAATACCCGATCAATATTCCACGAAACCGTCTATAGCCACCGCCACCATCGTCCCTAGATCGGGGGATCTAAAGCTCTTCCCGGCACCCTGCCAAAGGGGAGATCATCCCGGAGGCCTTCTTCTTCATTATGCCAGCCTCCGGTATGAAGCGTGAGTAGTTCCACCATGGACTACGGGTCCATGTAGTATCTAGATGGTTGTATCTCCTCCTTGTGCTTTCATGTCTAGATCTTGTGATCTCCGTTCATGATCAAGATCTCATCTATTTGTAATCATGCATGTCGTGTTTGCATGGATCCGATGGATACTGAGATTACTATGTCAGATTTATTAATGGTTTTGTCTTATTGGTTCTATCATGTCTATGTTGTTTGTGATCTTGCATGCTCTCTGTTGTTAGTATCTATCTTGGCCAAGTAGTTGCTAGTGACTCCAAGAGGGGTATTTATGCTCGATAGTGGGTTCATGCCTCTACTTAATCAAGGGAAGTGACAGAAATCTCTACGGTTGTAGATGTGTTGTTGCCACTAGGGAGAAAACAGCGGTCTCTTGTTCATGGAACAAGTGGATTGTTTACCTTACACACTTTGCTTAAAGCAGTTGTCTGTTGCTTGCAACTTAATACTGGAGGGGGTTCGGATGATAACCCGAAGGTAGACTTCTAGTCATAGATGCCTAAACCCTAAATACCCGATCAATATTCCACGAAACCGTCTATAGCCACCGCCACCATCGTCCCTAGATCGGGGGGATCTAAAGCTCTTCTCGGCACCCTGCCAAAGGGGAGATCATCCCGGAGGCATTCTTCTTCATTATGCCAGCCTCCGGTATGAAGCATGAGTAGTTCCACCATGGACTACAGGTCCATGTAGTATCTAGATGGTTGTATCTCCTTGTTGTGCTCTCATGTCTAGATCTTGTGATCTCGGTTCATGATCAAGATCTCATCTATTTGTAATCATGCATGTTGTTTTTGCATGGATCCGATGGATACTGAGATTACTAGGTCAGATTTATTAATGGTTTTGTCTTATTGGTTCTATCATGTCTATGTTGTTTGTGATCTTGCATGCTCTCTGTTGTTAGTAGCTATCTTGGCCAAGTAGTTGCTAGTGACTCCAAGAGGGGTATTTATGCTCGATAGTGGGTTCATGCCTCTACTTAATCAAGGGAAGTGACAGAAATCTCTACGGTTGTAGATGTGTTGTTGCCACCAGGGAGAAAACAGCGATCTCTTGTTCATGGAACAAGTGGATTGTTTACCTTACACACTTTGCTTAAAGCAGTTGTCTGTTGCTTGCAACTTAATACTGGAGGGGGTTCGGATAATAACCCGAAGGTGGACTTCTAGTCATAGATGCAGTTGGATGGCGGTCTATGTATATTTTTGTATTTCCTAATCGAATCTCGTAGGATCTTTATGTCTAGTATTGCATTGTTATGCTTTGCTCAGTCCTGTCAATTGCCCTTCTGTAATTTTTTACCCAGCATGCCATGTTTGTTTATCTAAGGAGAACACCTCTAGTGAACTATGGACCCCGGTCCAATCTTTACCATTGATACATCTTCCATTGTTACTGTTTACTTGCTGCAAAACATCATCACCTTCCACACCATACAGTTAATTCTTTGTTACAACAACCGGTGAGATTGACAAAATCACTGTTAGTTGGGGCAAAGTCTTGAGTTTATGTTCTGCAGGTTTCCATGTTGCTTGCAACACCTTTGGGACGCTTCCTTCCTCCTACTGGTTTGATAACCACGGTATCTTACTGAGGGAAAACTTGCTGTTGTGCTGCATCATACCTTGCTCTTGGGGTTTCCCAACGGGGCATCAACACGCATCTAGACTTTCTGGCGCCGTTGCCGAGGATGCTAAGGACGTCTTCACAAGGGAGTCCTCCTCAACCTTTCTCTTTACTTTGTTTATAGTTTGCTTCTTTTTATCAAAAACTCCAAAAAAAATAGTTTAGTTTGGTTTGCTTTCTCTTATCAAAAACACAAAAAAATTAGTTCCTACTCTAGTTGCCACCTTGCTCTAGCTCACCATGTTGTTCCCCAAGTTCGTCGTGAAGGACCTTTCGATAGGTAGTGGCTCTATAATTGGGAAAGAAAATATTGAAGAATTCTTCAATCATGTTAGCAAGCATGAGGATATTGAGGATAGATCTATAATAGAACTTGCTCCTAATTATGAAATTGCTGCAGCTTCTTTAGTTCATATGTTGGAGGCTAGGTTTGTTAGCCTTAATACCATGATGCAAATTTTGTTCCTAAAACTAAAAGAAGAAAAGAATGATGAAAAGAGAGAATTTATTCTTGAAACTCTACTAAAAGAGTTCCATGATGTTGTTAAGGAAGCAAAGAAGGTTTTTGAGCATTTTAATATGCTAGGATCATGTGTAGATGTTGTGGGTACTTCATATAAAACCAAACTTAGGGAGGAATTTAAGATACCCATACCCTTTAAGCTTGTTGGGATGCATGAGGCCTTTGAAAAGAATTTTGATTGGATTGTTCCTGAAAATCCTTTTGATGAAAGTAGTGAACCAAAGAGAGATGAGAAGGGATCCTACAAAACAAATTTGGATGACATAACTTTCATAGTTGAAGACTTTGTGAGTATTGATGTTAATGCTTCTTCATTTGACAATACTTGATTTCTTGTTTCTTGTGCCTAACTTAAAAGCGGTAAAAAAAGTACTCGTTGGGAGATAACCCAAGAGTTTCCTTGAGTCTTGGAAGTTATTACTTCAGTAATGACCTCTCCTTATCCTTTTTTGTTTACTTTTTGTGCCAAGAATGACCTCTAATGAGAGGAAAGTAATATTTGGGGAGTTGCTGTCCCGAAACAGATTTTTGTCCTCCTCCATAAATATTCGTGAGGATTCTCTGTAAGTCGGATTGAGTTGAAAATTTATTAATAAATCCCCCAGTTTGTTAGCTAACTTTCATTAGTACAACACTTTTTTATTTGAGCAACAGAAGGTCTTCGAAAAAATCGGTTTCTATCTGATGGTCTGTTTTGATAGATTTCTGCCATTATTTGCATTTGCTTCTTATTAATTCCTTTTTGGGTACTTTTTGGGAAATTATGCTTTCTGAAGGAGTTGCTACAGTATCTTGTGTTTTTAGTGAAAAGTTTTTTTGTTCTAAAGCTAAACCCAAAGATCTATTATCTTTTGAATACAGTAATGTTGCTAATGAAGATTGTGTGAAGTTTTGTATGAAGGAAACATTTCTGGTGTAGAGAGAGAATGATGTAATGAGATGAAGAATGGAAAAATCTCAAGCTTGGGGATGCCACCCCGGTGTCACCCCAATAAATATCCAAGAGGTACAAGTGTCATAGCTTGGGGATGCCCAAGGCATCCCCTTCTTCATCAATAAAAAGCTCAGGTCTTTCTAGACACTTCGTTTTTATTGTTTCATGCACTATTGTGTTGTTCTTGGAGCGTCTTAGTTTTCGTTTTCTTTGCTTTGTTTTTTTATTTTGCTTGAATAAAGTAGTTTGGACCCCCGTTCTCGCTGTGTTGTTTCAAATAAGTTGATTGGTGTTGGAAAGGAGTAGAAAGTTCTTGCTTGAAGGTGCAAGAGGAGCTTGCATTGATTGTGACTTAGACTTCAGCATGTCATGCTAGGTGTTGTTTTGACCTAATGCTTAGCTATTATTGTTGTAGAATTACTTGTTCCAAACAATTGGGATTTCTTAGTGTGCCTTGAAGGAATCATGCGTTGTTTTAGCATGCAAAAGCATAGTATTATGGTATTCTCCTTTGATGTTTTGTTTGGATTGACTTGGCACATGCTCACACCATGTTATGACTATGGACAAGTCACCATAGCCTCTATGATCATTTTGACCTTGATTTTAAGTACCACTCTATGCTTTGATTAGTAATGTTTTGTCACTCTGCATGATTATGGCCATTATTGCTCTCTTAGTTGGTTGCTCCTAGTGTTTTGACAGCCTCCACTTTTATGAGTAATATCTACTCATGCTTCCAACTCCCAAGAAAACAAGTTATTCCAAAGTGTCCACTATAAACTCTTATGCATGGTGTGTTACACCATTCCATGTATATTCTTGTTTTCAGCTATCTTCCAATTAAAAAGTATTTTGTTATGTGAAAACTTAGTGATTAAATCTCTCACGAACTTGATGGCACACTTTATTTTTCTTTCCCCTAATAAACTTGAACCATTGTATCATCTATGTTGTATATGATTGCACTTATACGTTGGAATTAGTAGAACCATGTTTTCATGGGTAACGTTTTCAACATTGCACTTATACTTTGTACACATTTGATATCATGCTCTTTTGTCTATGGATGTCGCCGGTGTAAAATAAAAAGGGAGCTTGTAAGTCCATGGTGATATGTATTTTGTGTTAGAGAAACTCCTGGGACGCTAGTCTAAGCCATGCCTAATCATGGTGGAAACTTGCAACATCACCATAATGATCAATCTGTGAAGCATCCTCAATAAAAACCTATGCAAATAGCAAATAAAAAGATCGTTGAGATGCTCATTGTCTGCTTGCCTTGTCATTTTGGTTATGGGAAAGCTCATGTACCATGTGCAAGGGGTACCCCATTGGCGGTTATCTATGATACACATGTACTTACTATGACAAGAACTTACAGGTGACCAAAATTGAGTAGCATGAGGTGCGGCCCTCGTATTCAAGGGACATGATATTGCCAACTTGTACTTTTTCAAGCATATACTCCATAGTTTGTTAACTTTAACCTTAATCACTTCAAGATGCTTATGATAGGGGCAATGAGAGCTGAAATCTAACAAGTACCATAATTTTTGGAAGCTCTTTTTGAAACTTGAAATCCCTGCTTCCCTTTGTGAAGGGCCTTTCTTCCACTATTATATCGAGTCTCCACCTTCTATCTTTAGGCACCAGTTAAGAGAGCATAGTTGCCATTCTTAGTTCTATGTGCAGTGTCCCAAAACTTATTGATTGATGCATATTGTTGATATTGCTTGTTCTTGTGCTATTTGTATCTAGTCACTCTTATGAACTTTGAAGGTGTCCTATGCATCTATTTGCTACTCCATGAGGGACAAGCTGAATGCCACTATGACATGTTTTCCGTATGTGAAACAAACAAACGTTTTTCAATGCATGTTATTCATGATCTTTGTTTGTAGACTTTCATGTTGAATGCATAGTAACTTTGTCTTATTGTTAGAACTCCATCTTTCATGCATATGTTTAGAGTTCTTTGATCCCAGCTTTCAATTCTTGCAAATGGTTTGATCTTGGTTTTGATGGTGCATGTCACCTCAAAAATTATTCTTTTATCACTTACCTACTCGAGGACGAGCAGGAGTTAAGCTTGGGGATGCTTGATACGTCGGAAACGTATCTATAATTTTGATGTTCCATGCTTGTTTAGTATCTACTTTGCTTTGTCCACACTTTGAGGTGCTTTTCATATGTTTTCTGGTACTACCCTATTAAAAAGTTGCCATAGTTCCAGTTGCCTATTTCTTCTGTTTTTGGTTCGAGAAAGGCAAAAAATCAATATTCTCAGAATTGGACGGGACAAAAGCCAAAGTAAATATTTTTTTCATGGGGAACACGAAGCCGGAGGATACCCACCAAGGGGCCACACCCCGGTCAGACCGGTGGGCCCACCTCACACTGGGGTGCAATGCCTGTGGCCCCCGCCTCATCGCCTATAAGAATCCCCCGATGCCTAAACCCTAAATACCCGATCAATATTCCACGAAACTTTCTGTAGCCGCTGCCACCATCGTCCCTAGATCGGGGGGATCTAAAGCTCTTCCTGGCACCCTAGAAAACGGGAGATCATCCCGGAGGCCTTATTCTTCATTATGCCAGCCTCCGGTATGAAGCGTGAGTAGTTCCACCATGGACTACAGGTCCATGTAGTAGCTAGATGGTTGTATCTCCTCCTTGTGCTTTCATGTCTAGATCTTGTGATCTCCATTCATGATCAAGATCTCATCTATTTGTAATCATGCATGTTGTGTTTGTGATCTTGTCTATGCATGTATGTTGTGTTTGTGATCTCCTCCTTGTGCTTTCATGTCTAGATCTTGTGATCTCCATTCATGATCAAGATCTCATCTATTTGTAATCAAGATCTCATCTATTTGTGATTTATTAATGGTTTTGTCTTATTGGTTCTATCATGTCTATGTTGTTTGTGATCTTGCATGCTCTCTGTTGTTAGTAGCTATCTTGGCCAAGTAGTTGATAGTGACTCCAAGAGGAGTATTTATGCTCGATAGTGGGTTCATGCCTCTACTTAATCAAGTGAAGTGACAGAAATATCTACGGTTGTAGATGTGTTGTTGCCACCAGGGAGAAAACAACGGTCTCTTGTTCATGGAACATGTGGATTGTTTACCTTAGACACTTTTCTTAAAGCAGTTGTCTGTTGCTTGCAACATCATACTGGAGGGGGTTCAGATGATAACCCAAAGGTGGACTTCTAGTCATAGATGCAGTTGGATGGCGGTCTATGTATATTATTGTATTTCCCAACCAAATCTCGTAGGATCTTTATGTCTAGTATTGCATTGTTATGCCTTGCTCAGTCCTGTGAATTGCCCTGCTGTAATTTGTTTACCTAGCATGCCATTTTTGTTTATCTAAGGAGAACACCTCTAGTGAACTATGGACGCCGGTCCAATCTTTACCATTGATACATCTTCCACTGTTACAGTTTACTTGCTGCAAACCATCATCACCTTCCACACCATACAGTTAATCCTTTGTTACAGCAACCGGTGAGATTGACAACCTCACTATTAGTTGGGGCAAAGTCTTGAGTTTGTGTTGTGCAGGTTTCCATGTTGCTTGAAACACCTTTGAGACGTTTCCTTCCTCCTACTGGTTCGATAACCTCGGTTTCTTACTGAGGGAAAACTTGCTGCTATGCTGCATCATACCTTGCTCTTGGGTTTTGCCAACGGGGTGTCAACACGCATCATAACACAAGCATCATCATTAATTGAAAGAGGTGAGTGCAACTTTGAAAGCTCTTTTGAGTAAGAGGCTTTAAGTTTCTCATGTGACTCGGTGAGTTTGATGAGCTCACCCTTGATGACCCTGGTGCCATTTTTGATGTGCTCAAAATCCTCAAGGAGTTTAGCATAAGCAACTTGAATCTCGTCATTTTTACTTTCGAGATCACTTGCCACCTCAAGATCTCTATCATGAGATGCCTTTACTCTAGATAGCTCTAGAGCAAAGGTCTCCTCAAGAGATTCCTTAGTGGTTTGTTCCTCTTCAAGAGCTTTATTGAGGTTTGCAATTATATTAGCATATTCACGCTCAAGACTACCCATTTTATCAAAGTTCTTATCATGCACGTCAATTTGTGTTTCTAACTTATCAATATGTTCTTTGCTCTTAATAGCAAAGTCCAAGATTTCAACAAATTTAGATCAAGCAATATCATTTTTAATAAGAGCATGATACTATCTCACCCTTTTCATATAAATCATCAATATCAAGCTCTTCTTCCACAATATCCACATCCTCCTCATCACAAGAGGTATTGGGTTCCAAAGTAGGAGTTACCTTTGAATCCTAGCCATAAGGCATAGGTGGGTCCTGGAATAAGGTGAAGATGATATTGCATTTGTAGCACCATTCAAAACCTTGTCTTGGCCCATAGAATCTTCAGTTTCCTCTGCATGGTTTGCAACACAAGCACTAGAGGAAATAGAAGCATTTTTATCATGGCAACAAGACAACATAAGCATATCATCATGAGGTTTATTCATGTAATTTCTACATGATATGCAAGGACTATCAACACAAGCATGTAAGGAGTTAGTAGTGATAGAAGTGTTAAAGTCCAAAGATAGATCATTGCAACTAGCTAGATATGAGGGATTACAAATAGTAAGCAACTATCCATATTGAAATTTCTATCACCACTCACCATATCAATACCTTGTGAAAAATCACATGTTAGTGAAGTGGTAGAAGATGAGGACCCATCTCGACCAGAAGTGGAAGCAACACAATCATCCTCAACAATATTGTACATGACATATTTATCTTGAAGTTTTGTCCATAACTCATTCATGCTCCGAAAAGGAATGATTGAAGATGTAACTACATAGCTTAAAGCATTAGCAAGCACATTAGAAGCTTGAGCATCGAGATATAAGTTTTTCTCATCCTCACAAGATAGATTTTTGAAATCAATAGGAGGATAAAATCCTATATCTACAATACGCTCTAAATTAGGGTCCATGTCCTAAAAATGAATAAACATATGAGTTTTCCATATATCATAATTTGTGCCATCGAATATGAATATGTCATTGCGCACAAATCCTGTAGCCGACATCTTTACTCTCAAGGCGGTGAAGCCTAAAATTTGAGACCAGGCTCTGATACCAATTGAGAGGAAACAGATGCCGCCTAGAGGGGGGATGAATAGGAGGTTTAAAACTTTTCCGAGAGTGGCTCAACAAAGGCGGAATTAAACTAGTGTTTACTTTGTTAAGCACAAAACCTAAAACAACTAGGGTTCACCTATTTGCACCAACAACTTATGCTAAGCAATACAAGAAACTATGTGATAGCAAGATATATACTTCAAGCACGAAGGCTATCACAAAGTGAAGTGCATAAGTAAGAGCTTGGATATAGAGATAACCGAGGCACGCGGAGACGACGATATTTTACCGAGTTCCTCCCAACATGGAGTACGTCTTGTTTGGATAGGGGGTGATATCAAACCACCAACACCACAAAAGGCCTCCCATGTTCTCCTGTGAATCTCACTCCAATGGGATCGGTCCATGCTTCCACTATTGGTGCACTTGTCGGTGGCAATCTGGAACCTCTTACAAGGTTGGGGCACTTCTCCACAACTCAATTGGAGGCTCCCAACAAACAAGCTTGGGGAAAGCTCCACAACTTAATTGGAGGCCCCAAGTAATCCACAAACCTACAAAACCACCAAACCTTCTAGGGTTCCAATGAACCCATGAGTAAAAAGCTTCTCAACTATTCACCCAATCGAATCCTCACCGAGAACTCAAACCAATGCACCAAATGCAATGGCAAGAACACAAGAAGTGCTCAAATCCTTCTCTCCCAAATTCCACCAAAGCTACAAAAGCTTATGGGGGAATAAGAGAGGAATAAAAATGGATGAAATACACAAAAGACTCCAAGATCTAGATCCCAAGATGTTCCCCTCACTTAGAGGAGAGATTGATTGGTGGGATTGTAGATCTAGATCTCCTCTTTCAAATCCCTAAAGTATATGCAAGAATCAAAGGAGGGATTGAAGGGGAGAAAGCTCAAGAGGGTCAAGAATGGAGGAGAAAGCTTGTAAAACTCGAGCAGGTACATTGGGGAAGAAGGGCCGCTTTTTATAGGCCCACAAATTTCTGACCGTTTTCTGCCTGTTGGGGACTTGTCAACCCTGAGACTCCTGCCAATCTCCGGACCAAACTCCATACCACCATTCTGAATGTACTAGCGCCCTTGGGAAAATCTCCTCCAGGGACACTTCATAGTTTCCGGTCACTCAGCACCAGAGACTCTGGCCTAGCCACATTGGAGACTCAAGTCTGAGGCTTGGACCGGAGACTATGGACTGTCTCCTGTTGATCTCTGAACCCCCATACAGAAGGTCCTGGGATAATTTATGGAGTCCCCTCCAGAGACATTGGGAGAAACTCCGGTCCACACCAGAGACTCCGGTGTTTGCACACCGGAGATTCCGGTCTGAGCCAAATAAAAGGCAGACTTCAAATGGCGATATCTAGAGTTTGGAAACTCCGATTGACCCGAAACGAATTTTGTTGGAAAGGGGACGATAAGAGCTACCCAAATAAAATATTGGATACCACCAAGTAAGGACATTTAATGTATTATAATGTGAGATACCTCCCTTGGTGAGTAACCGGAAAACCTCAAGGATCAAAAACGCAATAAGATATAAAAGGGAAATCTGTTTTTGATGAACTAGAGCTTGTTATGATATTACCACAAGCTCTAGAACCTCACATGGATAAGATCCAAATAACAACCAAGAACGTATGATGCTAAGTATGCAAAGGTTTGAGCTCTCACGGAAAGATATGATTGAGTTACTCACTTGAGAGCCCCTCTTGATAGTACGGTTATATATCCGATAAACCGGTCTCCACAACTAACACCACGAGATCGAGAAGAAGGAAACCCTATCAAGATCATACCTTTGCCTTGCGCATATTCCACTTGATATTGATGTATACGGTCTTGTCCTTCTCAAGATGGAACACCTTTCTTGATTGCTCTTGTACGCACTCGCTTGATGAAGACTTGCAAGTTGCTCCCCCATACAACATGGGGAAACCTTTACTTTGACCTTGTCTTCATCGATCCATGATCACCGAGGATGGCAAGCTTCAATCATGAGTTCTTCTAGATATGGCACATCTTTAGCTTGCACATCATTTCTTATTTTCTTCATTATGTTGATGCCTTGAAGGTACACCAGAGATATTACTCCATCTTATTCTTCAACACATACTTGCCATAGGTTCAACTCTCCCATGACCAATCTCCGGATCATTCCTTGATCAACACTTGATCTTATTCACTTTCTTCTACCTTGAATCCAACACATGCTCCAAGTGAAGCCAATGGACAATTCGTACAAGTGCAACTTGATACAAGCATTAGTCCATAGAGATTGTCATTAATTACCAAAACCACACATGGGGGACCACATGTTCTTTTAGTAACCCTTCTAACGATGTCGATCTCAAACCTTCTTATACAAAAGGGGTGCCGACAAAGGGCAAAGGAAAAAAGAGAGCGGTCAATACTAAGGCCAATACACGGTGAGTCTTAGAATTCGGCGGTCCTCGCCTACATAGGTACGGTGGACAGAAGCGGCATCGCAACATGCACTAAACGACCTATAGAGACTCGATACAACTGGCGGCTATCAGAGGGTGATAAGAAACATCTATTCGGATCCAACCAAATTCTAACACCAAACATACCCATCCTGGTATTTCCCCCTCGAGACCAAACGAGGAAGTCATAACGAGGAAACTCACATGGTTGGCAATTTTATTCATTCCAATATAGTTGCAGCAATTACTAGTTAGATATAGATAATATGATTCATCCTAATATCAAAAGCAGTGGGCAATTTTAGTTAACCATTCTTTTGTGGTTGCAATAATTTCTAGTTAGATACATATATCATGAGGCATCCCAATTCCAGCAGTTCTTGGTACTTTTATTTAGCCATTCCGTTATAGTGAAGCTGATTACTAGTCATTCCAAAGTCAAATTTATAGTACTACTTTAGTTATGATTGTCTACGATCGAGATACCACGCTTTGATTCGTCCATAACCATGGACACATCTTTCAGAAAGATTTACCCTGCAGGGGTACGCAAATAGCAACACAAGCACAATCAACCTCGGAAAAACCAAATGAAAAACCAACGAGGCATCACGACAAAGCAATCATATGATTCATAAAATATTTCAGGGGGCACCCCACTAAGCTACCCGCTAAGAAGTCAGCCAGCTCTGCGACGGACCTAGGGTGTGTGGCGAATGCTGTAAATGACCGGGAACCCGAAAGTGTGACTGGGCTTATCGATACAGCGGAAACGTGGAACGAGGTTCCTAAATAGTATAGTAAACTCTCTCCACGAGCAATATAAGTAAATAAAGAAGTAGCATGGCATAAGTATAGGATAGTAATAAATCCCCAAACTCATTTGTGTCCCCAAGAAATAAGTTACGACTCAAGCTCTGGCTAAGGGGATTCATGGTCCCACCTGTGGATAGTGTGATAGTCAAGAAACATGTATCAAGTACTCGGGGTCCTATGGGACACAAGTGAGTGGTTAAAAAACAAATAACATCTATTTCCCACCGATGCCTCTGCATTATTTACCAACTTTCAATATTAGTTATTAAACTGTAATTAAAGCCATGATCATCTTCACCATTAAGTATGAGGCATTCCTCCAAAAACTTTGAAACATCAACGATGCGAAGCAACACCTGCGCAAGCAACTACTACTCACAAGGCCGACTATCTACCAAAAAATAGGTAATAGGAGGTTTCCATGGCAATTATAGAGGCTGTAGGGAATATGACAGGTTCAGGAACTAAAGCATCACAACACCGATAGCAATAGATCAACAGGAGGAAGTAAAGACTACAAAAATAAAATAGGTACAAAGAGGGAGAATGCTCACCTGAAAACACTGCTGAAGGTTCATCCGAAGATCGGGTCGGCACTCGCATCACCTCATCGGCTTAATCCGTGAAGAAACAAGGCACTATGAGAAACACCGGATGCACTATTTAATACTACATAAGATCGGGCATGATGCATGTATGATGCATGACATGGAAAAGGTGCGATGCAATTAGGCAATATTAAGCGGAACCGGGGTCCCGATAATTAATTAGATGATTCATGTTGTTTAGATACCCTGCAATTTAAATGTTGGCTTATAAAGGCAAAATATATCATTGGTTCGCTACACAAATTTAAAGGGAGCCAATGTAAGACTAGAAAAGCCCGCATATGGTCTCCATATTTAATTATTAGCTGATTCGACATAATGCCTCCAAAACCACATGTTATGAATGCAATCATGTACAATATAAATGCAAGAAGATATATGTCATCTTTACAAAAAAATAAGGGCGGGTAGATAGGGGTCACACATCAGATCGACGATCTTGGTGTTCTCCGAGAGGGGTTTGGCTTTCGAGGTTGATAGTGTCGGTATTTGGTTCCATGATAGAGGGATTGAGTGGCATCATCTTTGGTTCCGGGAAGGAGAACATGGTGTTCCTTCTCGAAGATCTTGGATCCCGACTTTGGTTGATCTTGTCGACGAGAAGATCTTGGCGGTAGAAACTCGGGGCGCTACGGTCGCCGACTTGTACTTGAGGCACACCAGGGAAGCGAAGGCGGACAACACCGCGAGAAGCGACAACACGGACACAGAGCACCGGTCAAAGGAACCAAACAACTAAGAGTCACTGGTCTTCTAGGCGTTCAAGCAAGAAGGGCTTGTGTAGGTATTGATCTATCTGAGCCGTGGCGGAGACACATACTTTCCATAGAGAAGGTGAAAAAACGGAGCAGAAGGGCGCTCGCGGGAATGGTGCAAAGAGACACGACCGGCGCATGGCCGATGCTAGGACGTGGTCACGGCCGCGCTGCAGGGCCGAGAGCGGTGCAGACGGACCAACGATGGGCGAAGGCTGGCGTGGTTGAAGAGGGGTGGAGAGGAGGGGTGAACTCGCGGCGACCAGAGGGAATCATGGCGGTAGGCTTAGGCCGCATGGCGCAAGGAGGTTGGGACCATGCAATGGCTCGGGGCGGGTCCGCGGAGAGGAGGCGGGGCAGAGGAGCTCGTTGTCGACGAGGTCAAGGAAGGCAATGGCGCCGCAGGAGGCCTGGATGTGCTCGGGCGACCTGGCGGGCTAGAGGAGGAGTGCCAGGGAGGAGCGACAGCGGAGGAAGGCAGGGAAATGGTAGAGGCGGGACGATCACGGGTCGCGGGCGCCAGAGAGCTCGCTGGTGGAGGCGGGGCGCTCGGGGCTACAGGGGAGGTTGGTGGTGAGCATCAGCGACGAGGTTGGCTCGGCCTCTTGCAGCGAGGGCGAGGATGTTGGGGCCAACACGATGGAGGGAGGCTTGTCGGCGCGCGGCTGTGGCTCTAGTGAGGAGAGGAGGTGGCCGGGAAGGTGGAACCTGGTGGCAGGGAGGCGGACGCGGGGTGGAGAGAAAAGTACGGGAGGTTGGGGACGCGAGAGATGGTGGGGACACGAGCGGAAATTGCGATGGGGCCTGGCCGATAGGCAGGATTAGCGTTTAGGTCGGGTAGGTGTGGTCGGGTGTGTTGCTTGCGTGTGTTGGTTCCAGGCAGGGTACTGTGTGCGTCCACATCACGTGCGTTTCCTTATGTGTGTGGTGTTTGCTGCGATTTGTGTGTGCTGCGTGCGAGGAGAGAAAGGGTGGTGGCGGCGGTAGGTGTTAGGTGAGCGATTGAGTGGGACTATGGTTTGGTGTGGTTTGGGTTCGGGGATTTAGGGTTTGCCTAGGGTTTGGAGGTGGCCTGCTTGGATTTTGGGCCTAGCTGGCTACGTCTCAAAAATAATATAAATTTTGTTTATTATATACAAGACTTGTGTAATTAGTTTTTAGATAAATAAAATATCTAGGTAGACTCAGGTTTTGACTTGGAATAAAAGAGAGGGGATTACTTTAGAAAACAAACTAGGACTTTTAGCAAAATAGTTTTGGAAATTAGTTGCATGATGATGTCATGATGATGCACAAAGATAAAACAACGAGATTCTAGTAGTGGTTTTACCTAGGATGCTACAATTCGACACCACTAACAATGGATCTCGCCCTCGAGATCCGCCTCATGGTACGGGGAGAAGGCCAATGGTCTAAATATTCTCACTTCATATAGATCCTCGCGACACCACTAACCAAGATTCTTCCTCCATTTTAAAGTCGACGACACCACCAACAAGGGTCATTGCTCACGTTCATTGAGTGAACACTCCGGAGTAACGACGATAAAGGTCGAGGTCTCAAAAGATAAGTCCACCTCTAACTTCTATGAAAGGGGTAAAATTGCATGATCCACCAATTCAATGTACAAGAGCGAATGATAAGATTAGTCGGATGGTGATCAGTCCATTGTGCACCCAAAGCATTACTCTGCACACGGATAGGAGAATTGTGCAACCAACTCTTGAAATTCAGACTGAAGGTCTTGAAAAGCGATGTAAGGAAACAGAGGAATGATGCATGCTCTTCATTGGATCTGACATAGATGATGTCGTCGCGTTGGAAAACACCGGAGGATACAAAGTAAAAAATGTGAATTTTTGGTCCAATGAAAGGTACAACAGAGGAAAATTCCTCAGCTAGCAAGTAGTCCGAATTTCAAAGCACCGTTACATGCGAACGGTGGCGAAACCCTAAAGGTACTATGGAAACCCAACCATGAGAATTCCTGGACTCTAAGAAAAGATAAGAGAGAAGATTCAAAACACGGATAAGAGGATAATAGCAGAGGGGTAAGGAGTAAAAGCAAACCTAATTAGATCTATCCAACCAATTTTGCAAAATATTTTTGACACTCTACATCGGCCGTGGTAAAACAACGAGATTCTAGTAGTGGTTTTACCCAGGATGCTACAGGTATGTAATATATTAAATGACCCCCCGCTGGTTACCTCCAAATAAATCATAAAACTTTCAAAGCAACCTACAATTTACTTTTAGTTCAGATTTGACCTAATTTCGATAAATTGGCATAAAGTCATTCAAGTGGGTAGATTTTGCAAGGACGAAGTTTGAAAACTCATAACATTAAATATGGGAATCATAAGTAAAACATGTTGGTCCACTTAGTATGTCAGGAAGCTTGGCTTGTGGCATTCAAATCCATATTATTTGTACCTTGTTTATAGAAAATAACAATCTTGTTATCACTCGGAAAATTGAGAATGTTCTTTTCTAGATAATTGGAAACTCACACCGACGACATTGTTTACTACAAGAAGATACACCCATCTACCTAAAAAAGGACATTTAATTCAAGGTAAATCTAGTGCTCTTACTTTTAGCTGAAGTTTGACCTAATTTGCGAGAAGTCAGTGAAGTGTGCGAAGTTAGCTAGGAAGGTTGAAAAATGGAACTATAAGAAATCGTGGTCCACTTATTTGTGTGATAATTGGGGAAGTTGCATTTTCTTCTAACTGTGGTAGGTCCCGTAGGTGCGAGGTGGTTCAGTTAACACGGTAGGTGAAAGTACAAGTTACATCAAGGACCTCATAAAAATGCAAATTACATCCATGTCCATGCACTTAGCACAAGGTCCATGAAACTATGTAGTGAAGTGTGTTTTGAGGTTGTGCTTACTAGCGTTCATTGTACATGGTAAATACTATCAACATAATCTTCTAGATGATCAGAATGAAAAATAAGATCCAACAATTAGCAACGTTTTGATTTTCCAGTCTTGATCCAACGGTCGAAGTTCAAAGTTATCCGTACACTATATAGTTGTATGGTATTGTAAGAGATAAGACAAGATCAAGTTAAGATAATAAGTACTACTGCAAATGGCCGATCTTTTGAATAACCTTCCCTCCCGATGTTTGGGAAGCAAGTGAGAATTTTGAAACCAAAAAAGTTTGAATTTTTTTGCCGCCAAGGACCAAAGTGGAAACTCACACCGACAACATTGTTTGCTAAAAGAAGATGCACCCATCTACCTTCGAAATTACATTCAAGATGAATCTACCATGCTTACTTGTAGCTCAGGTTTGACCTAGTTTTGTTAAATCGACAAGAAGTACTACTATGAAGTGTGTGAATTTAGCTAGGAACCTTGAAAAATGGAATTATATAAGAAATCGTGGTACACTTTGTGTGAGAATTGGGGAGATTTTATTTTCTTCTAACTATGGCAGGTCCCCTAGGAGAGAGGTGCTTGAGTTAACACGGTCGGTGGAAGTACAGGTGATATCAAGGACCTCATAAAAAAATAAAAATTATATCCAAGTCCATAAATTTAGCAAAAGGTCCCTGAAACTAAGCAATGGAGTGTGTTTTGAGGTTTGCACATACTAGCGTTCGTTGTGCCAATGACTATCAATATAATTTTCGAGATGCTAAGAATGGAAAAAAAGATCCAACGGCTAGCAATGTTTGGAGTTGTCAGTCTTGATCCAATGGTCAATGTTTAAAGTTATCCATACACTATACTATGGTGGTATGATATTGTAAGAGACAAGACAATATAAAGATAAGAAGTACTACTACGAATGGTCGGTATTTTGAATAGCCTTTCCCTCCCGATTGTGTTCAGAGAAAAGGGACTGATACCGCGCTAAGGTTTTTAAGGCTGAAACAGAAATTGATTCTCTCCATACTGCTATTGAATTTCAGTGTTTGTATTGCTAAGTCCTTCACTTTGAAATGAAGGTGAATATGAACTGGGAACCTATCGTTATTATTTCACCAAGCATGATGCAATTTAGGCTGTGGGTTCTTGCCTTTTTATTAGTTTGAGCTATTTTAGCAGGCTTGCCAAACTTTGTAAAGGGGTACTTTTCTAGAAAGTTCATACGACATCTTGCTATTTTGGTATGAAGTATGGGAAAACGTAATAAGTACTCAACTTACAATTACTCTTTCTAACTGATCTGATATACATTACGTAATCTAGACAAAGTTGAGGCCATTAAAAATATGAACTAGAGGTAGTAGCAAGTATAAAAATGGAAATAGTAAGTATAAATCATCTCACAGTTGTCTCATGGAAGCGTGCCAGTCTTGAGTTAAACTACTCCGTACTCCATAACTCTAGTCGATGTCCTCGACGCAGCTACGCCCGGCAGAAGACAGCCGAAGGAGCACGACAAAAAACCCTCGTTCAAAGAGCCATACCCAACTCCGCTAGGCCGCATTTGGATCTTCTCGAGCGTGCACTTCACACATTTTTCTCGCCATATCACCCGCAGCATCGCTCCTTCCAGGCCGCCACCCCTATCCTCCAAATATGCCCAACAGTCATACATAAATCCGCCTATTCCACAATCCATCCGGACGTGCTGACTATGGATTCGAGGCACAACCATCTGAAGGACATCTGGAGGAAGGTCGGCGATGACGTCTTCAACGAAATAGAAATGCGTCTGGACACTAGCAGCACCATACGACTGGGCACATGCTCCCACCAAGTCGACATCAGAAAAGGTAGTACATGCCGCAACGACATCTGCTAGAGTTTGGTCTCCTACAAGGACGTCTACGACCACAAAATCACATGCAACTACCGCCGGTGTGTCTGCACGGAGCCAGGATGCGAGTTCACTGGCGTCAAGAAAGTGTTCATCGAGCACCTCATATCTTCCCACGCGATCACGGTTCCTAGATACAGCCCCTAAAAATGGGACCCAAAAATACCGATTCCTGCACCGGGCTCGCGGAGAGCTGGGGTCATCGGCATCGGGAAGGAGGGCAAGCTGTTCGTCGCCCAAATTGACGGGCATAGCATGGACTTTCTCCTGTCCGTCATTCTAGTCAGGTCGGCGGCGTGCGGATCTCCATGATACGAGGTGACATTTTGGTCGTTGGTCTTGTTCGCTAGTTTCTATCAGGTTTAAGTAACGAGGTCATCCAAGACAACGATTAGGCCGTCGCCGACCGACGCCGCACTGGAAGTGCTCATGTCTTATCTGTCGAAGTCACGGCTTTACTGGCATACTACCAAACCTGTCGTCGGACAAGATTCACCGGTGAGATATCACATACTAATCATGTTTTGATGATCCTAATGTGAGTGTATGTAATGTTTGTACTAATTCGTTAATTTATGTTGGTGGCAGATTCCATTCATAATCAGAATTGCGGAAATTAAGGATCCTAAATTTCCTGGTTTGTCATATGAATTTTACATGTACGCTGTTGACCTAGAGACCGACAGGAGATAATGAAACGAGAGACGAGTCCCAGGCAGGTAATCAAGCGGGCTGCCCGGCCAGCACGTTGACACGCTGAAGCATTCTATTTCTTCTACGTATATGATGGGACATTTTATGATTCCAAATTGCTACTAAATCTTTCAAGTGCTACTGAATCTGTCAAACTACCATTCGTTGTTATTACTAAAGTATTTCATAGAGCTAATATTGATATACTGGTACTTATTTAGATCAAGGGTATTAGATGGCCGATCTTGCTTTTCTTTTAAAACATGGCCTTGTGACAATCTAGATGACGCTAGGGCATTTTGGGTTGCATATATGTTGGTCACACGGGCATTAATCTAAGAACGAGGTATAAACACAAAATCAGACTTGATCGTCTGTTTTGCATGCTCTAATGATGGAGTGCATTCAGAGAAAAATGCAAAATCATCGTGCACCAAGGTTTTAAGAGATGAAAAAAGAACTGATTATCTCTCTACTTCTATTGAATTTTATGTGGTTTCTAATTACATCTACTGATAGTTCGGTATGAAACCTGATCATGTGGTTGCTAATTATTTAATATATTGAATTTGTTTTACATATGTTTGCACTTGTCGAATTAAGCATAATCTAATTTAGACAGGGAAAACAATTAGTCTAGGATTATAATCCAACAAGAAAATGTCATCATGTCTCGTACATTTTAAAATAAGAAAACCAAAACAAATCAATGTTCGTCATCTCACTGCATTACTACCTATAAGTGGCCCTGGCCAACCCGCCTCCTAGGAGCTCCTCCGCGCGCGCACTCCCGTGAACCCGTGCGATCATGTGTGAAAAGTCCAGTTTTACCATGTTTTGGCTTTAAATCCGTTAGATGCAGTTGAAACTTTTGTTACTTTCTTGCTTCTCTAAATGGGTCCATGACAGTTGGGACCAAGCGCGTGCAAGGTCGGAACTGAAGAAGCAGGGATGCCTACTTGATGTCGCATGTTTTTCGTGCTTTTTCCCGGGATGGACAACGCCTCATATTGATTGGTGGGTGCGGTGAAAACCCTAGGCAAAAGCTCTCCCCAATCCCAATCTCTCTTTCACGTGAGCAGCCACTCCCTCTTCCGCCGCCTCTCCTCCGTGCCATGGACGACTCCCCCCAGCGCTGCGTCTTGCCCTCGCCATTGTCAGCACCCCCACGCTCTATTTCCGGCCGCCTCCAGCGCCATGGAGGGCTTCTCCTCACAAATCGCCTCCACCAGGTCCCCACTGCCGGTGAGGGGATGAAGGATGGCAGCTGCTGAGCCGCCATGCGTTGGACACCATGGCTGATGCCTCCTAGTGTGCATTGATAAGAAGGCCAGCAAAAGGAGGACGGATGGGCGGTGGTGGAGGGGTGGGTGCGGCGGGGTGGGAGAGCATGAGAGAGCTTGGAGGCGAGGGTGGGGGAGGGCAGCGACAAGCGTGTCACTTCAGTGGCCATGGCGTTGGACCCCTGGCCAGAGCTTCTCGTTTCTTTCTCGGTAAAGATCCGTAATTCCTTATTTTCTTCCTTCTGTCTTCCTCAGACTGCATCTAAATTTTTTGAGTTTGGTGTGGGCTTTAACTAATATCTCATGTTTTTGAAGGATGAAGAGCACCCGATGTGCATGTGATTTTTTAGATAATGGCCTGCAAGTTCTTACATGCAGTATGAAGTAGGGTTGATGAGTTGAGCCCTCAGTTGTTAGTTGTCACTGCCAAGATAGATCAATGCAGGTAAAGCTCCTTTTTATCTTTCTTCGCTTCTCTCTGTTCTTCCTCAAATTGTATATAGATATGTTGAACTGGTGTGTGTTTTGACTAATATTTGTTGTTTTTGAAGGGTGGGGAACACGACACGTGTAGGATTTTTTTTTCAGTTAATGGCATGCAAGTGCTTATGAGGTAATATTAACTATGAGCTGGATAGAAAATATAATGTATGCGTACTCTCTCAATTGCTGTAACAAATCATTTCCTGTTGCTAAGTGCTTAATGTTTACATAATCAGTCCGCCTAACATGATTTTGTACACATTTTTTATTCTAAGGTTCATTGAATAATTTATGGGAGTTCGAAGCCGGGGAATCTAAAAGAATGTGCATTATAGAAATCCCAATGTTGGCATGTTCCAATCTTGTCAGGTGGTCAAGATCCTAGAAATTAGTAAAATGAAAGCTCACATAGCTAAGCTGAGAAGACGGTTAAGCATGATAGAGGGAATGCCTCAGCAATCCAAGGGTGTTTCCCATAAGTAAAGTTCATGTTTTGTTTTCTTCTGATTTTAAGTGTTAGCATCTGTAAATAATGGTAAATAATTGTACTAATGATGAACTTCACTGTATTGTGTGTCCAGTTCCCGGCCAAATGTCATGCTGGCTATTTTTGCGGCCTATTTTCGGACATGCCGCCATCGTCTGCTTGTCCGTCGAGGCTTTCTGCTGTCTTCCTATGCTTCCTGTTTGGTACGGGGCCAATTCATGTGCTAGATTTGATGTTATTTCTGTTAGTATTGGTTTATGACTTTCTGTGTAAGGGACTGCTTTTAGGATATATAGGCTGGTTCTTTGGTTCAGTGGAGTAGAACCCTCTTAGATACTGAAGAGAGTGTATCTTTCTTGGTATTTTCCTAATATTAGTTAACTTATATACAAGTTCTTAGGTGAGGTGGTCACCCATCTTAAAGCATGAAGGCATGCACATCCCCACATACATCTTTCTTGAGCTCGGGTGCTGATGGTAATGATTGCAACATCAGAGGTTTAAGTTGTGTTGCCAATAGCAGTAGGAATATCGCTGGTGTTGCTGATGGCGGAGCGTGATGAGGAGGGTGAGCGGAAGGTATTCACCATGTGCATCGCTTGAAGGGGTCCGACACTATGGCGCCGCCTCCATGGCGAGCGTGGGAACTGGAGACACTTGTCTATTTTGGACGGATAAATGGCAGTTTCTTGATTCCACTCAACTTACTATGTTGAATTGGTATCACCACATAAGTTTGCTATATTCACTATAGGTTTAAATTTATTTCTTCAACTATCGTCCATAGATGTATGTTGGGTTTCCCACAAACCTTTAGCTGCATATTTAGTTATTTTTGTGTGACATACACACGAATTATTTCATAGGGATCCTATTTGGAAGTATTACTCCACAGCGTTCAGCTGCAGGACTGAGTTCAAATTAGTTTTATGCCAGAAGTAGGACATCCAATGCTCTAACCTCAATATAAAATGGCACAAAACATTTCAATTAATGTACTGGACGGTTTATGTCATATCCTCGAGCTAATTCCGGGGATTTGAGTAATGCAGGTGCATCAAGTGTGCTGCCTGTTTTATTCTGTGTCGAAGGGCCATAGTCGAGCAAGGTGCCAAGGATATAGAAATGAGAACTAAAATTTCATGCTCTATATCAATTTGATCAGGATATATGCAAATAATTAACTATTTACATATGCAATGTTATTGGGAAGCCTATCACTATGTCAAATCCGTTAAAAAACAGAGCACTATGTCAGCAATAGGAATATTCATGTTTTGATTCAGTTGAACCAATTGCTAGAGCTGCACCGTCCTCAATGTCAAACTGGCGCCAATGGTGGCAAGGAGGAACACGGAAGAAGCGGATAAATATGTATGGCTCCTGACGAACCATGGTCACTGTTGTTCCTTTTCCTTGCCATGAGATCAGTGTTCTGTCATCCTGCTGTGGCTATCTTTGTATTCTAAGAGGAGGTCACGACATGGTGCAAGGCAGCAATGGTGGCAGCATATCGAGAAGTTGGAGAAGGGGTTTCTCTAGGCTCCATCCACGACAGCCAGATACTTTGTTGTTGTGTGCAGGAGAAGATGACGGCATCGTGCTGCGGTGAGCTCTCGCTGAGGGCCTGCAGGATATTCATGTGTTACTTCTCTTTTCTCACAAACTTTTTTCGCAGGTCGTTCAGATGCAGTGGTTGGGAATGAATCAACTCACTTTGCCTCTAGGTCAGCCAACTAACAAAAGATATGTAATACCTAATTATTTAAACTCTAATGTAGTAAAATCTCAAGACACATTTAAATATATTTATGTTTTCTTGGTCATGAAGCCATATTGTGATTTCTGAATGTGTGGGTTGTTAAAACAGATAGATTCATACTCTACCCTCTCTGTGAGATAGGTCATTACTATAAATGCTTGCTGATATAAGTAAGGCGTATTGTTATGAAAACATCATACATATCATGCCATCCATTTTTTGGTGCTCATTTTGCATATTAGGTACACTGCCACGGTTTTCGGTCATACCACTTGCAAAATAAGACTGATATATGTGCATCCGCTAGTTTGGTTATATGTGATACTAGATTTTGATTGGTAGAATAAGGAGCATGTTTTTATAACAGAGGAACAGGTTTTACATATTTGTTGCTTCATTATACTTATGTACATTGAATTCATCTTAAGAAATAATAATTTATGCATATGTATATTTACATCACTTACAGTCAATAAGCCATATCTGTTGAATGAGAGAAATAACCTATATCTGCATATACCCATATACGATCCTTAGTTTATTGCTCTCAGTCAAGAGACACGTGCATATAACCATATATGGTTCCTATGTTTATAGTGCATGTTACATTCATATTTTGCTCTTCACAGTTACCAGGGGAAGAGGGACCTGAGCAATAAGAAATGGACATACTAGGCAGGCCACATTTGTTCAAACTGAACTTTTCAACTTCTCACGTGCACCTTCATAGGAGCAGAGCTCAGTAATAATATTAGTTTCCTGGGTGTTACTGGTCGGCCTGAAAGGCGAGTCGTTAGGTGTAATCTTCACTAGAATCTTGTCCGTCGAGTGCAGCAGACATGACCCAAGGTCAGCATCTGCATTGACATGGCTATTGTCCCTTGCCATTTCCTGAATTCCACATCTCTGAACTATTTCTTGCTGCTGATATCTACCGGCCTACTTTGCCACGCTAGCAAGGCTTCGGTGGCCCTAGACATGTGCAACATGGGGAAGGGCTAGATCTGGGTGAACGGTCACAACGCAAGGCAGTACAGGGTGTCTGGGAGCTGCGGCGGTTGTATCTACACCGACACCTACAATGATACCAAGTGCCAGACTGCCTGCCTTCATTTCATTGTCGTATAATCGCTTTAGCCCTCATTTCTTTCTCTTATGTTAATAGGTTCAGCCCTCATTTCATTGTCTGATATCATTCTCTTAAATTTCTGTTTGTAGTATGCAAAGTAGGATCAGTATTTTGCTTCAACTTCCATGTGTACAGGTATCAGCCATGGGATATGAAAAAGATGAGAATATACATCGGTGACTATAGCACACGGCACTTTCTGCTGCCACCATGTTGTCATAGCTGTCTTTTAGTAAGATATGGTTTATTTTCCATCAGCATGTGCTTTCTTATGACAACAGATCTTTGTTCTCTCAGTGCGGCACCAAGTCAATAGTTTCTTCTTTCTTGTTTGAATCATATAAAATCTAGAGCTACTTTATAAACTTTTCAGATTCCTATGGCATAACATCCTTCAAAAAAATTCCTCTATTTTAACAATCCGAATGTCCATAATATTATAGTTATTGCCACTTGTTCCATGGATGCCCATAATTTTAAAGATGTTGATACTTGTTTCAGTTAATCTTTTACTGTATGGCTGTGAGAAAGTATACAGAGGGGTGTGTGCTTTATTTTAGTTCTCATTATTTTTTCACCTAAAATTTGCAGGAGCTCATGTTTTCGAGGGTGCTGCAATTGTTGTTGTGTTTATTAGCTGACTGGGGGTCAAACAACAAGGATGACCAAGTGCTTGTCGGCTGTTATTATGCAAGCTATGACATTCACGGACGTCGTGCACACTTGGGTACTATTTAGTTTTATGTTCCCTCTTTAAGCTATGTTTTTTCCTATTCAAGTTTTTGTGCTGGTTTATTCGTCTCAGTACTGAACATCCCCGGGAAGGAAACACACTTCTCTTGATTGGCCAAGATGGTAACCACAAGGAAGCAACATACTACACGATGAGGTGGGGGATTCATTTCAGGTCTGGATGGCTAAATGACCTGGATTTCTTTCACAAGGATAAAATAGAGGCTGTCTGAACATCTTATTTGTTTTTTTGTAGACCTTGACATACGCGGGTGTTAGGACTTTTAGTTTTGTACCTCTTGGTTTTTTATCTATCTAGACTGTAGGAAAATAGTGGGCTACCAAAGTGAATAGTTACACTATATGTGGCTGTTATGTCAGAGGTTTTGTGTCACAATTTCTATCATGTCGGATCTTATATTTTTACCTGTTGAAATGGTGATGTTATTTGTTAGTAATATTTTATGTGGGACTATGCTTGTGATGATCTTAAAGTTTGTAGTCATTTTACCATCTTCAGTTTTGTTGCAGTGTGTTGCCATTTATCTTACTACACAGTTGCTTAGTTAATAATAAATAATTTAGCTACCAAGTTCTATTTCCTCATAAACCTGTGCTAGACTACTACATCTTCTACGAGTACAATAAATAATAGAGGGTGGTACGAATATGCTGGACAGGGCAGAGCACGATGAAATGCTACTGTCAAAGTTGTGAATAAATTTTTAAGGGTTGGGATTTTGGTATGAATTTAGTATGTAGATACATCTAAATTTAGATAATTTTTCGACATCTTTTTTAAGTATGGAGGGAGTATACTCTTTCGTATAAGGTTGATCTACCTACTTTTAATGGATTATTTGATCTGCGGGCACAATGGCTTCCTAGGTAAAAAAAGCCGATTAACTTTGGGGTGCTAATAATTCTCAACTAATATGTTGGCGGGTTGACCCGCCATGCTGGATTGAATCTAAGTCGTGGGTAAAATAAAATCTCAATCACCGATAAAACTTATGCCTACAACATTGTCTTGCTTTCAGCCCTGGCGCCAGCGGCGCACTAGGTCATCTATTGGAGTAAAGAGAGGCATGGATAGATGGGGTGGTCATGTGTATGGGAACATGCATGCATACACGGTTAGGTGTAGAGATAGTGTATATGTGTGTGTGTGTGTGTATGTGTATGTGTAGGGGCTACACACACTTGTGTAGAATGTGTGGCTTGTGTGAGAAAAAGATTAGGTTTGCTCCATTTTTATTTATCAAGATTTGATATGAATGCAACATTCAACACCAACAAAATAAGGCAATTAGAAGAAGAGGAACATGGAGGGGTTTTATTGCATGGGCCACGCAAAGGCAATAAAGCCATGCATCATGTAATATATTGTGAAAACAAAATATCCAAGAACATAATAGCTTGCATGCAAGCCCACAATTCCAACAAAATAATTATTGGAACCTCTTCCCCACTACACATGGTTTAATTGAATAAAATCATGTTGAATATAAGTGGCCAAGCTAGTGTGTATGTTCCACTATTAAGTATATGTACACAAATAATCAACATGACCTTGATCCAAAACACCCACGTGGAGATGAGGTAAAAAAACTACTCACCTAGCATGCAAAGATGGCCAAGTGAGCTCCCATATTCCATATTGTGAACACAATGAGGAATCATTTATGGAAGCATGTGGATTAGAATTGGATCAACCTCAACATATATGATCTAGATTTAAATACTAAAGAGGAATGCAAATTATCATATTGCTTGGGATGGTGGAATTATAAGGTGGTGAGAAGAAAGGTGGTGGAGTTGTAAAAGATATGCCTCAAATCAACTTGGGCACAAAGCAATATATCAAAATCCAACTACAATATATCAAAATCCAACTATAATATATCAAGAGGCAAATACAAGAAATACAATATAAATGCATATGAGATAAGAACCAAATGAAAAGGGGATTTATATGATGCTTAAATGCAAGGTGGCATGGTGACATGAGCATGATATAATAATGATGGAATAAATGACATGTAGGAAGTAGCAATATAGAATAGGCAAGTAGCATTAGAATTGTTAGACAATTGGGATGCTACACAAATGATCAAACATTGGCATTAAACAATTGAATTAGTCAAATTCAAAACACTTGCACCTTATTGCTTTGCAGCAAGAAGATGAATACTACGAGTCGGCTATACCTTTCAGGTTAAGATCCAAGGTTTGTACTATGCCATGTATTGTCTTGAATGTATGAACCTCATTTACTCTTAGGACCAAATTTCACTCTAACAAGCATGTGTAAACACCTTCCTTTGCTTTTAAATTATGAATAATTCTCAAAATTTAGGATTAACCAAACCTTGAGTTCCTTATAGATCCGGAGTTCCTAATATTCACTAAACGATACTTGCTTCAAAGAATACATGAAAAAGGTTATATTGGTGAAAAATTCATATTTAAGTAACCAAATGATCTAACTTTGTGATTAAACATTTGAATTAGTCAAATTCAAAACACTTGCACCTTATTGCTCTGCAGCAAGTGCATGAACACTAGGAGTCGTCATGCCTTTCAGGGTATGATCCAAGGTTTGTACTATGCCAATTATTTTCTTCAATGTATGAACTTCATTTAGTCTTAGGGAACTCAATTTCACGCTATCAAGCACCTATAGAAACCTTCCTTCGCCTTTAAATTACGAAGAATTATCAAATTTTGGGATAAGAAAACTCTAGAGTTCCGAATATTAGTTCTTTTCAAATTTCTAGTAATTTGAAACAACAGTCTAATCATCGTCACCATCACCGCTTTCAGCACCGCCGCATTCTAGATCCACATGTTCCGAATGGGTTGGATCATCTTCCTCTTTCCATTCATCATACATGTCCTACGATTCATCAAGTAGAACCAGGTTATTGTTGTCTTTTCCACTATACTAACCTCGACAGTGAAAACTACTTGTCCATCATGCGCATACCTGCCTGTAGCAATCAAATTTTTATCAACGTCAGCCAGTTTAGTTACCATAAAAACACTGGGATCATCTTGGTGGGCAACATCAATGGTGACTGGCTCGACATAGTCATTCACATTTCTGACCTTTTCTAGATGCGCCTGCAACTCAGCTACAGCTAACTTTCGTGGTGCAGTGTCATACTCAGTCCTCTTTCCATAGAACTGCAATTTCTTTGAGTTTTTTAGAATTTGTGGCCTTCGGGAAGAAAAACCCGATGGCCAAGGTAACTGGTCTTATTTTGTATCCTTACTCTGACCTGTTTTGACTCATAGCGTACACATTCGTTGTAACCTACTATCACTCTGCCTAACATGCCAGGAGCTGGAAAATCATGGGTGCAGAACAGCACAGCAGCAGGCGGAGGGAACTTGGCATCTTCAGGTTTGCTTGCAAAGATATCAGGAGTCATGACACCCTTCCACAGTTTCTGCAAGTCTCGTATAAGAGGCTGCATGAAAGATCAAAATCCATCCGAGGTGATTTGGAACCTGGGATGAGTAAAGTCAGCAAGCACTTCGACTGATCCATGTATTTCCAAGGACGCAGGTTGTAAATTCTAACAAGTACTAGCCACATGTTGTACGAGTTACTCATGTTGCGAAATGGGTTAAATCCATCTGTAGCTAGGCCAAGTATTAGGTTCCTTGGATCCGCAGCAAATCCTAGATGAGCCTTGTCAAGGTTCTTCCATTCATCCCTATCATCTGGATGTCTTAGTAAGTAATCGTCTGGCTTGAGAATCTATTCATGCCATCTTGTTTCCTTAGATGTTTTCTCTGACTGAAACAACCTTTGCAATCTATCTATAATTTAAAAATATCTCAGAACCTTACAAGGATATTTATTCTTTTTATCATCATTTTCCCATCTTGATTCGTTACATACCGGGCATTCATCGAGGTTTTCATAATCCTCCCAGAACAATACACAGTTATTTGGACAAAAATGGATCTTCTCATATGATAGTCTGAATATCTTGATGTAATGTTTTATCTCATTAAATGATTTTAGCTATCCTTTCCTAGGGATTGACTCGCTGTACACCTTAATCACTGAATCGAATGCTTTGTTGGTAACCTTGTTGAACGACTTTTCCTTTAGTAATTTCATTACCTATTCAAATCTTGAGATACCAGAACCAGGGTCCACTAAACACTTGGCATCTTCTATCATTTCAGAGAAAAGTGTTCTTTTAAGAGAACGGCCGCCCTTTTTGCTTGTAGTAGGGTATAGGTCCCTTAACAAACCAGGAAGGTCCTCATCCTCAATATGATGAGCTTTAGGAAGATCAGCATCAACTAGAGGATCAAGAATAAGCTGATCCTATGGTTCACCATGTTTAGTCCAACTAATATATGTGCATTGCATACCATTAATGAATATATGATCTGAACTATGCTCTGACTCAGATTTTATATTAAGGCATTGTTGGCATGGGCAAAACACATCCGACTAATCATTATGCTGTATAACAAACTTCATGAAGTCATTGACACCTTTCCAATATGAAGGTGATGCTTTTTGTCCGTTCAATATCCAATATCTGTCCATCTGTTGATGATATAGATGGTCAGAATCTTTCAAGATATTTTAGGGAACATGTAGATTACAGATCTAATTAAGCCAAGACATCTGAGCAAACTGATAGAATATAGAACTATAAATGCCACATAATTTGTGCCTATTTCAAAAATTGGGTGCAGAACTATGTTACATATTAAAGAGAACAGATCGACCGAGCGCAATAAAATACCAACCAATTCAAACAAATAGATCAAGTGCAGAACAATATCAAACAAACAGATTGAGTATGAAACCACTTCTAGGGAACAATTCGAGCGAACTAAGGAAATGATAAGCGTACCGTGGAGATCGACTAGCTGACCGCAGCATGTGTGCGTCCCGAGAAGAAAGCCGCCATCCTATGTCCTGGTAGACGGAGGGTGAATGTTTTGGAGCGCGGCCTGTGGTTTTCACGGGCGGTGCATCTCCAGAAGAATGACGCAACGAGCCGCCGTCCATTATAAGTAGTTGGTTTTCACGGTCGGTGCATCTCCAGTGAATGCGCAAGTAGGAAAGTTTGGGCGCGCACGGGATATGTGTCCTAGTTGTCAACAATTTTCACGCAAAATATCTGCCAATTTTTTCTCCCTTGTTTTTTTCCTTGCAGACGTCTAGACTTTTTATGACCGAGCCCATAAAATTTGCCTATGAGGCTCAAGCATAGCCGAAAACTTTCTAATTCGGCCTTTTCATGGTCTTGTGGCTGCCTATCATAGCCCATTGATTTTAGGAGTGAGCCCTTTAAATATTGCCCATGACGATAAAAAAGCGCCATGTAACACCGCGGTTCTGAAAAGACCGTGGCTTCTATGTGACATGCCAATCCCTGGATCGGTTCATTGGCCCACAATAGAATAAGATGAATAACATAGCAAATATCCGTGTATCATAAATAACGAAGATCCAGAGTACCATTATTACAATAAAAGCTTAGCCCAAGGCTAGCTCAAATTATTCAGGTAGCAACATAAATAAAGTAAATCCTCCATTCTTCAAATTGCCCACAAGTGAACAAGTGCCGAGTGGAGTACTGTGGCCTATATCGATTACTCAGAATCGGAATATCCTACAACATGAAACGTAGCAGCCCCGAAGGGTCAATACATGGAATGTATGGCAAGTAGAGCTAGTAAAGGAGACATTAGTACTAACATCTACATGCATATTTGGCAAGTGGAGCTGTGTCTGGCTTGCATTTGCAAATACATTTGTCCTACTTTCATAAATAGTTTTTGATTTTCTTTGAAAAGATCCCAATTCAGGTAACCCAACAATATTAAAGCAATTATGAAATTAGAATGAGCGAGAAACATATCATGGAATCAATATCAAGCAACTCAGACGTCCATAACCGGGGACACGGCTAATCGATTAGATTATACACCCTGCAAGGGTTAGTACACTTTACCCATGTGACTTGGCCAGCCCAGCTTGTACCATCACTCTCATTTTGGGTGATGATAGGGAGAAGTCCAAGAAGAGACTGTTCGGGAAGTAGTTCCCCAATCCCGACGCGCACCGGTCCAACCTACCAAAATTCTACATCTCTGGATATGCGGGTTCGAGTTACCACAACCTACTAAGTCCAACCAACCGCCTATTTCATTATTGGCACATGGTTGTACACGTAAGCTACAGAATAAAGAAGCCAATCATTTTCTCTTGATACTTGAGTGCCTTTCCGCAATGAAACCACCAAAAAATCAATCCCATCACACCCAGGAGATTCATTGATTAAGTTGTTTTAGTTTTCGCAAACCAACACATTTAGAAACAACTTTTAGTGATGTAACCCAGCCCTCGTTCATCATAGCATGGCTAAGCACATCTACCAACGGTGGTTCATCTACAAGGAAAGCCCTACCACATAATAGGACATAGCATAGCGATAGTATCATCCTACACATGCATCTACAAAATACACGACAATGCATTGAAAATAGTAGGACGATATCATGAACAAAGTAGCATCTACTTGCCTTGGTTGTAGCGGTCGGAAGAACAATCCACACACGAGCAAGCGTTGCACTCGTCACAATCTACACGATATAATTGCAATCATAAACAAACAGTCCACAAGCATATGCAACAAAGATGATGCATGAGTGCATGCACGACAAGTGGGGTGACGCTACAGCAACACCACATAATAGTATTCAGTAAAGGTACTGATTGCATGCATGGAAAATAGTTTTAGCGCAAGGAAAACTATTATGCAAAATATAATACTCAAAACTAGAGCTAGAACCTAATTAATTTACTACTGGTAGTATACTGTTTGTAAAATCTTGGGAAAAATCTATTGTATAAGCATTGCTATTTAGGAACAGTACCAATTGAAATTACTCAAAAAGGAATTATAAAACTCCCTGACTAATTAAAACACTTCAGAAAGCCACTAGGCAGTTTGTGCAGACGTTTTTACTGTACGCCTACCTTTTTAATTCACGATGAGATTCCCCTCGTTCTACTGAATCCAGGGACATATTATACGCAATTTTTGGGGTTACAGATCTTTTTCTACAAATTAATTACTCCAGAAAGGCCATTAACTCTTTTAAATAAACTGGACAAAACCTTGCTGCAAAAGTGTGAAACAATGGTACAGCAAGGTTCTACACGACTTACTGAATCTACACATATTTTATTTGCAATTTTTGGCCCAGTAGATTAATTTCTACGCAATTTACAAGTTTCTACAAGATTCTGCAATTTCTAAAACGATTTAAATCAAAAGGGAATATTCCGGGAATATTCCCTGCTGACTCAGCGCGGGTTGACTGGCCGTTGACCAGTCAACCGCGCGGTCTCCGGTCGATCTGGGCCGCAGATCTTAGATCCGACGGCCGAGAAGAGGCGGCGGCGGCTATCAGGCGCAAGGCGGCTGTGACGGACGGCGCATGGCGGGCGGCGGTCTCACATGGAGAGGGAGAAGGCGCTTAGCCAAGGCGGCGAAGCGGCGATGGCGGAGGCGGCGGGGTGGGGGCGCGTGGGGAGAGAGAGGCAGGTGGGGTCGGTGGCTTTAAGTGGGGCCCCCACGCGGGGTCCTAGGCGGATGACCCACTCACTGGTCAGAGTATGGGCGGCGTGATTCTATCCGCTGCGGGCGCTTGATCTTGGCCGGGCTGGTAGCTGCCCAAAGATATCGGGCGCCTATTTTTTTTGATCCTTTTTCCCCCCTTTTTCCATTTTAGTAAAACCTCCGTAACTCCTTCATACGAACTCCGAATCGGACGATTCTTGTTCCTAAATTTTTATAAAATCAAGGGGAACAACCTAGGGTCAGGGGATGAGTGAAACCACTAGGCTACAAGGGTGGAAAACACAAGTCCTAGTAAAACCTCCCGCAGGAGCCTCGTAGTAAAATAGAGTAGGGTTTAGAAAATAGTGTTTTGCCGAATCTTTTCAATCGATGGTTTTGCATGGAAGAGTATGATGCAATGGTATGAATGATATGCAGAACCAAATCTAAAATTTGGGATGTGACAAGACTAACCCCTTTAAGATGAATCTCGTCCCCGAGATTCGGCGCGGCTAGCAAATAGGTGTGGGTAGTCCTCTTGGATGTCATCTTCGGTGTGGTGGCTCCACTGCACCTTGCAAAACCTGATTGTCTTGGTACGGGTAATCCTCTCCGCTGTCTCCAGAATCTTGATCGGCTTCTCCTCATAGGTTAGGTCATTCTCAAGCTGAACCTCCTCTAGCGGTACAGTGTCTCTTAATGGTGTATCCACCATCTCCGGATGGCACCTCTTCAGCTGGGATACGTGGAACACATTGTGAACAGCTGAATGAGCCTCCGCAACTCCAACTGATAAGCAACTTCTCCTTTGCGTGCTAAGACCCGATACGGCCCAATAAACCGAGGTGCCAGCTTACCCTTAGTTACAAATCTCTTGATTCCACGAAGTGGCGACACTCTGAGGTACGCTCTATCACCTATCTCATACACCACTTCCTTACGCTTGGCGTCGGCGTAGCTCTTCTGCCTTGATTGTGCTACCTTCAGCCTGTCCCTAATCAAGGCGACCTTCTCCTCAATGTCCTTGATCAAATCGGGTCCAAACAACTGGCGTTCTCCTACTCCATCCCACAGCAATGGTGTCCGGCACCGTTTCCCATATAGCACATCGAACGGTGACGTCTTGATGCTGGTTTGATAGTTGTTGTTGTAGGAAAACTCAGCATAAGGCAAATTCTCATCCCAACTAGAACCATGAGCCAAAGCGCAAGCTCTCAGCATGTCTTCCAAAATCTGATTCACCCTCTCGGTGCATCCATCACGTGGGTGAAACGATGTGCTAAACTCCAATCTAGTACCAAGTGACTCGTGCAGCTGGCGCCAGAAGTGTGAGGTAAATTGGGTGCCTCTATCAGATACGGTACTCTTGGGAACTCCATGTAGGCACACAATCCTGTCCATGTAAAACTTGGCCAACTTTGCACTCGTATAGGTCGTCTTTACCGGTATAAAGTGGGCTACCTTAGTCAAATGATCGACCACTACCCAAATGGAGTCATATCCTAACCTGGTCCTGGGCAATCCTGTGATAAAATCCATTCCCACTCTATCCCACTTCCAATCCGGCACGGGCAATGGCTGTAGCAATCCTCAAGCTTCGGTGTTCCGCCTTTACTCGGCTACATACATCACATAGGGAAATATGCTCTGTGATGTCTCCTTTCATGTTGTTCCACCAGAATCTGTCCTTTAGGTCCATATACATCTTTATTGCCCGGATGTATGGAATACGGCGAGTCATGAGCTTCCTGCAGAATCAATTTCCTTATTTCCGGATCGTTGGGAACGCACAAATGATCTCCATACCACAAGGTTCCTTGCACATCCTCGCGGAATTCCCTTGCTCGATCCTCCTTCATCTTTTCCTTTACTTCATCTATCTCTTTGTCTCCCACTTGAGCCTTCCTGATTCTGTCCTGTAGCATGGGTTGGACTTCCATTGCTGCCAAGTATCCTTCAGACACTACCTCCAGTCTAAGGTCCTTGAATTGCTTGCACAAATCCTCAGGCATTTCCCCAACTGTTAGTCCATTGGCATAAACCTTTCGGCTCAGAGCATCTGCTACTACATTGGCCTTCCCTGGGTGGTATTGCAGATTCATATCATAGTCCTTGATAAGTTCCAACCATCTCCTTTGTCTCATGTTCAGTTCCTTCTATGTAAATATGTACTTCAGGCTCTTGTGGTCGGTGTACACATCACAGTGTTTTCCCATTAAGTAATGCCTCCATACCTTGAGAGCATGAACCACTGACGCTAACTCCAAGTCGTGTGTGGGGTAATTCCGCTCATGGTGCTTGAGTTGTCGCGAGGCATATGACACTACTCTCCCCTCTTGCATCAGCACACTCCCAAGTCCCTGTCGAGAAGCATCGCGACACTTGGAAATCCTTCGAAGGTCCGTAAACACGAGCAGTGCATCACTAATCGATGCTTCAGTTCCTGAAAGCTGGCTTCACATACGTCTGACCATTCAAACTTCCTCTCCTTCTTCAAAAGTTCGGTCATCGGCTTAGCAATCTTGGAGAAGTTTTCAATGAATCTCCTGTAATATCCAAAGAAGTCCCAAAAGCTTCAGATCTCTCCTGCATTCTTAGGCGCTTCCCATTACATCCTTGCGATCACTTTGCTTGGATCAACAATGACTCCTTCTCCCGACACCACGTGTCCAAGAAATCAAGTGTTGAGCCAGAATTCACACTTGCTGAATTTGGCATACTTGTGTTCCCTCAGCTTCTCCATAATCAGTCGCAGATGCTTCTCATGCTCAGCATCATCCTTGGAATATATCAGTATGTCATCAATAAACACCACCACGAACTTGTCCAAGTACTCCATAAATACCTTGTTCATCATGGTCATGAAATATGCCGGGGCATTCGTTAGTCCAAAAGACATAACTGTATACTCATATAAACCATACCTAGTAGTGAAAGCGGTTTTAGGTATGTCCTCCTCCTGGATCTTCAATTGGAAGTAGCCCGATCGCAGATCAATCTTGCTAAACACCTTTGCTCCTTCTAGTTGATCAAACAAATCATTTATGTTCGGCAGGGGGTATTTGTTCTTGATAGTCACTTCATTCAGCGAGCGATAGTCCACCACTAATCTCTTGCTGCTGTCTTTCTTCTCCACAAACAGGACAGGTGCACCCCATGACGACGAACTAGGCTGAATGAACCCCTTGTCCAACTGCTCTTTCAGCTGTTTCTTCAATTCCTTCAGCTCATCCACATCCATCTTATATGGTTTCTTTGCTATAGGTCCTGTTCCCGGCATCAGATCGATGAGAAACTCCACTTCCCTGTCAGGTGGCATTCCTGGCAGCTCTTCCGGAAACACGTCGGGTAATCCCTAATCACTGGCACAGTATCCATGCTAACCCCCTTAAGAGAATTCAACTTACAACTTCGTGGTCGCACAGCTGACTTGAATCTAATCCTCTTACCATCCGGGGTTTTGAGTGAAACAGCTCGTTGTGCACAATCTATGTGTCCCCCATGCATAGACATCCAATCCATACCCAGAATAACATCTAACCCCTGCGATTCCAACACTACCAGATGTGCACTGAAGTTGTGTGTTCCAATCCTCACAGTTAAGTCGCGGCATCCCGCGCTAGCTATCATATCTCCTCCAGGTGAACTCACTCTAATAGACCCTTTCATAGACTCAGTAGGTAGCTTATACTTATCCACGAATGCCCTTGATATGAATGAATGCGATGCACCAGTATCGAAAAGTATAAGTGCAGGGTGAGTGTTGATTGGAAACTTACCAATCACAAGGTCAGGCTCATCTGGAATCTCCTCCACATTCATGTGGTTCACTGTGGCCTTCTCGTTGTTGGTTGGCTTCAATCCCTTCCTCTCCGGACAGTTGTCAGCATAGTGTCCCTTCTGTTTACACTTGAAGCATGTCACCTCACTCAGATCCTTCTTCACAAAGCTGCGATCGGGGTTGCGGTCATGTCCACCGTGTCCTCCGGAGTGGTGAGAGTGTCCTCCCTTGTGGCTGTGGTGGTTGCTCTTGTGGTTGTCATGGCGATGTCCATCGCCCCCATGGTGGTGGCGGTCATGGCTCCCATGGTGCCCATGGTCACTCCCTCCATGCTTGGAGTATCCATCATAAGAAGTGCGAGACTTGTGATGTGAACCAGAGTGGTGATTATTGCTCTTTCTCTTGCGGTTCTCCACCTGTTTGTGCTTCCCTTCCAAGATCCTGGCCTTGTCCATAAGCTCCTGGAAAGTGGGGCAATAAACCACCAAGAGCTGCAAAAGCTCATCACTAAGGCCATCCAGAATCTCTCCTCCTTTTGCATCGGTCAACATCCTCAGTGCATAACGGACAGGTTGTTAAACTCCTCAATGTACTCAGCCACAAGGCGGTTGGTTTGGCGCAAGTTGCTGAAACTCCTTCCTCTTCGTGCTCGTAAATCCTCAAGACACGTGGTTGGTCCCAAACCTTCCTCAAACATTGCCCAAGTCACAAGATCCAGCGGGTGGGTGATCGAAAAGTGTCCCACCAAGAAGCGGTGGTCCCTCCAAAGAGGTGAGCGCAAACCTCACCTTCTCAGCATCAGTGCATCCAACGGTTACCAGATCCTTGTTGGAACGCAACCAGTCGAGAGCAACCATTGGTTCCGTGCAGAGAGAACTTAGCTGGCCTTAGCCTCGTAAATCTGGTGAGAGCATCTCCCGAGGCTGGTTGTTCCCATTGTTGTTGTTGTTCGAGCTTCCATGAACTGAGTCATAACTTGGGTCAGCTATGCCCGAGCTGCCATGAGCTGCTCCAACTCGGTGGGTTGACGGGGAGGCATCTGCGGTTCAAAGATGTAAGCTTAGAAAGAATCAACTACGATAATAGGTTTCTACCCATGCATTATGATCAAACAACAACAAACAATAGCATCGATCACAAGCAAGCAACACATCAACAAACAAGTGATCCAGCAACATCCCAGGTTATCCTAGCAGTATATACCTACTGAAATAGTTTTACAAGAGTTGGCAATGGTTAACTAAAGTTGATCAACTAACCAACAAAACAGCAATCTGCGTAACGATCCAGCGGCGTTCATGAATTTTTCTACCTGACTTAGACTCGGAAAATTTAGCTGATTTTTGCACATACAAGATCTGAGAGTTTCGCACCAGCCCTATTTTTCAGATTTTCCTAGTTACCAGAAAAATATGAAAAATCGTCTGTGTATCATGAGAAAACTACAGCGAAAATAACACAGATGTTAACCAAACTTGCCATATCTCTTTCATAAAATTCGCACAAATAATTCCTGGGATATTGGAGTACACAAATAAGCAACTAAACACTCTTAAACTAATAGTAATTAAGTTTCACATCGATCGAGACTAATCCTAACGGTTTTGCCTAACGAGGACTAATTGGTGGACTTCTATCTACTTCTTGAAGAGGTTGCGGTAGGTCCTTGCACTCATGCGTTGGCGCTTCGGTCCACGGTTCAACCATGGCGGTAGTGTACACTTCTCCTGAATCATCACTTGAGATCTCAAACTCCACCTCTTCCGGATCCTCCTCTTCTTCTTTACTCTCTGCGATCGCAATGCTTCATCTCCTCCACCATCATCGTCTCCATCATCATCATCCTCGTCCTCATCATCATCATCGTTCCCACTGTCATCATTATCCCCATTGTTGCCATCATCTCCATTGTCATCATCAGAGGGTGGATTTAGCTGTGCTTGGAGAGCGGCAATCTGGGCTGTCATAGCTTCAATAGTTTGATCCCTTTCCTGGATGGTCCCTTGCAACTGTTGTATGTTCTGGGTGTTCTCCTGCACAGTACCATGAAGATGAGCTATGGTTGCATCTCTGGCTATCAGGGCATTCTCCAGAACTCCCACAGCTTCATGCAAGGTGTCAATCTCCTGTCCTTGGACCACCATACCATTGCTAGCAAAATCTGCAATCTCCTTTATCATCATCACTTTCTCAGCTAGAGCTCCATTCTCCCTTTCCATGTCCTCTATGTGCCTCCGACGGAGCGGCATGTTGTTCCTGTCGCCCGGGGTAACCACAATGTGCCCATCTTCATCACACCTCCCATAATCACGGTAGGGTGAATCTGCTGACAGTAGGTGTCGGACATGATGGCACTGGCGAGATAGGGCTTCATGTATGGCCAAGTTGATTCCAAGTCCCCAGTTGCAGTATGTCTTGGTGTAGATCAGATGCACAGGGTTTGGCAAGGCGGCATCCCTGAAGATGAAGGTGGTGATCACCCATGCATCCTCACCATATCCATAGGTGTACAGCCTTCTTCCCTTGAACATGAGCAGTGGCAATCCCAATGACTGCGAGAGCTGTGCTAACTGTCTCGCAAAGGGCCTTGGTGACTCCATGGTTGCATACTCAGTCCTGACTTCTCCCATCTATCAATTAAAAGAGGAAAGTGTGAGAATAGCATATGATAAGGATTTACGAGAGTGAAAGGCATAAGATGAAAGACAGAGCTAATATAGGCTTTAATAAATCTATGGTTTCCTAATCCAATCCTAGGTCACGATCCTACAGTCGACACACGGGCTGTGATACCATCTTGTAACACTGCAGTTCTGAAAAGACCGTGGCTTCTATGTGACATGCCAATCCCTGGATCGGTTCATTGGCCCACAATAGAATAAGATGAATAACATAGCAAATATCCGTGTATCATAAATAAATAACGAAGATCCAGAGTACCATTATTACAATAAAATCTTAGCCCAAGGCTAGCTCAAATTATTCAGGTAGTAACATAAATAAAGTAAATCCTCCATTCTTCAAATTGCCCACAAGTGAACAAGTGCCGAGTGGAGTACCGTGGCCTATATCGATTACTCAGAATCGGAATATCCTGCAACATGAAATGTAGCAGCCCCGAAGGGTCAATACATGGAATGTATGGCAAGTAGAGCTAGTAAAGGAGACATTAGTACTAACATCTACATGCATATTTGGCAAGTGGAGCTGTGTCTGGCTTGCATTTGCAAATACATTTGTCCTACTTTCATAAATAGTTTTTGATTTTCTTTGAAAAGATCCCAATTAAGGTAACCCAACAATATTAAATCAATTATGAAATTAGAATGAGCGAGAAACATGGCATGGAATCAATATCAAGAAACTCAGACGTCCATAACCGGGGACACGGCTAATCGATTAGATTATACACCCTGCAGGGGTTAGTACACTTTACCCATGTGACTTGGCCAGCCCAGCTCGTACCATCACTCTCATTTTGGGTGATGATAGGGAGAAGTCCAAGAAGAGACTGTTCGGGAAGTAGCTCCCCAATCCCGACGCCAAGACCGTCCAACCTACCAAAATTCTACATCTCTGGATACGCGGGTTCGAGTTACCACAACCTACTAAGTCCAACCAACCGCCCATTTCATTATTGGCACATGGTTGTACACGTAAGCTACAGAATAAAGAAGCCAATTATTTTCTCTTGATACTTGGGTGCCTTTCCGCAATGAAACCACCAAAAAATCAATCCCATCACACCCAGGAGATTCATTGATTCAGTTGTTTTAGTTTTCACAAACCAACACATTTAGAAACAACTTTCACTGATGTAACCCAGCCCTCGTTCATCATAGCATGGCTAAGCACATCTACCAACGGTGGTTCATCTACAAGGAAAGCCCTACCACATAATAGGACATATCATAGAGATAGTATCATCCTACACATGCATCTACAAAATACATGACAATGCATTGAAAATAGTAGGACGATATCATGAACAAAGTAGCATCTACTTGCCTTGGTTGTAGCAGTCGGAAGAACAATCCACACATGAGCAAGCGTTGCACACGTCACAATCTACACGATATAATTGCAATCATAAACAAACAGTCCACAAGCATATACAACAAAGATGATGCATGAGTGCATGAACGACAAGTGGGGTGACGCTACAGCAGCACCACATAATAGTATTCAGTAAAGGTACTGATTGCATGCATAAAATAGTTTTAGCGCAAGGAAAACTATTATGCAAAATATAATACTCAAAACTAGAGCTAGAACCCAATTAATTCACTACCGGTAGTATACTATTTGTAAAATCTTGGGAAAAATCTACTGTATAAGCATTTCTATTTAGGAACAGTACCAATTGGAATTACTCAAAAAGGAATTATAAAACTCCCTGAATAATTAAAACACTGCAGAAAGCCACTAGGCAGTTTTTGCAGAAGTTTTTACTGTACGCCTACCTTTTTAATTCATGATGAGATTCCCCTCATTCTACTTAATCCAGGGACATATTATACGCAATTTTTGGAGTTACAGATCTTTTTCTACGAATTAATTACTCCAGAAAGGCCATTAACTCTTTTAAATAAACTGGAAAAAACCTTGCTGCAAAAGTATGAAACAATGGTACAGAAAGGTTCTACACGACTTACTGAATCTACACATATTTTATTTGCAATTTTTGGCCTAGTAGATTAATTTCTACGCAATTTACAAGTTTCTACAAGATTCTGCAATTTCTAAAACGATTTAAATCAAAAGGGAATATTCCGGGAATATTCCCTGCTGACTCAGCGCGGGTTGACTGGTCAACATGTGATCCAATCGATCTAGGCATGAAGCAGAGGCGGCGGGAATGGCGGCAGCAGGCGGGCGGGCGGCGACGGCTGAAGCTTACGGCTGGGCAAGGGCGGCGTGGTTCCCGAGGCAGCATGATCGAGGCGGGAGGCGGCGGGTGCGCGTGGGAGAGAGAGGCGAGTGGGGTCGGTGGCTTTAAGTGGGCCCCAGGGGTCCTAGGCGGACCACGGCCACCTGTCGTGGTCAGCTGGGCGGCGGATTCTATCCGCCAAGCAGGCGGCTTGGCTGGTCATTGGCGCGCCCACAGATGGGCGCCGATTTTTTTATCCTTTCTTTTTCCCTTTTTTCATTTTAGTAAAACCTCCGTAACTCCTTCATACGAACTCTGAATCGGGCGATTCTTGTTCCTAATTTTTTATAAAATCAAGGGGAACAACCTAGGGTCAGGGGATGAGTGAAACCACTAGGATACAAGGGTGGAAAACACAAGTCCTAGTAAAACCTCCCGCAGGAGCCTCGTAGTTAAATAGAGTAGGGTTTAGAAAATAGTGTTTTGCCGAATCTTTTCAATCGATGGTTTTGCATGGAAGAGTATGATTCAATGGTATGAATGATATGCAGAACCAAATCTAAAATTTGGGATGTGACACGCCGCCTACCTATTTTTTGTATAAAAACTACTTCATGATGTAGCAGTTTTTAGTTTAGCTGCCAGGAGCGTCGCCTTATTATTTGAAGGAAGATAAACATGGTCAAAAAAAGTCTTTTAAACTTATAGAAGGAATCGTTTAATGTTTCTGTTGTATTAACTGTTCCTCGCAGATTACCATTTTAGATGTCTCGAGTTCAAATCCTAGGAACTTTTTTTCCTTGCAGTCATCTTTTTCTACTCTAAGACTGACATCTGGGACGCATGTAAACTGCTACTGCGTCTATCAATGTTGCCAAGGTCATAACGTTGGACTCGATCCGAAAAAATAGTCCAACACATACACGTTTCTTTCAAATACAGGCTGGCATCTAAGACCCAGCATAGACACGTTTCCTACATAGAGGAGGATGACATCTGAGACCGAGCAACGAACCAAGGTCAAAATAGTGGTCGTCGCAATTTTTGTTATTATATATTATACTGACATGTGGTACCCAGCAACAGAGTATAGATTTACTTGTTTTTAAAAGATTGATACTGGCACCCAGATAAACTACTGCTGCATCTAGCAATATTGCCAAGATCAGAACGATGGACTCGACCTGAAAAAACAGTCCATACACATGTTTCTTTCAAATGGAGGTTAACATCTTGGACCCATTGTCCTGCACATAGGAGGATGACATCTGGGACGCAGCAACAGACCAAGGCTAGAACAACCGCCCAAAAAAATTCCAGCATACTAGCATGTTTTATTTATAGAGAGGCTGACATATGGGTCCCACCAGATAGACCTTATTATAGGTCTTCATCGAGCAACTTTGCCAGTTCGAATAAGGGAGGCGCGAGCGAGAAAAAAGTACAACATGCAGACATTTCTTCTAATGAGATGCTGACATGTGGGACCAAGATGCGTGACCAAACGACAGATTGGCTGAGCAAAACTATCAAGTTAACTTGGAGGCTCGACCGAGGAATAAGGTAGCACTAAAGAAGAAAAAATTCAATCAAATACACATGATTCTTCTAATGTGAGGCTGACATATGGGACCCACCAGCCTGAATAAACGATGAATGTAGTGAGAAACGCTATCAAGTTAACACGGAGGCACGACCGAGGGCAAAATTTCCATCATGCACATGTTTCTTCTAATAAGAGGATAACATGTGGGCCCAGCAGTGTGATTAACGGTAGATGCATCTAGCAGCGCAAACAAGTTCGGAACAGGGTAGCGGGAGCGAAGGAAAAAATTTCATCATACACAGGATTCTTCTAATGAGAGGCTGGCATGCGGGACCCAACATCACGATTAACGGAAGATAGATTGAGCAACGTTATCGAGTTCAAATCAGGGAAGCACAAGCCAAGGAAAAAAATCATCATGCATAGGTTTCTTCTAATGTGAGGATGACATGTGGGGCCCATCTGTGTTATTAAACTTTAGATGCATCTAGCAACGCTATCAAGTTTGGAACAGGGTAGCGGGATCGAAGGAAAAAATTCCATCATACACACTATTCCTGTAATGAGAGGCTGGCATGTGGGACCTAGCATCGTGATTAACGGCAGATAGATCGAGCAATGTTATCGAGTTCATATCAGGGAGGCACGAGCCAAGGAAAAAATCTATCATGCACACGTTTCTTATAGTGTGAGGATGACATGTGGGACCCATCAGCCTGACTAAATGGCAGATGCATCGAGCGACGCTATCAAGTTCGGAATAGGAAAGGAAAAGATTCCATAATACACATGATTCCTCTAATGTGAGGCAGACATGCAGGACCCAGGAGCCTGACTAAACGGAAGAGGCATCGAACAATATTATTGAGTTCAAATCAGGGAGGCGCGACCAAAAAGTTTGGTCTGCTAGGGTCACTGACGTTCGGGACCCACATGCAAAAAAATACTTCGGCTAGTCAACATCTCGTGAGGAAGCAGAAATCTTACTTCTGCCATGCGCCCGTAGAGCTTTCTCCATGTTTTTAGCAGTTTCATCATAGTATAGGGGCGCGAAACCAGAAAAAAAAGTTTTACATCAGCCACGGTCGAGCCGAGATTTTCATCATGGAAGACGCGCCTTCTACGACGACCGACGAGCCGAGTCGTTGCGGAAGGAAACATTTCTTCTAGTGTTGGTTCTTTATACTCACTTGTGTCCCGTAGGATCCCGAGTACTTGATTCTTGTTCCTTGACTATCGCACTATCCATATGTGGGACCATGAATCCCCTTAGTGCTAGATTGAGGCACATTTAATTTTTTGGGGCCACAATTTGTTTGGGGTATTATTACTATCATGTACTTATTCCATGCTTACTGATTTATTTACTATTGTTGCTCAAGGACCGTCTACTATTGTCTTGTTTTGGAACAAATTCAGAATGTTTACACGCTATCGACAAGCCTAGTTATACTTTTAGGTTCCCAGTCGTTTACAGCTATTGTCACAAACCCGTCGGTCTGTCATGCAGCCGGTCAACTTCATAGCGGGTAGTTTAGCGGGGTGGCCCCCTGAAATCATCTATGAATTTTACGAATGCTTTGTCGTGTTGCCTTGTTGGGTTTTTATTTGGTTTTTTCTGAGTTTGATCGTGGGTGTGTTGCTAGTTGTGCACCCCTGCTGGGTAAATCTTTCTAAAAGCCGTGTCTGTTGTTATGGACGACTTGGAGCACAGTTTCTCAATCATAGAGAAGCATAACTGAAATACCACTTTTAATATGACTAGAACTTGACTAGTAATAGTGAAATATTCATGGAATGATTATTAAACTTCCTACGGATGGAATGTTCTTCCACCTTCTCGTTTGGGGAACGAGAAGGATGGCGAGAGATGTTTATTTATGTTGATATATATCTGTTGGGCAATTAACTGTTGTTTAACTGATGATCGTCTGTCTATCATTGGTTAAGCGGATGATGTAGTGTGTCTCTATAGAACTGCTAGGATTTATTTTCCCTGCAATTGTGTCACCCTCAGGTTGTTCTCTTTAGATGCATAAAGACTTTCTGAGCCCCCTAGGGTCTCACACGATAAATATTGTTCAGATAGACATGTTCGCATACCTGTCGACTATGATGCTCACACTTGTTACGATGTTCTTGCAAACTAGATAGGGTGGTTGGTCGATACCGTGCCCTGGTCATCTCAGATGGGACCTACACATGGGTGGACCTTGGTCCTCCTCGCTAGGACACATTATGCACTTTGGGCTCATTCCTAGCTTGTTTCTTATAGTAGAGTGTCTGAGGTATTACACTACGCTTAACTATGTGAGATCCTAACACATGGCTTAATAGGATACCCATGTCAACAAGTTGCAACTTCTTTTTTGTAAGCTCATCCAAAAAGAACCTCCAAGTTAAGCATGCTTGTCCTAGAGCAATTTGAGGATGGTGACCGACCGGGATGTAGGTAACGTGTGAACACGAGTGAGGAGAAAGTGCATAGAAAATACTAGTTTTGGTCTATGGCGTTAGTATAAAGATCCTATTGGCTGTCAGGAGTGACAGCTGCTGGTCCAGAGAGGCCAAGGTGTTACAAGTGGTATTAGAGCTAGGTTCTCACGGTTACATGTGCGTGTGCGGGTCAGTGGCGGACATATGTAGCATGGCACGTGTCCTGGAGTGGACATGTCATGGAACATGTGCTGGCACTAGACGCACATACATATGCCAATAGGGGACGTTCCTGGATTGTGGTTAATCGATGAGGGCGTCGATCTTATAAGGGCGGGTGTATGTGAGATCCTGTCACATGGCTTAATAGGATTGATAGGATACCCATGTCAAAAAGTTGCAACTTTTTTCGTAAGCTCATCCAAAAAGAACCTCCAAGTTAAGCATGCTTGGCCTAGAGCAATTTGAGGATGGGTGACCGATTAGGAAATGGGTACCGGGTGCGCACAAATGAGGACAAAGTGCGTAGAAAAGACTAGTGTTGGTCTGTGTGGTTTTTCTAGAGATCCTATTGAGCTGCCAGGAGTGAAAACTTTTGGTACAGAGAGGCCGGGATGTTACAAGGTCGACCAGAGAGGGTTATGGTGTTTAGGAGGAGTGTTGGCCAAGATTTGGGGTGGTTTGGTTGAGTTTTGCTAGTGTTTTTTGTAATATGATGAATTTAGCCATAATGGGTGATTGTGAAGAGAAGCTTGGTTTTTATCCTTGCAAGATGAGGTAAAGGAGTGGATAGATGGATATGGTCAAGATAGAGTTATAACATTTATTTGGAAATTTTCTGAATATTTTAGATCCTCATTTTTTCCACTATTCAAATAGTGCTGAAACTATTTTAATGAGATCATTTGGAAAATTTGAATTGGGCAAATGTGGTTTTTTAGTTTAAGATAGTTCTAATTACTATACTATACCTTGGAGAATTTTCCCAGGATTTATTGAGAAAATAAGTATAAACCATTATTTTCCCATTTCTGCCATTTAGGAAAAATGGCAAAAATAAATAATAAAGCTCTTCAAAAGAATATATTTTTGAAGTGGGAAGATTGGTTTCAACATATAGGCATCATATGTTCCTTTAGGGTAGGAAGTATTTTGAGGAAAAAGAGGGTTTATTCAAAAGAGGGTGTTTTGAATATCCTGCGAAAGAAGGGAATAATATAGTTTTGGTATCAAACGAATTACGGGAAATATTTGATAAATTATTATATACAAATACTGTACCCACCATGTGCAACCTTGGATTTTGAAAATCAAACTTGATTATGGAGGAAAACAAGAAATGAAGGATCTAGGGATGTAATATTTTTATACCACCTAAACTGCGTGGGATTAAGGAGGTCAGAGCTCACCTTGGGTCAAGGGATAGATGGGATCTAGGGCTGGAATATTTTTATACCACCTAAACCATGTGGGATTAAGGAGGTCAGAGCTCACCTTGGGTCAAGGGATATATGGATAGATAGATCAAGTTGTGTAGATGAGCATGGCACAAAGAGTTAAGCTTGATAATATTTTAGGGCTTATAGGAGTGAGGACAAACTTTGTTGAAATTAAGGTTGCCATAACAGATTATCATTTAGCCTCATAAACAATGTGTGTTTAAGAAGCACAAGGCTCCAATTAAAACAAGGTAATTGGGGTTGATATAACATGGTTAGTAGGTCATTACCATGCAAAGATTTGGTTAAAGGAAGATAACATGAGGAAGTGAGCTTCTGTCAAAGTAGGCATGTTGACTAGATTTGCAAAAAAGATTATTTTCTTGCCTGGAAAACCATCAAGAGCAGGTTGTTCAAAGGATTATTTGGTCAAGGGAAAGCGAGGGCTTTTATAGTCCTTAATATGGTCTACAAGATGGTTCAAGTGTATTTCCAAGAATATACAAGGGTTGAGAAAGGCAAGTACACAAATATGTGATTTTGAGAGTAGTTCCACACAGCCATTTTGGCAGATTTAGGGTTTTAGACTAGATTACAAAAGGAGATGAATTTGAGAGGATGTTAGGTTTCAAAATCATTATCAAGTGGATTTTGTTGATGTGAATATTGAGTAGAGAGGATCCATGTTTGTAGTGACCTCGGATCGATAAGGATCCGAAGTCCCTGTGATTAACATGCTAGTCCCTGGATCAATAGCTAGCACTCACAGTCGATGAAATATCATGTAAAACACAAAGTCTTTATTACACGAAGAATCCAGAGTATGAATTTATTACAAAATTGCTTAGCATTAAGCTAGCTCAAATAACAGCGGAAACATAAAAGCAGCATGTGTCCATCAACGCCCCAGGCTTGTCGAGTGTAGACCCGCAATCCCTACGCACCTTTCAATCTTCGGTTTCTGCACATAAGACGTGCAGCCAACAAGTTGGGTCAATACTTTGAATGTATTGGCAAATTACACCAAGGAGAGAAAAGGCTATCTCTACATGCAAGGCTAGTTTAGGCTGTAGAGTTCATTTGCTCAAAGCTAGTTTTCTTAAGTAGAGAGAAGAAGAGAGGATTGTCCTACTTTGTAAACATTTGCTTAGATAAAATAAGGTCGAGTGGCACACGAGGATATTACGCACCAAGTGTCCAAACAACCAAACACTTGGATATTACGCACCAAGTGACACTTGGATATTACACACCAAGTTCCCAAATTCCCACCCATTGGTGATATTACTCACGCCATGGGGTTTTTGAAACTTTGTTTTAGAAAAAGAGAGGAAGATCCTTCAGAGGCTCCATCCTTCAGACGCTCATTGTTGTTCTGTTACCGTGAACACGGCTGATCGATCAGATTGCAATACTCTCGAGAGTTTGTGCACTTTACCCACAATCCACGATCAAGTCCTTTTACAGACAAGACCATGGCGAGGCTTTCCCTTAGTAGCCCCTCTACCTTCTGGATCCAACCGTGCCAAGAACCTCCAAATGTTGGTACCCAGGTGAGGTTTCCCACTAAGTACTAGGCCAAGACAGAGCCCATAATGTATTGTGGAAGCTTCAATTCTGAAACATGGCAGACTTCTTTGATTCCTGGGCGGCCGTCCTCCACCAAAATCTCACTCGTTGTCCCGACAACCATTCCGCCTAGAAGAAAACTTAGTTTTATTTTGAAGTGGATTTGAGAAGAAAAGTTTGCTCAAGAGAGCCTTTATACTTAGAAAAATTCATTGTCTTTCGAACCCCCCAACGGTACTTTATATATATAGCATAGCAAGCATTACTTAGCAAAAATAGGGGAACCTATTAGGAGGTAAATCCTAAGTATAGAGCTACTCATGGCATACTACAAAATCATCGCACTTGCAAAATAATACTAAGGAAAATTCTACTAGAACATCCTACACATGCATACTACAGAATTTTGAAGATCACATGCATAGAATCAAAACTAGGACAAAATTATGAACAAGTGGTGTAACTTGCCTTGATCCGAGCAGCACTCTACACAATAGCACTCCTTAGCGCACTCCGAATAATCTAACGAATCACAAACATAGATCTGATCACAACTTGCTCAAAACATATCACAGAGGTAATCATGCATGCATGCACATGGTAATTTATGCAAGGTTGGTTCTTCTAAATTGACCAAGGTAGCAAGATTGTGTTGCAATAGTGTAAGGGTGTCACTAGGATTGATTCCCAAGGGTTTAGATCTAATTGAGTCACTAAAACAATTCCTAGGGTAAAAAGGAGATCAAACCATCTAATTAGCCCCAAACTAGGTCTAATGATCTTAAGCAAGGTTTTATAATTTTGTCCAGTAGGCATTGTGGAAACAAAGTTATTGCAACAAGAATCAATTAAAACAGAATTTTAATTATTTTTCTATAGAATAAACACTCTAATCTAATGATTAAAATCTACACCTAAAACATTACTGTAAACTTGGAATATTATTGCAGATCTGGATTCTACATAAAATTATGAATCCAACGGTATATTATAATCTAAATTTGGCCAAATATTCAATTTTATATGATTTTCGCAATGTTTAGATCAAATCTGCAAACAGATCTAACCCCCTAACTTAAAACATTGCCAAGTGGCGGCTTCTGGTTGGGCCAGCTGGCCAGGCGGGTGACGCGGCGCGGTGACGACGCGCTTGCCACGCGGTTTGCCATGCGGCGCGGTGTGGTTGGCTGATACCCCTTCGTTCCCCCTTCTAATCTGGCCCGCAGTATTTCAATCGGACGGTCGAGGCGGCTCCACTGACCTGTGGTGGTGGCGGCGATGGAGACGACGGCGGCGGCAGCGGAGTCGACGGTGGTCGGAGGTTCTGGCGGCCCTAGTGAAGAAAACAAAGATGGCCCCCGATGCGCACGTCGATGGCGAATCCCCTAGCGGTCTCAGCGCAGTCCCTCTCCTCCTCCTTCTCCTAGCGTCGGTCGTTCCTCTTCTCGGGTCCGACGGCTCCGGCGAGCAATTTCCGGTGACCTCCTGCGTTTCGGAAGAAACAAATTAGACGAGCGGGTAGGGTAGGTCGGGGCGAGGAGGGTGGAAGGTGTAACAGGGCTCGAGGTGCCCTGGAGAGTCGCCAACCTCGAGCTCCGACGGCGGCTGCTCCGGCGAGTTTGGAAAACTTTCGAAATTGGGGCTAGGGTTTGAGAGAAACGAGGGCAGCGAGGGGAGCCGATGTAGCGGTATAAGAGGGAAGGATTTCGTGTCGTAGAGGGCACGGATTCGATCAGGGGACGGATTAATCGCGCGGATTTGAATCAGAACCGTGTTCTTCAGGGACTCTGGCTGGAGGTGGGGGATGACAGCATGGCCCCACCTGTCGGTGGCAGCAGCGGGATTGGCAGAGCGGGCCGGTGCTGGGCTGCGGCGGCTGGCGCGGGCAAGCTGGCTGCCGCGTGGGCGCGGGTGGGCTGGCGCTGCGGCCCAGTTAGGTAGGTTGCCCACTTTTTTTTCCCTTTTAACATTTTCCTTTTTCTGTTTTAATAAAACCTAAATAACTTTTGCCTACTAAGCCCAAACTTGATGAAAATTGTTTCTAAATTTTTATAAAATTAAGGTGGTCAACATAGGGCCATAGTTTAATGTTTTACAAGGTTTTTAGAAGGGTCAAACTTGACCACTACAGTAATGCTTACACATGGCAAACACTATTAGGGTTTTGCTAGGTTTAGGTGTTTAGGATTTGTTGTAAAAATTCATTTGTAGAATGCAATGATGCAAGGATGATGCATGGAACTAATAACATCCTAATATAAAATCTGGGATGTTACAATGTTTAAAGTGGGTCTCCATTGGCTTGGATGCTAATAGAAGGCATTAGTTCTAAATTGATGTGGTTAAGAGACGACACGGTGACTATAGTGACTAGAGATGGATCAACATTGTACATTTGGTTAGGATTTGTATTCTTAGATTAGTTTGATACTAGAGGATGAGCTACTAGGGTGGATCATGTTACTTCCTAAACAAACAGATCAATCAACAGATCAAGGCAATTCATCAATCAACAGATCAAAGCAATTCATCAAACAACAGATCAAGGAAATTCATCAATCAACAGATCAAGGCAACTCATCTTAATTAGCAACTTAAAACTACTACTGGGGTTACACCATCAAGCCTGGATTGAGGTAAGGCTGGGTATTTTGAAAAGTTTGTGTTTTGAAGTAAGATGAGAGTCTCTTGGTATTTCTAACAATATTAGAGTTCAAAAGGTTTTGTAAAAGGTTTTGGAAAACCTAGAGGTAAGAGTAGTTGATGTTCTTTATTGAAACATAAGGGGGTTATATCTAATAGATCTCCATAATTTCGTTAAATAGAAGCTAATAAATAGTTGTTGTTACAAATGTGTATTGGCTCGAGGTTTGAATTTTTAGAACATTTGATAATAAGTAAAATGATCTAAGACAGTTTTGTTAAATAGCTTTTGTAAACTGAGGTTGAGATAAGGAGTATATCATCCACTACACAGTAAGATGCATAAGCACAAACAAACAAGAAAGCAACCATTGTATCATTAAACAATAATTTTTTTTGTTCCCCTTGATTTTTGCATTCTGAATAACTAATTAGGGTTGCTAAAATTGAGATGTTGCAGACCTTTCCCCCTTAACAGAATCGCGTCCCGAGATTCAGGAGAGATAGGGTTAGGGGATTTTTAGTCGGGGTATTATCAAGTAGATTAACTTAAGGGCTCCTTGTTTGAAGGTGGTTACTTTATTGGTGAAGTTGATCTTTAGTATTCTAGGATGCATGGAGAGTTGATAGGGCATCAGAACTGGTTGCGATGGATGATCTTCTTTATATTTCGGACTCGATATCTCAAAACGTGGGCTGGGTTATTACCTCTAATTGGAAACGGCATGACGTATCCTTCTAAGGGTAGAATCTACCTCTTGATGTCTTCTTTACGAGGACCCATGGCGTTTCCTTAGGGTCTTATTGTAACCTATTCAATGGCCCGGGTTAAAACTCCAAGGGTAACTTCTGGTGGAGAGTTACTCTATTTTTGTGGAAAAGACATAGTCTTTTCTCCTTAAGGTTAAACTTGGGTAGCTCAAGGATATGGAAGTCCTTTCTTCTTGAGTTGAGAAGACGAGTTGTGAGGGTATCAGTTGTTGTTGACGCGGCTTCGCCGATCTTGTGATTTTTGAGTGTCTTCTTAGAAAACTTCATCGGGAGCTACCTTTTTAGTGGCTGGTTGGTGAGTTGCATTGAGGTTTCAGACGGTGTATTCTGGGGTAGGGTTAAATCTGTTTGAGTGGGAAAGAAGCAGTCTTTCCCCCGTAAAATGACACTTATGGTGGTTAGGTAGGATGCATACCGTCTTTATTGGATTTGCACAGCGAATGCCGAAATCTTCCACCCAAGGTTGAAATCTTCACATGACGAGCACTAACTGTGTCGGACGGGGCTCATATGAAGGGAATATGCCCGAGAGGCAATAATAAAGTGGTTATTATATTATTCCCTGTTTATGATAAATGTTTTTGTTGCATGCTATAATTGTATTAATACGAAAACGTTAATACATGTGTGCTTAGTAAACAAATAGAAAGTTCCTAGTTATTCCTATCTTATAAACTAGCTCGTTGATTAACAAGATGATCAAGGTTTCCTTATCAGGGACACTGGATGTTTTTAATAACGAGGTCACAACATTATTGCAATGATTTCATGAACATTCATCCAAAGTATAGAATTATGATCAAATTCATTGTGTTTATATTTCTGTAACACCATACGAAATAATCCTAATCCTTAGACCATGAGATCATGTTAATCCCTAACACTAGAAGAGTATCTTGATAACATCAAATGTCACATCATAACAAGGTGACTATAAAGATGAGTTCAGTGACACGGAGGTGTTATGTAGAGGCTCATGGATAAATAGTGGAATTTGTCCATCCCGATGATGGAGAGATATAATCTGGGCCCTCTTGGTGATATCACATTAGTTAGCTTGCAAGTAAGTGATTTTATCACTAAAATGTTATATCACGGGAACGAGAAAAGACTACATGTCGATAACGAGATAAAACTAGGTATGGAGATACCGATGATCGAATATCGGACATGTAATATATCGTGAGACAAAGGGATTAAGTTACTAGCGTAAAAGGTTCTCACGATCACAAGAAGTCATCGTTGAATGTATGAGAGTCAGTATAGATCTCCAGGTCCCGCTTCTGATTGTTGATCCGAGAGAGGTCTTGATCATGTCCGCATTATTTGTGAACCATAGGGTGACACACTTAAGAGACACCGACACCATTTGGAACAAATAGTTTCTAGACGAAAAGATTTACAAAGCGCTAGAATTTATCTCACTAGACACCGGAATTGTTTTGGGTGAAACTGCTGAAATTGTTTCTGCATCTGAAATAGAATACTAGCAAGGGGTTTTATGTGAATGTTTTCTAATTAATGTAATTAAAAAAATTCTGAATAAATAAATAGAGTTTTATTTAAAGAGAGATTACATTAAATTTGATGGAAATTTAATGGGAATATGAGAGGGTTTTTGAGTGGAGAAATGAAGGGGCAAATTGTGAGTGGGAGCTCCACCCACATAATGGAGGAAGGGGTGGGGGCAGCCTTCTTGGCCGCCGGACACACCCCTTTCCGTGCCCCCCTCCTCCTATATAAATCCCTCCTCTCCCTCTCTCATACTCACACCTCCTCGTGAAGGTTCTCTCTCCCCCTCTAGTTTATTCCCAATGGTCTCGGACTAGCGAGATACATGTTCCCGGTGTTTTTTAGTTTGGAAAGAATTGTTTCTTCCGCTGCATCGCTGGAGCGAGGAGGCGGAGGTTGCACGGTGGCTTGGACGTGTGTGCGAGAACGGATGCACTGCATATTTACGGCGCTGAACTTCTTGTCAATCTTGAGATCAGCAAGCATTCGTCTACATCATCCATGAGTACAAACATTGTTAAACTTTATCGGTCTACAAGGTTATGTTCTCTATGGATGTATATCCACCCGTTGCTTCTATATAGTAGATAGATCTTGGTACTTAGTTGTTCCCATCGTAGGAAATTTTTTGTTTTCTATCATGTGAACCCTACAGTGGTATCAGAGTCGGATATATACGTAGATGCTTTGCACGGGTAGTACACATATGAGTATGTGGGCGTTGATGGTCATTTTATTGCTTCTTCCTTGTTCTTTGGATATTGGTGGCATAGTGGGATGAAGCGGCCCGGACAAACTTTGCATCTTCTTGCACATGAGGCCTGTTACACGCTTGACATGCAACTAGTTTTGCATAAGTTTTGCGGGTGTCTGTCTCTCCTACTATAGTCAATATCTGATTTACAATGAGTTGCTAATAATTTGATTATCATTGTTGTGGTTCCATGTTCGTAGGTAAGAATGGTTCTATCTTCGAAAGCCGTAAGCCACGTAAAACTTGCAATAGATAAATTAAAAGCGTCTAGTTTAGATTGTTGCTGGGCTAGTGTCATGATATGGTAATGTTGTAAGTAGATGTATAGTTGATACTCTTATAACACACCTAACGTGTAAGTTCCATAGACCTTGGCCTTACACACAAATGAATGATAAAGATCATACCACGATGCACATGATAGTGATCAAGTGCAAGAACCATATCATTTCACTTTTTACATATGATGTTTGTTTGTATCTTATATTGCTTGTTTGGCGCTTTAATATAATTATAATATGATCCCTCAATTAAATATCAAGAAAAAAATGTGTTCTTACTTAAGTATGCACTGACTATGCTTTGCCGCTTCAAGACATCATGTGATAATCGGGTGTACTTGAATCCATGATCATACCTCGGGTGTACTTGAATCCATGATCATACCTCAGGTGTAAGACAGTTTTACACAAGCAAAATACTAAGGTTCTTACTTGGCAAGCCTAGAATGTACAGACATGGACTCGGAACATGGACCGAAAGGTTAAGCATGAGTCATATAGTGGATATGATGACCATTTAGATGCTCGCCTTTGAAGCTACACCGACTCACGTGATGATCGGACTTGGTGTAGTGTATTTGGTTCATGTAATCACCAAAAAGACACAAGGGGTGTCATTTTTGAGCGGTAGTTCATTCCTAATTTGGATTAGTCGAACTCAATTTATCCTAAATTAAATCAAAGTGCATTTGCATAAATTGTTGCAGTCATGGACATTCATTCACTATCTTATGCTTAGTTTTAATTGAGATAATAAAACTATAGAATTCTGGATATTTGCTTTACGAACTGGTATCATATTGTTTTAAGTGTCAATCTAAAGTTTAAAGTCCTATTGCAAACTTTCAGCAAACCCCATGAAATTTAATAATTAGTATTAAATCGAGAGTGAAAATTCCAGTGTTAGTATCTAAATTATCATGTTTGCCTCCATGATTCTTGATATTTAAAAGTTGTTTTAATGTCGAGGTTATCTAGGAGCTGAAAGAATTGTTTCAAAAACCATAATGTGTGACAGATATTACGATATCTGAAACAATGTTTTGGTTGCAATATGATAGAGTATAATATATATTCTCATATTGGATGAGAATTTGCGAAGGTTGGAGATGCTAGACATCCTAATCCTCCAAAAAGGTTTTGGAAAGTGTGATTCGCCTTTGTAAGCTATATTACCTTGATCATGAAAGTTCTCATGATAAGGATGAATAGAAGATGTAGGTAAAATGTTTACTACACTAAAAGATTACTAAAGGATGGTTTTTTGAAAGAACACCAAACATTTTGATGATGGCGATCAACTTCAAAGTGCAAGTCCAAAGGTATTAGTATTTGACTATACACGCTTTGGACTATGTGTAATGTATATGGAGCCACTATTGATTTTGAAAGATTCTTTTAAAAGGAAAAGGAAATGCTGAAAGAGAATCTATAAAATATTTGGCATAGAAAAGAAAAGACTAGAAATGTCCAGCTAAGGTATATAGATTATATACATGTCATGGTTATATTCTTTGCTTGATAAACAATGTGGTTCTTGGGTATTGGATACCGAATTGGTTGGTATGAAATTTCATACAGAAAGAATTCATGAACTACAATTGCCTATGTAACTAGCAAGAGAATATGTGATGATGTTCATCGAAAACAAAAAACTGTTGTTTGTATTTCTCGTTGACATCAAAGCTTACCTTCAAGATTTGTTATAATAATTTTTATTTAAAGCAGGTATTATGAGAACAAAGATTGTTCAAATAATTACCTTATTCCATATAAGATGGATGATTTACAAATCTAGTTGTAGAAATCACGTCCATAAAATCTAATGCTAAAATATCGCAAGAGAAATGATTGAAAGATCACTTACGAAGTGACATCGCCATTTAACTTATATTAGAAAGAAAACATGAAGAAACTCCATGTTCATGGATTTTTGGAGTCTTTGATTTTGATGAAATGATGCTTGTGAGACTTTCCTCGGGATAATTAAAACCCCATTCATAGGCCAAAGAGGAATGGACGACTAACTTTTTGGACATTGTGCATGTTGATATATACAGTCCGTTTATGTGTAGCCATGTGCGGTGGATTTTCAACTTCATATGCTTTCCCCAAAAGTTTGATTTAATATATCTGTATATTTACTTAATAAGGAAGAAGTATGAAAAATTTGAAAACTGTTCAAAGACTTTCAAGATGAAGTGGAAAATCATTGTAACAAGAAAATAAAGAGTTTATGATTTGACCATAAAGGAAGATATTTGAGTTACATGTTTAGAAAAGCACCTAAGATTTGAGGAATTGTTCCAAGGATTTGCATTTCTCGATAAACCATAGGAATATGGTATGTTCGAGAGATCAAAGCGAACCTTGATTGACATGGTAAGATCAAATGTGTCATTTATAAAACTGCCATTATGTTTTAAAGATTAAATCTTTGGAGACTACTGCTTTTACACTGAAAATAGCATCATCGTGATCCGTTAAAATGACACCATAAAGGTTATGGTTTGGGATAAAACCCGAGTTGTCTTTTCTTAAATTTTGGTATGCTAAGAATAAGTAAGATGTTTACAACCAAAGTCGGATAAGCAAGTCTTTGTAGGTTATCTCAAAGAATTTGTTGGGTATTCCTCCATGACACTGAGGACAAAAGAGTTTGTTGCTTGAATCATGAAGTTTCTTGAGAAGGAATTTTTCACAAAAATTAAGTGGGAGGACAATAGAACTTTTATAAGGTTAATGAACCTTAGCTATATGTCTTGAGTTGCGCAGCGCCGGAAATGTCCCGGAGGCAGCCACAATTCTCATGGCTCACGTACTTCAAAGGTTGTGGTCACGGAGATCTAAGTTCCTATTGAACCTGTAGAGGTCCCAACCTGATAAGGTAGAGATTCCTGTGTTTACAACGCTAGTCCCTGGATAAATAGCTAGCATCCACATTTTAAGATGTAATATCAAGAAACAAAGGTCAAAGTACAACTTTATAACCAAGAATAAAATAATTCATTACATCTTACATAGCTCATTTGGCTATCTCATTACAATGTAGCAGAAATAACTATATAGCATGGAGTCCTTCATCTTCAAAGTGCCACAGGCAATCATGTTGGTTGTAGACTTGTAATCCTATTCAACACACTTCACTAACATCAAACAAACCTGCAACATAATAAGTTACAGCCACAAGGGTCAATACATTTGAATTGTATTGGAAAGTGATACTATGGTAGTATAATGGAGTCTATCATCTATATGCATTTGGCTAAGTGGAGCTTAGGCTTGCTTTGCTCAAAATAGGTTTTCCTTATAAGTTTAAAAAACTAAGTTTTTGTTTGGGAAAAAAACTCCCAAGGAACCACCAATAGACATTGGTGAACCATTACCCTTGTTCAACCACAAGTTTTTAACTTAGAAATTGGGATGAGGAGATCCTTGATAGCTTCCATGTCTTGATGCTCAAACTGTCCATTGCCGGGGACACAGCTAAGTACTTAGATTTTACTCTCTCGAGAGGTGGTGCACTTTCCCCACAAGACTCAACATGCATCGAGATAAGATCTTTCAGAAGCCTTCCCCTAGACCAAAATGGACGCGCTCCAAACCTATAACCCCCTACCACCTACTGTCCATCTGGCTAAGTTATTGCAACCTATATGATCCAGGCAGAGCCCATATTGCCATGTGGCTGCACTTGAAGCTTCTCAACATTTGACATCTCAAATCTCTTTGTTCCTGGGTGGCATTCCACAAGTGAGATACACAGGGTAGGCCATGAAAATGGGGCCCTGGTAACCACTCAACAAAAATCCATCCAAGCAATTACCATTCCACCCAGGTGATTCATTCACATAGTTGTTTTATTAAACAAAACACAAGTCATAGACTTAGAAATATTTCATAGCATGAATATAATCCACCCTTGTTTTCTACTAGCTAGGCTAAGCATGATAGTAGTAGGAATCTTAACTTAGGGTAAATTCTACAAAGGCATCATCTACTAGGATTTCCCACGGCATAGTTAACACATAGAAAATTCCATGCAAGTCCTACTTAGAAATATCACTAATGCATAGTGAAAATAATGGTATAAAATGTATGAAGCACCACTTTCCTTTTTAGTAGAGAATATAGGTTCACTCCTTGATCTTGAAATGGTCACACTCTTTAAAGTTCACTACAATTCAATCAAGCAAGGCATAATTTCAAAACTAACATTCAAACAATTCACCACATAAATAAAGAAAACAAAACAATACATGCAAGCATGCAAAAGATTATTTTATTTGGAAAGGTGGTCTCTAAATAGGTTATAAACATTTTAAAACACCTATTTGTCATTTATAAAAGTGGCAAGGTCATTTTGAAAACAGGTTAGTGAAAATGGTCATTTAAATCCCTTTTGTTTTGCTAGAAATGATTTTGTTCACAGAATAATTTCTAGTGTTAGCCAAAATGTTTTTAAACACTAATATTAATGTTTATGGTCAAAGGGTTTTAAAACAAATCCATTTACAAAAGGTTTCACTCAAAATCATTTTTAAATCAAAGCAACATTTTATTTTGTTAGAAATGCCTTTAAACAAAGTAATAATTTTACTAGGGTTAATAAAATACATTTTTAAATACAAAACTTAGTGTTTAGGGTCAGAGAGTTTAATTCAACCCATTTGCAAAAGGTTTTAATCAAAAACTATTTTTAAAACATAATCAATAATTTATTTAAATAGAAATTCTTTTATTCAAGGGAAATATTCCTTTGTGTCACATAATATATTTTTAAATCCAAAATTTGGTTTTTATGGTCAGTAAGGTCAAATCAAATCATTTGCAAAAGATTTTACTCAAAAATCATTTCTAGAATAATTTTTATACTCTAAATAAGCCTAGAAATGTTTCTTCATAAACAACCAATTTTCCAGAAGCAAAATGCCAAACTAAGGGCACGGTTGAAAAATATTCTTTTCCTAATTCCAATGATATAAGATTTGCAAATTTTAGACGTGTGGATTAAAAGTTATGATTTTTGCAAAATCTAACAACTAATAGGAATGTTTCTGCTTTTAAAACAAAGTCTGTACCACGTGGAATGATCTTATTGGCTCATACTGGTTTGCACGGATTGACTAACATAGAGCATTGGATCTAAATAAAATCGTGCGGCACAGATGATTTTGTACCCCTTCGATTAAGTGATCTATCGTGTCGCTTGGATCTGAATCAAACGGCTCACAGCACTTAACCATAGATGGGCGGCGCTGGCGCGACGGCGAGCGGCGGAGGCGCTCTGTCTACGGTGTTGCAGAGGCTACAAGAAGCAAGGGAGAGGGGGGAGTAGCTCACGGTGTTCGCAGTGCGTTTCTGATGCTCAACGTGGTTGCAGTGGACGAAGGAGCGCACGAGGATTTCGTGAATCGCTCACCGGAGACGGTCCTGGCGACGGACGAGCTTGGCGACGTCGTTGGCGAGGCTGTGGTGCGCGCCAAGACAAACCAGAGGTGTAGTTGGACTCAGGTGAGAGAGGCGTGCGCGTGAGTGTCAAAGAGAGTGAGGGGGATGGTCAGGATTTACCGGGGTAGCTCATCGGAGAGGGGCAGACGGCGGTGGCGCTCTGATCATTGAGGTTGCCAATGCTAGGGGGCATGCGCGGTCAAGTGGAGGCTACTGGCGGATGCGCAAGACGATGGGGAGTAATCTAGTGGGTGCCAGGGAGTGGGAGGTGGTCTGGCTTCGGCGGAATCGGCCGGGGAAGGTCGTCGGGGCAGTGGCGATGCGAGGATGAATTGGGGCAGCCTGGGGGCGGAGAGGTGCTGGTGATTGAGGGGAATGAGAGAGGAGACGTGGGCGATTATGAGGGCACGGTCGCGGGCGAGATTAATTCATGCATTGAAGCGAATTAACACGAGGCATTCACGGCTGTGAACGGCAGCGAGGTGAGGGGAGAATTGGTCGCGGGTGGAAGAGAAGATGCTCGCGTGGCGCTGATGTGGCGTGGGTCCACGAGTCAGTGAGTGAGGAGGGTAGGTGCGTGAGTAAGAAAAAGATTCGGGGGAGAGGGATTGTGCGTGGGCTTCTGCTGGGCTGGGTTAGTGGGCTGGTCTCTTTTCATTTTTTTCTAATACTTTTTCCTTTTTATTTTTTGTTTTTCTATTTTCAAATTCAAACACTCTTTTGATTTCAGATTTCTTTTCAAATATTTTCCAAATATTTAGTAGAGTTTTAATCTATTTATTTATGTATTTTAAAGTCCATTTTAGAATAATTTCTTTGATTCTTTTTATTATTTATTATTTATTTATAATAGGCACTTGTCTTTATTTAAATTAGATTTTAAATATATTTTTCAAACTTCTATTTGAATTCTAATTTTTACCAAAACTTTTTCAGTAGGTTTTATTTATTCATTAGTTCAAATAATTCACTTTGAATTATTTAAATTATTTTAATATGATTTATTATTCATGGCAATTGTATTTATTCAAATAAAATCAAATATGGTTTTAATCTCATATGATTTTATTTGAATATTCTTTATCCCTTTATTTTATTTGGATCATCTTTATTCCATTTGCTTATGGATTTAATTTAAGATTTTAAATTTGTCTTCTAAATAATTTCCTTGGAATTTATTATTTAGTTTAGGCAATTTGTCTTTATTTAAATAAAATTGAATATTGTTCAATTATTATGATTTTTTTAAATAATCTTTTACGCCTTTTTATTATTAAACAGTCTTTTATTTTATTTGTTTATCGATTTGGCCAAGATTTGATTTGGCTTTTAAATATTCCTTATTTATTTATTTCTTTCTTTGTCTTATAAAATCCATATCTTTTTATTTATAGATCCAAAATTGGTGATTCCAAATTTGTATAATTTTATTTAATATTTGTTTATCCTTTTAAATATCTTTAGGATTATTTTGCTCACAATTTCGTATGTATTTTAGATAGGAGCTTTATTAGCTTTGAAATTTAATTTCTTTATCTTATTATATTCATAAGATTTCATCCATGGCTTCAAATTGAATGAAACCAATTTTTGTTTATCATTTTTTATTATTTATAAATGTTTGTTTGCTAAATTTTTATATGGATCAAATCCATAGTATTAGAGAGATATTGGAAATGATTTTCTTCCATTAGGGTTTTAGGGTTTTGGTTTATTTTCCCAAGTGTTTAAATTTCAAGATACATTCATTGATGAATGCATTTCACTTGATTGAAATTTTTTTTGATTCCCTTTTCATTCAAAGTTTGTTCAAGATGGGTTTTGATGTTTCCATTTGGAATCAAAAAGTTTCTTTTCACCCTAAATTTCAATAATTATTTATTTTGTTTAGTTATTTTTCACATTTCAAAATTTGGAAAAATTTGGGATGTGACAGGCTACCACCCTTAAAAGAAATCTCGTCCCGAGGTTTGGGAAGGCTAGAGGTTACAAGTTGGCTTCAAGGCAACTAGGATACTACCACCCTTAAAAAGGTTTCAACTAGAATACATCTTGGCTTACTTGGGATCTTGATGTATCTTCTCTGGGAAGTTGTTGGCATAATGGCCTAGTTCTGTGCATTTGAAACACATCACTTGGCTAATATCCTTCTTGTTCTTGGTTATCATTGCTTCTTGTTTATTTCCTTGGTTCTTCTTCTTTTCTGGTCAATCACTGGCATAGTGTCCCATCTCTTTGCAATTGTAACATTGCACTTGGCTTTTGTCCTTCTTCTTCTTTTTGGGTCTCTCCAAAGCTTGGAGTTCTTCTAGTTCATGTTCTTCATATCTCACCTCAAAGGTGGGAAATCTTTCTCTCTTCTTGGGGCAGTTACTAGAGATATGACCTTCTTCTCCACAAAAGTAGCAACACTTTGTGGTCACTTTGGATGTGGCTCTATGAGGCATGGTTCTAACTTTGCCTACATCCTTCTTGTTAGAAGTTGTTCCTTTATGGAGGTTTCCAAACATTTGATGCATTCCTTCTTGTTTCATTTGTTGAACTATAGGATAGATGGGGCATTGGATAGGGACATGATCATTTCCTTCACATAGTTTAGTTGGATGTTTCTCTTCACAATTAGGGCATTGATCATCATGCTCTTTATAAGTGTGTCCTATGTCTCCACAAATATTGCAAGCTTGAGGTCCTTCTATAATATCATCCTTAATATCATTTTTGTCACAATCTCCTTGGTAAAGGTTGTCTGTCATGTTGATCATTTGATTGGTCATTCTTTGCAACAATTGGGATTGGATTTCCAAAAACTTTTGCATGGTTGGGTCTATCCCATTGTTGTTGGCTAAAAACTGAGTTGTCACTTGATTCAACTGGGCTTGGGTTGCTAGCAGTTGTTCACTCATGTGCATCTCTTGGTTGTTGTTGTCACCATCCTTGATGTTGGAGTTTCTTGGGGAAGTCATCTGTTTGGGTTGGATTGGGATTAGATTAAGCAAAAGATTTATAGAGAAGAAGTCTACTCACACACAACAATTTACACAAGCAATGGGCAAGCAATCTCTACTATCTAAAAAATACAAAGCGATTCTGTTTTCTGCCAGCATCCACTATGTCGCACCTTTCATCCGTCATCGCGCCCCGCGCCTCCTGCCTATGACACCGCTCTTTTTCGTCCCGTGACCGCTCTCCCAGGTCCCACCGAGAAATAATTTGCCAGTCAATTAATGAGATTGATCCCGTACACCATGCATCTGCTCCCTCTCCTCCCCGTCATCCCCTCCACCATTCCACCTTTTCCCGTACACCATGCCTCCGCTCCCTCTCCCACAACCGGAGCACACGGAGGAGGCGCGCCGCCGGGACCGGGCGTGCGGCGTCCAGCTGATTCATGGCGGAGAACACGGAGGAGAGTCCGAGCACGCGGCGTCCAGCTGATTCATGGACACGCCGCGACCGCCAAACTCCAGCCCGGTGTTCGACCTCGCGCGGCCGGATGGCTCACTGGCACGGCGCCTCCTTTGCCCTCCGCCCTGATGACGATTTGGACACCCGCAACCTCGCGTGCCCCTAACACGGCACAATCTCCCTCCACCTGCGACCCGATACCCCGGCGGCGGTGATTTCCTATCTTTGTTCCCGATGGAACGATTGTGGTTACATTTTTTATCCCCTTCTATGAATTGACTGCATCCTCATGGGAACCGTCTCTAAATCTGCGCGCCCTTCTCTTATGCGGACAGAATCAATCAACTGGAACCGGTGCTAATATTTTCCGTAATGCGTGGGTGATGAAAATTCTTGACACTTCGTGACGAATTATAATGGTTTTGGGTAAAGTAGAAGGTCTAAAACAGTGTGACCAAGTTTACTTTAGATGATATTGGCTAAGATTATTATGTGACTTCTTTGCTTGGTTTCTAATAATGAGAGAGTATAACCGAATTTAGATGACACTCACCAAGTGTATTATGTGATTTTGAAGGGAGTTCCATCTCTAGATAATTCATGCATGCTTAATTATTTGCTAAATTTCGGTCTAATGATGATGGTGGAATATCCATAGAGGATGAAGTACAGCATGTACGTCTTCAAAATGTACATGCCTCAGCATGTATGTTCCATCTCGAGACGATTTCTTAAGGGTTGCCTCTATGCAAGAGTTTTATTTTCAAAGGCGACAATATGACATATACAAAATTGTTGATTGACTTTTATCGAATTGTTTTAAATTATGATCTACAACTTACTTATAGTTCTCATATTTTGGGTGGTGGCCTGCCGTTCTTTGATATGGATGACCTAGCCAATATCGTCGACCTTGTGACCGCCTTGCTGTCGGATATTTGTCACCATCAACCACTGAGGGACTACTCCTGATGTCGACATGTGCCGAACCTGCACATGCAGATTAGGGGATGTGCCTGCTATGCTCTCCCTGTTTTGCATTTTTCAGCTCGATTTGCGCTGAACAAAGGCGATCACCCCATCGTTTGAATTGTCGTCCGCACTCCATTTGCTCGACAACTTCACTTTGCTACTTTTTTGGTTCTTCACAACCTCGCATTGCATATTCAGCTGCGTAAAAATGGCCGGCCTAATTCCATTGCAGTACAAGCGAAGAGATCTCCGTGATATAGGATAAGGGTGCCATGCAAAAATCTATGCATTTTCTTCAAAACTTTGAACTCATTTCTGATTAGTACTTACTAGCATCAGCTATTTTTTATCTGTAGCATAGATGGAGTATAGCATAAAAATATTTGGCACTGAAACGTGAGTAATTTATGTGTCCATCTGTTAGCTATGTGTTGCCTTACTTGCATAATATTAGCTTACCCAAATGGATTTCTCAATATGCTTTGTCATATGAATTAACAGGATACATATATCTTATATGGCAGCGCTCACTCAAAAATCAGCAGGGGATTGAAAATAATCATGTGAGGGAGAGATGATTGAATGCCAATAGATACGGTCGTCTTGTGCAACAGACCTTGATACTATTGAGGTCACGAGGATCCAGTTAGATAGGTTTTGACACTCCAGGTAATTTCTAACATTTGTATGGAGCTTTACCAAAATGAACTATAGAATTTGTGTTAGTACTCATTGGCTGGTGCTCAGTCCCGACTCCCAGTGCTTCGCCATGTCTTGTTTTCTTCAGCATGTGCGCGTGGCCAAGGCCACCATCCACAACATGTCGCCCGCATCCTCCACAAACACTCCATAATACATTGGTCGCAAGATCGACAAGTGCAAGAGGGGTGGTGGAGCAAAGAAGATTTCATATCGCATTCAACTAATTTGTTTTATGAATCCCATGGGAGTTCTGTGCTAGCTTCCCTGGATGCAACTGTCGACTTGTTAAATACTTTATGTTCTCGCTACCAATTGTGCTGAGGTTGCCTCTTCCAGGCTTGACGTGCTGTACTGGAATGACGTGGTGCCATTGGCAATGGTGAGGTGACAGGGATGAGCTTCCCAGCACCATAGCAGCTACCAAGCTAACTTGATGGCATCGAGGCTTCCCAGTGAAAGCTTCTACTGATAAGCTGGGGTGCACCTAGGTGATCTTGCACCTTTATATGGCTTACTTTCAAAATATCTGGTCTCCCACTTTGAAATGGCTACCCCTGTTCTATTACTTCCCTGGTGCAGCTATGGTGGTCTCCACTTTTAAATCTCAATCTATAAGATGGTCAGGAAGAGTGCAACGACTGTATCAATAATTTCTGTACTAATTGCTTCTATAAATTTGATTAATCTTAACAAGTGCTGCGAAATTGGTACACTCATATGTCAAGTATCCAGTTTCCACTTTGCTATAACCTACAGTGGCTCCGGTCAACTATTTTTTCAGTGCATAGATCAGCGCTACTGGTCTGGGCTGCTCGTTAGCCACTTCAATGACAATCCCTAATGATTCCAAGGGAAATATATAGAAAAATATCCTTCAAACCCATGATAAGGCGCATCGTAAAGTTTGCATACATTGGAGTGGGTTGCTACAGGTCTTGTTATACATGAGGTATTCACTCATTTTTTCCACTCGGGTTGCTACATTTATGGGAGGTATTCAGAAAGGTGATGCTGATATTGATACCCATGTAGTAGTGGGATTTCTGATTTTGATCTTTATGATTGGAGCTTCAACAGGCGTTCATATACAGTCTGGAATATGGAGATATTCTTCAGGGTAATGGCCACTGTTTGACATCATCATCTCACACTCAGTTGAAATATAGAATATTATATACTGTGTTAGTGCATTCAAATTAGTCAGATTTATTTTCTAATCTATTGTTCTTATTGCCTACTTTCTTTTCCCCGCGTTTGAGTGATAGGAAGAAGTGTCTTTCTCCTTGGACGTACTGACTTTTTCTAATTTTAACAGACATAATGTCTGAAGATTGTTAAAGTTGTATTTCAGTTGACACTGATGAGTTGGTCATTTCCATGAGGAAAGATTTAAATCATTTTATGTCCATGGTCCGAGGATCGCGAAAGAGTAAATAGTGGTGCCTGGTATGTACAATACTTCATTGCATTCGCCAAACTGATATTAATGAATACGAGCTGAATATTCTCTCAATTGGCCCTTAGCACCTTTCTGAATTACCACTTCTAGGCATGGAAACAAATAAGCGGTTATGTTTAGACTATTTTCTTAAATTAAATAGTGAAGTTAGGTTGCGTGGTACATGAGCTTGATTTATAGACTGTAAAATGAAGCAAGAGGCTGTTACACCAATTTGATAAATATGGATAGCAGAAAGTTCCCGCATATGCTTCTGTTAGATAGATGCTTTATTTTCGTGGATCTCGGTGGCGCAAACACACAAATGAGGTTCTGTTGATGGTGTACATTTGAAGAAAAACTATCAGTACGAGAGAAATGGTGAATCAACGGAATTGAGCCACACGGATGTAGTCTGCTGCGGAAGTGTGAGTGGGCACTCAACACTGTAAATTGAACTAAATCAATTTAGTAAAACGACTCGGGATAGTCTTAACCAGGAGAACTTTAGTGCTACTTTAGAATGGTATAACAGTTCTGTTGTCTATGACCTACTTATGCTTCAGAACCAGATTCCCTTCCTCATTCTCAAGACTATAAGCCCATTGATTTTCTGGGTTTCATGTCGCCTTATTTTTCTGGTTGGCTTTGTGCAACTTTTGGAGCTAACAATAATAGTGTAAATAATGGATACTGATTGAAAAATAAGTAAACTTTGCACGTACTATGTTCTTGTTGCATTTGAGATTGGTTCCTTTTTAGTTTTCAGCTATACTTCACCTGCAAAATTTGTTTGACCATCTCATACTACACTTACATTGGTAAAAAATTGCAAAGGAATGACATCAAGTTTCACCCACGATTTATAAGTGTCAGAGTTAATTGACCACATTTTTTAATCAAAACCATCTTAATTCCAGGTTTATATACAATATTATGCTTACAAATAAACTACTTGATTGGTCATACTGATTTATCCAAAGAGGAAGAGGAGGACCGCTTGAAGTTGTTGCTCTGACTAGGCGACAAAGATTCCAGAACCTTCTATATTTTCCTTGCTCGCACTTGGATGATAATATCTGATAGGATTGTGTAACTTGAGGAACTTTGATGTCTTACCATCACATAGTTCATTTCGACGAAAGGTGTATTTTCAGTAACCTTTGTATGATTTTGCAGTCATGGTATTTTGATCTAACCTTTGTATGATTTTTTATTCATGAAAATCACCGGATCATATATGTTGGATGCACCAGATAAGGATTTGGAGACAGGAAAAAATATGAACAAAACCAAGGGGTTAACATGGAAGAGATAAGGAGGATACATGGTGAAGATTAAACGAGAGGAAATAAACCAGAGTTTGTCGCGATGTGGTTTAAGTGCATCCCTATAGATTAGGGCTGATTGCTTCAGTTTTCACATGCGTGCTAAGCTATAGCTGATTAGCCCATCCGTTGAAGTAAGCAAGTCACCATGGCCATCTTTCAGTTATGAGGATGAATTTGATGGAGTTTGATGTATGGTTATTGGACCTAGAATTTAAATCCTCTCTAGAGAATTAGCGCATTTTTGAAGCACAATTACCTGAAATTACCTAAGTTCAGAAATTTTTTAGTCATAGATGCTATTATGATGAAACAAGCGAAGCTAAGGACAAGGTCTGGAGTGCGTCAACAGTGGCTTCATATGTTGGGATAATCTAACGTTGATCTGTAGCAATGCACTGGCAATCTGGCATTCAGCTAGCACACATGAGTAGTAGTTTGATGCTATGATTTACATAGTGGTCGGTTTGAGAAGAAAATGTATTGTTGCCTAACACATCCACCACCAAAGTCTGCCCTCTTGTAGTAGTTTCCGCCAGAGTGTTTTTTAGACGAGTTTGTGCCAGAGTTGCAGCTGAGTTCCATGTGCATTCCTTTTTCATAGAAAAGTAACTATGCATGTATCCAAAGGAAAACTATTTCTTTAAGTGCATATATATCTAAAGGTAAACATTTAATGCGACACTAAATAATTTCAAGATTCTTTTGCAAAATAGAAATGTGCTAAAACCAACTGATATGTTGGATTCTGAATCTAATAATTTGTTAGCAATCTTTTGGCTCCTTGTTGGTTCGGTGCAAGGTTTTCATATTTTTAAAATCGTTTAGGACCGAGCTTTTTTAGTACTCCCTCCTACCCATATTAGTTGATAAATATGGATGTATCTAGCACTAAAAGTTTGCTAGATACATTGTATTTAGATGAATCTAAGTCAATTAATGTGGGTTGGAGAGAGTATTGAAATTCTTTGTGATATAACTTTTTTTAAACCAGTAGCATCGCTCGGGCATGTTTCCTTGTCACAATCAAACATTCCACTCAAACAACAAGGTTCAAGCACATTTTTAGGCCACAAATTTTTTTTGATACACCACATAAGTTGGTGTGATTGATCTAAACTAAACACTAGTATGATGGTCCAACTATAGGTTTCACTTGAGATCATTCCATTCTTCTTAGTTGTTTCTTCATGAATAAGATCATGGTTTCCTTGGAAAAATTCTTGCATCTTGGTCACAAAGCTTCAAAGGTGATGATGGTTTCTCCTAAGTCTTCAAGTCTTGAGTAACATTCTGGTCTCACTTGTAGTCCTTAGTGATGTCCAAATTGAAGTCCGTGGTGAAACTAAAGTTGAAGTCATTGTTGATGTTTGAAGTCCTTTCTCATGATGAAGTTTTTGTCCATAAAGTTTGAAAAGGTAGAGATGTAGAATCAAAATCAAAAAGGTTGAGGAAAGAGTTTACAAGATTGTTTGTAAATAATATTGAACAAATACAACTCCTATTTTTCTAAGGGGTTTGTCCAATCCTAGGGTTACAATCCTACAGGCAACATAGTGCTCTGATATCATCTGTAGAGGTCCCAACCTGATAAGATAGAGATCCCTGTGTTTACAATGCTAGTCGCTGGATCAATAGCTAGCATCCACAGTTTAAGATGTAATATCAAGAAACAAAGGTCAAAGTACAACTTTATAACCAGAAATAAAATAATTCATTACATCTTACATAGCTCATTTGGCTATCTCATTACAATGCAGCAGAAATAACTATATAGCATGGAGTCCTTCATCTTCAAAGTGCCAAAGGCAATCATGTTGGTTGTATACTTGTAATCCTATTCAACACACTTCACTAACATCAAACAAACCTGCAACATAATAAGTTACAGCCACAAGGGTCAATACATTTGAATTGTATTAGCAAGTGATACTATGGTAGTATAATGGAGTCTATAATCTATATGCATTTGGCTAGGTGGAGCTTAGGCTTGCTTTGCTCAAAATAGGTTTTTCTTATAAGTTGAAAACACTAAGTTTTTGTTTGGCAAAAAAACTCCCAAGGAACCACCAATAGACATTGATGAACCTTTACCCTTGTTCAACCACAAGTTTTTAACTTAGAAATTAGGATGAGGAGATCATTGATAGCTTCCATGTCTTGATGCTCAAATTGTCCATTCCTGGGGACACGGCTAAGTACTTAGATTTTACTCTCTCGAGAGGTGGTGCACTTTCCCCACAAGACTCGACATGCATCGAGACAAGATCTTTCAGAAGCCTTTCCTTAGACCAAAATGGACGCGCTCAAAACCTATCACCCCTTCCACCAACTGTCCATCTGGCTACGTTATTGCAACCTATATGATCCAGGCAGAGCCCATATTGCCATGTGGCTGCACTTCAAGCTTCTCAACATTTGGCATCTCAAATCTCTTTGTTCCTAGGTGGCATTCCACAAGTGAGATACACAGTGTAGGCCATGAAAATAGGGCCCTGGTAACCACTCAACAAAAATCCATCCAAGCAATTACCATTCCACCAGGTGATATATTCACATAGTTGTTTTATTAAACAAAACACAAGTCATAGACTTAGAAATATTTCATAGCATGAATATAATCCACCCTTGTTTTCTACTAGCTAGGCTAAGCATGATAGTAGTAGGAATCTTAACTTAGGGTAAATTCTACTAAGGCATCACCTACTAGGATTTCCCATGGCATAGTTAACACATAGAAAATTCCATGCAAGTCCTACTTAGAAATATCACTAATGCATAGTAAAACTAACATTCAAACAATTCACCACATAAATAAAGAAAACAAAAAAATGCATGAAAGCATGCAAAAGATTATTTTAGTTGGAAAGGTGGTCTTTAAATAGGTTATAAACATTTTAAAACACCTATTTGTCATTTATAAAAGTGGCAAGGTCATTTTGAAAATAGGTTAGTGAAAATGGCCATTTAAATCCCTTTTGTTTTGCTAGAAATGATTTTGTTCAAAGAATAATTTCAAATTTGGTATAGATCCAAAATTGGTGATTCCAAATTTCTATAATTTTATTTAATATTTGTTTATCCTTTTAAATATCTTTAGGATTATTTTTCTCACAATTTGGTATGGATTTTAGATAGGAGCTTTATTAGCTTTGAAATTTAATTTCTTTATCTTATTATATTCATAAGATTTTATCCATGGCTTCAAATTGAATGAAACCAATTTTTGTTTATCATTTTTGATTATTTATAAATGTTTGTTTGCTAAATTTTTATATGGATCAAATCCATAGTATTAGAGAGATCTTGGAAATGATTTTCTTCCATTAGGGTTTTAGGGTTTTGGTTTATTTAAGTGTTTAAATTTCAAGATACATTCATTGATGAATGCATTTCACTTTATTGAAATTTTGTTTGATTCCCTTTTCATTCAAAGTTTGTTCAAGATGGATTTTGATGTTTCCATTTGGAATTAAAAAGTTTGTCCTAAATTTCAATAATTATTTATTTTGTTTAGTTATTTTTCACATTTCAAAATTTGGAAAATTTTGGGATGTGACAGAACCAGGTAAGTCGGGTAAAACAATTAAATACTAGGATTTGAGAGTAAATCATTGTTGTTTGACAACGATGAACCAACTACATGCAAATAAGCGATGATGGGCCCTAACTCCGTCAAATGGCTTGAATACATAAAATCCGTGATAGTTTCATGCACGAGAAATCAAGTTTTTGAACTTGGAAGACCCTCCGAAAAGGTATAAAAACCTATCGGTCATATTTGAATCTATAAAGAAACATACATGGATGTTTCACATCTATGAAATAGTCGACATGTCGATAAAGTTTTTACGATATTGTTCAAGGAGTTGACTATGAAAAGATTTGATCTTTCATAGTGATATTTAGTCTAAACAGATTAATGTACAACGACTATATTTAATTTTTGTATATGGTAGTTGAATAAACAAAACAAAGTTCTTCTAATAGAATGGTTACCTAAGACATGTACATGAAATGATCCAAAGGGTTTTTGTTAAATTCAAAGGATGCTAAAAGGGTATGCAAACTTCAATGGTTGAACTAAGCATCGCGGAGTTGGAATCTTCACTGTGATGAAACTGTTAAAGAAGTTTAATTTCATCGGAGATGATGAATATGCTTCATTTGCAAGAAATTAAGTGGGAGCGCTGAGACACATTTCTAATACATTATGTGGAGGACATATTGTTGATTGTAAATGATGTATCTTTTATTGACAAAGGTTAAGAATTTTATTTCGATGAAAGACTTAGGCAAAACCCGAATATTAGGCATAAATGTCTTTGTGAATAGATTGTGACGCTAATATGGTTTGCCAGACGTGCATATATGAGATATTGAATGAGTTCAATATGGAAACAACGAGAAAAGGATCTTGTCGCATGAAAAAGAATTGAATCAAAATTCAAGTGTATTGACACTTGTTAAGTGAAACAAGATTCAAGTGCTTTGATACTTGGTGAGTGAAATCACAAGAATATTTTGATCAATCATACCGTGATATGTACATATCCAGATATGTCCTATGCTCTAAATGTTATGAGCATATACCGTAATGACTTATAAGATGTTCATTGGACGATAGTAAGGATATTCTTATGATCTTCTAGAAGAACTAAGAATATATTTATGTAGAGGTGACAAACAGTTAAAAATAGTTCATTGTAAAGTGTTACATTGATACTGAGTTTGTCACAAGATACAAGATTAACTTTATCTCAATTTAAAACTATGGGTGGAACAATGTAATGGAAAAGATATTCCATGATGGATTTGGATGAGTTCCAAAGTTAAGACATTGTGACAGATACTACAATAAAAGGCTAAGTATATGACTGCTATAGTAGAAGCAAAGGAGGGCATTTGTGTTAAGTAGTTTGTTATCAAACTAAGGTGAGGTTCACAACGGGCTAACACTATCAAGATATATTGTACGACAATAGTATTGACATGATTTAACACCAACGAACTAAAGTTCTCACCAAAAGACCAACTTTATACAATGCCATCTCATTAGAGAATGAGTAATGCGTAAAGACGCAAAGACATGCAAATACAAACGGACCTGAAAATGTCAGATCCGGAGATTATGTTAACCACTAGCAATTGCGCATATGCAACACAAGAAAGCCATAGGTGTTCCATACATAAAGTTTTCAAACTAGATTATTGACTCTAGTGCAAGTGGGAGACTGAAGGGAATATGCCCGAGAGGCAATAATAAAGTAGTTATTATATTATTCCTTGTTTATGATAAATATTTATTTTGTGTGCTATAATTGTATTAATATGGAAACGTTAATACATGTGTGTTTAATAAACAAATAAAAAGTTTCTAGTTATGCCTCTCTTATAAACTAGCTCGTTGATTAACAAGATGATCAAGGTTCCTGATCATGGACATTTGATGTTGTTAATAACAACGTCACAACATTATTGGAATGATATGATGAACTTTCATACGAAGTATAGCATTACGATCAAAGTCAATGTGTTTAGATTGCTATAATATTATACGAAGTAATCCTAATCCTTAGACCATGAGATCCTGTCAATCACTAACACTAGAAGAGTATCTTGATAACATCAAACGTCACATCAAGAGTGTAATTTGTCCATCCTGATGACGGAGAGATATACTCTCGTCCCTCTCGATGATATCATATTAGTTAGCTTGCAAGCAAGTGATTTCATCACTATAATGTTATATCACGGGAACAAGAAAAGAGTACATGTAGGTAACGAGATCAAACTAGGTATGGAGATACCGATGATCAAATCTCGGACATGTAATATATCGCGAGACAAAGGGATTAAGTTACTAGCGTAAAAGGATCTCACGATCACAAGAAGTCAACGTTGAATGTATGGGAGTCAGTACGGATCTCTAGGTCCGGCTTCTGATTATTAATCCGAAAGGGGTCTCGATCATGTTTGCATTATTTGCAAACCATAGGAAGACACATTTAAGATACACAGACACCATTTGGAACAAATAGTTTCTAGACGAAAAGATTTACAAAGCGCAGAAATTTATTTCACTAGACACCAGAATTGTTTCGGGTGAAATTGCTAAAATTATTTCCGCTGTGAAATAGAATACTAGCAAGGGGTTTTATATGAATGTTTGTTGATTAATGTAATTGACAAAATTCTGAATAAATAAATAAAAAGAGTTTTATTTAAAGAAAGATTACATTAAATTTGGTGGAAATTTAATAGGAATATGAGAGGGTTTTTGAGTGGAGAAATGAAGGGGAAAATTATGAGTAGGAGCTCCACCCACATTATGGAGGAAGGGGTGGGGGCATCCTCCTTGGCTGCCGGCCACACCCCTTGGGGTTCCCCCTCCTCCTATAAAAATCCCCCCTCTTCCTCTCTCATACTCACACCTCATCATGAACGATCTCTCTCCCCATCTAGTTTATCCCCCATGGTCTCGGACTAGCGAGATACATGTTCCTGGTGGATTTTATTTTGTAAAAAGTTGTTGCTTCCGCTGCATCGCTGGAGCGAGGAGGCGAAGGTTGCTCGGTGGCTTAAACGTGTGTGCGAGCATGAATACGCTGCTGATTTGCGGCGCTGGACTTCTTCTCGATCTTGAGATTGGCAAGCGTTTGTCTACATCATCCACGAGTACAACCTCGTTAAACTTTATCGGTCTATAAGGGTATTTTCTCTATGGATGTATATCCACCCGTTATTTGTATCTAGTAGATATATCTTGGTATTTAGTTGTTCTCGTCGTAGAAAATTTTTTATTTTCTATGCTACGAACCCTACATCGTATAATACTCCCTCCGTCCATAAAAGGATGTCGGACAGGTTAACCTTGGCAAATCTCCGACAAACACCGAGGTTCTCTTCCTCGCTCTCTCCCCTCTTCGCCGCTCTCTTCTCTGCTCCGCCCATCACCCCCCGCCGCCCACCGCCTTCTCCACCACCCCCTCCCTCCCACGCCGCTGCTGCCTTTCTTCCCCTGCGCGCTGTCGCCTCCCTTTTCCTCCCATGCGTGGTCGCCGCCTTCCTCTTCCTCCTGCGCACATCCACTTCCTCCTCAAGTTCAAGGCGTGATTTCCCCCCCTCCGGCGGCCGAATATGTAGAGCGTTGCTAGATTTTTAGTGGTGGTAGCTGTCCGAAGCTCTAGCGTGCCCTCCTCCTCCCCCTTCCCCAGCTCCGGCAAGACGTCCTCCTCCACGGCTGCAGATCGAAGCGGCGCCTGGAGGCACAGAGGACGGCCTGATGGTGCGCCTGCCTTGGCTGCTTCTTTCGACAGTCCGGCCGGAGCTGCTGCCGCAGGCGTATTCCAGCAACCGTTCCCTCGACGTGGTGCTGCTTCCGGGCAACCTGCTCCTGCCGCCGGCCTCGTCCCGGTGCTTCTCCCACCGGCCACCACTCCAATATGCTACTGCTCCCCAGGGAGGTCCCTGTCCTCCCCCTCTCCGTTCTTTCTATTGAATGTGTATGCAGTAGATAGCAGCATCTATGGGAACAAGCAAACATTGTACAGTAGTTGCTAGTATAGTTTCGATTTCTCCCTAAATCATGTGTTAAACATCTGGATACTTTTTTGCTGTATTCTGGCCACATCTCGTGCACTGCATTTCTACGGTTCATCATGTGGTACTGAATTCCTACAGTTAATGTTGCTAGAAATTATAGACCTGAACTTGCTGTTAAATTTTTGAGGTGTTCTCACTGTCAGTGGAGTAGGAAAGCTCCATGCTATATGTAGGTGTCTGGAGGTGTTAAACCTAAAACTAAATTGGCATCATTACATCAGTCAACTAGTTACAGTGCAAATGAGTAGGAAAATGCATCTTTAAGCAATTTTCATATTTGGCTATCACTAATGGTAGCAACAAATTATCTCTGCTATGATCATATCACACACAAGTATGTATTTAGGGAGCTGATTTTCCACTTCATCATCCAAGTAATTATGGATATTTCTCTAACTCTAGAAATTCAATAGAAATTGCAGAAAAATTTGATGGTACTCCAAGTACTCCAGTATGAATATTCTGGTACAATATGAATATTTAGCATGTTAAAGTTAGTGTAAACTCATCTTGCTTATTAATATCAAAGTCGGGTATCCATCAGTTTAAGGGTTTTCTGGAGTAACTAATTTGAATAAATAGTGCAACAAAAGGGCTACTCCATAATGGCAAATAAGTCTAGAATTGTTGATGTTCTTATCCTATAGAGATGCGTTATAAAACGATAATTGTGTCATTATTTTGCTAGTAGTGGTAGTGCCAGGCATTGCAAGTGCATTGCTGCATGTATGTATGTTATCTTGTACTCCGATAAGGTGAGAATTTGAAATGGAGATGGCTCAAGAAACGATTGCAGGTACCGAGATTCCTAAAATAAAATAAGTTATCCCTGCATCAGATATGGTAACCTACCTAAGTTATCCCTGAATAAGGATAATTTGAGATTTGGGCAAGTACTTGTATAATTTCTCGTTGACGACACCATCATGTTACTAAGGCGTTCAAACAAATAGAGCACCTTCTCTTTTGAATTTGAATATGTACTCCTAGTATGGAACCATATGTTGCATGTTACATCTCCTATAAGTAAATACTCAGTTTAAGGAGGTTTTGATGTTGGATTTCTGCTTATGTTGCATGATGCCCTATTTTGTGTGTATTTAGAAGCTTAGTTCTGACTGATGAATGGTTTAATCACATGAGTAATCTCTGACCTGTAATTTAGGAAGAAGCTCATGTATATTGAATTGCACCTGCTCTACTACCTTAGTTTGCTTTAAGATTCAATGGCAGTGCCAATTCAAGTATGCTCTACTTCCAGTCAGACAAAATCACCCGTTTTATTTGTCTAGATTGTGAATGATCCCATGATCGACAAGCTCTGAACCTGTACCTGCTCTTATTATTTTTTAGAAACAGCAGGGGAGAAGTAGCAGCAAGGTCCACCGGCGGCAGGGGAGAAGCAGTAGCGAGCTCCACCGGCACGAGAGTGGGAGAAACTCCAGTGACGAGCTCCAATGGCGGCGAGCGGCAGAACACGACGGCGGGGAAATTCAGCAGCAATCTTGAGGGGAAAAGGCTCATGGAGGACCGGAATTAGGCCATGAGGCTGTTTACCGGCTTAGGGAAGCCCGGGGAGGCGCAACAGCGTCAAGCTCCAGTGGGGAAGTGGTGGCCGGAGTGGGGGGAGATGGTGCCGATCCCCTCGATCCACCGCTTCCGGGTCTAGGCGAGGCAGAGCTCCTGGTCTGAGGACGGAGCTGCTGCGCGTGGCCTCCGTGGAGCTCGAGCGTGTCTTCTCCATGGAAACTTCCGCACGAGGCCATACTGGAATAGGAAGACGGAGGGTGCAGAGGGGCGGGGACCTGGAAGAGGAGGACGGAGGGTGCGGAGGCGCGGGGACCTGGAAGAGGAGGACGGACGGCGCGGAGGGTGCGGAGGTCCTCGGCGACCTGCTTCCTCGGGCCCGTCGATGGCAGACGGCGGGGCGGACAGAGCCAAAGATTGGTGTTTGAAACTCGAAATTCAAGTGTTAGTTTGAATCGTTATGAAAATTTAAAGGATTTTATTGCAAAAACACATTTGAACTGACCCTCCGACATCCTTTGTTGGACGGAGGGAGTTCTTTTATTCATACATAGCCTCTCAGAGCGGTTGGACTTTGAGGATCTTCCAGAAGGGTTAGGAATGATGGGTTGGAAAAGTCGGAGGTCGTTTAGGTGGCTCTCCAGTAGAGGTAACGGAGTAGGGGCTTCGCAGCATCTTCGTAAATCTTGACTCTTCAGGTTGATTTATACTTGTGTGAGCATATACTTGTCGACTACAAGGATTTTTGTTTTTCTAATTCTGAGCTTTGTGGATACTGGGGAGTTCGAGTAGACTGCTGTCGTGATTGTCAAGGAAGATCTTTAGCTATTCTCTCAAATGATGACTACCGAGTTGGTGCTTGGCGAGCGACGTCATATTGGGAAATCTTCCTGAAGTATCTTCTGGTAGGCGGTATTTTGGGAAAAATAAATGGAAAGACAAAGTCTTTCCACCTTGAAGCTTTACTAAGGGTCATCGAGGCTGGGGTAGATATTTCTTCTTGGAGTGTTGGAGTAAAACATGAGGAAGAGGATATTTCCATGGTTCTTGGGTTGAGGTCTTCGAGTGGCGTCTTCTTGCGATTATTTTGTTGTGGTGGTTTCCTAACGAAACCGTAGGGGGGTTAACTCTAGGCGAGTTAGCGGTTAATTGTGCTTATTGCTAATTCTTTAGTCAGCGTTAGAGGAATTCAACTTTAGAGGGGTTGTCTTTACTATAACTCCTTATGTTGTTTCTTCTCGAGGGCGGTGTAGGCTCTTTGTCGTCATGCATCCTTGTCTTCAGGATTTTTGGAGTACCCTGGCCTTCTAGTAAGGAATGTACCATCGGTTTAGGTAGAGTGGTCAAATAATATGGTTAGTACTAATGTCGAAAGCCCTAATATGCCAGAGGATAGTGTGTTTAGGTCCTCATTTCCGGTCTTTGTTAGCAAGTCTTGTGGTTTCTTGTGGATGGTAAGGATCCTTTGGGTTTAGACTTCCGGCTTCGATGATACTCTTACTATTGTCGGCAGATGAATGATGGCGTATAGTGTCGATGACGAGTCTTGAGTAGTGAGTTTGACGAAGTATGCCATCCTGCTGAGGAGAAATCTTCAAGTGGTTCTAACTTGATGATGACGAAGTCCTGGTTCTGGAGGTAGTCTTCCTCACATAACTCTAGAGGTTCGAAAGGGGTTTTTGTTAGCGACAACTAACATGTGGTGCCTGAGTTTATAGGTGGTTTACTGATATTTAGTACACATGTGGCTTGGGTCAAACAAGCCAGAGCATAGAGTCCAAGGTGAAAATCCCAATAAGAGAAGCACAAACAACACACATCAAACAACATACTATGCACTTAGGCAAACAAAACACGGTCTACTGTAGAGACCAAGGATTTAACTACATGCGATATAGGGGATTCCTATCCTAGGACTATTAATCCTAGATGTTGGTTATTTTGATCCCGGTCACTATCTTGTCGAGAAGCTTTTGCCTCCTAGTTGGAGGCATCTGGGTAGTGCCGCCTTGATTTCTTCGGATTATGAGGATTCTGCTGGTATGGCAATCTTGTCGTCTCCTTGTGTTTTCCGGTAGATGCTTCTCTTCATCTCTCTATCCTTCTAGGTATTACTTGTTTTCAAATTCATATGAATTCAATTCTTGATGAGAGATAGAAGGAACCAATTTTTTCAAAATCATTTAAAAGTAGGAGAAGATAAAATATAGAATCTTTCAAAAAGATTTTTGAGAAAATAGTTTTCGAAAGATGGTGTTTTCGATAAATAGTTCTCCTATCTAACTGTTGGGAATATGCCCTAGAGGCAATCATGTATGATGTAATTCCCATTGTATTCATAAAAGTAATTAAGTTGTCCTTGCATGAACATTTGATGTATATCATTGAATATGTGATTCAGTTGTGGAACTATATATTTATGTTGTTCATACTAAATATCCTTGGTCATTAAGGTTGTGTTGGACACACAACTTAGAATAATGTGGAAGTCGGCAGATGAGTCAGTTTCACTTTTCATGGGCATGGTGATGCTATTCCGACTTACACAGATTCGGCTAAAGGGTTTAGCGAGTCAGATTGACCCCATATTGAGATACGCCAAACAAGTCATCATTTGTATATCTCAATCAGTGTAATCCTTAGACCCGAAGTTATTGCACAATCCGATATGAGGATCACCGACTTAGGTTCTGTCAAATGTTGATCCGTAACAGGGCAGTTATAAAGGCAGAGTTTGGATCGCCTAAGAACCAAGCTGCGTGATGTAAATAACAAAGATGGGATTTTGCCCCTCCACCTGGAGAGATATTCTCTAGGCCCTCTCGGATTGTAACATCCCAACTTTTGCAACCTTGCTGAGTAGATAAAGGCTATAGTTTAGTGGAAATTAAAAACTTTTTAGGATTATAGATAAGAATGATGGTTATCTATTTTCTATCTTTGTTTGCTTATCTAGTTATGCTACATGTTTGCTTATGTACATTTGGTGTGCACTAGGATTAACCACCTATGTTAGCTAATCCATTTCAACTAACCACACTCTTTTGCCTAACACCAAACCCTACACCCTAGTACCCTTCTTAAGTATGTTTGCAAGCATGGCCGAAGCTTAAAACTTGACCAACATAAATTGTGTCAACTTTGATGATGCATGGCAAACTCTTGGGAGGGAGCCATGACACCACCTTGGCATCATTACCCTCATCTCACATCCCTCTATCCAACCCATCATTAGCCTAGCTCATTGGAGCATCACATTAGATTCCATGATCAACCAAAGTGAGCAAGAATAATTCTATACCTAGATCACCCTCACTCTTTTCTCTCCAGCCCAGCCATTGTGGCCATGTACCAAGCATGGAACGACCATGGCACCACCCCTGCTCGTGTACCCACCCAAGACCAGCTCTCCCCTGCCCTCAAAACCGATCATGCATGCAAGACAAGCAAAATCAATGCAGCAGCTGCGCCTGTCCCTCTCCCTCGCAGTTGGGCCCACCTTGGCCGGCAAAAACTCCCCATACACCTCCCCATCACTTCCCCTTGCTCACCCTCGCACCCAAACGACCCCCAACCTGTGGCGTCCATGTCAGCCCGTGCACGCCACTCCCGTTGACCCACTCTCTTCCCTGTTGCAAAATGTGCACAACCCGCAGTGGAGAACTCCGCCACCCTCTCTCTAACACCATCCTGTCCCATCATGTCCCTCGCCCTAGCTTCCCCTAGCCCTGCACCGACCAGACCCCACGGTTGAGCACCTCAAGTGAACCCGACCATGCCACACCCCTCTCCCTTCCAGTGGGACCCCAGACCCTTACCGCGTACACTCCATGTCATCGCGTCCATAGAAACCACCCACCGCTCAGCCCAGCCACTATAGTGCCTCCAAGGCACGAGCCTGACCTCGTCGTGGACACGGTGCACTGTGGGCGTGCACCCACGAGATAAAACCCTCCTAAGCCCCTCTCCCCTCACCTAACGCCCCATTTCGCCCATTGTCCCCTCCCCACTCACCCCCGAAGCGGAGGCGAGGCCTGCCGCTTCACCCCGCTCAGCATCCTCACCGCACCACCGCACCACCGAAGAGAAGGGTCAAGGTTGCCGACGCCTCTCTCCCTCTTCTTCCCTGCATGCATGCACATCTGTGATAATGGACATCGAGCACATCTAATCCTCCTCTCCATTTCTGTCTAGGAGTACTAGGAGGATGCCGCCGAGGGATCCCATGAGCACCACATCGCTGCGAACATGCCGTTGTCGTGTCTAGAATCGGAGCTACCCCTGCCGCCCCTCGTTCAGCTTGTTGTCGTCAACTGCATCCAGCCAGCGCGTCACCTACCTCCTAGCCCCTAGGTGAGCCGCCTCGACCCCTCCCTGTAGCCACTAGGGTTCGTGTTGCCGACGCCGCGTCTAATCGAAGATGATGAGCGTCAGCCCTTAGATATGCATTAGATGCAACGGCCTAGCCTCGCCGATACCCCTTTGCCAGCCACCACTACTACCAAGCGGGCCCCCCGCCGGGATTTGAAATCCTCGGCTCCCGCTCAGTCCACCCCAGGCTTGGGCCGGCCTAGCACTCTCGGGCCGTGACCCTAGCCACAACCCCTTCCCCTTTTTCTTTTATCTAGATTAACTAAAATCCCAGGAATTTTGCAGCTAGCTTTAAATCCACCAAAAATTCCCTGATAATTGTTTAGCATGAATCCAATTTTTTATGCTAGCTTAGGGTTTTCTATAACACATGGTTTTGGAAGTTTAGAAAAAAGTGGTCTGTAGAATATCTGGGATATTTTGTTTCTACAATACCCTTGTTAACACTTTTAATACATAATTAATTTCTTGTTGAGCCTTGTAATCAAAGATATCTGTCCATAAAAATTTGAATCACTGGTTTCTGAACTATTTGACACCTATAGTAATTAGCACAAGTTTGGTATAGAAATTATTTCTAAGAATTTTAGAAACTTGTGTACACCTTATTTTAAGGAGAGACCAACTCCCTGATGTGTGTACTGGTTAGATACATCAGTACCTACAATATCTTAATTTTTGTTGCATTAATGATTTTTTGGGAAATTAAATTATCCCAGCCAGCCTTCTGTACACATTTTTAATTATTTAAAATCAATCCTAAAAGATAAAAATATGATTCCAGTTTGATTAGTTTGATATTCTCATTATCTTTACAGTAGTATAATTAACCACTCTGCCACTATACAAAATAATCTGACATAAAACAAGGTGTATATCTTATGTTTACTAAATAAATCATAATAAAAGTTGGAAGTAGCTTTTTGATTGATTCCAGTGGCTATGGTTTGGTATGATACGTAGCTACATATGTGTTTCTTGGTGTACTGTTTGCTGCTCCTATACTATACTGGTAACTATTGTTTGTCTTAGTTGATGGATAGTGTTTGTTGGTTGTTTTTTTCTCTATTTCGTCTCATGCATGTGGTTCACACTATTTTCTCAAGTGCATCTCCTGTTTATAGTGCTATAAATACATATGAATATATGGCTCAACCAAACTATTGCTAGCCAGTACCAATGGGTACAACCCCTTGATATAACATCCACCTCCAATATTTTAAGTGTGGGTTGATACCACCACAGTTTGTAAATCCCTTTCAAGCCCCATTAAAACCAGAGGATGGGAAGAACCCTGTGAAAGTTTTTACAAAAAACCTTTTTATGATAAAACCTTGGTAAGGTGGGACCTACCAAGAGTTGTTGAGAAAATAAAATGATTCTACTTTACCAAGCTTTGAAAAAAAAGGAAAGGAAAAATGTTTACAAAACACACCTAGTTCTATGTAGTTTTTCCGGAACAATTATTCCGTACAACCACACAACCCTAGAGTGGGACGGGGCCTGACTAGAAGTAGTTCTACTCCAATATGGAAACCTCACACTACTTATAGGGGATCATCTCCCTTGAATTCTGGGCTTCTTTTATAGAAAGGGTCCACTATATAGCAGTCACCTGGAGGAAGCGGGATCACCCATGTGAGTGACTGGGCGATACTATGAGCCTCCCATTAAAAGTGTCGTCTATGGAGGAGTCAGGAGCACTCCGGTTGGTCTAAGGATCCCTAGTTCCTAGTGTTGGGAGGAACAACCCATAAGGTAGGAACCATGTTGGAGTGGGTTTACGAAAGGTCTTGTTTGATTATTCGAAACCCGCATACTGTTGTATGACGATCCGGGAGTTACCCATCGGATGTATCAGATCTTGTGGGGAAATTGTACCACCTCTGCAAAGTGTAAAACTATTCGGATAACCGTGTACACGGTTATGGATGATTGGGATGTCTGCTTCTTAGAGCTATTGGTCTTGGTTTTAAATACACCTTTTTACTAAAAAATGTTTTGACCATCGAATGGTCGGAAGGATCAATGGAGCTCATCTGGCAAGCTAAGACTTGGAGAAAGTCGATGGGTGACCCTGACTCTAGTAGTTTCTTATACATTTCTAAAGCTTATCCTTGCGTTAGGTTTACAAAACTATCCTCAAGGTTCTGTAGCATATACACTCTCTTATCTAGAAGCTCTTCTACAAAGAAAACCATATATATGGCCATCCCATTCTCACTCTTGATGCAACGTTATTTATATTACCGCAATAAGGTGGATTGCGAGTACATTCCAACATACTCACCGGCTTTGTCCCTGACTATCTACTTGACCTGTTTATGAGCACGAGGAGGAAGATGTGGGAGATTACGATGACTACTACGCGAACTAGGGCGTTCTCCGAGTCAGGCACCTATAGGGCTATGGCATGACTCGGGTCTTCTGCGTTTAAGTATTCCATTGCAATTCTATCTATTGCCCATCGTGGCCCTTCTGTAAGACTATCTATGTAAGACTTTATGTACTCAATACTGCAATAGATATGTACTTTGATATTAAGTCGGTTATGCTCCACCATGTGTTGATCTTGGCAATCGTGCTTGTATGCATGACGGATAAACCCGGAATACTTTCCGGGGGTGCCACGGGCTTGGTATCAGAGCCATCCTGACCTTAGGAGCCCCTAGTTACCCCAGGCGTTATATGAAGATAAAAAAACTATTTTCAAAAATATCAAGGAAGGAGCACGGTATCTGCAAAAACGATGTTTATATCTCCTCCCCTATATTTCGAAAATCACATGCATCCCATCAAAATGTTTCACATATCTAAAATTTTGCACATTGCACTAACCTAAACCTATTTCCCACTCTTTGTAGATGGCGGTGGTCTTCACCAAGTTCTGCCAAGTTGGTTTGGAGCTTCCCCCAATGCTGTTCGAAACCGACCTGTCTGAGTTGGCCGGGCTAGTGGGACGCCCCGCCCCCGAGATCAAGCGAGCCCGGGTTCCCAACACCATTGGTGGAGAGCCAGCATGGCTAGTGGTGTGTATCTTGAGAGGAGTAATAGTGCCCCCAAACTCCTAGGAAATTCAGGCCTATCTCATTGAGAAGGACTAGGAGTCAGGAATTATTCAAGTTGCATAGGAGGAACTATCCTGCCTAGCCTATCACCACCGTGAGTAGCTTGGAGGTTTGCGCTTCCAGTTCCACGAGGTCGGATATGCGGTCATGACACACCAGCAATTTGACTTTGGGAAGCATATCCAGAGCATGGAGTACCTCCTGCAACACACCTAGGCAGAGATGGACAAAGCCCGCATGGATGTGGATCTCAAGTCCAAGGAGATACTCTCCTTGGAGGAGGATCTGCAAGCAGAAAATACAGAGCGTGATAAAGCCATGTTGACCAAGAAAGCTACTGTGGCTAGGAATAAGCGCCTCATGAATAAAATAAAGGATCAAAAGGAACTTCTAGTGACTATGGAGGAAAAGATAGAGGAGCTAGAGGAGGAGTGCGCCGAGCTCCGCAAGGACAACAAGGATCTACTAGATGATGATTCTTCCCACAAGGAGGATTTTTACATGGATCCACAAACCGATCCGGAAGATGATGATCACATGGACGAAGAAGAGGGTTCGGCAGAAGTTATTCTAGAGTCTGAGGAGGAGAACCCTAAGGAGAGGATTCCCGAGCCTGATCAGGATGTCCCGGAGGTCATCATTGAGGAGGACACCACCTCATGCCGTAATGGCATCATCGATGAGTAGGTCCGGCGCTAGATGTAGGTTAGTAGTGAGTTAGTTGCTGAGCACCCTTTTGAGTAGCGACCATTTTACTTCTGTGGTAGTGAGGATAGTTGGACTGATTTGAAAGTTGTAATATTTGAACTAAGTTATGTTATCAATCCCCAGGATGTGTTAGGCTATTGGTGTGCCCCTATCTTGTTTTTGTGTTTTTTCCTGATGATTAGTGTTTTGTGTTTGGTTTCGTCGAAAACCTCCCTCTTGTCAACACCCCATCCTAACCACCTTTACCTTCAGGATGGTGCGCCCTCGTAGTCAAGACCCTCCACCACCACCACCCGAGCCATCCAAGGATCAACTTATCCGCATGGTCATGGAGGACCGTCAGGCTGCTAATACCGAATGTCAGGCCAACATTGCCACTCTCCAACAACTCGTCCAAGAAGCTAGAAATGCTCACAACAATGAGGGAGAAGGCGAGAACGGAGAGCCGATATCCAAGCTCAAGGACTTCCAGAATACCAACCCACACGTGTTCAACAAGTGCACCAACCCCCTGAACACGGATGATTGGCTCTGTACCATCGAGAACAATCTGGAGGTAGCTCATGTAGGAAATGATGAGAAAGTGCTTCTGGAAACTCACTTCCTCGCCGGACAATCCAGAGAATGGTGGATCAGCGTCAAGGAAATTCTGCAAGCCGGACAAGTGACCTCTTGGGATAACTTCAAGGAAAGGTTTCACAAACATCACACTCCACCAAGTCTCATCAAGATGATGAGGGACCAGTTTCGAGCTTTAAAGCAAGGTGGAATGACAGCACTGTAGTATCTAGATAGGTTCACTAACCTTGGAAGGTATGCCCCCAATGATACCAACACTAAAGAGAAGAAGGTGGATACCTTCATGAATGGACTGCATGATGAGCTATAGTTTCACCTAATAGCCCAAAGGTTCCAAGATTTAGATGGTCTGGTTGATGCTGCAATCATGGTAGAAAGCAAGCGCAAAAGTGTCATCGAGAACCGCAAGCACCGTATGATGCAGCAAGGACGATCCAGTGGACAGAGGTCTCGGAGTCTTCCACCCTCTAGGCCTGCACCCCCACCACAGAGGACTCAATCCTATGCTCCGTTCCTTAAGAACCCCAATTGCAACTTCAACAATCCTCGCCCCGGGGGCAGGAACCCCATCCCCATGCCTCGAGGGCCGGCCAACCCCAATGTTTGCCCCAATACTTCTGGCTGCTACACCTATGGGAAAGAAGGCCATTTCTCCCGCGATTTCCCCGATAACAATAAGAATAATGCACCTTGCCCCGGAGTCGCTCGCCTGGACCAAGGACATGCTCGAGGAGTCCCTAACAAAGGTTCTGCCCCTAAGAGGCCAACGAATGCAGTTAGAGGACATCTGAACCACATCAACACTACAGAAGACCAGGAATCTCCTGAAATCGTTGTGGGTACGTTCTCAGTCAATTCCTCTCCTGCCAAAGTAATGTTTGATTCCAGAGCATCTCACTCCTTTGTTACTAAACCATTCGTCAACAATAGTGGAATGACCCCTACCCACCTTAAGCGTACCATGCTAGTTCAAATCCCTGGTTTAACCACTAGAACTAATCTTGCTTGCAAAAACATTCCTATAATCATCCATTGAGTTAATTTCCAGGCCAATCTAATAGTACTGGGAACCCAAGGTTAGATGTAATACTGGGAATGGATTGGATGACCAAGTATCAAGTTATAAACTGCACTAGAAAATCTAACCTTATCCAATAATGATGGAATAAAAGTAGATCATGTGGCAACCACTCATTCATCCCATTCCCTTTACCATAAAAGCGTAGACGATACTACCCTAGAACAAGTGCCAGTGGTTTGTGAATACTCGGATGTGTTCCTTGAGGAATTGCCTGGTATGCCCCCTCATCGGGACATCGAGTTTATCATTAAACTAGTCCCAGGGACATCCCCCATAGCTCAGAGACCCTATCATATGAACCCCGAAGAATTGGTGGAATTAAAGAAGCAGCTGGATGCAATGGATCCCAAAGGTCATATCCAGCCTAGCACCTCACCATGGGGATTACCGGTCCTATTTGTGGACAAAAAGGATGGAACCACCTGGCTAGTCACTAACTACCGGAAAATCAATGAGGTCACCATCAAAAACAAATATCCAATGACAAAGATTGAGGATCTTTTTGATTAGATAATCGGCGCCCGTGTCTTCTCCAAGATAGACCTTCGCACTGGTTACAACCAGCTAAAAATCTGAGAATCCGACATCCCCAAGACAGCCTTCACCACCCGATATGGATTGTATGAGTACACTGTCATGTCCTTTGGTCTAACCAATGCTCTCGCCTACTTCATGAATCTCATGAATAAGGTCTTCATGTCATACCTCGACAAGTTCGTGGTGGTATTCATCGATGAGATCTTAATCTATTCCAAAACCGAGACCGATCATGATAAGCATCTAATACTAATTCTAGGAACACTGAGAGAGCACCAGCTGTACGCCAAGTTCAGCAAATGTGAGTTTTGGTTAAAGGAAGTTGGTTTCCTTGGCCATATCTTGTTTGTCGGAGGAATATCTATGGACCCCACAAAAATCAAATCCATCCTCGAATGGAAGGCTCCCCAAAACCCAACCGAAATCCGAAATTTTCTAGGTTTGGCAGGATACTACCGCAAGTTTGTAGAAGGATTCTCGAGAAATGCGAAACCAATGACTCAACTGCTAAAGAAGGACAAGAAGTTTGAATGGACTTATAAATGCGAAGAAAGCTTTCAAGAGCTCGAGAAGATATTAGTATCATCCCCCATTCTAACAATGCCCGATATCACCAAAAGCTTTGAGGCCTTTTGTGACGCCTCCAAGCTAGGTCTTGGAAGCGTGCTAATGCAAGAAGGCAGAGTTATTGCATACCTATCCCGACATTTAAAACCCAATGATGTGAACTATCCCACCCATGATGCATGCCCTGAAAACCTGGCGTCATTATCTCATGGGAAACCGCTGTGAAATCTACACCGACCAGAAGAGTTTGAAGTATATCTTCACGCAAAAGGAGTTGAACATGTGACAAAGAAGATAGATTGAATTAATCAAGGACTATGACCTGGGAATATATTATTACCCGGGTAAATCCAACGTGGTAGCTGACGCCCTTAGTCGGGAACCATGTACCATAAATTCCTTGATCACAAAGGGACAACCGGAGCTAAGTCAGGAGCTAGAAAGGTTTGGACTAGAAATTGCCAGCCCAGGATTTCTAGCCCATCTTGAACTACAACCAATCCTTATGGGTTAAACAAAAGAAGCTCAGAAGAACCATAAGAGCAATGAAGGGATCAAAAGCCGAATGGAAAGATAAAACGTCCCCGAATTCAAGGGGCGACAAAAATATCATGTGGTACAAGGGACTCCTTTGCGTACCAAATAACCATGACCTGAAGCAAGTTTTATGAGAGAAGCACATGAGACCCTCTACTCCATCCACCCTGTAAGCACCAAGATGTATCATGACCTTAAGGCCGAATTTTGGTGGCACGGAATGAAGCGAGATATTTCCCTGTTCGTAGCCAAATGTGATGTGTGCCAAAGAGTCAAAGCTAAGAATCAACGCCTAGCCGGTCTATTGTAACCTGCTAAAATTCTGGAATAGAAATGGGAAAAAGTCGGTATGGATTTCATTACCGCGTTACCGAAATCTAGTAGAGGACATGATTCCATCTGGGTGATCATGGACTACCTCTCTAAAGTCGCCCATTTCCTCCCCATAAAGACTGCTTATAACGGACAACAACAGGCAGAGCTATATATCTCAAGAATTGTCAGCCTTCATGCAGTGCCCAAGGAAATAGTATAAGATAGAGGACCTCAATTCACCTCCTGTTTCTGGAACAAGCTACATGAAGCCCCTGGTACAAAGCTGGCATTTAGTATGGCCTATCATCCCCAAACCGGAGGACAGACCGAAAGAGTCAACCAAGTCCTAGAAGACATGCTTTGCTCATGTGTCCTCGCATATGGATCCAAATGGGAAGACTGTTTTCCCTTCACTGAGTTCTCCTACAATAATAGTTATCAAGCAAGCATAAAAATGGTCCTTTTCCAATTCCTGTATGGACGCAAGTGTCGCACACCCCTGAACTGGACCAAAACTAGGGAGACCCAAATCTTTGGCTCCGATATCATAAAGGTAGTTGAAGAGCAAGTTCATCTAGCCCGTGAACATTTGAGAGCCGCCCATTCCTGCTAGAAGAGTTACGCGGACACCAAACACCGTGAGGTCAGCTTCAACAAGGGAGAATTTGCACATCTCCGTGTTTCACCTCTCAAGGGAATGCAACGCTTTCATGAGAAAGGAAAGCTTCCCCCAAGGTACATCGGGCCATTCAAAATCATCGCTCCTAGAGGAAATGCATCCTCTCAGTAGAGCTACCTCCAGAGCTATCTGAGTTCCATGATATCTTCCACGTATCACAACTTCGGAAGTGTCTCCAAGTACCTGACAAGCCCGAAGTCTTCAAACAAATTGACTGCTGCGCCATCGACCTCAACTGTGACCTAACCTATAGGGAAGTTCCCGTCAATTCTTGGAGAAAGCAAACCGACTCACCCAAAAGAGAAACATAAACTTCTACAAAGTCCAATGGAGCAACCACTCAGAGGAAGAAGCTACCTGGGAATGAGAGGATTATCTCAAGGAGTTTCCCCAACTATCCCTGCCTCAAACTTCAAATCTCAAGACGAGATTCCTTTAAGGGGGAAGGTCTGTAACATCCCAACTTTTGCAACCTTGCTGAGTAGATAAAAGTATATAGTTTTGGGGAAATTATAAACTTTTTAGGATTATAGATGAACATGATGGTTACCTATTTTCTATCTTTGTTTGCTTATCTAGTTATGCTACATGTTTGCTTATGTACATTTGGTGTGCACTAGGATTAACCATCTATGTTAGCTAATCCATTTCAGCTAACCACACTCTTTTGCCTAACACCAAACCCTACACCCTAGTACCCTTCTTAAGTATGTTGAGAACCATTTTCTCATTTTACTCAAAGTTCCAAGTAGACAAATTTCAATTAAAGGTACCATTTGTTCGCTTCAGGTACACACATTCGTTTAGGGTATCATCTTAATTCGTTTTTATGAAGGAACATACTCCAAATATTTTATGGAGAAATCAGGGACACAGATGCTCATGCTAAGTGTGACAAACACAAAGTATTATCAAATATTATAATCAGTTGGCATTAAGCCTATTAATTAACTTGTAGTCATCCTAAATACCTAGTAACCATAGCTCGAACCAGGATACTTGTAAAACTTGGGTTATAGTCAAACCCATATACAGTAGTCGTGAGAAATGTTGAGTAGAAAAAGTGGCACAAACAATTCTCCATGTAATCCTCACTTGGAACAATTGAGACATATCTGAAAAAAAGTACTCCCTCATTCTCAAAATAGATGTCTCAAATTTATTAAAATTTGGAAAAATCTAGACACTATTTAGTAATAGATTCATCCAAATTTTAAAAAACCTAAAACATCTATTTTGAGACGGAGGGAGTAAGATGAACTAGATTTAGGGGTGCGTCTTGGCGCACGATCCCGTTGAATCTGAGCCAATTTAGCATTAATAAATGAGAAAAAATAATACGTGCAAATAGAAGCCGTAGTGTCAAGGTTTAAATTTGATACTCCATGCAGTAGATTCCATTTGACCAGGTGTAATTATCCCGTGAAAATTCTTACTGCTTTATATTTTGCATAACATGATAAAAATCAGGACTAACAGCTTTGAATCACCACGCCATCATAGAAAAATTTAAATTCTTCTTTACATATGATGATATGAGAAAATAATCACACCAAGATCATACGGACAACTTCATCGAAGATATGAAAAATCTTTAAACCAGGCCACACACACCCGGCCATAAAGTTATTGACATATAACCTATAGTGAATTTAAATTTTTTCTCCACTTATTCTTTGCAAGGGTTATAAACAGAACATAAGTCATCGATGAACTAAAATATTATATGGTTGACTGAACAATCACAAATAAAAGAAGGTTGGGAGTGCATATCTCTGAAGTTCACAACTTTGTGTGTTAACTATATGGCCTTTTTGGTATTGTCCATGAGAGAATGGATATTAACTTTTGCTGATTGTTGGTGTTGTGAAGAGCCATGGCGGTGCAGGTTGAAAAGGCTTTAGTTTGGAGTAGGTTGCTAGTTGTTAGTGGCATCAAACACCTCTAGAGGGATGCATTAGTCAACCAACAAACAGAAAAGAACTTCATGGCAACACAATTCCCTTTCAGGTTTAGTAGAAAATGTTGTTCACGATAGTGCATGATTCTTGTGTAAATAATAAACAAAGATAACCGGTACCACACTGAAGAAAGGAACAATAGGTGCTCGATTTCATCCTTCACCTGTCAAAAGTAAATTTTATCAATTGTTGTGCAAGTCCAGTAGGAAAATGAGTTTAGAAGATTGCAGTGAATAGGCTTTTGCTAGCTAATTATAGAAAGAAAGAAGAGATACGTAGGTAGGTAAGAAACTAAAGGGGAGGGTGAAGGTTTGGTAAAATTCTTTCACATAGTTATGGAAGCCAACCAAATAGTGATATCAAAAGTATCCAGCAGAATGAAACAACATATTATACTAGATGGTACCAACCCATGATAGTATGATAGAGCAGTGGCAGAAATCAATGAGAAGATTTACATGAAATAGATGAATCCTCGAATAAGTTAAATTGCCTAGGTCACACATCCATAAATTGCCACAATACGGCTCTTAATTTCCTGACTCGCTCAAGATTCAATGTACTGATCTTTGAAGTTAACTCATCCAATGCTGGATATGCATCTTTAGAGTACCAATGTGCAAAGGTCAGTCTGCAACTACAAGTAGACCAAGTTTTTTTTATCTGTGAGAACTAAGTACTACTATCTCAAAATATTTATAAACTTTGTTATCTAAAATATAATATATTGTAGGGTGAGCTTAAGAGAAGCCTATACAGTAAGGACGACTACATCTATTTGTAAATAAAATATAAACATGATTGTCCCAAGTTTTCTGGGAAAGCAGATTTTCATACCTGATACTTTTATAAATCACTGCAAGAAAGCCTCAAGTTCACCTGATAAGAACATGTGACTAAATGACTGAACACCCTATGTAATAACAAAGGTTCAATACCGTAGTGTGAACCATGGCATGTTAAAACAAGCTATCCTAAAATGGCAAATAAAATAATCTAGTTGTATTTAAATAACTTCAACCAAAATATCCAGAAATATGACGACATGTACCTATATATAACCTAGAAAATGAACATTTCTCACATGCATTGACTAACTACCAAAATGAATATATGTATATTTCTTGCAATATGTTCATACAACCAATGTGTAAGATTATATTTACTTGCATATCAAGTTAGGGTTTAGGCCGGTGCGCTGCACCTCCTCTCCCCCTCTCATATATAAACCATTGTATTCTCTCATTGTAAAATCATCAATTATTATTATTATCACAAATTTACATGGTATCAGATTAAGGTTAGATTCTAGGGCATGGCTCCCACGCCTCCCACCCCGCCGCCGCCGCCCCCTCCGGGGTTCTTCGAGTGGCGCGCCGCCATGGCCGCCGTCGCGGCTGCCAAACCATCCACCTCATCCGCCCCACCTCCTATCGCCACCACCATCAACTTCGCCGATACAATCTCCGACGTTACTCCATTGATTCCCATCACTTTAGATCTCCCCAAACACAACTACTACCATTGGAGGCATCTTTTTGAGGTGCACTTGGGCCGCTGCAACCTCATGGCGCACGTCGACCCCAACATCCCGCCGTCTCCCTCGGATCCCCGCTGGGTCAAGGATGATCTCGCTGTGATACAGTGGATCTACCAGCGGGTGAGCACCGAGATTTTCAATCTCGTTTTCAGGGCTGCCACCAGCGCCGCCGCCCTTTGGGCAGCCCTCCGTCAGCTTTTTCAGGACAACGCCGACGCCCGTGTCAACACGCTCAACACGGAGCTTCGGAACACCGCCCAGGGCGACTTGCCCGTGGGGGTATACTGCCAGCGCCTCCAGACCATCGCCGATGAACTCCGTGAACTCGGTGATCCCGTTGAGGACAAACAGCTCATCAAGATCCTCCTCGTCGGCCTCAATCAGCGCTTCGACAAGCAGCAGTCATTCAACCCCATGATGCGGCCGTCTCCTTCCTTAGCAGAAGTCCGCTCCATGCTCTCCTGGGCGGACCGCGCCATGACCACTCAAGAGTCTCGCCCCCAGGCCTATGCTGCTGCTCCACGGCCTCCTGCACCGCCACCGCCTCCGGCGCCGCTTGCGCCTGTTCCACCGCCAGGTTGGCGCCCTAGCCCCAACTATAGGGGCACCCGGCCTATCTATCGGCCGCCTGCACCACGGCCTCCTCCAACAGCACCGGCTCCTCCACCTTCCCCGGCACCACCACCGGCTCCACCTACAGCACCAGCTTAGCGATCTTCTCAGGACCCTTGGACTGGCATGGTTCAGGCTTGGCCAATGCCCTGGACCGCGCCCTCTCCTGTTGGCGCGCCACCTGCCTACACTGGTTCATGGCAGCCCGGCGTGCATCCTCATACAGGCTCACCTGGCCTTCTTGCACCACGGGTCCCTGCACAAGCTCATTATGCCGCTCCTTCACCGCCCATGTATGCTGCACCATCGCCGGCTCCCTATGCCTCGTCGATGCACTCGCCGATGCCCTTTGCTATGGGTCCTTATGGCCCTTCGTGACCGGTCACTTATAATCCTGGAGGCTACTACTTGCCATACACCATGTACCCGACTCCTGCTGCACCGCCACCACCTGCGCCAGTACCTGCTCCGTCAACTGCACTGACTCCCTCTACTCCGAGCTAGGACCAGGCTACGTTTCTACATGCCATGAATAATTTTGCTGCTCAAGGTAACTCAGGTACTGATTGGATTTTCGATTCTGGTGCTTCTAGTCACATGTCTTCATCGAATACTATGCTGTCAACTTACATACCATCTCATTTTTCATCCATTACATTAGGAGATGGTTCCTCCATACCAATTTCATGTGTCGGTCATACAAACCTTGCATCTTCCACTTCCAAACCACTCCTACTTAAAGATGTCTTAGTTGCACCATCCCTCATTAAAAATTTAATCTCTGTTCGTCGTTTCACCAAAGACAACTATGTTTCCGTCGAATTTGACCCTTTTGGCTTGTCTGTGAAGGATTTCATGACCAAGGCGGAGATCGCTCGCTTCGATAGCTCTGGCGACCTCTACTCTGTTCATGGTGCTCCTGCAGCCTCGTCTCCATCATCCATGCTCAACTCCGTAGATCTATGGCATAAACGCTTAGGCCATCCGAATAAAGCCACTTTATCCTCTCTACTTAGTGATTTTTCGATCCCTTGTAATAAGAGGTTCATAATTCCTCCGTTTGTGAGTTTTGTCAATAAGGAAAACATGTTCGTTTACCATTTGCGCATTCTACTTCTCATAGTACTTATCCCTTTGAACTTTTGCACTGTGATCTATGGACCTCTCCAACTATGAGTCTCTCCGGCTTCAAATACTACTTTGTTATTTTAGATGATTTTACACACTTCGTTTGGACTTTTCCACTTCGTAACAAATCTGATGTCCACTCACTTTTTATCAACTTTAAAACCTATGTCAACACACACTTCTTTTTACCCATAAAATTTATCCAATGTGACAATGGAAAAGAATTTAACAACTTTGCAAACCATAATTTCTTTCTCCAACATGGCATTCTCCTTCGTTTCTCTTGCCCTTACACTTCCTCACAAAATGGCAAGGCTGAGCGATCACTCCGCACCATCAATGACATAGTTCGCACACTCCTCATTCAATCATCTATGCCCTCCATGTTTTGGGCTGAAGCTCTTAGAAGCGCAACCTATCTCCTCAATATTCGACCATCTAGCACTCACCCAAACACCACACCTTTCTACTCCCTTTTTCTCTCTCACCCAAACTACACTGAGCTTCGCGTTTTTGGTTGCCTTTGCTTTCCCAATGTATATGCAACTTCCCCAAACAAACTCTCTCCACGTTCCCTTCCTTGTGTCTTCCAAGGTTATTCAGATGAACACAAAGGCTACCGGTGTTTTGATCTTATGACCGGTCACATTCACATCTCTAGGCATGTCACTTTCGATGAAAACACCTTTCCTTTCGCCACTAGAACCCCTACATCTACTCCCACCACATCCACCCCTCGCCCAACCAATTCCATAAACTCTCCCTTTTTCGTTCCTAACCTGCCCTACAACCCTGCCACGGCTGCCCACTATCCTGCCTCGACCAATACCGCTCCCGATTCTCCTACCACGGTAGTCCCTAACCCTGCCCCGGCCGACTCGGCTGCCCCGACAGCCTCATCAGCACCTGTGTCTCGACCACCCATAACCCAGGTTTACGCTCGCCGCCCCAAAACTCCTGCCCCCGACAATCAAACTATCCAATCCTCTGCCCCTCATGCTGCTGCGTCCTCCTCCTCTGCTGTGCCAGATGCAACAGCTCCTCCTTCACATGCCGTTCCCATTATCGCACCTAACAACGACCATTCCATGCGCACACGTGCCAAGTCTGGTTTTCGACTTCCTAAAACACGCCTCAATCTTCATGCTTCTCCAACTCTCTCACCTCTTCCCAAAACATACAAATCTGCTCTTCTTGATCCGAACTGGTCCGCTGCCATGCGCGATGAGTTTCAAGCACTCCAATCCAATAACACATGGCAACTTGTTCCCTGACCTCCTAATGCAAATGTTGTTTCTGGAAAGTGGGTGTTCCATCAAAAATTTCATTCTGATGGCACTCTCTCTCGGTATAAAGTGCGTTGGGTTTGTCGTGGGTTCTCTCAACAACACGGTGTCGATTACGACGAAACTTTCTCTCCCGTAGTTAAACCTAGCACCATCCGAACCATTCTTAGTCTTGCTGTTTCCTCTTCCTGGCCCATTCGTCAACTCGATGTAAAAAATGCTTTCCTCCATGTTTCCTTAAACGAAGTCGTCTATTCTCAACAACCTTCCGGTTTCGAAGATTCTTCTTTTCCTGATCACGTTTGCCTTCTCCAAAAATCTCTCTATGGCCTCAAACAAGCACCCCGAGCCTGGTTTCAATGTTTTTCTACCTTTATTCAAACTATAGGATTCATTCCCTCTCGTTCTGACTACTCTCTTTTTGTTTACCACTCTAACACCCAGGTTGCATATCTCCTACTTTATGTTGATGATATAGTTCTCACTGCCTCCTCCACAACTTTTCTCACTCATATTATTTCTCTCCTACAAACTAAATTCTCTATGACTGATCTAGGTTCCCTTCATCACTTCTTAGGTATAGCTATCACTCGTGATTCTTCTGGTCTTTTTCTCTCTCAACGTCAGTACTCTGTTGATCTCCTAACTAGGGCTGGCATGTTAGATTGTCAACCATCCCATACACCTGTAGATACTTCTTCTAAATTTTCCTCGGATGGTGATATTTTTCCTGATCCGACTCTATACCGTAGCTTAATTGGAGCCCTTCAGTATCTCACCATTACACGTCCAAAAATATCATATACTGTCCAGCAAGCTTGTCTTTACATGCATGATCCAAGAGTCCCGCATTTTAACCATGTCAAACGCATACTTAGATATCTTAAAGGTACATTAGATCATAGTTTGCATATCAACCACTCATCACCCACATCATTGACAGCATATTTCGATGCAGACTGAGCTGGTTGTCCAGACACTCGTCGATCCACTTCAGGATACTGTGTTTTTCTTGGCAATAATTTAATTTCTTGGTCTTTGAAGCGTCAGCTTACGGTTTCTCGCTCGTCCGCAGAGGCTGAGTACCATGCTGTTGCTCACGCAGTTGCTGAAACAGTTTGGTTGCATCAGTTACTTGTTGAGTTACATCGACCTATTGGTCAGGCCACAGTGGTATATTGTGATAACATTTCAGCTGTTTACATGTCTAGAAACCCAGTTCAGCATCGGTGGACAAAGCATATCGAGATTGACATCCATTTTGTTCGAGAGAAGGTCGTTTTGGGAGAAGTGCGTGTTCTTCATGTGCCTTCTAGGCCCAGTTTGCAGATATTTTCACCAAAGGACTTGCTACTACACCATTTACAGAGATTCGTTTTAGTCTCAACGTTGTCGAGCCCACGGTTGAGACTGCGGGGGACGTTAGATTATATTTACTTGCATATCAAGTTAGGGTTTAGGCCGGTGCGCTGCACCTCCTCTCCCCCCTCTCCTATATAAACCATTGTATTCTCTCATTGTAAAATCATCAATCATTATTATTATCACAAATTTACACAATGCAAGGGAATGTAAATCAAATAACACTATAAACAACATCAGCAAAAAACGTGCTAATAAGCCAGCTCCTACAACACAGGAGTAGTGATGAAGATATCTGGAAACTTGTAAAAATTAAATGTTGTAAATACAATAACCCTTTTCTTGCAACCTAGCAGAGCTATTCCTCTGATGGCTTCTGCTATTCCATGAAATGGTTCGAGTGGCTATGATATAGTAAGTGCACTCTCTCATCTATTTTTTCCTTTCAACCGACAATACTTATAGCACAACGTGGTTGAAATAAAAACAAATCTCTAAACACGAGCCACAATCCTGGGAATTCTAGAAGTTGTATTGAACAAAATGCTTCGAAGATGAAAATTCTATTAAAATAGGTATCAACTTCCTAACTGGTTCGCTTGAGCGTTGGAAAATATTTATTAGAACCAGAAAATCATTGCAGATTAGTTCAAAAACCCAATTATGAAGAAAGAAATACTAAAATGTACTTGGAAACTGTAAAAAGTCGATAAATCGAAGACTGCAAAAATGGTGTTTTCTCCGAGCCATGTACAACACTTGAGCAATGAACTGCTTTTCATGATACCTGAAATAGATAGAAGGCCCGAAGAAAAAGTTCAGAGCTATTCTTATCGGTACTAACCTTTGATCATAACATTTTGATGTAGCTTCAAAAAATAATAATGTGATTACATAATCAAGATACATTTTATTTTGTCGTTATGGCATAAGCTTTTCCACTTCTAGGAGCCACAATGCATATACTGCATTAGAACAACAAACAAAGTTTAAAGTACAGTGACTTGCTAACTCAGTATGATTCAACAGATTGTTGATATGCTACGGGAGATCTTAAGTATTAAATAGAAAAGGAGATATATAGGATCAGATCAGAGTACTGTGCTCGCAAACATGTGAGCGACTTATCATTTCATAAAAAAAAAGAAAAAGGTAACACACAGTTTGGGATGAAACCATGTATGCACTTCTTAAGGTCTGCTAGGCTCTAATTGGCATACGAAAACTTCAATCAAAGCACCAGGTTTAATCAAAGAAACAGTTTCTATTTAAAAAATCTCACGTGCAGAATGAATTTTATACAAATTCACTATAAGAATAGGTCTCTTTCATTACTTGTGCTAAACAACACAAGGATTACAAATGAATAAGGAAATTAATGTGTTTAACAAAGTGATATACCAGAAACAAGCCGAAACACGATCATATGCTCCCTACAACCAGCATTAAATCAGGGATTGTCCATTCATATTATCTCGCCGTCCCCACGGAGATGCATTGCCATGTACTGAAGATATAAACAGTGAGACCCCAAACAATTTTTCGTTGGAAGGCCTTATTTTCTATACATTGGTCAAATCAGGTTGTGATTATAGATATGAATCTGATAGGTTGCGACCTCCGCCACAGCACTACTTGTTGGACGCTAGGAGATGCAGTGCATAGAATAGAAGTAGAGGCAAACAATTTGTGCACACAACCTGGAATAAAATGATACCTAGCATCAGATACATGCTACGTCGGGAAGGAATATTCAGATGGTCCCTGAAAAGGAACCACAGATTTTTATAGGTATGGTAAGCAGAAAAAGAGCAAGGTGCACGAGAAAATAAAAAGGTGTCTCCATTGGCACAACGACATGGCTACTATATATCTTAATCCGAGGAAACATATTAAAGCAATACAAAAAAAATATCAACCCATTGTGAAATGAAGCCTAGTCCAAAATAAAAAAAGATGAAAAGAATAATATATAAGTAAAAAATTACATTCATTTGATTAATGAGAAACATCTTGTGCTCCATTTACTTCTTTTCTCATTACGCTGGAACCGGCAATTAAAACTCTGCATAAGTGACATCCTAAAACATAACAAAGGAGTATACAAGTTTGAAGTTTCTAAAATGCAGGACTATGAATAAACCTCAACCACGGAGACCATAATTCTTACCATCCGTTTGATTTCAGGACATGCCACTTGAAGTTGACTTTCTTTTTTGCATACGTAATTAGTTGAGTATGAGACATTTCAGACAAGCATGCATTCAGAATCTTGGTTTGAAATAAATTTGCCTCAAGCACAAGAAGCTGAGTTGAAACAAAATCATGGTTATACCATCGAATGGGGAGGAAAGTAGCCCATTGCCGCCTGGGAATTATTGCAAGAAGGATAAAATATGCAAAAGAAAACTGGAGAATGTAAGCACACTAACAAACTCAAAACTGAGAAAATACTACATGGCCCATTTACGTACAAAAGGAAGCTATAAACCCCCACACTATTGTATCAGAATGTACTCATTATGTCTAACATAATAAATATCATATATTTTAGAACATGGATGTATCACCAAATAGTTTAGCAACTATGTTCTTGAATATAAGCGTTTCAGACAAACATGACAGGTAAATATTTCTTCCCAAAATGCATACAAATAGTAGGCAAACCAACCATTTACTTCCATATTTCCAGTAACGCAATTCCCCAAACAAGGGTCTTAGCCTTGATATAGCCGATGGATATCCATTAGTGATATGGCAATTTAAAATATAGGGCACACGAGAAAATATGAATAATCTTTCTTTTTATCCTAGAGTATTAATATAAAGAAAGAACATCCACACTAACATGATTTTATCTTCAAAACAAATTTATATGACCAATTATTATCTTCAAAACTAATATAAAGCTTTGAATATAGACTGCATAATCACAATAAACTACAAATTAAAAGAAGCACAATGTTTCCATATTCCATGTAGCAAATTCACCTTATGTGCATCGAGTACTCCACTTCATATCTACTGCCTGACCAAATTAAACGAAACAAGGTGGAGACCAGCTAATTCACCCACATGTGCAACCAAATCTGCCATATAAGTATTCATACTACTTCTCAGATAACCAATTAATAATATAGCAAGTCATTCTTCAGAAAGAACCAATAGGTTCATCCTACTCACGATCAATTTTCTGCAAAAACCACATTAAATATGTAAGTGAGAATAGATGGTGTGTAATTACATAGGATCAAAAGTAGCTTAAAAACCAAAGTGGCCGGCTTCACTTTTGTAAAATTTTCATGTTTAGGATCAGCAAAGGAAAACATGTCACCTGAGCAGAGTGAGTAGGAGAAAACGAGTGGGAAGAGAAGCCGGGTACGCCTATCGGCTAGAAAATTTTGCAAGTGAATTAGCTGTCATTTGTAGACTCTAAAGTGCATAGCCGTGTGCTCCTCCATATGATTGGAGTCCAGAATAAAAAGTCCAAATTGTCCCTATACTACAGTGAACCGATGCACCCGCTTCCCGACAATGCTTCTCGGGGTCCAAAGCCAAGAAGGATCAAAAGGGTCGGCATCAGTGATGCACATCCGCTCAAAATTTGTCTCCATGTCAACCTGTTCAAAGAAAAAATATGCCTGACACTAGTAGAAAACAGGTCATCCGTTCGCGCCTCCTCAGAGCATTAGTTCCGGTTGCGCCACCAACCGGGACTAATGCTGGCACGCGTCCCGGTTCGAGCGGGCACGGGGCCAGGAGGCATGCGTCCCGGTTGGTAAGGGGGCATACGTTCCGGTTAGAGCCACCAACCGGGACTAAAGGTTTGGCCACAGCCACGTGGCGTGGCACACACCTTTAGTCCCGGTTGGTGGCTCCAACCGGGACGTATGCTCCCGCCCTCTATAAATGCAGCGCCCTAGTCTCCTCTGTCTCCACTCTGTTTTTTCTCTTGGTGGAAGGTGTGAGGGGTGTGCTAGTTTTTTATCTCCTATGCATGCATTCAAGGTGTTTGATGAAATGCTTGAGTGAATAATCCCGTTCAATTTCTCATAGAACAAAAATATAGAAGGTGTTCGAGACGCACTTGAGCTTTCTCCTCTTTATTTTCCTCGATCGAGGTTAGCAATCTTATCTTTTCTCTGTCATTGATACAATGCATGTGTCGATGTGAATTGGTCATTTCACTATTTATGATGTCCTGTTTTTTGATAAACTTACTTATATGATGCAGATGAACGGTCGGGAATGGATGTACGGTGACCGGCGCGTAGCCGGGTATATGAAAGGCGTGGATAAATTTATCGATGTGGCTACGACAAACAAAGAGAATGGTTTTATACGTTGTCCATGTGTTCAATGTCGGAACAACAAGGAGTACTCTTCCTTGAAAATCATTCGCGGCCACCTGATTATGAAAGGTTTCATGCCCAACTATAATTGCTGGACCAAGCACGGGGAAAGAGGGGTTATGATGGAAGATGGTGAAGAACAAGATGATGATAACAACTATCATCATATGTTTCCTGGATACAGTGATACTGCAATGGAAGACAATGGAGAGGAAAGAGGTGAAGAACGGGCATCAGATGAGCCGGCTGATGAACTTGGTAGGGTCATTTCTGATGCAAAGCGAGACTATGAAACAGAAAATGAGAAGTTGAAGTTAGAGGGCATGTTAGAAGATCACAAGAAATTATTGTACCCAAATTGTGAAGATGGCAGCACAAATCTCGGTACCACACTGGAATTGTTGCGATGGAAGGCAGAGTGTGGTCTAATTGACTCCTCATTTGAAAAGATGCTGAAAATAATGAAGCCGAAGTTTCCAAAACATAACGAACTTCCCGAGAGTACCTACGAAGCAAAGAAGACTCTCTGTCCTCTAGGATTAGATATGCAAAAGATACATGCATGCATTAATGACTGCATCCTCTACCGCGGTAAGGAGTATGAGAATTTAGATAAATGCCCGGTATGCAATGCGTTGCGGTATAAAATCAGACGAGATGACCCTGGTGATGTTGAGGGAGAGCCCCTCCGGAAGAGGGTTCCTGCTAAGGTTATGTGGTATGCTCCTATAATACCAAGGTTGAAACGCATGTTCAGAAACAAAGAGCATGCCAGGTTGTTGCGATGGCACAAAGAAGACCGTAAGAAAGACGGGAAGTTGAGACACCCTGCTGATGGGTCACAGTGGAGAAAAATCGAGAGAGACTTCCCAGACTTTGCAGGTGACGCAACAAACTTATGGTTTGGTCTGAGTACGTATGGCATGAATCCTTTTGGGGAGCAGAGCTGCAGTCATAGCACCTAGCCCGTGACTCTATGTATCTACAACCTACCTTCTTGGTTGTGCATGAAGCGTAAGTTCATTATGATGCCAGTGCTCATCCAAGGCCCGAAGCAACCGGGCAACGACATTGATGTGTACCTTATACCATTAGTTGAAGAACTCTTACAGTTGTGGGGCAAACCAGGTGTACGTGCGTGGGATGAGAACAAACAGGAGCCATTTGATCTACGAGGGTTGTTATTCGTAACCATCAATGATTGACTTGCTCTTAGTAACCTTTCAGGACAGACAAACAAGGGATATAAGGCATGCACACACTGTTTAGATAAGACTGAAGGTACATATTTGCATAAATGCAAGAAGGTTGTGTACCTGGCGAATCGACGATTTCTTCCGACCAATCATCCCGTAAGAAAGAAAGGCAAGCATTTCAAAGGTGAGGCAGATCACCGGAAGAAGCCTGAACTCCCTGCTGGTGATGATGTATTTGGTATGGTCAAGGACATAGAAGTAATCTTTGGAAAGGGTCCCGGCGGTCAATCAGTTCCGAACGACGTCGCTACAGGACACGCACCCATGTGGAAGAAGAAATCTATATTTTGGGAGCTGCCATATTGGAAAGTCCTGCGTGTCCGCTCTTCAATCGACGTGATGCACGTGACGAAGAATCTTTGCGTGAACCTGCTAGGATTCCTAGGCGTGTATGGGAAGACAAAAGATACACCAGAAGCACGGGAGGACCAACAAATTATGAAAGACCCAAAGAACATGCATACACATAACAAGACGGATAAAGGGCGTCACTTAAGTCGTGCCAGCTATGCTCTTACCAAAGCAGAGAAGGAAATCTTTTTTGAAGTCCTTTACAGTATCAAGGTGCCGTCTGGCTTCTCATCTAATATAAAGGGGATAATAAATATGGCAGAGAAAAAGTTCCAAAACCTGAAGTCTCATGACTGTCACGTGATTATGACGCAGTTGCTTCCGATTGCATTGAGGGGGCTTCTACCGGAAAATGTTCGAGTACCCATTGTGAAGCTGTGTGCATTCCTCAATGCAATATCTCAGAAGGTAATCAATCCAGATATTCTGCCAAGGTTACAGAAGGATGTGGTACAATGTCTTGTTAGTTTTTAATTGGTGTTCCCACCATCCTTCTTCAATATTATGACGCATCTCCTGGTTCACCTAGTGGAAGAGATTGCCATTCTCGGTAAAGAAGACCCCTTGCCAATCGAGAGGATGAGAAAAGCAGTAAAGGCTGTTAAAGATGGAGACTTCATTCCCGATAGAGATAATGATGAGCTCACACTCGCCCTTGGAAATAAGGAACATGATGGACGAACACGAGGCACAAGAGGCTCCCAACCATCATGGACTGGGTTTCCCGAAGAGAGGAAGAAATATCCTAATAGAAGCCGTCAGAGGAGAAAGGACAGGGCGGAAGTTGAAGCAGATAGTCAGAAAGAGCGAATGCGTATAATTGAAGAACGAATAAAGCAACAACAAGATGAAATTAACGCACTTAAAGAGCAAAGTACTACCGGCCCATCTCAGCAGCACACTGCATTCGATGCTACCGGCCTATCGAATAATTGAAAAAGCAGTGTGGCTTCCACCGAGGTCCCGGGTGATGACAATGGCGATGATGATGGTGCACCGACGATGGCTCCTGTTGGCTACCCAGTGGATGATATCACAGAGATGACACACTGCGAGCTACATGTCAAAGTTGTGAACATATCAATGAAGGTGGCAGTCAGCTATGCCTTACCAATTGAACCCACACCAACTTACCACTGTCGTCCGGTTCCAGAGGGCTACATTGTTGTCGGGGTGGATGAAATCATGCCCACCTTTGAAGTTTTGGATCTTGACTACCCTGCAGGTGAAGGGGATGTGACTGTACTGGGAGACGCAAAAACGTCACCATTCTATGGCCGAAGGAATGTATCGTTCTTCGAAATCACACGCCAAGGCCATCTTCGCCGCCGCCATGCCGTCTTCGTCGCCGCTCACCCGCTCGTCGCCTCTCACCAATCTCAGCGCAGCCATCGCCAAGGAGCCATCGCCAAACCTCAGATAAAAGCGTAAGCATACCGCTACTCTGCGTCGTGGTAAGCGATCACCGAAACGTAAACAAGAGCCTCTTCCAAAAGTACCAAAGGTTCCTCCCAAGAGAGCTTATGACTGTACTGAAGAGGAGACTGCGACGATCGTTGATGCGGAATCGACATCGTTTTTCGCTAAGCTGAGGCGGCCGAAAGAGCCAGAGTTCCCCAACACCAAAGAAGAAAAAGCCAAAGTGTCGAAAATGCTAAATACTCTTCATCAACCCGAGCCAAAGCTGTCATCATACTATGAGCGTTCTATTATCAAGTCACATGCAGCACAAAAAGCCTCGAAGAGTAGTACTGATGCAAGCGAGAAATCTGTTGCCCAGCTCGGAGAACAAGCAAAACAGTCTTGCGCCCCTCTCAAGGTGATTTCCCAAACCAATGTGGGGTCAAGCAAATATGGGGCCGAAGAGCAGTATGATCCAGAGGTAGTTGCACAATACGGAGAAGCTGCCGCTGCTCAAGGTATGAGTATTGCCCAGTACTTATCCCAGTTAGAGTACTTCCCCGTGAGTGAAGTAGCATACAAATACCAGTACGGCAAACCTCTCGTCAAACCTGAGGAGGTAAACAATCTTCCAACAAAAATGCGAAGATTGCATAACTGGTACATGCATGCCACAAAGGCCGGGGCTAACTGGATAGTGCTGAGGGTTACAAAAAAGCATCATGGGAAAGAAAAGGATGACATGATATCCATTGAATTTGATGAACTATTTCAATTATTCAATCAAGACGCCTTGGACAAATCGATCATCAGTGCCTATTGTCTGTAAGTACTAATTCTGTAATTAATTTAGTCTCCAGCTATCTCACCTTGTTTATTGCATGTATATAATCATACTGTAATATGCAGAATGAAGATTCTCGAATGCAGCAGAGGACAAATCTATGACATTGGCTTCATTGACCCATATTGGGTTCATGAAGCTAATCTCAAAACAAGCCCCCAGGATACGGAGGATAATATAGTACACGCATTAAGGTTTCAAGAAACTAGAAGGGAAATACTTTTTTCTTAAAACTACGAGTGAGTGTTATTGTCTTCTATACACTTTCTATTTCGCTTTCTCGATGTTAAGTATATAATTGATTAATTATGCATTCGCAGCTTCCACTATATTCTGTTAATCATTCAACTTGAAAAAGGGCGTGTACTAGTCATGGACTCGAAACATAAACCCCTTGAGATGTGGAAGGACATGCAGATGCTTCTCCAGCGGTAATTCTAATCATTACGACACTATATCGGCAATGTTCGTGAATTTTATGATATCAAGTAATTAATAACTTTTTTTATTCGTTTTCTTCGCCAGGCAGCGCTTGGAAACGGTTCACCAACAAGGCTAGGGGTGTTTGGAAAGAGGAGCTTACATTTCAACCACTAGATGTAAGCACCACTAGCTATATCCGCGCATCTCTTTGATTCTAGTTTTAATATAATTATTATCATGCTTGATTATTATTTTGATTGAACTCTGTTCTCGTAAAGTTCCTGACGTAGGGACCAGGTAACAATCTATGTGGATACTATGTTTGCGAGTTCATCCGGCAGACGTGCGATGAGAAGGGCAGAAATTTAGAGCAACTCCACGTACGTAAACAATTTCTATAGTTTTTAATTACAATCAAATTATGTTTAGTTTCATTCATATAGGCTGACTCCTTTTTTAAATCAGATCGAATGTCTACGGGACGGTCTTCTGCCAAAGGATCGCGTACGAGCAATTTAGGAGGAATTGACGGGATTCTTGGATGCAGAAGTCCTAAACCCAAAAGGGGAATACTATTCGGCTGTGTATAGACAATAGGGATTGTAAAAAGAGCAACTTTTGTATGTAATGCATGAACTCGATCCGTGTCTCGAATGTAATATTGTCATGATGATCTTGTGTAATATAACGGTTCCTTCATTGAAAAGTGCAAAACACTAAATAAACAATAAAACAACCTAAATGAATTCTCTGACGCGGCACAAAAAGTGGCGAAAATGCTGCCGCGGCAACAAAATGTGCCAAAATGAATTCTCTGCCGTGGCAGAGAAATGGGTCAAATCTCTGCCGCGATAGAAGGTAACACGAACCGAGACTAATGCTCCACCCCCCTCGCGCTCTGACGCTGCCACGTGTACCACCATTTGTCCCGGTTGGTGGGGCAACCGGGAATAAAGGTTGGGGCTTTAGTCCCGATTGCCCCGTCCCGGTTGGGTAACCGGGACTAAAGCCCCTTACCAACCGGGACCAATGGGCCTCTCTGCACTAGTGTGATTTCCTTTCTACAGGTCATAATCATCACCTACAGGAGAACACGGCAATATCTAACTGATCTATCACAACTCCATTATTGCTCAAAAATTAATCAAGGCCCCTGAACATAAAGACATGAATTTTCTACCATTATTTGTACCTTCAGTGCGTACAACTTTTAGCTCAACAAACATGATCCCTTCTTTCTTATTTAGCATAGGGGATTCATAGTACTGCGTTGCACAAAATCCATCTTAGAAACGCTCCATGTGAAATGTATAAAGATATCTAATTCTTACCATGGCACATTGTCATGGGGTTATCAATTTCAGAATTAAAAATTAATTGTGCATAAAAAAACTCTAACCTGTACATTTGTTGCGCACTCAAATCTCCATACACCAGCCTAACAATTATGACACCTCTTCGACACTATCTCAAAAACCTGGACGTCAATGGTCCCATCAATAATAGAGTCGGCAATGGGGCTGCGGCGAGGTGTGAAAGAGGAATTAGAGGAGGACATACCATGGCGCAGATTCCTAGCGGAGTGTAGTCGTCGGTAGGTACCCTTGATGGGCACACGCTATAGAATACGACCTTGGTGGCCTAGCCCCGAAGGACGATGGAGAGGTTGCTTCTGCTCTTCCCAATGCCGCCATCTACCTCCTTCACCTCGGTCTCCGCTTGCTCCTCTTCCATGTGTCGTCTTCCTCTCTAAGTCTATCGAGTTGAGGATAAGTTTCAGGACCGACACGATTTAACTGAGGCTAAATTTTAGTAAAACAAAAATTATTAAGTAAAAAATAGAGGAAAAATAAAGCATATCTTTCCCTGTAGGATTTTCATCAAACACCTTGTAGGCATAGATAAAACAAAACCTGCACAAACAAAGATGAGGACATGTGGAGATTATAGAGAGAAGGGAGATAGAGAGAGAGAGTGTGTGTGTGTGAGAGAGAGGAGAAATGTTTGGGCATATGAGCGAACAAGGCATAGAAGAGTTGGTCAAGAGAGAGCTGATTGATGGTTGCAACTTGAGTAAGTTTGAGTTCTATGAGCACTGTATTTTTGGTAAGCATAAAAGAGTTAAATTCAATGCTTTCGTTCATACCACCAAATGCATATTAGATTATGTGCATGTTGATGTATGGGGTCCGTCCCGTAAGACTTCTATTGGTGGTGCTAATTACATGCTTACTATTATTGATGACTACTCAAGAAAAGTGTGGCCTTGTTTTCTGAAGCATAAATCTGATATTTTTGATGCTTTTAAGAAGTGGAAAGTTATGGTTGAAAAGCAAACTGAGAAGAAGGTAAAGGTACTACATACTGAAAATGGTATGGAATTTTGTTCTAATGAGTTTGAGGAGTTTTGTAGTAACGATGGCATGATCAGGCATCACACCATCACATACACTCCTCAGAAGAATGGCGTGGTTGAGCACATGAATAAGACCATCATCTCAAGGGCTCGCTGTATGTTGTCTAATGCAGGTATGCATAGGCGTTTCTGGGCTGAAGCAGCCAACACAGCGTGTTACGTCATCAACAGGTCACCTTCTATTCCACTTGAGAAGAAAACTCCCATTGAGGTATGGTCAGGTTCGCCTGCTGATTATTCACAGTTGAGAGTTTTTGGCTGCACTGCATATGCTCACATTGATAATGGAAAGTTAGAGCCTAGGGATGTTAAGTGCATATTCCTTGGTTATGGTTCAGGAGTTAAGGCATATAAACTATGTAATCCTGAAACTAAAAAGATTTTGCTAAGTAGAAATGTTGTTTTCAATGAGTCCATTATGTATCATGATATCTTGCCATCAGACACCTCTCCTGTTGCTGTTGGATAGGAGGGAGTTAGTGTGCAGGTGGAGAACCTGCAGAAAACTGTTGATAATGATGCTATCGTTGAAGATACACATGAGGAAAACATTGATGATATTGTTGTTCAGCACTCACTGATGTCTACACACTTTTATTCTTGTAGACAGTTGTTGGGCCTCCAAGTGCAGAGGTTTGTAGCATAGCAGCAAGTTTCCCTTAAGTGGATTACCCAAGGTTTATCGAACTCAGGGAGGAAGTGGTCAAAGGTATTTCCTGTCAAGCAACCCTGCAATCAAGATACAAGAAGTCTCTTGTGTCTCCAACACGCCCAATAGACTTGTCAGATGTATAGGTGCACTAGTTCGGTGAAGAGATAGTGAAATACAAGTGGTAACGGTGTCAGAAAAGGGCTTTTGACTTGTTGTTGACGTGGGGTAAAAAGTGCCAGAAAAGAGCTTGACGTGGAGGAAAGGTAACCTCCCCAGCAAACGAAATAAAGATGAAAGCAAGCAAACATGCAAAAGATCTAGTAGCAAACGGTGTTTCAATGCTTAGAAACAAGGCCTAGGGATCATACTTTCACTAGTGAACACTCTCTCATATAAATATCCTCTCTTCATGATACTACTCTTAACTACTCTCCGGTTGAACACTCTAATCATTGGTAGGGCTATAACAGCACTCCTCAAAGTCCGCCTTCCCCAATCTAGATAACCCCACACTGTCACCTTGAGCACTAGATGGTTCTAACAAACACCACAATTTCATAGAGACATCCAACTCCAAATATAACTCATAACAAGTATTCAATCTAGCCAAAGTGCCACACACGGTATGCACGCTGCCACTTTCACACACGTGGGGAAAAGCATAGATCTATTAAAGCACAAAGAGTATTTATGTAGACTCAAACCTAAGTGCCACCATGGCGTGCACACTGTCACTTTCACACACATGGGGAGAGCAGAGATCTAATGAAGCACTTGAGTAACAAGGTAGATCTACTTGATTACAAAGTTCATGACCACAAGATCATGCATAGAGAGAGAGATGAACACATAGCTACCGGTAGAGCCCTTAGCCTCGAGGAAGAACTACTCCCTCCTAATCATGGGAATCAGCAACGGTGATGAAGATGGCGATGGAGATCGATGGAGATGGCTCCGGGGGCACTTCCCTGTCCCGGCAGGTTGTCGGAGCAGAGACTTTCTGTCCCCCGAATCTCCCTTTAGGTGGCGGTGGCGCTATGGAGGTTTTCGTGGATTTCTTCTGGATTATTTAGGGATTTCCCATCGGAGGATTCTTATAGGCGTAGGATTTAAGGTCGGTGGGGGTCCAGGGGGCCCACACCCTCCCCAGGCGCCCCACAGCTTGCATGCGCCTAGGGGGGTGCGGCCACCCTATGGCCCTCCTCCGGCTCTGCTTCGTGGTTCCGTGTTGCTCCGGGAAAAATAATAACTTTGGATTTTGTCCAGTCTAATTCCGAGAATATTGATTTTCTGCCTTTCTGGAACCAAAAACAGAAGAAAACATGCAACTGGCACTATGGCAACTTGTTAATAGGTTAGTTCCAGAAAAGATATAAAAACACCCCCAAAGTGTAGACAAAACATAAGACAAATGATACAAACAAGCATAGAGCATCAAAAATTATAGATACGTTTCCGACGTATCAAGCATCCCCAAGCTTAACTCCTGCTCGTCCTCGAGTAGGTAAGTGATAAAAGAATAATTTTTGAGGTGACATGCACCATCAAAACCAAGATCAAACCATTTGGAAGCATTGAAAGCTAGGATCAAAGAACTCAAAACATGTGCATGAAAGATGGAGTTCTAACAATAAGACAAAGTAAATATGCATGCAACATGAAACAAAGATCATGAATAACATGCATTGAAAAACATTTGTTTGTTTCACATACAAAAAACATAGCATAGTGGCAATCAGCTTGTCCCTCATAGAGTAGCAATATAATGCATAGGACACCTACAAAGTTCATAAGGGTGACTAGAAACAGATAGCACATGAACAAGTAATAACACAATATGCATCAATTAATAAGCTTTGGAACATTGCACACAAAATGACAACTATGCTCTCTTAATGGTGCCTAGAGGTAGAAAGTGGAGACTCAAATAATGGTGGAAGAAAGACCTTTTTGTAAAGGAAGCAGGGATTACAAGTTTCAAAAAGAGCTTCCAAAAATTATGGTACTTGTTAGCTTTCATCCCTCATTGCCCCTATCATAAGCATCTTGACGTGGTTAAGGTTAAAGTGGCAAAGCTGGAGTATATGCTTGACGAAGTATAAATTGGCAATCTCATGCCCCTTGAATACGAGGGCCACACCTCATGCATACTCAACTTTGGGTCCAGGTAAGTTCTTGTCACTGTAAGTATTTGCATATCATTGAGAACCGCCAACGGGGTACCCCTTGCACATGGCACATGAGCTTTCCCATAACCAAAATGACAAGGCAAGCAAACAATGAGCATCTCAGCAAATCTTCTTATGTACCATGGAAATATGGTGCTTTTTCTCTCTTTCCTCTTTTCTCAATGTGTCTTTTTTTATAAGAATAATGCTTCATAGATGTCACTATGGTGATGCTGCCAGTTTCCACCATGTTTAGGCATGGCTTAGGCTAGTGGCCCTGGAGTTTGTCTAACACAGAATACAAACTCCATGGACTTACAAGTTCCCTCTTTATTTCACACCGGTGACATCCATAGACAAAAGAACATAATATCAACTGAGTACAACAATGTACAAGTGCAATGTTGAAAACGTTCCCCGTGACAACACGGTTTTGCTAATTCCAACTTATAAGTTCAAGCATATACAACAAAGTTGTCACAATGGTTCAATTTTTTTAGGGGCAAAGAATAAAGTGTGCCATCAATTTCGTGAGGGCTTTAATCAATAAGTTTTCACATAACAAAATAGTTTTTAATTGGAAGATAGATGAAAACAAGAATATACTTTCGAATGGTGTAACACACCATGCATAGGAGTTTATAGTGGACACTTTGGAATAACTTGGTTTCTTGGGAGTTGGAAGCATGAGTAGAACTTACTCATACAAGGGGAGGCTAGCAAAATACTGGGAGCAACCAACTAAGAGAGAAATAATGGCCATAATTTTGCAATGCAACAAAGAAAACTAATCAAAGAAAAGAGTGGTACTACAAGTCAAGGACTAAATGATCATAGAGGCTAATAGTGACTTGTCATTGTCATAACATGGTGTGAGCATGTGCCAAGTCAACCCAAGCAAAACATCAAAGGAGAATACCACAATACTATGCTTTTGCATGCTAAAACAACACATAATTTCTTCAAGGCACACTAAGCATAATGCTAAAACAACACCTAGCATGTCATGCTAAAGTCTAAGTCACAATCAATGCAAGCTCCTCTTGCACTTCAAGCAAGAAACTTTCTACTCTTCTCCAACACCAATCAACTTATTTGAAAGAACTCACAAAGATAATAATCAATAAAGATCAGTGAGCTTGTCTCAAAAATCCACAAACAAGAACTAAAAAGTTCTAAGATGAAAGCACAAGAAAACTAAGGCTGAACACTCACAAAGCAATAAGAATGAAAACTAGAGTGTTCTAGGCAATGAAAATAGAGTGTGTCTCTCTCGAAAAGAAGTGTGGTGTAACCAACCAACTTACTCAAGCAATCCAAGAAAACTAAAACCAAAAACAAAAACTAAGACGCTCCAAGAACAACACAACTGTGCATGAAACAATAAAAACGAAGTGTCTAGACAGACCTGAGCTTTTTATTGATGAAGAAGGGGATGCCTTGGGAATCCCCAAGCTTTAACGCTTGTACCTCTTGAATATTTATTGGGGTGACACCATGGTGGCATCCCCAAGCTTGATATTTTGTCTATTCTTCATCTCATTACATCATTTTTTCTCTACACCTGAAATTTTTCCTTCATACAAAACTTCACACAATCTTCATTAGCAACATTAGTGTATTCAAAAGATAATAGACTCTTAGGTAAAGGTTTGGAGCAGCAAGAATTTTCACTAAAAACACAAGCTACTGTAGTAACTCCTTCAAAAAGCTCAATTCACCTAAAGAGAACTCAAAAAGGAATCAATAAGAAGCAAATGCAGATAATGGCAGAAATTTGTCAAAACAGACCAGCAGGTAGAAACCGATTTTTTAGAACATCTTCTTTTGTATAAATCAAAAAGTGTTGAACTAACTAAAGTTAGCTAACATACTGGTGGATTTATTCGTAAATGTTGAGCTCAATCCGAGTTATATAGCCTCATCACTAATTTTTTTGGTGGAGGACAGAAATCTGTTTCGGGACAACAACTCCCCAAATCTTACTTCCCTCTCATTAGAGGTTATTCTGTAGGGGTTCGTAGCATGGAAAACAAAAATTTTCTACCGCATACAAACAAACAAGCCAAGATCTATCTACTAGATTGTAGCAACGAGTCGATAGAATAACTCACCCTCGAAGATTCCAAAGTGTTTAACGAGAGCGGATTCTCGTGGGTGATGTAGTCGTACTCTTCCCGATCTCAAGATCGTGTAGACGATCCTTCCAGCGCTGCGTTCCGGCACAGCGCTTCCGCAGTCGGTCACACGTTCGGTACTCGACGAAGACCTTCCTCTCCCTTGTTCCAGCAGGCAGCGGAGGTTGTAGCACTCTCCTCGTGATTCTGGCAGCACGACGGCGTGGTACCGGAAGTAGAGGGGAGATCTCGCAGGGCTTCGCCTTAAGCCGGAGCGAGTATGGTGGACTATGAGAGAGGCCTCGGTGATCTAGGGTTTAGACGCACCAAGGAGAGAGGGCTAGGCCGGCGGCTAGGGCTTGGGGAAGCCCAAGTCGGCGGCTAGGGTTTGCCCTAGGCGGCGGCGGCAGCAGCAGGAGGTGGTGGCGCCGGCGGCTTAGGGCTAGGGTTTGGAGAGGGCAAGGTGTAGGTCTTGGAGGGGCAGCCCTGCCCCTCCTTATATAGGTGGGAGGGCGCGGCCAAGGGGAGGGGAGTCCCTCCCCAACTCGGCCTCCTTGGCCGGCGGTGGAGGGAGAGGGACTTCCTCCCCAAGTAGGTTTCCTACTCTCCCTCCACCAAGCAAAATAGCCGTTTGACTTTTCAAATTGGCGTTTGACTTTTCAAACTAGGATTTGATTTATCCCTTTATTTTGCTCAGTGATGACACCTAGTACATGATGCAACCATTCCAACTTGTTATGACACATTCATGTACCCTTCCCCTCCGGAGTGCCGGACATTCCGGAACCTTCTAGAACATTCCCGATGAAAAACACCGGAACCATTCTCCAACCCCGAAACAGGACTTTCCTTATATGAATCTTATTCTCCGGACCATTCCGGATCTCCTCGTGATATCCCGGATCCCATCCGAGACTCCGAACAACATTCGGTCTCTTACTCATCATTCCATAACTACTCAACAACGTCGAATCCTTAAGTGTGTCTCCCTACGGTTCGTGAATTATGCGGACATGATCGAGACACTTCTCCGAACAATAACCAATAGAGGAATCTGGAAATTCATATGGCTCCCACATATTTCTACGATTACTTTGCGATCGAATGAACCACTTACATACGATACCAATTTCCCTTTGTCTCACGATAGTTTACTTATCCGAGGTTTTGATCGTCGGTATCTCTGCATACCTAGTTCAACCTCGTTACTGATAAGTACTCTTTTCTCGTTCCCGTGATATGTGATCCCTTATGAACCAGTCACATGCTTGCAAGCTAATTGGATGACATTCCACCGAGAGGGCCCAGAGTATATCTATCCGTCATATGGATGGACAAATCCCACTCTTGATCCATGTGTCTCAACCCATACTTTCCGAACACTCAATGTCACCTTTATAGCCACCCAGTTACGGTGTGGTGTTTGATGTCATCAAAGCATCCTTCCGGTGATGGTGATAAGCATGATCTCATGGTCGAAGGAATTAGGTTATTATGTATCAGAAAGCATATAGCAATTGAACTATTAAAATGACTTGATATTTATGCTACGCTTATCTATAGGAGTATGTCCATCATACCATTCTCCTAACGATATGATCTTGTTGTTAATAACATCTCAATGTTCATGATAGGGAAACCACAATCATTTATTAACCAACAAGCTAGTATTATAAAGAGGCTTTACTAGGGACTCTAATTTAGTTTACAAATCACACAAGTATTAATGTTTCCTTGTTAATACTGTTATTGCATGAATGTAAACATTTATCATAAACACAAAGATATAATAATAACTACATTTATTATTGCCTCTAGGGCATATCTCCAACAGTCTCCCACTTGCACTAGAGTGAACTAATATAGATTACATGGTAATATACCAAACACCCATGGCAGTTTGGTGTTGGTCATGTTTTGCCCTCGGGAGAGGTTTAGTCAACGGATCCGCCACATTCAGATCTGTGTGTACTTTGCAAATCTTTATGTCACCATCTTGGACATGTTCTCGAATAGCGTGAAAACGTAGCTTGATGTGCTTCAGCTTCTTGTGTGACCTTGGTTCTTGCGCATTGGCTATGGCGCCCATGTTATCACAATCGATAGACATTGGGTCCAGCGCACTTGGAACCACACCGAGCTCTATAATGAACTCTTTCATCCATATCGCTTCTTGTGAAGCCTCCGAAGCAGCCATGTATTCCGATTCAGTTGAAGATCTCGCCACAACGCTTTGCTTTGCACTCCTCCAGCTAACTGCTGCACCATTCAAAGTAAATACGTATCCAGATTGTGATTTAGAATCATCCGGATCGGTGTTCCAACTAGCATCGGTGTAACCATTAACATCGAGCTGTTCATCACCTCCATAAGAAGGAACCATATCCTTAGTTCTTCTCAAGTACTTTAGGATGTTTTTGACCGCTGTCCAATGATCCACTCCTGGATCACTTTGATACCTGCTAGTCAAACTAACAGCATATGCAATGTCGGGTCTAGTACATAGCATGGCATACATAAGAGATCCTATGGCTGAGGCATAGGGAGTTTTACTCATCCTTTCTCTATCTTCTACTGTTGTTGGACTTTGAGTTTTACTCAAAGTCGTATTGGGCAACATGGGCAAGAACCCTTTCTTGCTATCTTCCATTCCAAACCTTTTTAGAACTTTGTCCAAATATGTACTTTGTGACAATGATATTAGGCATCTCGATCTATCTCTATAAATATTTATGCCTAATATGTAAGCTGCTTCGCCAAGATCTTTCATTGAAAAACTATTATTCAAATATTCCTTGACACTATTAAGAAGGTCTACATCATTCCCAATCAACAATATGTCATCTACATATAGTATTAAGAATGCTACAAAGCTCCCACTCACTTTCTTGTAAATACAAGCTTCTCCACAAGTTTGTATAAAACCAAAACTTTTGATCACCTTATCAAAACGTTGATTCCAACTTCGAGATGCTTGCTTCAATCCATAAATGGACCGTTGAAGTTTGCATACCTTGTTAGCATCCTTAGGATCGACAAAACCTTTGGGTTGCATCATATACAACTCTTCATCAATGTCTCCATTGAGGAACGCTGTTTTGACATCCATCTGCCATATCTCATAATCATAATATGCAGCGATTGCTAACATAATCCTCACAGACTTTAGCTTCGCTATAGGTGAGAAAGTCTCATCATAGTCAACTCCTTGAATTTGTCGAAACCCTTTTGCGACAAGTCGAGCTTTATAGACAATAACATTACCATCAGCATTTGTTTTCTTCATGAAAATCCATTTGTTCTCGACAGCCTTCCGGCCATCCGGTAAGTCCACCAAAGTTCATACTTGGTTTTTGTACATGGATCCAATCTCGGATTTCATGGCTTCTTGCCATTTGTTGGAATCTGGGCTCATCATCGCTTCCTCATATGTCGCAGGGTCATCGGTGTTATCCACCAACATGACATTCATAACAGGATCATACCAATCAGGAGTGGTACGAGTTCTTGTTAACCTGCGAGGTTCTGTAGCAACTACAACCGAAGTTTCATGATCATCATCATTAGCTTCCTCTCTTATTGGTGTAGGCACCACAAGAACTTCTTCCGGTGCTGTGCTACTCGCAAGTTCGAGAGAAGGTTCGACAACCTCGTCGAGTTCTACTTTCCTTCCAGTCACTTCTTTTGAGAGAAATTCTTTCTCTAGAAAGGATCCATTCTTGGCAATGAAGATTTTGCCTTCGGATCTATGATAGAAGGCATATCCAATAGTTTCCTTTGGGTATCCTATGAAGACGCATTTTTCTGCTTTAGGTTCAAGCTTGTCCGGCTGTAACTTCTTTACATAGGATTCGCAACCCCAAACTTTAAGGAACGACAATATTCATACGGTGTCGTTTCAACGGATTTAGATGGTGTCCTATTTAAAGTGAATGCGGCTGTTTCTAATGCATAACCCCAAAATGATAGCGGTAAATCTGTAAGTGACATCATAGAACGAACCATATCTAAGAGAGTTCGATTACGACGTTCGGACACACCATTACGCTGTGGTGTTCCCGATGGTGTCAATTGTGAAAGTATTCCGCATTTCTTTAAATGCTCGCCAAACTCGTAACTTAGATATTCACCTCCACGATTAGAACGTAGAAATTTAATCTTCTTGTTGCGTTGATTCTCAACCTCACTTTGAAATTCCTTAAACTTCTCAAAAGTTTTGGACTTATGTTTCATGAAATAGATATACCCATATCTACTCAAGTCATCCGTGAAGGTAAGAACATAACGATAACCACTCATGATGCTACACTCATTGGACCACACACATCGGTATGTATGATTTCCAATAAGTCCGTAGCTCGCTCCATCATACCAGAAAATGGAGTCTTAGTCATTTTACCCATTAGACATGCTTCGCATCTTTCAAGTGATTCGAAATCAAGTGATTCAAGAAGTCCATCGGAATGGAGTTTATTCATACGCTTCACTCCAATGTGACCAAGACGACAGTGCCACATATAGGCCGAGTTATCGCTCAATTTCAAACGTTTAGCCTCAATGTTATTAATATGTGTATTTCCACTATCGAGATTAAATAAGAATAGACCATCTATGAAAGGTGCATGTGCATAAAACATATTACTCATATAAATCGAACAACCATTATTCTTGGACTTAAACAAGTAACCGTCTCGCAATAAACAAGATCCCGATATAATGTTCATGCTTAACGCAGGCACCAAATAACAATTATTTAAGTATATAACTAATCCCGATGGTAGATGAAGAGGTAGCGTGCCGAGGGAGATCACATCAACCTTGATCCATTTCCCACGCGCATCGTCACCTTGTTCTTCGCTAGCTTTTGTTTATTCTGCAGCACCTGTTTCGAGTTACAAATATGAGCAACCGAACCAGTATCAAATACCCAGGCACTACTACGAGTACTAGTGAGATACACATCAATAACATGTATATCAGATATACCTTTTTTCTTGATGTTGCCGTTCTTCAAAATCCGCCAAGTACTTTGGGCAATTCCGCTTCTAGTGACCTTCTCCCTTGTAGTAAAAGCACTCTGTATCAGGCTTAGGTCCAGCCTTGGTCTTCTTCGTCGGTGCGGTAACTTTCTTACCACCATTCTTGAAGTTTCCCTTTTGCTTAGACTTGCCTTTCTTGAATTTGGTGGTCTTAATGACCATCAACACTTGGTGTTCTTTCTTGATCTCCACTTCTGTAGATTTTAACATGGAGAAGAGTTCTGGCAACTGCTTGTTCATGCTTTGCATATTGTAGTTCATCACAAAGTTCTTGTAACTTGGTGGTAGTGATTGGAGGACACGGTAAATCCCCAAAGCATTAGGAATCACTATACCCAAGCTTTGAAGTTTGTTTGCGTTCCCAGACATCTTAAGCACATGCTCACTGACGGAGTTGCTTCCATCTTGCAGTTAAAGAACTTTTCAGAAGCCTCATAGCTCTCAACTGCCGCGTGAGTCTCAAAATCAATTTGAGTTCATGGACAATATCATGTGGGTCTGAATTCTCAAACCTTTTCTGAAGCTCCGATTCCAAACCATACAAGATAGCACACTGAACTGTGGAGTACTGATTCTTCCGAGCAAGGTAAACATTCTTTACTTCATCGGTAGCATCAGCTGCAGGCGGGTCACCTAGCGGTGCATCCAGCACATAGGTCAAATTACCAGTATTGAGGACTATCCTCAAATTGCGGAACCAATCCACGAAGTTGCTTCCATTGTTTTTCAACTTTTCTTTCTCTAGGAACGCATTAAAATTGATGGTAGGGGCCGCCATTGATCTACAACATATTTGCAATAGTTTAGACTAAGTTCATGACAAATTGAGTTCTAATTAATAGTTAAATTAATCTAGGTGAACTCCCACTCAAAACAATATCCCTCACATTGTTTTAGTGATCACACGAACCAAATCCACCACATCAAAACCGATCATCACGAGAGTTGATGTAGCTTCAATGGAGAACAATCGACATGTTCATCATATATACTATATGATTCATGCTTTACCTTTCAGTGACCCGTGTTCCGAGACCATGTCTGTACATGCTAGGCTCGTCAAGATCAAACCTTAGCTTCCGCATGAGCAAATCTGGCTTGCTCACGTTGTATACACTTGCAGAATCTAACACACCCGATCATCACGTGGTGACCCGATCATCACGTGGTGCTTCGAAACAACAAGCTTTAGCAACGGTGCTTACTAAGGATGAACACTTTAGAACTTGAAATTTATGTGCATGAGGGATCATCTTATAATGCTACCGTCGTTAACTAAGCAATACAAGATGCATAAAGGATTAACATCACATGCAATTCATAATACGTGATATGATATGGCCTTTCATTTTTGTGCTTCCGATCTCCATCTTCAAGCACGAACATGATCTCCATCATCACTGGCATTGCATCAAGGTCAATGACGCTGCTCCATGGTTGTTGTCCACCAGCTTCAACTATTACAACTACTTTGAATAGACACGCGGGTCTTAACAGAATTTAAAGAAACAACCATATGGCTCCTACCGGTTGCCAACTTACAATAAGAAACATTTCATCAAATATAATCACAATCATGGCCATATCACATCACAGCACACCCCTGCAAAACAAAGTTAGACGCCTCTAATTTCTTTGCATGTTTTACGTGGTTTGGGGCTTTCAATAAGTGTCGATCTAACTTACGAACAAGAACCACAATGTTGATGTTTGAACTATCAATTGCCCGTTGTAAATTGGATCTATACTATAATGGGAGAGACAGACACCCGCAAAGCCACTTATGCAATACAAGTTGCATGTTGAGCGTGGAGCAAGTCTCATGAACGATGTCATGTAAGGTTAGCCCGGGCCGCTTCATCCCATAATACCGCAAGATTCAAAGTACACAAGAAGCAATTGATAATAAGAGCACCATCGCCCATAATGACCATTGTGTTCTACTCGTGCAACAGATCTACATATAGACACGACTCTGATACCACTGTAGGGGTTCGTAGCATGGAAAACAAAAAATTTCTTCCGCATACAAACAAACAAGCCAAGATATATCTACTAGATTGTAGCAATGAGTCGATAGAATAACTCACCCTCGAAGATTCCAAAGTGTTTAACGAGAGCGGATTCTCGTGGTTGATGTAGTCGTACTCTTCCCGATCTCAAGATCGTGTAGACGATCCAAGGCGCTCGCCAGCTGCGGTCACACATTCGGTACTTGATGAAGACCTTCCTCTCCCTTGTTCCAAAGAGGCGGTGGAGATTGTAGCACTCTTCCTCGTGATTCCTAAAGATGACAAAGGTGGTACCGGAAGTAGAGGGGAGATCTCGCAGGGCTTCGCCTTAAGCCGGAGCGAGTATGGTGGACTATGAGAGAGGCCTGGATGATCTAGGGTTTAGACGCACCAATGAGAGAGGGCTAGGTCGGCGGCTAGGTCTTGGGGAAGTCCAAGTCGGCGGCTAGGGTTTGCACTAGGCGGCGGCGGCAGCAGCAGGAGGTGGTGGGGCCGACGGCTTAGGGCTAGGGTTTGGAGAGGGCAAGGTGTAGGTCTTCGAGGGGCAGCCCTGCCCCTCCTTATATAGGTGGGAGGGCGCGGACAAGGGGAGGGGAGTCCCTCCCCAACTCGGCCTCCTTGGTCGGTAGTGGAGGGAGAGGGACTTCCTCCCCAAGTAGGTTTCCTACTCTCCCTCCACCAAGCAAAATAGTCGTTTCACTTTTCAAATTGGCGTTTGACTTTTCAAACTAGGATTTGATTTATCCCTATATTTCGCTCAGCGATGACACCTAGTACATGATGCAACCATTCCAACTTGTTATGACACATTCATGTACCCTTCCCCTCCGGAGTACCGGACATTCCGGAACCTTCTAGAACATTCCCGATGAAAAACACTGGAACCATTCTCCAACCCGAAACAAGACTTTCCTTATATGAATCTTATTCTCCGGACCATTCCGGATCTCCTCGTGATATCCCGGATCCCATCTGAGACTCCAAACAACATTCGGTCTCTTACTCATCATTCCATAACTACTCAACAACGTCGAATCCTTAAGTGTGTCTCCCTACGGTTCGTGAATTATGCGGACATGATCGAGACACTTCTCCGAACAATAACCAATAGAGGAATCTGGAAATTCATATGGCTCCCACATATTTCTATGATTACTTTGCAATCGAATGAACCACTTACATACGATACCAATTTCCCTTTGTCTCACGATAGTTTACTTATCCGAGGTTTTGATCATCGGTATCTCTGCATACCTAGTTCAACCTCGTTACTAATAAGTACTATTTTCTCGTTCCCGTGATATGTGATCCCTTGTGAACCAGTCACATGCTTGCAAGCTAATTGGATGACATTCCACCGAGAGGGCCCAGAGTATATCTATCCGTCATATGGATGGACAAATCCCACTCTTGATCCATGTGTCTCAACCCATACTTTCCGAACACTCAATGCCACCTTTATAGCCACCCGCCACGGTGTGGTGTTTGATGTCATCAAAGCATCCTTCCGATGATGGTGATAAGCATGATCTCATGGTCGAAGGAATTAGGTTACTATGTATCAGAAAGCATATAGCAATTGAACTATTAAAATGACTTGATCTTTATGCTACGCTTATCTATAGGAGTATGTCCATCATACCATTCTCCTAACGATATGATCTTGTTGTTAATAACATCTCAATGTTCATGATAGGGAAACCACAATCATTTATTAACCAACAAGCTAGTATTATAAAGAGGCTTTACTAGGGACTATAATTTAGTTTACAAATCACACAAGTATTAATGTTTCCTTGTTAATACTGTTATAGCATGAATGTAAACATTTATCATAAACACAAAGATATAATAATAACTACATTTATTATTGCCTCTAGGGCATATCTCCAACATATTCTTGGAACAAAAAGCAAACAAAAAGGATAAGGAGAGGTCATTACTGAAGTAATAACTTCCAAGACTCAAGAAAACTCTTGGGTTATCTCCCAAGAAGTACTTTTCTTTAATGCCTTTAAGTTAGGCTTTATAACTTGAGAAGATGCTCACATAAGAATTATGAATTGAAGTCAAAGAGAGCATCAAGAAGCAAATTCAAAACACATTTTAGTCTAACCCACTTCCTATGCATAGGAATATTGTAAGGAAACAAGTCATGAAATCACAAAGCACCAAGCATACGAAAGCAAAACAAGTGCAACTTCCAGATTTTCAACATAAAGAGGGGAAACTTAATATTTTTGAGATGCATAAGACCATGTTTCCCTCTCACATAATAAATTTTAGTAGCATCATGAATAAAATTAACGATATAACTATCACATAAAACATTCTTATCATGAGCCACATGCATAAAATGATTATTACTCTCCACATAAGAATATCCATTTAGCAAATTCAACAAAATAGCTATCATTACTATTCTCATCACCATAATCATCAAATATAGAAGGCATATTGTAATCACAATTATTTCTCCTCAATAGTAGGTGGACTGAAAATATCATATTCATCATTGTAATCATCATAAATTGGAGGTTTGGTATCATCATAAGCAATACAATAGCTATCATCCAAAGCTGGTGGACTAAAAAGATCATTTTCATCAAAACTAGCTTCCCCAAGCTTAGACTTTTCCATATAATTAGCAACAATGGTGTCCAAAGAATTCATACTAATAACATTGCTATTAGCATGCAAATAAAGCTCCATAGTTTTTTTAATGTTCTCTTAAAACACTTCATGTCCTAGCTCAAGATAAACACTATAGAGCTCTCTAATTTTGTTGTTGTTTTCCATTAAGCCTAACTAGTGAAAACAAGAAACAAAAAGACAAAACTGCAGAATCTAAAGGAAATAACTTTGAGCACTCACACCGGAGGATGTGAGTACCTTTTACCTTACCTCCCCGGCAACAACGCCAGAAAAGAGCTTGATGTCTACGCACTTCTATTCTTGTAGACAGTTGTTGGGCCTCCAAGTGCAGAAGTTTGTAGAACAACAGCAAGTTTCCCTTAAGTGGATTCCCCAAGGTTTATCGAACTCAGGGAGGAAGTGGTCAAAGGTATTCCCTGTCAAGCAACCCTGCAATCAAGATACAAGAAGTCTCTTGTGTCCCCAACACACCCAATACACTTGTCAGGTGTATAGGTGCACTAGTTCGGTGAAGAGAGAGTGAAATACAAGTGGTAACGGTGCTAGAAAAGAGCTTCGGACTTGTTGTTGACGTGGGGTAACGGTGCCAGAAAAGAGCTTGACGTGAGGAAAGGTAACCTCCCCGGCAACGGAGCCAGAAAAGAGCTTGACGTGGAGGAAAGGTAACCTCCCCGGCAAATGGAATAAAGATGGAAGCAAGCAAACATGAAAAAGATCTAGTATCAAACGGTGTTTCAATGCTTAGAAAACAGGCCTAGGGATCATACTTTCACTAGTGAACACTCTCTCATATAAATATCCTCTCTTCATGATACTACTCTTAACTACTCTCCGGTTGAACACTCTAATCATTGGTAGGTCTATAACAGCACTCGTCAAAGTCCGCCTTCCCCAATCTAGATAACCCCACACTGCCACCTTGAGCACTAGATGGTTCAAACAAACACCACAATTTCATAGAGACATCCAACTCCAAATATAACTCATAACAAATATTCAATCTAGCCAAAGTGCCACACACGGTATGCACGCTGTCACTTTCACACACGTGGGGAAAAGCATAGATCTATTAACGCACAAAGAGTATTTATGTAGACTCAAACCTAAGTGCCACCATGGCGTGCACACTTTCACTTTCACACACAAGGGGAGAGCAGAGATCTAATGAAGCACTTGAGTAGCAAGGTAGATCTACTTGATTACAAAGCTCATGACCACAAGATCATGCATAGAGAGAGATGAACACATAGCTATCGGTAGAGCCCTTAGCCTCGAGGAAGAACTACTCCCTCCTAATCATGGGAATCAGCAACGGTGATGAAGATGGCGATGGAGATCGATGGAGATGGCTTCGGGGGCACTTCCCTGTCCCGGCAGGTTGTCGGAACAGAGACTTTCTGTCCCCCGAATCGCCCTTTCGGTGGTGGCGGCGCTACAGAGGTTTTCATGGATTTCTTATGGATTATTTAGGGTTTTCCCATCGGAGGCTTCTTATAGGCGTAGGAATCAAGGTCAGTGGGGGTCCAGGGGGCCACACCCTCCCCATGCGCCCCCAGGGGTACCCTCATTACCATAAACTTGCCTACGGCGTACTCATGACGGCTCGTCGGCTGAGCCACTACTTCCAAGAGCATCATGTAATGGTCGTCAACGAAGCACCCCTGAATAGCATCCTGAACAATCCGGAGGCCACAGTACGTGTGGCCCTGTGGGGCATCGAACTCTCACCTCTAGACATCATTTATGAGAAGCGCCACGCGATCAAGTCTCAGGTCCTTCCGGACTTCATCGTCCACTAGATGGAACTGCAGCTGCCAGACACACCGGACATGACACAGTCATGGACGATGCACTTCGACGGCTCCAAAACGCAAGGCCGGAGCAGGAGCCGGGGTCATACTGACCTTCCCGCAGGGCGACAAGATGAAGTACGTCCTCCGAATGAAGTTTCGAGCTTCCAACAACGAGGCCGAGTATGAGGCCCTTATCCATGGCATGAGGATGGCCAAGATATGCGATGCGACGCGCCTGGTCATCTACGGAGACTCAAACCTCGTCGAGCAGACGATGAACAAGTGCGATGCACACGCCGCCAACATGATTGCATACCTCGCACTCTACAACGCACTCGAAGGAGACTTTGATGGCTGCGAGCTTCGGCACGTTGGGAGAGAAAGCAACGAAGAGGCCGACAAACTCGCCACCATCGGCTCCACCTGCGCACGGGTGCCACCAGGTGTGTTCCTCGAACAGATCTGCATTCCATCCATCAAAAGGAAATTCCCAAAGGGATCAACCGAAGAAGTAGAGCACTCGGGGGCTGCGCTACCCGAAGGACAAGAAGGACCATAAAAACTCGACACAGAGGTCGCAGTGGTCAACCTAATGCAGGTCATGGCAGTGGAAGAAACATGGACACAGCCATACCTCTGATATCTGATAGATGGGGAGCTGCGTGACAGCCCGACAGATCCCGACGCATATCTCGCCGGTCCAAGGCCTTCACCGTCATCAATGGCGAGCTCTACAAGCGCAACATTTCGGGTGTACTCCAAAGGTGCGTCACCATCGGTGATGGCAAAACCATCCTCCAAGACATCCACGAGGGCATCTGCGGCCATCATGCAGGCAGTCACGCCCTTGTCGCCAAAGCTCTACGATCCGGATTCTACTGGCCAACGGCCATGAACGATGCGAAGGACATCGTCCGAAGATGCAATGGGTGCCAGAGGTTCGTAGATAAACCGCACGCACCCGGATCGGAGCTCAGGCCCATACCTCAGGCCTGGCCTTTCGCCCAATGGGGCCTTGATATGATTGGCAAGCTACCAAAGTCCTCGAAAGGAGGTCACGTCTACCTCCTGGTTGCAGTCGACAAATTCACCAAGTGGATCGAGGCCATGCTGTTACAAAACAAAAGGGCAAAACGGCCGTCAAGTTCTTCGAATCCATTGTTTACAGGTTCGGCATGCCGCACAGCATAATCACCGACAATGGGTCAAACTTCATCTCCAAATAATTCTAGGACTTCTGCGAAGACCTCGGAATCAACATCACATACGCCTCCATGGCGCACCCGCAAACAAACGGGCAGGTCGAAAAGGCCAACGGCCTCATCGGTAGAGGCATCAAGAAGCGCCTAATGAGCCTACTCCAGCGACTCATAGGAGCCTGGACACAAGAGCTACCCTCCGTCCTCTAGAGCTTGCGCACGATGCCAAACAGCTCAACTGGCTACACGCCCTTCTTCATGGTGCACGGAGCCGAAGCCGTGCTTCCTGCAGAGGTACGCCACAAGGCCCCACGGGTCGTCGTCTACAGCGAAGCCAAATCAACGTCCGCACTCGAAGACGCCGTCGACACCCTCGATGAGGCACGCGACATTGCCGCAGCCCAATCAGCGGTCTATCAATAGAGCCTCCGCAACTACCACAGCTGTCGGCTGCGCCCAAGGTCCTTCATCGAAGGAGACCTAGTCTTACGACTGAAGCAAGAGCGACCGAAGAAGCTCGAGTCACCCTGGGAAGGACCCTACATCGTCACTGAAGTCATCCCAGGTGGCGCCTATCGCCTCAAAAACGTGGAGTCTGGAGTCGCATACTCCAACCCATGGAGCGTCGCACAACTGCGACGCTTCTACCCCTAGCTACCCCCCTCCTTTTACTTTCAATAAGGCTTTTCAGCCAAGGCTACTCAGCCGAACAATATACCTCGTACTTACGATATGAATAAAGCTAAGTGTCTCGCCCGAAATTTTTTGTCTATTATTCGCATTTTCTTCATGTTACAACACACTTGGGGGCTCCCCTCACCTCACGACCTCGTCGACTGAGGATAACGCGTGTACACCTGAGTAGCTGACCACGTCAGGCTAACTAAAAGGACATGCATACAAACAAAGCACCACGTGCTAAATAACAATCAACCTTTACAACAAAGGGCATAACACGCCTAGTCGAATACATACAAATTTTACATCTGTCTTTTTACAGGTCCTACCTATTCTGAAGAATCACCTGCGCACGCTGCTCAAAGAGATCTACAATTTGTTCGGCATACTGCCTTACAGCCGCATAATGTGGACGCATGTCCCACACACCACCATCCGGCCGAAGAGGCCGCCCAGCTGCCACGGCAGCAAGATGTACATCTGGACGATGTAGCCGCACAAGGGAAAGCGCAGCCTTCACCCCCACAACCAGCTGATGCCGCACCAGCTCCCTAACATGATGCACATCTCGAAACTTCGCCAAGAGGCCCCAGAGAGTCGATGGTGCCTCATCGAAGGGAAACATCATGTACAGAACCGACGCCAACAAAGTCTTCACTTGACACAACACCCGCGACACCTGGTGAACACGATCTTGCACATTCGCAAGGACCATGGCACGATCGCGGTCCATCCAGAAAAAACCGCCGGCCTCCATGTCTTGCTGGGTCAGGCAGTTGATCCAAAAAACAACACGCTCCTTTTCCTGCTTAGGAACAAGGTTAGCACCTGCAACACCTACAAAGTAAGATGACAGGCCAACAGGCACATCCGAAAAATGAGAAGCAGCTCGACAAGCTCACATTGAAGCTGTTTTGTCAGACGACACAACTCACCCATCAAATACTCCTCTCTGGCAGCGCCTCGCTCTGTCTTTGATTTCCAAACATCGGCGTGGCCGCGCACTCCAAGCAATTCTTTCTCAAGACTACGGATGCGGTCACGAAGAAACACAAGCTGCGATGCATCATCCAAGGATGGCCACAGCTGCGGCGCAGACGAAGTATCAACGGGATCATCACCCGAAGGTCCCTAGAGGAAAAGAAGGCAGGGATATGAACAAACACACGAATAAACAAAGAGCTCGGAGATTCATTATATGTAGCAAAAAGCCATTGCGTGGCAAAAGGAGTGTTCATAGATATATTACAACAAAAGGAACAAAAGCTATCCTACAACTACAAGGCCTAAGAAGCTGGATGCTGAGTAGCCTCGGAGCCGGATTGCCTACTCTTGGCATCCCCCTGCTGCCTCACCGCGTACTCATCCAGCAAGTCAATCAACTTCGGCCCATAACGTTTACAATGGGCAACGTAGAGGGTGAAGGCTACCTCGGATCCGTCAGCGGCCGTTGGCATCTGGGTGGTGACCTGATGAAGATCCAGCTCTGCTCCAGACGCCAGGGCCATCGCCAGCCCCACGGATGCACCGATGCCTTTCTGCTTGCGTTTGTATGCCGCAGGCGCATCGGATGACAGCGCATTCACCAACAAGTCGACATCCTCGAGGGCGACGCCCTTGGGGACGAGCTCCTTGTAGAAGCGCCCGACAACCTCCTTGGCCTTGGAAAGTGAGCCGACCATGGTACTGCAGCGGGCTTCGACTGCCGCAGTGGCATCATCCAGAGCACTTCCGTGCTCCCGGGCACCGCGGTCAAACTCGATGCCTGCGACATCTAAACAAACGGAAGAAGCAACGTGAAAATCAAGCAGAAACAAGAAAGACAAGGAAGCCGAAAAGGAACAGACGAAACCACTCACCCAAAATAGCCTTGGCAGCAGCCATCAGCTTGCCGGCTACCTACTTCTCACGCGAGGCCGCAGCAGTGGCGAGTTGCTCCTCGCTGTCCATAGCCTCCTACTGTAGGCGCTCCTTGGCCGCAGCTGTGTCGGCTAGCTCCCGCTCGAGGCGCTCCGTCGCACCAACGGCGTCCTCGGCTTTCTTTTCCGCTCGCCCAAGGCTATTTTTGAGAGCATCAAGCTCGTGGAGGGTGGTATTGTTTCATCTGAAAACAACAGAACACTCATCATATCGAAGGAAAAGGAATCAGAAGAAGACGAAAAAGATCAAGTCATGAATGTACCCTGAAGCCGCTTAAAGCTGGCCTCCAACACTAGGTGCTGCTGCACCAGCTGGTTGGCGCCTTGCACAAAAGGCTGCAACAAGACACAACTTGTCAAAAGAAAGGCTCAGGGGCTGCGCCCAAGGAACGAGCAAGGCAAATTACACATACGAAAAAACGCTTGGGGGCTCCCCCCGAGGCACGTACAAAAAAAGAAAGGCACGATCAGCAAATCATCCGAAAGATGCTCGAGGGCTCCCCCCGAGACACAAAATCAAAATGATCAGCATATCATCCAAAAACGCTTGGGGCTCCTCCCGCGGCAAGAACGAAAACACTTACATGGTCAGACGGCGACTCCGAAGGTCCGGCTGTAGTCTTCTGGTGGACAACCACCCGATCCTCCTGCGGAGAAGGGTTTAGAGCTGCCTCAGAGGTGGCCACCGTCTGAGGAAGAGGAGGAGCAACCTTTGACTCCCCCACCATCTCCCGAGCGCCATCACTGAAGGAGCCATCGGAAGAGTGGCTACAAAAGAAAACATCAGACAAGTACAAGCAAGCAAAATCAAAAGAGAGAAAAAAGCAACTGGATAAACTTACGAGTCGAGATCGCTCAAATCGAAGACAGGCGGGGTCCTCCTGCCCTTCTTCTCTTCCTTCTTCCGCTTCGCCGGTGGCTGCGGCACCACAGCCCGCACGGGCACGGCCGGAATAGGAGAGGAAGAGCCACCATGACCCCCACTGTGACGCTCAAGACATGACGGATTCCTAGGGGTCGGCGGAGTCGAAGCATCCGACGCTTCGCTCGAGCTCCGCGTCCGCTTTCGAGTCTGCTCCTCGCTAGACTCAAAAGTTTCTTCCGCTGAAGCTCAGACATGGAATCCACTACCTCATTGTCCGGTGCATCAGGAAACAGTTTGGGTAGTGGAGGCGACTTGCCCGGTCCCTTGAACTCCTGCGCAAAAGAAACAAACCTTCAGAACACAAGCAAGTGCAAGAAAAACACAGTCGAAAAAAGAGCTATGCGCACGCCCCAGATGTACACCTGCGAAACCAGACGAGAGGCGGCGAACGTAGGAGTCAGCGACTTCCCCGGGAGATCCTCTCCAGCATTGAACTTCAACAGCGGCCGAAGAATCCTGTCAAGATCCCCCCTGGAGGGCTCCTCAGCCGAAACCCTAGTCGGATCGTGGCGACCAAAATAAAGGAACATTGGGTGCACCCTAGCCTGGAGCGGCTGCAACCGACGTTTGAGGAAGGTGCGGATGATATCCACACCGTTCACCTATTTATCTTGAATGAACTGGAGATCCTTCACCCAACGATAGAGCTCCTCTATATCCGCCACCTCACCATCCAAGATGTGGTTCTTCCAGGACCTCTCCGGCTGGATTTTCTGGGAAGGGTCAAAAGGAGCAAGGCCAAAGTCCTGCCCAGCCACTGTGGAGACGCGGATGTGAAACCATCGCCTCCGCCAGTACTGGACCGATTCAGACATAGAAAAGGAGAAGAAGAGAACGTTGTATTTAAGAGAAATGATACAACCACCGATGGGGTAAACGCCATCGGAGCCAGACTGCCTCTTCACGGAATAGAGCTTCCGGAAGAGGCCAAAGTGCGGCTCGACACCGAGCCAGCACTTGCAGAATGTGATAAAGCAGGCGATATGAAGAAGAGTGTTCGGTGAAAGATGATGAAGCTGGATGCCATAAAGGAAAAGCAATCCACGGAGAAAATCGTGGATCAGGAAAGAAAGGCCCCGAAGGACAAAAGCGATGAACATTACCCGAAACCTAGCGGGAGGATGGGGAATTACCTCGTCGCCGGGAACTCTGACAGCCTCCCTATCCTGCGGGATCAGACCCCACTCATGGAGCTTGCGGAGGTCACCCTCGCGCGTTTCCGATCGCCGCCAGCCACCATCGGTGATGCAAGTAGCGGCGGAACCCTTCTTGGCGCTGGCGGCAGCACTAGTACCAACTGCGGTGGAGGACTTCTTGGACTTCCCCATCGCAGTGCGGCGATGACGACGACGAGATCGCAAAAACAAGGATGGAAAATTTCGAAGAAATTCCAGCGTGCAGCGAGAAAAGCTCAAAGTAGATGGGAGCAATGAAACGAGAATGGCTGCGGTGAAAAACAAACTAACTTTTTCCCAATGATTATAAGGACGAGGACAATGCACGACGACCGTTCATCGGGAAGACCTAAAGCCAACATCCAAATCCAACCGTCCACGTGTCGGCACAGCAGCGAACCGTCGCTCACACGCCGTCCACTATGCATGGAAATTGAGGCGACACCGTAATTATCTCCACGCTGTGTGTTACCAGTCAACTCAAAGTCAGAAGGTGGGACCCATGTTCGTCCAGTCACGTCATCTTTGGCGCCACAGACGCTTGAGGTCACCGATCGTCAGCAATGACGCCATCAAAAGCTATACTAGCAACGGTTACAATTCTTCGGCTACACAGTTAAAAGTACTCAGTCGAATATACGATTCGACTAACTACACGGGGGATACTCCTATCAGGAGTGCTGGCCGCGCACCCGAAAACGATCAAAATACTACACCATTTGAACTATTCATCGAGTCCTACATCGAGTCTACGAATCCACTATGGACTCGGGGGCTACTTCCATAGGTAGGATGGATTCAAGCATCCGAAAAATTTGTGTCCTACGGACCTAAAAGTCAAAGACTAAATCAAAGTCTCTGCTCGAGTCTACGACTCAAACAGACACTCGGGGGCTACTCCCATAGGGAGTGCTGGTCGCGCACCCTATGAATTCTTTGACTGCGATCCTTCGGATCAGCATGCAAATTTTTTTCGGCAACTTTGCCCCAATTAAACGCTAAGTGAGTAACATCCTCCTTGGCCACCCGAAACACCTCCGTGGTGATAAACATTCGGATGTTGCGCCTGCGACGCAAAGATAAGACCTACAGATACCCTCCGATGGCCTGGAAACGCACACGACTGCGCTATTCTAGTGAGAATCCGTGCCAGCAGGCGTGATGAAAAATCCCGACGGACGCGTTGGGTACATCATTTAAAATTTACTAGAATTCCAGTCTTGTATGTCCTCTGTGGCCTGAGTCAAATTACACCAGCATGTGTTCCGGGTTCGAGTCAAGGGACTCGAATCTAAGAAGATCGTGTTGTTTTGTCCTAAGATAGTTAATTAACCCTGATCCGTCGGGAGAGTCAGGCACAGACATCAACAATCCCTGCACACTGAAATCATTCTCTAAATGAGCAAAGATAGTTGCACCCGAAGGATTAAAGATTCCTCAACCGAATCTACGATTCGACTAAACACTCGGGAGCTACTGACATGGTTATACCCTGCGGGTACACGATCTTAGCATACCTAGTCCAACCCAAGGAAGGCCCACTAGAACATGCGCCAGCCCATGAAGTCTTTCGGGTGGCCAGGGCTAGGGCTGTCAAAAAAGTTCGGGCTTGACAAACTGTGCGAGTTTGGCGCATTAACAACTCGGCTCGAGCTTGATTCGTCTCCCTAACGAACCAAGCTCGAGCCAGTTTTCGAGCTCGCGAGCTTAGACGAGCCGAACTCACACAGTTCGATAAAGCTCGTGATTTTTGTACATCCGCAAAATTGAAACTCCTATTATTATTCCATCTGTTGTATGACTGCTAAAATAATGATGCTGGCATTTTGGCACTGTATTACTATTATATGAGACTCCAAGCTATTTCTGCTATTCCGTTTTCAAACTTTACGATTTTCTTGCTATGTAGGTGCATGTCGATGTACTAAAATTTTCTTACCGAGCTTCAACGAACCGAGCTCAAGCCTATTCGAGCTTTGGTCGAGCCGAACTCGAGCTTAGATGTAGGCTCGAAGGTCAACCTAGGCTCGCTCGAGCTCGGCTCGAGCTTCTACCGAGCTCGAGCCGAGCCTAACAATGTTCGCTCGAATTCGGCTCGTTGACAGCCCTAGCCAGGGCCCATGACGCCTTCGGATCCTTGGAGAACAAGACTAGAGTAGATAGAATATTCAAAGGGGCAAACCCTAAAACCTGTAACTGACTCGATCTATGCCTGGGACCTTCCTATCTCTATATAAAGGCTAGGAGGGCACGACGAGGAGGGCACTTCGCATACCACCGCATACACACATCCACGCCAGATTGCATCTGCGCACCCCTGTACTTTTCGGTTCCGCCGTAATCAAGAGCAGACAAGCAGGAGTAGGGTTTTCCCTCTGGGGTCCTGAACCTGGGTAAACCTTGTGTCCCCGTGTTGCTTGTTTGCTAACCATTCCAGCATCCCCATCTCTCCAAAACCCAATCTCATAACAATGGGCATTGACGAGATTAAACCTCATCACTTGCCTGCGCCTAGGGGGGATGCGGCCACCCTGTGGCCCCCCTCCGGCTCTGCTTCATGGTTCCGTGTTGCTCCAGGAAAATAATAACTTTGGCTTTTCTCCCGTACAACTCCGAGAATATTGATTTTCTGCCTTTCTAGAACCAAAAATAGAAGAAAACATGCAACTAGCACTGTGCAACTTGTTAATAGGTTAGTTCCAGAAAAGATATAAAAACACCCCAAATTGTAGACAAAACATAAGACAAATGATACAAAACAAGCATGGAGCATCAAAAATTATAGATACGTTTCCGACGCATCACTCACCTACTGTTTTGCAGCAGCCACATGAGTCCATTGCTGCTGATAGACCAAGGCGTAACTGTGGTCCTCGTCCTCGTTTAATTGAAGAGTGTAATCTTGTTGATTATTCTTTGAGTTGTGTTGAACAAGTGGAGAATGATTCGGAACCTGCTACATACAATGAAGCCATTGCATCCATTGACCGCGAGAAGTGGATTTATGCTATTCCATAAGAGATGCAGTCGCTTGAGAAAAATGGCACATGGGATGTTGTGCCCTTGCCCAAACAAAAGAAGGCGGTCCGCTGCAAGTGGATCTTCAAGAAAAAGGAAGGTTTGTCTCCCAAAGAGCCTTCAAGGTACAAGGCAAGGTTAGTAGCAAAAAGGTTCAGTCAGATTCCAGGTATTGATTATGATGATGTGTTCTCCCCAGTTGTAAGGCATAGTTCCATTCGCACTTTCTTTAGTATTGTGGCTATGCGTGATCTTGAGCAGTTAGATGTCAAGACTGCTTTTCTTCATGGAGATATTGATGAGGAAATATACATGGACCAACCAGAAGGGTTCATAGTGCCTGGTAAAGAGGATTTTGTGTGCAAATTAAAGAAGTCTCTTTATGGCTTAAAGCAATCTCCAAGATAGTGGTATAAAAGGTTTGATTCATTTATGATCTCACATGGTTTTGAGAGGTCTAAATATGATAGTTGTGTTTATATAAAGTTTGTTGATGGGTCACCTATATACTTGCTGCTCTATGTTGATGCTATGTTAATTGCTACCAAGGGTATGAAAGAAATCACTACTTTGAAGGCACACCTAAGTAGTGAGTTTGAGATGAATGATCTTGGTGCTGCTAAGAAGATATTAGGTATGGAGATTACCCGAGATAGAAAATCTGGTTTGTTATTTCTTAGTCAGCAAAGTTATATTAAGAAAGTTCTTCATCATTTTAATATGAATGGTGCCAAGTCAGTTAGTACTCCAATTGCTCCTCATTTTAAATTGTCAGTTTCTCAATGTCCTACTACTGATGAAGAGTTTGAGTACATGTCAAAGGTGCCATATTCTAGTGTTATTGGTTCTTTGGTGTATGCCATGGTTTGTTATCGTCCTAATTTACCATATGCTATGAGTTTGATAAGTAGATACATGGCTAATCCTGGTAAAGAACATTGGAAGGATGTTTAGTGGGTTTTCAAGTACCTTCTTGGCACTTCCAATGCCTGTTTGAAGTTTGGCAGGACCAGTGAGGAACTCGTTGGCTATGTGGATTCAGATTTTGCTGCCGATTTGGATAAGAGAACATCCCTCACAGGTTATGTGTTTAATGTTGGTGGTTGTGCTGTTAGCTGGAAGGCTACGGTGCAGGCAGTTGTTGCACAATCTACTACTGAAGCTGAATATATGGCTATTGCTGAAGCTTGCAAACAATCTGTTTGGTTGAAAGGTTTGTTTGCTGAGCTTTGTGGAAATGATTCTTGCATTACTTTGTTTTGTAACAGTCAAAGTGCCATATACCTTACAAAAGATCACATATTCCATGAGAGAACAAAGCACATTGATGTCACGTACCATTTTGTTAGAGACATTGTTGCTCAAGGTAAATTAAAGGTATGCAAGATCAGCACTCATGATAATCCTGCTGATATGATGACTAAACCTGTTCCTATTGCTAAGTTTGAGCTTTGCTCGAACTTAGTTGGTTTAACTGATTAGCCCAAGTGGCTATTGGCGCCGAAAGTATTTGCTTTGTTTGTTCAGGGAGATGGTTGCTGTTGATGCTACAAGAAGGAATTTGTCTCAAGGTGGAGTTTGTTATATGTTGATTCAAATTCTACAAAGTATAGGCTTGGTACGGTACGGATCGTCGAAGACCTAGGTTTGCACCGATATATAAACCTCTTGTAAGCCGCCGGTTGGGATAATTTGCATTTGTGAAATCCCCGGTGTTTGTAAAAACTCCCCGATATAGTGAAGTTTTGCTGGCTGGCGCCCGTGTTTTTTTCTTCTCTTTGTTGGAGAAGGTTTTCCACGTTAAATCTGTGTCCCCTTGTTGTGTTTTTCATTTTTGTTCTACATTATCTTCTTGTCGCAATTGTAACAAGAAAGATGGAGACGTACAAACCTGTAGGTGCACTTCTTCTTGATGTTGTCGATGGCACCATGGCCGGTGATAGCAGCGCCGATGAGGACGGTGAGCGGCGCTACGCGCACATGGGCGCTTCTTCAAAGCGGGAACTTCCTCACCACCTCAATCCCCGTGGATCACGCATCTCCTGCCAATTCAAGCACTGATTATGGAGGATGAGATGAAGGGGGGAGGGGATGTGACATGTAGGAGAAAGGGCATGGCACGAGAGGCAGGGGCAAGGAAGAATATGGGGCTGCCATGGGGTTGGAAGAGAACGAGGGGGAGGAGGGCAAGCAGGAACAAGAGGGGCACAATAGTGAGGGAGGCGGCTAGGGCAGGAGCACGGGAGAAGAAGAGGAGGCAGTTAGGTTTTGGGAGTAGGGCAGGGAAAGCGGGGATATGTCCTGCCATGCGCGGGCGTGCGGCTCGAACGCCTCGCACCCTCTCCTTCTTACCTATTCGACACTGATAAGTGGGCCATGCGTGCTACGGGGCCCAAAAACAATGACAAAGCACCTCCAAGCGGGTAAGTCATGGCCGGTCCGTCTGGTAGAAGCGTTCGTGGTAAAAAAGACTTGACGACTAAGATCCTCTCTTTTATCTCTCTCTGATCCGATCCTACGGCCGAAAAGCTAAAATCGCTCTGAGTAGCCCATGGAGGGGCACCAATTACACTTCTGGATTACACAAATAACTATGAAGAAAGAGGGGCAATTATCTCCGGTTAAGCACTCTTTCCCTATCCACTGTACTCTAAATTCATGTAACTGTAAATAACATTTGTCATGTTTAATAACCTGACAAAGTGCACTTCGTTAGGCAATACTGGAGTAGAGGAAAGACACAAATAATGTAAAAACTTATTACAACAACGACCATGTGAGATTTAGTACAAAATTCACATCACACTCTAATCATTAAGTAGCACGTTTTGCACTTGGAAGAATTGCCATACATGATTAAATTGGACTATTTCTGCATAAGAAAGAAAGCGGTGAATTTATACTGTTGTTTGTGATCTCCTAAAGCATGAAACGTACATGTGCCGTGTGGGCACATCAACAATTCAATTAAAGAGTCCACTTAATTATGTAGTCCCGGAAAGAAAGAGAAATCACATAATATATTTAGGGATTTCTATTTTCATGCCCTTGATTCGTTAGTTGTACTCATTTTTCCCCATGCGTTTAACTTTTCCTCACTTTTGCCCATCTCATTGTCCGAAACTCTCACACTGTAACATCCCAATTTCGTCAACCCTGATTTATTGTTCAAAAAACAAAAATCAGGGGTAATAAAAACTTTTTCTTGTTAAGTATTAAAATTTTTGTTTACTTTTTTGCTTGTGCTTATGCAAATAAGTGAGTAGTAGATGATATATTCCCTACCCCAACAATTGGTTAACCAAAAACTATTTTACAAAATATATGTCTTGGCTTATCTTTCATATTATCAAATGCTCTAACATTTCAAAACCTGAGTGAAGATGAACTTGTCTTAACAAATGTTTTACTAGTCTCTATTAATAAAATTATGGAGTGCTATGATATAATCTCCTTATGTTGTCAAGAAAGAAAATTCAACTACTCTTACCTCTAGGTTTTCTAAAATCTTACATAACACCTTTACATTCTTATCTTGGTAGAAATACCAAGAAGCTCTCTCCTTACTTCCAAACACAACCTTCTCAATATACCCATCCTTCCATCAATCTAGGATTGATGGTAACCCTAGTAGTAATTGATTGCTTGGAAATATGAGTTGCTTTGATCTACTACCTGATGATTTGATATGATGTTTGACTTGTTTGCTTAGGAACTAGAGTGAGATAATCTAGGAGCTCATCCTTAGGTATCAACTAGATTAAGGAACACAAATCTTAATCAATCATCCTAATCTTGATATATCCTCAATCACTAAAGTGGCCCCTCATCACCTCCACCAGATCAACCCTAAGCTAATCCTCTGTATTAGCATCCAACTCAACAAAGACCAAATCCAAGCATGGATCTTCTCTACACAAGATAACCTTAAAAACCACCCACTTGATTATTATAATGGACCCTTGCATCCTCTCCAAATCATATCCCCTCTCATACTAAGTCCAAAACATCTAATATGCCAAAATGGTTAAGTCTGGAGTTGATTTCAACATCACATCTTTGGGTCCTTCCATTTCTCAACCCATATGCATTTTTGGAAATTCACTTGAACCATATTGTAAACCATCCTAAAGATTATCAAAGACCACTCTTGTACTTGGCTAACCCTTCTTGGACCCACTCATCCTTGATGGTTTTGCAGACAAGAAAATATCATGTTTCTGCAAATCTTACCATCATGCCTACTTTGGCAGAAGCTCCCATCCCTATGTTATCTTCCCTTGACCAACTCTTTGCATGGTTATGATATACTAATCATGGTCTCTAAATCCATACTTTACTTGTTTCCATTGGATATCTGTGCTACTTAAACCCACCTGGTTTTTGAATCTAAATGATAGTCTGCTATGGCAGCCTTATTTTCAACAAAATTTGCCATCACTCCTAGACCACCTCAAACACAATCAAGCCCAACTCTTGGTACAATGATCGTATATATATAAGTTTTTCTACTTATCCATCTATCCCTTGCATCAAGTTAAGCTCTGAGATCCTTATACCAACTAAGTCTAGGTGGTATGCAAACATTAATGTCGTAGATCATCAAATCCTTGCCTTCCTCCAAAACCATGTCCCATTTGCAAAACCCAATGTTTCTAATGAAGAATACATAAATTTGACATCATCCACCTTGGATATATATATATATTTATAAAATATTCTACATAAATAAATTTTCCCTAAAACTATTTAATTCCTCTTTGTGACCAAATCTTCAAAACTTCTCCTATAAAGGAAATTTTATTTTCCACCAAAGTAATTTGCCAAATCAAGGTACACATGAGGACTATATATCATATCCTATCTTCTCATATCAAAAATAAATATTTTTGAGAAGCCTTATTATTTCTTTTTGCCCTTTTTCTTAATTGGCAGAAACAAGAATTAATTGCTTAAAAATACTTTCCTATCTCAACAAAATTCTAGGAAAATTATCCAAAGTGCAACTTGGTATTTAGAACCATCTCATATTAAAAAACAAACTTGTCGAATTCAAAAATATCAAATTAGCTTATTAAAACCATTTCAGCACTATTTGATTAAATGATATTTACTGGTCATTAGATCCATACAAAAACCTCAAATAATTTCTAGAGAAGTTTATTGACCTCCTCTATCTACCAGTACCCTTTTTCCACCTTGGAAACATAAAATTATTGGAATTCCTTCCTACTCATCTATTTAGTCAAAAGTTGAATTCCTTCAAATTCAAACTTTTAAACCAACCAAGTTTCCACCAAACTGGTCAAAAAGCTTGCACAACACACCTCTCACCCCTCTGGTCAGCACTGTAGCAAGTGCACTGTAGAACCCATCCTCTCCTTGTCCTGTAGTGTTTGGTTGTCAAGAAATAAAGAGGCATGTCAAATCTTGTCTTGATCTCACTTGCAATATCTCCCTCAATCCCTATCTTCCCTAGCCCGACCAGAAACCACTCACATCACCTCTCCCCACGCCCATAGAAACCACCCCTGGTTTCTACCCCTCTCCCCATATCCCTCCATGGACATGGTCCACTCTACACCAACACACCTCGGTTTATAAGGCCATATGCCACCCCAGCACCTTCCCTTCGGCTCATTTGCTCCCTCTCCCCTCCACTTACCTCCCACAGGTTCCCCTCTTCCTCCCCTTCCATGTCATGCTCGATAAAGGAATAAAATGGCCTCTCGGCCATTGCTTAAGATCTAAGTGTAGCTCACTCCCCTCTACCTCTCTCTCTGCATGTGGTTTTCCCGAACTCCCCTTGCCCCCATGCATCTAACCATGCCCTTCTTTCCCACATTAAGTAGGTCATGGTTGCTGTTCGGTCGAGCTCCAATGAGTGCATCATCATGGCTCACATGATTCTCGGAGCCAAAAGCACCACCGTCACCCCTCATTCTTCTCCCCATGTTGAACCGCGTCGCCCTGTGCCCTCTCCTGTGTTTCCTGAGCCCCTAATGGCTAGGCCCCACGCCAACGTTTGAATGCTCCCGACTGTGTGCTCTTGGTAGCCCGGGTGGGCCAATTTGGAGTCGTGCGACCCAGATCAGGCCAGATCCCAGCCCACTTTGCCTTTTTCCATTTTTCTCAAATCCAGATTTTAATTTTCAGCCTAAATCAATTTAAAAAATGGAAACTAGCTCCGATTGCCTATATCTAAAATTCCTAGAGTTTTTGATTGTTTTCTTTAGCATGTAGTACAGTAACTTCACCAAGTTAATGTCCAGATTAATTATCATAAATCAAGTTCCTAGATGTATCCTTTTTATTAATAAATCCTTTCAAAATGTTTAGTAATCCTTTTTTGTTTGAAACCTTTTTGTCCTGAAAGGTATTAGTGATACATTGCAGGTCACCTTGGCCTAACACTAAGTTGCTTCCTAGTTATACTGTAACAAAAATAACAAAAACAAGTTAAATCCGCCTTTAGGAAAATCTCTAGGCCAAACTAAGAATGGTTTTGACCTAATTCCAACTCCCAGTACAACTAAATTATCATACCCAACAAACTGTAGAAGCCCCATAACTTTTGGGACTTGGTTGATTTTTATTGAATAAAACTATTCTTTGCATGGTTGTTTCACTACTAAAATCACTCCAGTAGTTCTGTAACTCCAAAAAAATGTGAATCCAATTTATTTAGAAAGGTAACTGAAATACCTATAATGTTTCCTTGGATTCATATCAAAAGCCCTCTAGATTAAATCTAGTGAAAAAGAGAACTAACTTCCACAACTGCCTTTGGGATTTTCCTGAGGTCATTATGGGTAATATATTGGAGAGATTCCAATTCTCAGTGAACCAGTACATCAAAACCTACCCAACACTAAGAGGAAATAATTTTTGAAATCACAGATCTTTTCCTGTGAATTATTTCCTCAAACGAGATCATTTATCACTAGAAAATTCATATCAAATCAAAGAAGATTGATAAAATAGTAAAACCACTTTTGTTGGTTTCATTTTATCAATAACTATCTGATGGTATCAGTATGATACAATGGTATCATACATAAACTGGTCTTTGTCTAAACCCCTCAACTAAGTAGTTTCTAGAATTTAAATCCTTAATATATTTCAACAGATGTATCCACGCCATTACCAATATCTCTAAGGAAATCTTCCCAAACCCTACTGAAGTATATTATGCATTGTTCTTTGCTGGTTGTATTGTATTGATGCTTGTATGCTATGTGTTGATCTTGGTAATTACTTGTTGCATGTATGCTCGATGATGGCGATAGTTGCGATTATGTGACGCTGAGAAGAAGGAAGACTCCTATTATTATATTTAGTTTTATGGTTATTTAAAGAAGAAGTCTAGGGACGCATCACTGATCACAGGCAAGCCACCTTATTTCTCTTAATCCCTTGTCCTATTATTTCACTTTATGTATGTTGACCAAGACAGCGTAACCTCTAGCAACCCAGTAATAGATCAGCGTAAGTCAGATGTTACAATGGATTACAAGAGAGGTTCGCCTGTGCGAGTTGGTTGTGGTTGTCTATCGAGTTGTGTTGCCCTAAAGGCTCCCATAGGGCCGGTTTATATAGTCATCGGGGCCTAGGGTTACAGGGAGAGATATATCCGGCTACGTTATAGAGTCAGTAACTATGTACAGCTTGGACTACAAGTAATACTACGGGCCTAAGTCGGTAACTCTTCTGGGCCTTGTTGTAGCCAGAACTCGCTCCTCCTCTTTCTTTGACTGGGCCGCCCGTGAAGCAAAGTTTCTAACTCACAGGGCCACCTCGGTCACGAGTCCTGTGGGTATACCCGAAAAGTATATCCCCAACAGTAGCCCCCGAAAGTCTCCAAGATCTGAAGTCGGATAAATCGTCTAGCTTGATGTTTTCTTCGTCTTGAGAATCTTGAAGGGTTCCCGAAAAACTTCTTTCATTGATGTAGGATTCCGAGTCAGTTGAGTCGGATATATTCTTCTCTAACCTTGATCTTTCCGTTGCTTGATTTGAAACATAAGCCGAATTTTATGGCCACGTGCTGACTGACAACTGTACAGGCCAGGTCCCATCACTGATAGGATTTCCATCAGCAGTACCGTTGGTGGGTCCGTTCCTTACGGAACAGAACGTCGTTTCAATGCCTGCGTGAAAATCAAGGGGGCAGAAGAGTCGCGAGGAAGCTAACTCCCACTCTGCTACACGCGTGGCGATAATCGCGCGTCTTACCACACGAATCTTGACACAGAGGCAAATAAGAGGAGAGAAAACCCTTCTTCTCAGATTCACTTCTCCGTCGATTCATTCATTTCTTCCTCGTACTCCTCGAGCTTTCCACACCAGTTCCAATCTGCACACCGTTCAGAAAAAATCTCCCCTTCCCCCACCAGGCCATCTTCCTCCAAGAACCATGGCATCTGCCTCGTCCTCTAGAGCGGCGGCAGCGGGTTCGTCAGCGGCGGACGAGAAAAATATGCGGGGTCTATGGATCCCCAACGCCATGGACACTTCTGAGCTCCAAGTTATGGAGGATGAGGGGTTCATCGCTGCTGGTGCAGGGTGGAGTGCTGCTGGACACGCCATCCCCGCACCAAAAGATGGCGAGAGGGTGCTGTTCAGCACTCACGTTGACCGCGGCCTCAGTCTGCCACCATCAGACTTCTTTGTCGAGGTCCTCAACCATTACGGTGTGCAACTCCACAATCTTCCTCCTAACTCTCTGCTTGAGATTAGTGCTCACGCAGCTTTGTGCGAGGGGTTTCTTGGCATTAGGACAAGTGTCACCCTTTTCCGGTACTATTATGGTACTCGGAAGAATTCCATCAGTGCCGGTTAATGCTAGTGAGTCCGTCAAACGCTGGGCCGGAATCTTCTTCTACCATAAGGATATTCTGGCTCCGGGTAAGGAGGAAGGTCTTCCGGCATTCTCCAATGGCGCCGCTTCCCACCAAGATTCATGGGATGCAGAGGCACCGGAGCTGTCGGATATTTTGATCCTTGCCAAGACGCAGATCGAATTTCTGATGAAGAATGAGGGGCTTCGTGGATCTGACTTGATCCACTGCTGATTGGAGCGCTGGATTCATCCTCTCCAGCACCACGGAGACCGCCTCATGCACCAAATCACATGTGACAAGAAGGACATCATGAAGGTCAGCCCAAACCGGCTTTCGCCGAAGGACTACAGGACCCTCATGCAATATTTGGTCAAGGAAAGAGTGGAACAAAAATTTCCGGAAGCTTCCATGAAGATGTATACATCTAGCCATCATCTGACTCCGGTAAATATTTCGACTCTACTTTCATGTTTCGTCGTTTTCTTTGGTTCTTCCTCCGAATCTATTTTCATCGATGCTTTTCCTATTCTGTTAGCTCGAGAAACTTTCCGAGTCCGAGCTAGCTCCAATAGAGGGCTATGCTTCAGACGACCCGGAGGCGACGGAGGATGATGAGGTGCAAGAAGTTGCCGCCTCCGCCACCAAGAAGCGTAAGGTGAAAGAAGTTGTCGCTGCTGGTAGCCAAGTGCTGCCAGTGGTTAAAAAGTAAACACCTCACCTTTTAGTTTTAGTACTCTTGTACCTTTGTTATCTTTCCAGAACACACCTAATATTCAGGATTTCTGTGTTCTAGAGTTAAATCATCATTGAAGAGAAAGATTAAGCCGGAAAGCAAGCCGGGTAAACCGATGCGTTAGCAGAAGCTTGTCATTTCTCCAGTTGTGCCGCCGTCGACCCCATCTACTGCTCCGTCAGCGCAGGGAGCTTCTGCATCCCCTGCCGCTGGCAAGATCTCAAAAGCCATGGTCACCATTGATGACCTGGCAACTAATAAGGGTGAACCCATAAATGGTAATGATCCCATGGTTATGACCACAAGTACTGTAGAAAAGGTGGTTGACTCAGCTGTCCCTATCCTCAAGAGGAAAGAAAAGGAAGAGATCCTCAGACTGGCTCAAACCAGTCTTGAGAAGCAAACCTTGACTCTAGAGGCAGCGAGCCAAGAGGAGGAAGACGTCAAGCTGGTTAGCCACCTAGACCAAATTTTGGTCCGGGATGCTAAAGTCGCATCTGGTGAACTTCCAGCGATAGATGTTCCATCCCTCACCCTTACCAAGAAGGTGTTTCATAGCACCAAGGTCAGATTTGAAAATTGCATCTAGAACACATTGTAAGTTTCCGATTCTTGTTTTGCATTTATTATCATATACTCTAGCCCCCAAGCATAAAGTCGGATAAACATCATTGGATCCGGGTTGATGCTTTTAGGTTGCAAAAGAACGATGTAGTGTAGCCCACAAGGCTCGTGCTGTAATTTTACTTAGTTAAATTTGCAGCCCGAGTCTTAGTAGCCGTCTGACGGTATTCCGTCTCTAAACTTACAGAAAATTGCATCTTCCAACTAGTAATTGCTCAAGAATATTTCCAACAAGCGCAAAGAAATTAAAGCTTTGCGCTTTGAAAATTCAAAGTTAAAAGTTGAAAAAGATGAAGCAGAAGGTAAACTTTTCCAGCTTCCTCTTTGTCAGTTTTTTCCTTTGCAGAATTGATGTGCCAATCCAGTAAGATGGTGGAGCAGGCCGAAAACTTCAAGGTCTTGGAGGCAGAGAACACTGAACTTCGGGAAAAGCTTGAGACCCTAACAGTGGAGTCGGAGAAATCCGTAGCTACAGTCTTGGAATCAAGCAACCATGAGACCGTGAGGCTCGAGAAGCTCCTAGACCTCCGAGATAAAGAACTTGCTGATCTCAAGAAGGAGTTTGATATCCAGAAAGATCTTGCCCAAGCCTCTGCAAGTGAACTAGACAGCCTCCGCAAGGAGCATGCTGAATGGAATCACTCTGTGCTTGGTAAGATTTTCTGAATCTTTTTTACATTTTGTTATTCATTTTTCGAATTTCGTTTTAGCTAGAATTTGACTTTTGGTTCTTTCCCAGCCCCCCTGAATCTTTCCGACTCTTCCACTTCCAAACCTCTCCTCGAGCGCATTAAGCTCGTCGGAGATGTCTTGTTCGACTTCCGCCAAACTCTAGAAGAGGCTAGCGAAGCCGTCAAGCTTTCCGAGTTGCACAAAATGTCAGTGCACTAGGTGAGGGACAAAGTGAAGGAGATTCTGAAGTTGATTGAGGACTGGAAGATCTCCTACGCTCGGACTGCTGCGCAAACAGCTTTGACCATGGTGATGATCCACCATAGCGAAATGGAAATCTGGCATGTCACTAAGGGCATTGCCGAGGAGGATGATGAGGGTAACCCGCAAGATATCAAGGCCATCCAAGAATCTTGTGCATGTTATGCTTGTCGGGTGGCATAGATGACCAACTACACGAAGCTATTCTTCGAATCCATCGCCGTGCCTCCTTCGCCTCAAGAGCCAGAAATCAGCAATGCTTCCGAGTCTGAGATCGAGGGCAACACTGATGTTGATTCTAGTGTTCCACCTGCTTCATCACCACTGCCTGTAGCATAAATAATTTCTATGCATTATCTTAAACTTATGGCAATGTAGTGATGGCTACAATATTTATTTTGTGCTGGTCTGTAAAAACTGATGCTTTTACTATCTTAGCACGTTTATTTATATGTTTTTATGCTTTGTGCTTGAAAGTTTCTAAAGCACTCTTTTTTTATGTCTATACTTATCAATTTATCTGTCTCTCTGCCTTGTCCTTTTCATGGGTCGGCCAACCTTTAGCGCGAAAACTTTGCCGAGCAATGGAGCGTAATTGCTAAACCGGTTTAAACTCGGAAACAAAGCTGGCTTCCAGTATCAACAACTCATTACTCGGAAAATGCCCGCGTCTAAGCAATCAGATAAAGAATCAAAGTACAGAGAATAATTTAAACTTTGTACACTAAGGTAACAATTTTAGATTGCTCAAAAATCATAACCAGAACAAACATGAGCATAAATTACTTTCAAGTATTCTAGGATTTTGAAACAATTACATGCTCTTTTGGAAATAAGATGGCAAAAACGTCTAAAAAATAACAATATGAGGGAACCAATACTTTATTTCACTTTGAACATGTACATATATGATTAGAAGGAAATAACTAAGAATAGAAGGGACGTAGTTATGCAATATTCCATGGACGGTCTATTTCATCCGGGTCTATGCTGCCACCAGCTCTCTTCCTTTTCCGAGTATCAGGTCTTTCCTTGACTTGTCTCATATCGGTTAAATAATATGACCCATTATGCAGAACTCTGCTAACCATAAAAGGTCTTTCCCAAATTGGGGAAAGTTTGTGCTTTCTCTTTTGCACAAGTCAGAGATCCAAACCACCTTTTCTGAAAGAACGGTTTTGCACTCTCTGACTATGATACTTGCGTAACTTCTGCTGATAGGCTGTAGACCTATGTTCAGCAACAACGCACACTTCTTTGATTATATTGAGATCATCTTGCCGAGAAACTTCTGCATCTTCTTTGATATATGCTTTTACTAGTGGAGCTTGATGGATCAGATCACTCGGAAGAACTACTTCTGCACCGTAGACCAAGAAGAAAGGAGTATAGCCGATTGACCTGTTAGGAGTAGTACGCAAGCTCCATATCACAGACGGTAATTCTTCCGCCCAAGCCCCCGCAGCCCGATGAAGTGGTGGTTCGAGACGAGGTCGAATTCCTTGTAGAATAAGGCCATTAGTTCTTTTGACTTGTCCATTTGCTTGTGGATGTGCGACTGATGCGATATCAAGTCAGATCCCTTGCTCTTCGTAGAATTCGGCAAGTTCCCCCTGGAAAAGTTGCTCCCGTTATCAGTAATTATACTGTGCGGATATCCGAATCTGATGATTATGTCCTCGACGAATATTCTTGCTGTGGCTCCATCACAATTTGTTTTGGGTTTAGCCTCAATCCATTTTGTGAATTTATCCACCATCACTAGTAGGTGAGTGAATCCACATTTTTCCGTGCGAAACGTCCCTACCATATCAAGCCCCCAGACCGCGAACGACCATGTAATAGGGATTGTTCGCAGCTGCTCAGCCAGAACGTGTGCCTGATGAGCATATTTTTGGCAACCTTTGCATGTTTTGACCAGTTTATCGGCATCTCCCTTAGCTGTAAGCCAAAATAATCCGTGTCAAAAAGCTTTTGCCACTAAGGATCTGGCTGCAGCATGGTGACCACACTCGCCTCCATGGATTTCTCTTAGGATTTACACTCTTTCTTCCAAAGAAATACATCTCTGAAACACGCTAGAAACACTCCGCTTATAGAGCTCACCATTTATTATAGTGTATGCTTTTGCTCGTCAGACAATCTGTTGGCTCAAAACTTCGTCTTCGGGAAGTTTTCCGTCTATCAGGAAATCCAGATAGGGTTTTGTCCAGCTGGGAATTACAGCCAGAACTGTTATTAAAGGTGAGTCGGATTTTGTTGGATAGTCCTTGTCAACTCCAACTATGGATGGGACCCTTAAATGCTCTAGAAAAGCTCCATCTCGTACTTGTTTCCACGTAGAGCCTATCCTTGATAGAGCATCTGCTTCCTCATTTTCTGCTCGAGGGATGTGTTGAACCTCAAAACCCTCGAACGATTTGGATAATTCATCCACAATAGCTTTGTATGCTGCCATGTGCTTGTTTGCGTTGCAGATGTCAGATACTTGCTGAGCAACTAAACTCGAGTCTCCGTAACACATGAGTCTTGATATGCTAATGTTTTTGACCATGCGTATTCCATGCAGCAGTGCTTCGTACTCGGCAATATATTACTAAGGACCCCCTATGGCGTACTTGTCGACAATCCGACGACAAGGGATGGTACGCCACTAGGAGCCCCTATGGCGTACTTATCGACAATCCGACGACAGCATGTGTTATCTACTTGTTTATACCAAATGCATTGTTTTACTATATTATGTTTTATATGTGGGAAGGTTGGCTCCTCCAAACAATTACCACTTTAGTACCAATAGGTACCACCCTTTGATGACACCTACTTACCCCTAGTAAAGTATGTGGTGTATAATAACACCCTCCTTTGGAGACCCCGTTTTAGCCAAAGTAAAAATATAGGATGGGAAGACCCGAAAAAATGTTTATAAAATGTTATATAAAAACATTTGTGAGGAATGACCTACAAAGAGAAGTTTGAGAAAATAATTTTTTTTTCAAAAGGATACTAAAGTGGAGAAAAATATTTATGAAAACGCACCCGTTTCTTTACAACTTTGCTAGAACAATTAACCCGTGCAACCACATTACCCTAAAATAAGATGGGGCTTCACTTGACCTTTCAATACTCTGGTATGGGTTTACTCATAACTAATTGACGTTTCTATATGTCGTAGCGCATGGGACAGAACCCACCGGTCAGCGGCTTAGCTGATGAGTGGCCTGACCGACAAGGGCGTTGCCAAGATACGAGCCCCGTGTGCTCGGCACATGTATGGCTTTGATGTGATGAAGTCTATGGAGACTAAGTGTCAGCTGTGGTGTAGGTACCTATGGGTAAGACAAACGCTACAAGACAAGCTTCGATCCGTCAGACGGGCGCAGACAAGGAGGAAAATACAACGACGCATGCAAGGCGGTCCAATCTCTCCTTTCGGGGGCTACCCTAGAAGGAGTGTAATGTCGTGGTATTGCCGATGAATACGCCATGGAGGGGTCGTCAGAGTGCATGTTTAGAGACGTGGGTTAAGGAAGAAGGTTGGGTACGAGGTGACACAGCTTACCCAGGTTTAGTTCCCACGACAGTGGCAGAATCCTACTCCTGCTATAAATCACTATAACAACAATACGCCGGGTTAAAGGGATCGGTTCGCTGTGCGCGATATGGTACGTGCCCTAAAGGATCCTCTAGGTCCGACTTATAAAGACAACAGATCCTAGGGTTACAAGGAAAGTCCTAGCCGGATAGGTTACAGAGTCCTACACGGTATACAACTAGTCTAACCTGTCCTGCACTCCAAGGCTCCAGGTACGCTGATGACTCCACCATAGCCTTCCTTTATCCGGCATGGGCCTCCCTTCTGTATACATCTAACTAGGCCGCCCAACAGGCCATAGGCCCTTCTACCAACTATGGGCCACTCGGGTTATCCGGATTAGAGACATGCAATGGTGATACCCATTTAGCATATCCCCAATAGTAGCCCCCGGAGAACTCCGAGATCTTGCGCCGTCTTGCCTATTCAAATTGAATGCTCCGTCTAGGTGAATGTCAGCAAATCGTCAAGCAATATCTTGTAGTGAGCCCTGTGATGCTCTCCGTCTTCAACATATAAGTCGGAGAATCACTGAGCTTCTCCATCGTACTCTTCTCATAGCCGGACGAGATCCGTCCATGCCGGAATCTTCAGATGGGAATGTTCACCTGCCTATGCCAATAGAGTGACGTAGACCATAGGTCAGCGATGCTTCGTAACTCACACATATGCAGAGAACGTAATGATAGCCATTTTTCCTACACGAAGGATACGTAATGTTGGAGGCGTTGGTGGGAACATGGAGAAATTTGCGCACACGCTCGTGCACATGCTGTCCATGTAGCAATCGTTCGATCAACTTGCACGAATATTAACGCCGAGTACTATATATTATAACCGCGGTGACTTTTATATTTTCACCTCATTCTTCCTTGCATCGTCTTCTTCCTCTAGCCAACGTCTCCTCGAGCTCATCGCGTGCACAGAGAAAACCCTAGCTTTTCTCCAACCACAATCATCTCCCACCTGCACTAATGGCCAGTAAAAGCAGCACCCCGTCGATGGAGGCGTCAGGCGAGGCCACGGCCAAATAAATGGGCTCTATCCACGTCCCGCCAGAGGGTGTGGTGGTGCCGCGTTTCGTGGTGGTGGAATCCACCGACGGCGACCATATTCCAGTGGGGCTGGAACCACTGGAGGAGGAGGCTGATTTCCACTAGGGGGAATGGCACGACTCGGACATCACCGAGAACGATATCAAGGAGATGCTCGCCGAGGGGTACCTCCCTGCGACGGAGGGCCTAATCTGGCAGGCGGCACCGGCTGGCGAGGTCGTCCCTTCTCCCCTAGCTGGAGAAAAGGTATACCTCAAGGCTCAGTTTGTGCGCATCATCTCCCTCCCAATCTCCGACTTCTTCATAGAAGTCCTCATCCACTTCCGGGTTCAACCTCAGAGCCTTTCTCCGAATAGCATCCTCGCGCTTAGCAACTATGCGGCGTTGTGCAAGGGTTACCTAGGAATTAGGCCTAGGTTAGATCTGTTTATTTACGTCTTCACCATGAAGAGGGAAGCCGGGGTGAGCAAGGAAGAGCTTAGGAACTGCGGAACCATTAGCTTCAAGGTCCGGCCTGGCCGGCAGTTCCACGACATTGTAGGTCACGAATCTTGCAAGAATTGGCAGAGGACGTATTTCTATGGCCGAGATATCCCTCTGCCTGGCCGAGAAAGAACGTACCCGGACTTTGTCAATGGAGCCGCCGCTGAAGCCCCGACATGGAGATCCCAAGCCCTCCTCCCCTCCGACGATGGAGCCTCTCGCGCCGTAAGGAGTATTGACTAGTTCGTAGAGACGGGTTTGACCGGGTTGGACATAGCCATGTGCTGGTTCATCAGGCGGATCCAGCCTCTGCAGCACCGCACGGAGCTCATGCACCAGTATACCAAGGATAGGAAGGATAGCTTCCGTATCTCTGAGGACAGCCTCTCTAGTGACTCCGTCAAGCTTCGCCTCAAAGACATAGTCAAGGTGAAGGATCGGAAGCGTGGCTTCACCATCACCTACGACATGTTCGAGGGCGGCACGTGCCTAGAGGTACTCATTTATTTCCCATATATGACATATACTCCAGTTCTTCCGTCTTGCATATACCCTTGCGTCTATCACTTTAGGATTCACTTAATAGCTGAAAAATCTAGATGAAGGTAGTATGGCTGCCTAAGTCTATGATACCAAGATGAAGGAAGTCACTGTCATGTCCGACAACGAGGTCCCGTTGGCACGAAAGCGGAAGAGGTCCGCCTCTGACGCTGCCGACGGAGGCACGAAGAAGAAGACGGAGGGTGGAGTATCCAAGAGATCCACCGCCCGGTATCCCTTTGAAAAAGGCACCAACCGTTGTGTAAGCTTCTAATCATCTGACATCATCTCTTGCTTATATTATTCCTGTACTTATACTTTTGCTCATTTTAGGAAGAAGGCTAATGTGAGTTTGAAGAAGACCTCCAAAACATCGAGGGCTTCTAAGAACAGCGAAGAAATATTTGTGCAAGCGTCTCCCGCCATCGCCCCTCCGACTTTGAGCGTCCAACCTACTGCCGCACCAACAACTTCTCCGGCAAAGGTAGCGTCTGAACCTTCCGCTATGGAAGTGGACCCAACTCCTTCTCAGGAGGTCCCAGAAGTTGCCATGGAGCCCCATGTTGTCAGCGAGTAGGCGACGCAGGAAAGCACATCCTCTAAAGTGGCTGAAGCTCCAGCTAAGGATTCCACTGGTAGCGGTAAGGTGGTGGTGGAAGGCGGAACTTCTGCCGTAGGCGCAGCCGTTGCACCCAAGAAGCCAACAGAGCTTCCCAAGATCTTCTACCTGGTGCTTACACCGAGTAGCTCAAATCTGGCTCCTGGTGCGGCACCGACTTCTCCCACGTGCGGTCTTGAGAAGTTGCTCAAACAAGCGGAGAACGTCCGTGTAAACACTCTTACCTTTAGCAAGATATTCTCCGAGAGCCCCAGCAACCTCAAGATCATCGCACTTGTAATTTTTATATGCCTTTTGCATTTCATATGTAGTATCCCGGTGTAGCCCCTGAGGATTTAGACAGAAAACCATAGGTCTTTGGGTCTAAATGATCTAAGAGTGACTAAGATAGAAACTTTGCACTGTAGCCCCCAAGTATTTAGTTTGAATGAATTATTCTGACTAGATACTTGTAGAGTAGCATACACAATGTTTGTAATTTTCAACACTGTAGCCCCCCCAAGCCTCTAGTTGAAATAGAATTAGTTCCGACTACATGCTTAAAGAAAGACTAAGCATATCATCGAGTTAAAAAACTCCTACTGTAGCCCCCAAGCCTCTAGGCGGATAATTATGCATCAAGATGCTCCAAGTAGACTAAGTAACTTTGATTTCTTTGAAGAATGAGAATACTCGGAGGAACGCCGCCAATGACAAGCTCCACAAGATGCGTGCAGATCTTGAAGTTGAAAAGGGTAAAACTACCTTCTTGAAGGATCAAATCACCAAGAGGAAGAGTCTGTTTTTATTTTCAATTTCACACTCAATCTTGGTCTTGTGCCATTAACTTCCGACTACTCATTATGCTTTGTCATTTCTCCGACTTGTAGAAGCCATCGCCAAGGCCAAGGATATTTTTGAGCAATCGAAGCACATACAAGATCTGGATAGCAAAAACAAAATTATAAAGCAGGAGAGAGCAGACTCACTGAAGTTGCATGAATATGCCCTAGCCACTGTGAAAGAATCCGCAAACAGGGAAATCAACTGCCTTAAGGAGGAAATTGCAGTCCTCAAGGAATAGAACAAAGTTGCCGCCGAGCAAAACACTCGCAACCTTGATGCTTACAAGACACTCCGAAAGGAACGTGATTCCATGATGGAGACTCTTCAACAAGCTGAGGATAGCATTTTTGGTAAGAATTCTCTGTCTTGTACTTCTGTAAACCAGGTATTCTGAACTTATGTTGTATTGAACTCATGCACTCAATCATTTGGACGGAAATGCAGCTCCTATTGGTTTGACCAATAATGTTCCTCCGCCAAAGGAATGCATGGTTCTTGCCAGCAACTTCATCAGCACCGCCATCACCCAAGCAAAGGAAATCTCCAAGCCCTTAGTCATCAATATTAAGGCAGTGGACTCCATCATGAAGTATTCAGAGATCCTGTGCCAATCCCCCAGGCGTATCCTAATCTAGAAAGCTTCATGTACCCAGGATGGTGCAAGGATGGCGCTATCTATGGTCAAGGCTCACTACGAGGATGCCGACATCGACACGGTGACCTCTGGCTTGCCCGACGTAGACGATGATGGTGAAAAGATCGATCACGGAGCTATCTGGTCATCGCTCACCGGCTATGAAACCAGGGTCGCCCAGTTGGTGGATCCAAACACCTTTGTGCCCCATGACGTAATTGATGCCGACCAAGCCAGCTCCTTCGAGTCCCTCAAGACTGTCGACTTCACTAATGGGCAAGATGGCTCTCCTGCGGCCGATGATGCTACCTCGAAGTCTCCTACACCAGAGGAATAAAAACACTATGTAATATTTGTTTCCTCTGGATGTTTTGTATGTATGCGGAGAACAATGGGTTAATCCTAAGGCAGAAAACAATGGCTATAATCTTCCTGCTACTTAAGAACTAATTCCAGCATGTATATTTTTAAGCAAGTGCTGGCTTATCCATTACTCTGGTTTTTATGCTTGACTTTTCGTGAGTCGGAAGACCCTTAGTCAGAACTATGCGCTCAGGCGATGATACCCAATGGCACCATCAAAAAACTAAGCACAAAATCGCCGACTTCGAGTGTGGAAAGTCACTACTCCAGAATCCACATAAAAACAACAAAGAACGTGTAGACCAGAAAACTTAAGCTAACGCCCGTAGGCGGAATTTTCACAAGTGCAAATGCAAAACTTGCGCGTAAAGGTTTTATACGATGCAAAAATGAACACTAAAGGAGGTAAAAGACTCAAGCATATGAGTGAACCAAAGAGCTTTATTTCATTGATCATATAAGAGATACACAGTAGATAGTAAAATATGCTAAGTGTAAAAAGGACGTAGCTGTGCTATGTTCCATGGTCGATCAAGCTCCATGTAGTCATCATCCAGGTCATGTCGCTTACTCTTATGATCGTCGTTTGGTCTATCCTCTATTTAATGATTATCAACGAGGTAGTAAGAACCATTGAGTAGCTCCTTGCTTATGATGAACGGTCCTTCCCATGGTGGAGATAATTTGTGTGACTTCTTCTGCTTAAGTCGGAGCACCAGATCCCCCTATTTAAAAGAGCGATGCCAAATGCCGTGACTATGGTAGCTACGTAGCTTCTTTTGGTAGATGGCGCATCTTTGGCAAGCCAATACACGCTCTTCCTCGAGAAGGTCCACATCTAGGCGCCTGGATTCTTCAGTGTCATCCTCATCGTAGGCGGCAACTCTTGGTGAATCGTGAAGGATGTCGGAAGGTAGAATTGCTTATGCTCCATATACCATGAAATTAGGGGTCTAACCGGTGGATTTGTTGGGAGTAGTTCGTAAACTCCACAAAACAGATGGTAACTCCTCCGCCCAGGCTCCAGCTGCTCTACATAGCGGTGCCTCTAGAGTGGCTTGATTCCCTACAGAATCAATCCATTGGCTCGCTCAACTTGCCCATTGGATTGTGGATGTTCCATAGATGCCAAATCAAGTCGGATGCCCTTCTCCCAACAATAAGCTTCCACTTCTCTGAGTGACAAATTGCTACCATTGTCGGTGATGATGCTATGTGGGAGACCAAATCTCACCACTAGATCCCGGAAAAACCTAAGGGCAGTTGCCCCATCAAGCATTCTAATGGGTTTAGGTTCTATCCATTTTGTGAATTTATCAACTTCTACTACTAGATTCGTAAACCCACAAGGTGCCGTCTGTAATGGACCAACCATGTCTATCCCCCAGACTGCAAACGGCCAAGTTATTGGTATTGTTCGCAATTCTTGAGCTAGCACATGTGGTTGTCGGGCATAGTACTGGCATCCCATGCATGTCTCAACCAGCTTGTCGGCATCCGCCTTGCGGTCAGCCAATAGAATCCTTGCCAGAATGCTTTGGAGACCAAAGATCTAGGAGCGGCGTGATGCCCGCAATCTCCGAGATGGATCTCACGAAGGATTTCAATACCTTCTTGCTGGGAGACACACTTTAGGTATACACCAATGGTACTTACTTTGTAGAGCATCCCATTGATTATGGTATAGCCCTTTGCTCGAGGTACTATTTTCCGACTATCGACTTCGTCGATGGGAAAAGTTCCATGTGTGAGATATTGCATGAATGGTTTTGTCCAATCCGGAGGGGCCTTTGTCACTATATGAACAAAAGAATCAACTCTATCTGGGTTCTTAGGGTCCACTCCCTTGACGGATGGGGTCCGTAGATGCTCCAAAAATGCCAGGAGGAATTGGTTTGTGCCCTGATCCAAGCTTTGACAGTAGATCAACCGCCTCATTTTCCTCCTTTTTGACATACTTGACTTTGTAGCCCTCAAAGCACTTGTCTATCTCGTCTACTTCGTCTCGATATGCCTCCATCATAGGGTTCCACACGTTCTAGGTGCCAGCCACCTGCTGGGCAACCAAGTCAGAATCTCCACAGCAAAATATGTGCTTGATGCCAATATCCTTGGCTACACAAAGTCCGTGAATGAGTGCTTCATATTCCTCCATGTTATTTGTAGCCTCAAAGTGGATCTGCAGAGCGCAGTGCAGTTTTTCCCCTGTTGGTGACTGTAGTAATACACCAGCCCCCGAGCCATTGAGTAATTTTGATCCGTCAAAGTGCATCACCCAATGTTCTGGCTCTGGTATAGGGGTAGCATCTGGCATCTCCGTCCAATCTGCAATTAAATCCGCCAAGACTTGTGATTTGATAGCGTCGCGTCTCTTGTAGGTGATCTCAAAGGCAGAAAGATCAATGCCCCACTTCGCGACCCTACCCGTAGCGTCGTTGTTGTTGATGATGTCGGACAACGGATCTTTGCTCACTACTGTGATAGGGTGCTCCTGGAAGTAGTGCCTTAGCTTTCGAGAAGCAAGGAATACTCCATAAGCTAGCTTCTTTTAGTGCGGCTAACGCTGCTTGGACTCCGTCAAGACCTCGCTTACATAGTAAACTGGTCGTTGCACTCCGTACTCATGCGTTGGTTCTTTCCGCTCCACCACGACGACGATGCTGATAACCCGGTGCTCGGGTGCTGCGAGTACATGTGCTGAGGAGAGTATCCTCTTTAGCTCCTTAAGTGAAGCATCTACTTCATCCGTCCATACAAATTTGCCCACCTTCTTTAGCAACATGTATAGCGGCAGAGTCTTCTCTCCAAGTCGGCTGACGAACCGACTTACTGCTGCAATGCAGTCTGTGAGCCGTTGGATGTCCTTTAGGCATGTCAGATGGTTAATGTTTAGGATGGATTTGATCTTCTCTGGGTTGACTTTGATTCCACGCTGGGAAACGATGAAGCCTAACAATTTGCCGGCTGGAACCCCGAAGACGCATTTCTTTGTGTTAAGCATCATGTTGTATTTCTGAAGATTATCAAAGGTTTATTTTAAGTCAGAGATTAATTCGTTTGAATTTTTAGACATCACCGCGATATCGTCCACATAGGCATGGATGTTCCGACCAATTTGGTTGTGTTGCATAGTCTGCTGGTTCGTGGCACCTGTGTTTTTTAGCCCAAAGGGTATTGTGACATAGCAAAACATGCTGTAAGGGTTGGTGAACGAAATGGCCAATTGGTCCGACTTCCTCATATTTGTCTGGTGGTATCTCCACTATGCATCTAGAAAACACAGAAGTTCTGAGCCAGCCTTCAAGTCAATGACTTGGTCAATGTGAGGCAAAGCAAACAGATCCTTCGGACACGCTTTGTTCAAGTAGGTGTAATCAACGCACATTCTTAATTCTTTGGTTCCCTTTTTGGGGACAAGTACAGGATTGGACACCCATCAGGTGCGCTTTTGGGGACAAGTACATTCTTAATTCTTTGGTTCCCTATTATCACGGAGGAACTCGACGAGTGCGCTTTCCTATTTAGGGTCCAGGTTCATCCCAATGGCGGTGACCTTGGAGGCATCGCCTACCACAAGTTCCACCGACTTGGTTGCGATGGAGCCTTGAAGGCGGGATCGGAGTCAGAGATCTGCTTCTTCGATGCCGGCATCTCCGAGGCATCTACCTTGCTCTGGATTTCCTTGAATTCTTCGCTGTAGAGGACAGCTTATGCAAAGGCTGCCTCTCCAATCTCCCAGTCCCTTTCCTTTGAAAAGCTTCTGGATACGGTGATGACACCGTTTGGTCTGGGTATCTTGAGCTTGTTGTAGACGAAGCATGGCTTGGCCATGAAGGAGTGGAATATGTCGCGTCCGAATATGACGTGGTACATGCTCTTGAAGGGGACCACTTCGAAGATCATGCGTTCTTGGCGGTAATTGTTGACATCGCCAAAAGTGACCGGAAGCGTGATGCACACAAGGGATCGAGCCTCTCGACCAGGAACTATGCCATGGAATACGGTGCTAATCCGCCTTAGGTTGGTCTTTGTCAAGTTCATCTTGTACAGTGTATCCAAGTACAAGATATTGATGCCGCTTCCACTGTCCACCATGCATTTGGTGAACTCGTTGACATCAATCAAATGGTTGATGACCATGGAATATTGGTTCTCCGTTGGAACGAGGTCTAGGTGATCCTTCCTGTCCCAAGTGATTGGAACTTCTGACCAGCGTAGGTACTGGGGAACTGGGGGTAGGGTGGCCAACAGTATCCTCGGTGAGGTTTTCTGTGCCTGGACAGTTAGGATGCCAAGGAAGGTGTGGTAGACGGGGGCCTTCTTCTAGAAGGGGTTCTTGCCTTTTCCATCGCCCTTGTCAGCGTGCTTGGGGTCAACGTCCTTGTCCATGTCACTTGAATCCTTGGACTCCCCTTCCTTCTTCTTCCCTTTTCCATTGCCTCGCGGTCGGTTCTTCCGGCTTTGTTTGTATCCAGACTCCAGGTCTTTGAGGTTGTTGACGAACTTGCAATGGCGATTGGTGTGAGTGGCTTTGCCTTTCGCGTCGAGGTGTACAAGGCATGGCATATCTCGGTACTCCTCATACGTTTGGGGAACGTGGGGCGCTGCCAGGGTAGTTTCACTACCTCGCTGCTGCCTACGACCATCCCCCCGTCCTCGGCCACACTGTCCGCCATCACCTCTTCCTGCAAACGTCATGGTGACCATGTCAGAGGTTGGCTTTTCTTCTGGTGGACTCTTCCGATTAGTGTTGTTGTTCCTCTTGTCTTGGGTTGGGATGGCAATTGTCGGCAAGGAGCCGCGAGCATCATCGTCGGCAGCCGCGAACTCACTAGCCAATGAGATCATCTGACAGAGATCTAGCCTGTGATTGTCCTGTAGGCACTTCAACTTATGCCGGAGCAATGTACCCTTTTCCAAGCCATAAATATAGGCGGCCATAGCGGTCTGATCGTGCACTCCTGCGTAGGAATTTTTCATATCCAGCTAGCAGGAGAGGTAGGCTCGAGATGTCTCGTCTTTCTCTTGCACACACCGTTGTAGATCGCCAACGGTACAGGAACGTTTGTACGTACCCTCGAAGTTTTTGGTGAACGCTTCTTGCATGTACAACCAGTTGCATATGGACTTTTCTAGGAAGTCATCAATCCATTGGCGGGCCATGCCCGTCAACATCAGTGGGAGGTAGTTGACGTCAACGTTGTGGTTTCCCCCGGCGATCTCGACCGTGTTGCCATAATCCTGCAACCATATAGCTGGTTTGGCGGTGCCTTCATAGTTCTTGATCATCTTGTCAATCCTAAAACCCTTGGGGTAAGTTGCGGACCTTATCACAGGTCCAAAGCAACATGGTCCCAGGTACTGTCCTTCCTGGGCCTCGTGAATCTTGTCCAGGCGTGAACGTGCATCGTATGGATCCGGGCTTGCTTTCTTCTTCTTCCCATCAGGGGAAGGGCTACGTGAGCAACGCTGCCCTCTTCCGCCATGGTGGCTACTAGGCGGTGACGAAGGCGGAGGTGACGGTGGGTTAGCCTTCTTTTTGTTACTCTCCTGTGACTCCTCGTGTCTGTCGTGATTGCTTGTCGGACATGGAGGGTCATGGCGTGACCTACTCTTGTGTCCTTGGTTTCCATTGTGCTCCCCACCGTGACAGGGCTACTCTGTGTTATCGCGAATGACGATGCCGCCCTGAGGGTGTCTTGGCGGAGGCATGCTCATACGGTGGTGAGCCTTTGGGTCTTCGTGATGTCAGGGGACCGGGGCAGAGGAGATGGGCGACGAGGATGAACCTTGCGTCCGTTTTCGGCGAATATGGGGATTGCGTCCTTCCTGTTGCGCGCGTCACTCCACCTTCTTTCTTACAAACCCGTCTGGGAACCAACATCATGAGGAGATCTCTCCCTTGGCGGCTTAGGATTGCTAGACTGACAATATGTTGGGTTAGACTCACGCCTCTGAGAGGTGGCCTTTTCTTGCTATTTGACAGCCTTTGCTACAAGGTCATAGAAATGTTCCACAACCGCGGGTGATCTATCCTGCTCCAGTAGGGTCCTGGCGACATCCAAGTTGAGGATAGGAGTAGGCATGACCTGCCTGCCTACGTTGTCAATGTATGGCTTGGCTTGTGGCAGCTTCGAGGGAGCCCATCCTAGGTTGCGCCGTACACCAGGATCGTTGACAACATGAGCCGGAGCTTTCCTAGCCTTCTGCTGCTTGAGCAAAGTCTTGTACTCAGCCTCCATGGCTATAGCTGCCTCGATTGATTTTTGTGCTTTGGCCAGATATCGATCTAGCTTTGCACCCTTCTCCGCGATGGCCTTCGCTTCCTCCAGTAGCTGTCGTCACTTCTCATCAAGCTTGACTATGTTCCGTATATGAGCCACAGTCATGGGCTCGACGAGAAAATTTCTGTACATCACTCTATCAACTGGAGTGACTTGGGCGGCTGCAGACATAGATGCTGCAGGCGGTGGATTTGCGGTGTTGGGGTTACTCGATCGACATTGAGTTCCTGCAGCTGCGCTGGGTTAGGCAGAGGGGGCATGGCCTTTGCACGATCATTGTCGGCAGCATCAGCTGGTCTCTTCTCCTTGTCCATCGGTTTAGGCGGAGCTTGTCCGGGTTGGTCTTCTTCCATCACGCTCTCAATGGCGACGAACACTTCCCGGGATGTGATGGCCTTGTTGGCCTACTCCTCACGCTTGATGTCCTCCTCCATCTCCTACATAGTAGAGTCGAGTTCCTTTGGGTTGATATCCATCTCCTCCGAATCTACATTGATGTCAGCGTAGAGCGCGTCCAAAAAGGAGTCGGAGGGTGCGAGGGATGCCTCGAAGATGGAGGATGATGCTGAGGCTGCAGGGATCTTGACTAGAGGCAGTGGCGGCAGTGCCTGAGGCGGCGGTGGCCCGGGTAAGGCAGCGATATCGGCTTGAGCAGCTGCATCAGTGGCCGTGTAATTGTTGACGGTGTTGATCATGCTCTCGAAGGTGAGGGTACCAGCGGCCCATTGCCGCCTTAGCGTATGCCGGATAAGTGTATCATGATCCATTGCTTCCACAAAGTGATAAATAGCATCATCATTGGGGTAATATTCCAGATCGGCCCGTATACGGAGCCATCTGGCAAGGTAATCACGGGGGTTCTCACCTTCTCTCTGAACGCAACGTGCCAGATCGAAGATAGTCACCACGCCGACAAACTGTGATCTTTGCTTTCTAGACGCACGGGCGAAGCCGACGGATTTGCAATGATCTTCCACCATTATTTCCTGCACAAGGGCGGTTGGCTAGGCCTTGAATTTTTCTGATCTAAGCCGGCAAACTCCAAAGAGAGATCCGACCTCGATCCTTCCGTGAACTTATCCTGCCCATAGGCTGTCCGAGCGGGCCTTGACAAACCTTTGACTTCCAGGGAACTAGTGCTCGAGTCGGTTTCGCCGATGAAGAGGTGGATGTCCCTGATTGGGACGATCGAGCAGTGGGTGGGGTTCGTATTCGCTGGGATCCAGAACTCGTCGGGAGGGACGATCGGAACATTGCGGAAGAAGAGAACACAACCGATGGCTACAGTTTTGTCGATTCCCGCGAAGAGCTTTGACCTCGCCCATTATAGAGCCTGAAGCGCCTCTTGCCCCACAGTGGGCGCCAACTATCGTGGTATTGCCGATGAGTATGCCATGAAGGGGTACTCACAGTGCGTGTTTAAAGACATGGGGTAAGGAGAAAGGTTGGCGGGTACGAGGTGACACAGCTTACCCAGGTTTAGATCCCATGACAGTGCTGGAATCCTACTCCTGCTATAAATCACTATAACGGCAATACGCCGGGTTACAGGGATCAGTTTGCTATGCACGATATGAGTTGTTACGTGCCCTAAAGGCTCCTCTAAGTTCATCTTATAAAGACACCAGATCCTAGGGTTACCGGGGAAGTCCTAGCCGGACAGGTTACAGAGTCCTACACGGTATACAACTAGTCTAACGTGTCTTGCACTCCAAGGCTCCGGGTACGCTGATTACTCCACCATAGCCTTCCTTTATCCGGCATGGGCCTCCCTTCCGGATCCATCTAACTGGGCCACCCAGCAGGCCATAGGCCCTGCAACCAACTGTGGGCCACACGGGTTATCCGGATTAGAGACATGCAATGGTGATACCCATTTAGCATATCCCCAACATGTAAGGGCATGATAGAGGATGGAGAGGCTAAGGAGTGGCCTCGACTAAGCCCTGGAAATACCATAGGAGCACTTCTCCTGGGCCAGGCGCGACCCGAGAACTGGAGTCAACTAAGCGTAACAGGACACGTCAGGCCTAGGCCTTAGGAACCGGCAACGCGCCAGTGTTGTTGGACATCATCATGGCGCTACAGTGCCACCGATAGGAGTGACACATCATAGCTTGAGCTGTCACTCAACCATCAAGTGCCCATGTGCACCGCCCTTGACCATCTATCGGCCACAGGCTCTGCCCACCTGCCTGAAGACCGCGTGGCACACTGCGATTGCACCCGAGAAAACACTTGGCGGTGCTCTGCGCTGGCCCTTGTGGTGACCCCTTGGAGTGTAAAAGTAGGCACTTGGCCATTGAGGAGGAGGAGTTCGGGGGACCATTCGGAGAGTTTTTGGGCCAGTGAGAGGTTCTTTGGCCAGGAGGAAACTTAGGGTTTACGGTTCGGAGAAGGAGCTCTCTAGCCAGGAGAGGAGATCTTCGGTTGAGAGGATAGTGAGAGAAAAAGAGAGTGACAACCCTTCTCCACACCAGGGAGAAGGAAGGAAGGGAATAAAGAGAATGAGAAGATAAAGAAATAGGAAGCCCGGGGAGTGTAGAAGCTAGATAGAAAGCGGTTCCCGGGCATTGGAGAGATCATCATCTTGTACTTTGATCAACCCCAGATAATCCACCAAAGAAGGACGTAGGGTTGTTAACCAAAGGGCGGCATGAACGTAGGTAAAAAATGACTGTGTGTGTGCTATGTGTGTGCTATGAGGTCGTTTGCTGGTTCCTACATCGTTGGTAAGGTCGAAACCCCTTCATTCCCACTACCGAACAAATAGGGGGTGCCTAGAATCCTCGATGTCCGTGTTGGCGAGACGCAACTTCTGGCGCGCCAGGCAGGGGGAGCTCGCATTTTTGGCTTCAACAATCAGCTTCAGCGTCAACAGCGTCATGAGCTTCATCATTATCACTGTCGTCTTCACCGGCGTCCATTCCGCATTCATCATCACACTGACATCGACCGTGTCATTAGCAGACATGGTGCCAAGGAGAGGCGCTGGCGTCGGGACCGGCCCTGCCACGGTCGATTCGCCCGCTACATGGACTCATTCCCACACCCTTCCCACGACTGGGGGATTGGATGCTGAGCCTCATGCATGGCAAAGTTACCATCGTAAGTACCGACCCACGTCCAGGGCCAAGCGCAATAGCACCACCACCACTGCAGTCGCTGCTGCATCCTGCAGTTGAAGAAGGTGAACATGCATGTGTGGCTGTTGCTGCACGAGAGATACCACGATCAAGCTAGGCAAGAGGCGTCGTGCTCGAGGATTCCTTCGTCGGTGACACATGAGGTACAGCCGGCTGAGCGGTTCTCCTTGGTGGCGTAGGAGACGCTTCCAAGGGAGGCTACTTGCCATAAGGAGACGCGCCGGTCAGGGCCGGAGGAGCCAACCCTGAACCGGAGCATCAAGTGTCGGCCAACACTCGGCAATCCCAGCTCGCACCGGGTCTCGCCTCACCGCGCTAATTGCTAGCTGCCAACCATAGTCTCATCGCTCTGGGAACCGTACTATGGGGAAGAAATCTCTACTTCCCATGCAATAGCTCGGCACCCACCACCTCCTGTGACGGTGGGGTATGCGGCATGGAGGGACGACCTCGACGCACAATTGGAACTCATCAGGCTACACTAGGAGACCGCCTGCGCTCGTTCCCAATCCAACCTAGGGAAGAGGCATGGGCCGGAGCGTGCTCACACCACCGATAGAGGGCCCATGCAGAAACCTACCCTGAGGCCATGTTCCCGGAATGCTTCCCCCGGGTCGGGGGATGCTGGACCCCACGAGGGTGTAAGGAGAACCGAGAACCACGCTGCAAGCCACTTGGGGGCTGAAGCCCCAAGACCTGCAGAGCAAGATCATGTTTTTGTGGGGTCCTCTGCTGAACATGCGCTCAGGTGCACTGAAGGGCACCAGGGCGATTCTATCGTGGCAAACAAGGTGTTGGTTCGAGATTACCTGTTGTAGCCGCGGCAGTAGGTTGCGGGTGCAGCCGTCCATAACCCATAGGGCGCAGCTGAGGTAGGGATCATGGCCTTGGGATACAGAAGCGGCTTCTCCTCCTTTTCTCCTGCCTTACGGCAGGTGGCATGGCCGCTAAAATTACGTCCTATAGTCCCCGTAAAGTTTGAAGGCAATACCAATTGGAAGGAGTTTCAGGCCATCTACTCCAAGGCGATGGTGTTTGCGGGTGCTGATGAGAATGTCATGGCCAATTGGTTTCCAATGACCATTAAGGGCACGACATTGTCCTCGATCATGTATCTACCTAAGGATTCTATTTACTCCTGGGCTAAGCTATGCACCTGCTTTGTGAGCGCATTCCAGGGAGCCTTCAAGCGCCCGGGGACACTCATTCAGATCCACACAGTGGTCCAGTGGAGTGGCGTGCGACTACGAGACGTTATGCTGCGATTCTCGCAGATCGCACACACTATCCCGGAGGAAGAGGACGCTGCCATCATTGGTGCGTTCACTATGAATGTGCACAGCAGCAAAAAACACGAAGAGATTAACATGCACCCCGTTAAGAGTACTCACGAGTTGTGGGTGTTGGCTGACATCTTCTCCTTAGCAGAGGAAGGACGTCTAGCGCCTGAGGACGCTATTGGAGCGGCAGACCCGGGAAGCGCTACTGCCAAGAAGAGTGTCTCTCGTAAGCGGGGCCTTCGACAGGCTTCGACCGTGGAGCCTACTGCTCCTGCCAGGGCTGAAAAGAAGACTAAACCAGAGGAAGAAGTGGCGGCTTCCTAGCCTGCCATGGGGAAGAGGTGCCCTGTGCATGAGTCCGACGAGCATTATGATCGTAACTACTACTCTATCCTCGGTTACGCCGAGGGATGGAAGAGGCACATCCGTGAGCAGGGGTCTAATGGTACCTTCGGGAACTTTTACCGTTGCAACAAGGTTGGCCATCACGTGAAGGATTGCAAAGCCGAGACTGACCCACATGCTCCCACCGGAAGTCATGGGGGTAACATGGGTGCTGCTTGAGGAGGAGATGGAGGCGGTGGAGAAAGAGCAGGGCATGGAGGGGGCTGCAGCAACGTAGCCCCTCAACCACGTGGCAAAAATCCTGTCGGCAACCAACACAGAGATGACGATGGGTGTGAACAGTACCCACAAGTGCAGGACTATGCATGCGCACACGGAGGAGCCTACGCCATGACCTCCCATGGGGAGTTCAAGCGTTTCTCCAATGAACTATGCTCCGTATAGCCCAGTCCGGAGGCGGAGCATCCGCTTTGGTGGTCTCATGTGCCGATTACTTTTGATGTGTGAAATCACCTGGACCGCATCACCGGGGTCGGCATGCTAACCCTGGTTGTCTCCCCTATCAAATGGAAAATCAAGGTCATCAAGATGCTGGTGGATGGAGGGGCTGGCTTCAACGTCCTCACAACAAATCTTATGGATAAGCTAAAGATCATGGAAGATCAATTAGTTCCGACGGGGTATTTTCTTGGCATAAGGCCTCGAGCTACTCAACCTTTGGGTAAGATTGAGTTGGCAGTCACATTTGGCACTCAAGAAAACTACCTCACCGAGAACATCATCTTCAATATTGCAGACATTGCTCTACTGTATACCCGCATCATAGGGCGGATTGCCTTGGCAAAGTTCATGGTGGTTTCCCATCATGCCTACAACTCGCTCAAGCTTCCCTCCTTGTGGGGGACCTTAACCATCAAAGGTAATATCAAGGACGTTGTGTTCTTCTCTAAACAACTGTTGAAACTAGCAGCCACCACTTTCCCTGTGACTCACTCTGACCCTTTGTCTGATTCGAACGAACCCTTTGCCCCGATTCCCGGCTTGACCAGGAAGAGGCTGCGACCTCTTCTAGAACCTAGTTCTGATGACTATTCTGGTGTGGGTGGCTCTCCGAGTAAGCTAAAAACTTCTCGCATCCACCCTACCATCTAAATGTAGGGTTCGTAGCATCAAAAACAAAAAAATTCAACCGTAGGAACACACAAGCCAAGATCTAATCTATGGCAAAGCCAGGATATAATCTATAATATCGGTGCAACGAGATTGTAGAGAACTAATCCTCGTAGATCCAAAGTGTTTAACGAGATCGGATTATCATGGTTGATGTAGTCGATCACTTGCTGATCTCAAGATCGTATAGATGATCCTTCCGGCGCTGCATTCCGGCAGCGCTTCCGCCGTCGGTCACACATACGATAGTCGATGAAGACCTTCCTCTGCCTTGTTCCAGCAGGGCAGCGAAGGTTGTAGATCTCCTTGGAATCCCAACAACATGATGGTGTGGTGGTGGTGGTGGAGGAGGAGATATTTCTGCAGGGCTTCGCCTAAGCCAGTGCAGGGTGGTGGAAGAGAGATAATAGAGGGGCGGCTAGGGTTAGGCCCCAGTGGACAAGGGGCCAAGGGGTGGCACCCTACCCCTCCTTATATGGGAGAGGGGCCGGCGGCCAAGGGCCTCCCTTCCCTAGACGAGTTGCGCCCCAACTAGGCTAGCAAGGGGAGAGACCCTCCCCAACTCGGCTAGGAAGAGAAGAGGTGGAAACTTACCCTCCAAGTTTTCCCTTTCCTTCTCAAACTAGGATTTGACTTTTCAAACTAGGATTTAACTTTTCAAAATAGGGTTAGACCCCTTCTTCCTAGTCCTTGGCCGAGTTGCCATTAGGCATGATGCGGCCAGCCTCTTAGGGCATGCCGCATCCAAGTGCCCCGTCCGGGGTGGTGGATCTTCTAGGACATTCTATAAGCTTCCATTCAAAACATAGAAAACATTTCTGAACCCTGGAAATTGACTTTCCTTATGTGAATCTTATTCTCCGGACCATTCCGGATCTTATTCTGATGTCCTAGATCCAATCCGAGACTTCGAACAACATTCGGTATCCAACTCATATTCCATATCTACTTAAAGAACATCGAATCCTTAAGTGTGTCTCCCTATGGTTCGTGAACTATGCAGACATGATAGAGACACCTCTCCGATCAATAACCAATAGAGAGATCTGGATATCCATAATGTCTCCCACATATTTCTAGGATGACTTCGTGATCGAATGATCCATTTACATACGATACCGATTCCCTCTGTCGTGCGATACTTTACTTATCCGAGGCTTGATCGTAGGTATCTCTATACCTAGTTCAACCTTGTTACTGATAAGTACTCTTTACTCGTTCCATGATATGACATCCCTTGTGACCTAGTCACATGCTTGCAAGCCAATTGGATGACATTCCACCGAGAGGACCCAGAGTATATCTATCCATCATATGGATGGACAAATCCAACTCTTGACCATGTGCTTCAACACATACTTTCAGAATACCTAATGCCACCTTTATAACCACCCAGTTACGAAAGTGGTGTTTGATGTTATCAAATTATCCATCTAATGATGGTGATTAACATGATCTCATGGTCGAAGGACTAGGTTACTATGTATTTGAAAGCTTTTACCAAACAAACTCCAAGTAACTTGATATTATGCTATGCTAACTATAAGAGTGTGTCTATCACATCATTCTCCTAATGATATGATCTTGTTATTAATAACATCTAATTTCCATGATCATCTATTAATCAACAAGCTAGTTTAACAGGAGGCTTACTAGGGACTCTTTTATGTTTACAAAACACACAAGTTATAATGTTTCCGGTTAATACAATTATAGCATGTTATGCAAACATTCATCATAAACACAAATATATAATAATAACCATTTTTATTATTGCCTCTTGGGCATATCTACAATAGTCTCCCACTTGCTCTAGAGTCAATAATCTAGTTAGGAAAAACTTGTGCATTCAACACCTATGGCTTTTTGGTGTTGTATATACACGATTGCTAGTGGTAAACATAATCTACAGATCCAACACTTCCAGGTCCGTGTGTATTTGCATGTCTTTATGTCTCTACATATCACTCATTCTCTAATGAGATGACATTGTATAACTTTGGTCCTTTGGTGAGACCTTTAGTTCCTTGGGGTTAAACCATGTCGATACAACTGTCGTACAATCTATCTTCATAGTACTAGCCCGCTGTGAACTACACCTAGTTTGATAACAAACTACTTGACACAAATGCCCTATTTTGCTGCTACAATAACAGTCGTATACTTAGCCTTTTGTTGTATATCCGTCACAATGTCTTAACTTTGGAACGCATCCAAATCCGTTATGGAACTTCCTTTCCATTACATTTTGCCACCCATAGTTTAAATTGAGATAAACTTAATTTGTATCTTGTGATAAAACTAGTATCAATGTAACACTTTACAATGAACTATCTATCTATTTTTCACCTCTACATAAATAACATATTCTTAGTTCTTCCAAAGATCTTAAGGTTATCCTTACTATCATCAATCTTATGAATCACTCTAATATGTGCTGATAACATTTAGAGCATAGGACATATCTGGATGTGTACATATCATAGTATGATTGATTAAAATATTCTTGTGATTTCACTCATCAAGTGTCAAAACACTTGAATCTCGTTTTACTTACCAAGTATCAAAACACTTGAATCTTGAATCAATCCTGCATGTGAGACAAATACCTTTCTTGTCATTTCCATATTGAACTCATTCAGTATCTCATCTATGTACATTTGGCACAACCATATTAGCATCTTAATCTATCCATATAGGCATTCATACTCAATATTTGGGTTTTGCCTAAGTCTTCCATCAAAATGAAATTCTCAACCTATGTCAATAAACGATACATCATTTTCAATCAACAATATGTCTTTCACATAATGTATCAGAAATATTTCTTAGCACTCCCACTTAATTTCTTGCAAATGCAAGAATCTTCATTGTCTCCAATGAAATTAAACTCTTTTAATAGTTTCATCATGGTGAAGATTCCAAAACTCCAACTCCGCGATGCTTACTTCAACCATTGAAGTTTGCACACGCTTTTAGCATCCTTTGAATTAACAAAACACTTTGGATCGAGTCATGTACACGTTCGAGGTAACCATTATGTTAGAAGAACCTTGTTTTGTTTATTCAACTACCATATACCAAAATTATATGTAGTGGTTGCTACATAAATATGTCTAGACTAAATATCGCTATGAAAGATTAAATCTTGTCATAATCAACTCCTTGAACATTGTCATAAACTCTTTCCCAACATGTCGACTATTTCATAGATGTGAAACATCCATGTCTATTTATCTATAGATCTAAATATGACTGTAATGTCTTACACCTTTCCAGAGGGTCTTCCAAGTCAAAAACTTGATTTCTTGTGTATGGAACTATCACGGATTTTATGCCATCAAGCCATCTGACAGAGTCAGGGCCCATCATCGCTTCTTTACATATAGTCGGTTCATCATTATCAAACAATAATGATTTACTCTCAAATCTTAGTATTTGATTTTTTACTCGACCTACTCGGTTCAATAGGAACTTAGACTTTCGTGACCACAACCTTTGAGGCACGTGAGCCATGAGCATTGTTGCTGCCTCCGGGACACTTTCCAGCGCTGCGCAACTCAGCACATATTAGGTAAAGTTCAATAACCTTATCAATGTTCTATTGTCCTCGCACTTAACTTTTCACGAAAATTTCCTTCTCAAGAAACTTGACATTCTAAGCGACAAACACTTTTGTATTTGGTGTTATGGAGGAACACACAATAGTTATTCGAAATAACATACAAAGACATTCTCATCCGACTTTGGTTGTAAAAATTTTACTTATGCCTAGCATACCAAAGTTTAAGAAAAGACAACTTAGGTTTTATCCCAGACCATAACTTATATGGTCTCATTTCAACAGATCATGATGGAGATCTTTTCAGTGTAAAATCGGTAGTCACAAAAATTTTAATCTTTTAAAATATAATGGTATTTTTATAAATAACACCTTTGATTTCACCATGTCAAACAAGGTTTCATTACATATCTCGAACACTCCATACTCATATGGTGTTTTGGGAAATGGAAATCCATGGAATGATTCCTCAAATCTTAGGTGTTATGCTAAACTTGTAAATGAAATATCTTCCTTTATGATCCAAGCATAAATTCTTTATTTTCTTGCTACAACGATTTTCCACTTCATCTTGAAAGTCTTGAAAATTTTCAAATATTTCATACTTCATCCACATTAAGGAAATATACTTATGTATTCACTCAAATTTCGGAGAAAGCATATGAAATTGAAATCCACCGCTCACGACTACACATAATGGACTACATACATCAATATGTACAAATTCCACCGTTCTTCTTTGGATTTTGAACGAAATTTCAATTATCTCCAGGAAAGTCTCACAAGTGTCATTTGATCAAAATAAAAAGACTCCAAAATTCCATCAACATGGAGTTTCTACATGTTTTCTTTCCAATATAATTTAAACGACGATGTCACTTTGTAAGTGATATTTCAATCATTTGTCTTGCGACATTTTTAACATTAGTTTTCTGGATGTGATTTCTCCAACCAGACTTGTAAATCATCCATCTTATATGAAACATGTTAATTATTTGAAACCTTTTGTTCTCATAATACCCGATCGAAATAAGAATTATTTAAACAAATCTTGAAGGTAAGATTTGATGTCAATGAGAAACACAACATCACCTTGTTTTCTTTCGATGAACATCATCACATATTCTCTTGCTGGTTACTTAGGCCATTGCAGTTCATGAATTGTGTTGTCATGTATGACACTTCACACCAACCAATTCACTATCCAATACCAAAGAACCACATTGTTTAACAAGCAAAGAATACAACCATAACATGTATATCATCTATATACTTAAGCTGGACATTTCCAATCTTTTCTTTTCTGCCAAATATTTTTGAGATTCTGTTTCAATGTTTCCTTTCCCATTTAAAAGAATCTATCAACATCAACACTGGCTCCATACACATGACACATGGTCCAAAATACTAATACCTTCGAATTTTCACTTTGAAGTAGATCACCATCATAAAATGTTTGGTGTTCTTTCAGATTCCATTCTTTAGTAATATTTTAGTGTAGTAAACATTTTACCTACATCTTTTATTCATCCTCATCATGACAATTTTCATGATCAAGATACTATAGCTTATAACAGCGAATCGGGAGTATAATGTGGCTTTCCAAAACCTTCTGGAGGATTAGGACATCTAGTATCTCCAACCTTTGCAAATTCTCATCAAAAATGAGAACATATATTTTGCTAAAGTATACTCTATCATGTTTCAACTAAAACATCATTTCAGATATCGCAATATCTTCCACACATGATGGTTTATGAAACAATTCTTTCAACTCCTAGATAACCTTGATATTAAACAATATTTTGAATATCAAGAATCATGCAGACAAACATGATACTTATATACTAACACTGGAATTGTTACTCTTGATTTAAACTTCACAGAATAAATAGAGATTGCTGAAAGTTCGCAATAGGACTTTTAAACTTTAGATTAACACTCAAAATAATACGATACCAGTTTGTAAAGTAACTATATATAATTCTATAGTTCTATTATCTCAATTAAAACTAAGCGTAAGGTGGTGAACGGATGCCAATGACTACAACAACTATGCAAATTCACTTTGATTTAATTTATGATAAACTGTGTTCAACTTTAATCATATTACTTTTGAACTCCCACTCAAAACAACATCCCTCGAGTCGTTTTGGTGATTACACGAACCAAACCCACTACACCAAGTCCGATCATCATGAGAGATGATGTAGCTTCAAGGGAGAACAATCAACATGTTCATCATATCATCCATATGACTTACCTTTCGGTATTCCATGTTCCGAGGACATGTCTATACATGCTAGGCTTGTCAAGATTAACCTTAGTATCCGCATGTGCAAATCTGTCTTGCACCCGTGTTATGCACACCTAGAATCTATCACACCCAATCATCATGTGATGCTTCGAAATGACGAGTCTTAGCAACGGTGCCGACTAAGGACAAACACTTTATTACTTCATATTTAGTGAGAGGGATCATCTTATAAAGCTATCGTCGTGATCTAAGCAACACAAGATGCATAAAAAGGATTAACATCACATGTAATTGATAATATGTGATATGATATGGCCTTTATTCTTGTGCCTTTGATCTCCATCTCCACAGCATGGACATTATCTCGATCATCACTAGCACTATGTCAAGGTCAATGGCGCCTCTTCATGGTTGTCCATCACCTACATCAACGGTTACAAGTACTTGGAATAAAGTGATTACATGATGAATAGACACGCAGTCTTAACGAATTTAAAAACAACCATAAGGCTCATGCCAGTTACCAACTTACAATAAGGATCATTTCATACATCAAATATAATCACAATCACATCATGGCCATATCACATCACATCACATGCCCTGTAAAAACAAGTTAGATGCCTCTAATTTTCTTTGCATGTTTTACGTGGCTTGGGGCTTTCGAATAAGAACCATTCTTACCTACGAACAAGAACCACAACATTGATACAAGTATTGTCAAGTGCCCATTGTAAATTGAATCTTTACTATGGTGGTAGAGACATACACCCGCAAAACCACTTGTGCAATGCAAGTTGCATGTTGAGCGTGGAGCAAGTCTCATGTGCGACGACATGTAAGGTTAGCACGGGCCGCTTGATCCCACCAAACCGCATGGTGCAAAGTACACTAAAATCAAGAGACAACAAAAGCATCAATGCCCCCAAAACCATTGTGTTCTACTCATGCAACAGATGTACGCATAGAGTTGGCTCTGATACCACTATAGGTTTCGTAGCATGGAAAACAAAAAAATTCTATCGCAGGAACACACAAAACCAAGATCTAATCTATGGAAAAGCCAAGATCTAATCTACGAGATCGGTGCAACGATATTGTAGAGAACTAACCCTTGTAGATCCAAAGCGTTTAATGATGGGGATATGCCTATCGGGGTATACCCAGCAGGATGTTTCCGACTGGCCCAGGAACTGGCGAGTGGGCCTGCAGGACGGCGACTGGATCAAGACCTGACGTGGACCCAAGTGACTGGAAGCTGAAGGCCCAGGAGAGTAGATAGGCCTAGTCGGATTAGGTTAAACGAATACCGAAACCTTAATTGATTCGGTTGAGATATGTAAACCCTAGGGGGGGGGTGAGTCTATATAAACCTCCCTACAGGGCGTGTAGAGGATACGTTCCACCATCCACCCAAGCGACTCGCCGCCTAGCTGTCGAGCTCGCCCATTGTACCTTCATCATAATACAATCTAGCAGGAGTAGGTCTTTACCCTCCGGGGGGGCGAACCTGGGTAAAACCCTGAGTCTCCGCCCTCATCTCGCACCGCAGATGGCTGGCCGCCCTTGCCCTTCGTTCTACTACTCGCTGCCGATTGCAGCGTCTGCCGTGGTCATTCCCACGACAGTGGCGCCCACCGTGGGGCCTGGCCGGTCTAGACGGTGTTCTGCGGCTAGATCCAATCTGCCCATCAACGAGTCGGTCGCCACCGGCCGCATGATAGCGATCGACGAGATGCTCCAGATCTTGCCGAGTAGCTACGTCTCGGCGGCGCGACCCGTCATGCACAGCATGATCTTGCCAGTCGGCACGATCAGTCTCTTCGTCGGCCTCACCGACATCATCGTCTCGGAGGACTCGGCTCGCATCCGCGAGTCGCCGCCACGCGATCGGCTCTCCGAGAGACAGGTCCGCATGATCCATCGCCTCGCCTCCGAGTACAACTCGGCCCACAGCAACGTGGCCGAAAACACCGCGGCCACGGAAGACGTGGCCCTCAACGACGACGCCGACTCGGCGACTCCGGCGTCACTCGCTGGATCCATCAGCGTGGCTTCACCCGCGGGTTCCATCACCCAGGTCTCCAACGTGGGAGACTTCGAGGATCCCTCCATCCTTGGGATCTTCGACTTCGACTCCGGGTCAGAAAACTCCGTCGATCTCCGCGACGGGACCGGTCGCCATGCCGCGACCTACATGGCGACTGGCACCGATCCGCCGAAGGATCCCTTCTCCACCCCGATCCCTCCTAACGCCACGGCAACGGAGGTCGAGGAACTCCGCCTGAAGCTGGCGGAGGCAGTACACAAGGAGCACGCCGAGCGCGAAAAATTTCGCCTCGAGCAGGTGACGGCGCAGGAGCTGTCACGCTACCACCAGCAGCGAATCAGGTCGCATCTGAACCCCACCGCCCAGGGGCGCGTCCTGAACTTCGACGACGAGAACGACCCGACCCGCGTGGCCGAGCGCGCGATCTGCGAGAACGCGCCACCCGGAAGAAGCGCCCGGCCCCCGTCAGGGTCAACTGCGGACGGCGCCCCACCTCCACCCAACCGCGCACCCCCCAGGGACCAGCCGCGGATCATGGTCTCCTCACGGGAGCGAGACGCGAACGGCCTACCACTGTTCTCCACCCCGATGGACAACCTCATGGCGGGTCGAGCAGCGGCCGACAACATCACGGCCACCGGTGACGGCGCCCTACAGATCCAGTACGTCAAGGCCCTTCTCGCAAAGGCGGTCGAGCAACAAAACGCAGGCGCCGACTCACAGGGTCGGATGTACTCGCGTTCTTCGGGCAGCAGAGCAGCCTCAAGCGGCCGTCCATTGGCGGCAAACACCCTTAACTGCCCGCCACCCGAACCACTGCAGCTCCAACACCGACCCGCGAACGCGGCACTCTCCACCAACGACCCCAGGCCAGCGACCAACTTCATCGCTGCCAATGGTCAGCCCGTCGACGCCCGCACCCACATCATCAACAACCAAAGCTGGCGTGCACGCCAGCCCGATGACCTACGACACACCCTAACCAATCGCCGCGACGGCGAGCCGATGGGGTCGCTAAGACGACTCGGGCCCAGGTGCTTCGGACCGATGATCCGAGGCGAAAAATACCCGACGAACTTCAAAGCGCCCTTCGTACGACCCCTCCGTGTGGCTGGACACCTACCTCATGGCGATGGGGATCACTGGCCACACCGACCTGCTAGCCGCCCGCTACCTCCCCCTGATGATGGAGGTAACATGCAGGCAGTGGATCAACACCCTTCCCCAGGATAGCATCGACTCCTGGGAAGAGATGCGAGATGCCTTTGTCAGGCACTTCGAGTGCTCCTACACCCGCGCCACCACCATCGAGGACCTGGAACGATGCATCCAGGGACCCCGCGAGTTGACCCGCAGCTGGGTCCAGCGGTGGCAAGAACTATGGTACAACGCGGTCGGCATCCACCCGGACACCGCGATCCACTGCTTCAAGATCTCGTGCCGCTACGAGCCCTTGGTCGCCAAGCTCAAACGGCATTCCCGCACACTCGACAACATAACGGACCTCCTTGAGATCGCCAAAAGATACGCGGAGGAAGACCCAAACCAGGAAACCGACGACGAGTCGGGAGGCCAACGCCGCACGAGCGGCAACGACAACGGGCGACGGCCCGACCTACACTACAGCAACACCCGCCTCACTGGCAAGCGCCGCAGCGACGGGCGAGTCGACTTCGTCGCCAACGCTGGGCACGCGCAGCGCGAGCCTAAGAGCTTTCGCCGCGGCGGGGGGCAACGCCGCGACGGTGGCAACTACAAGGCAAAACCAAGGTTCGACCCCGCGACCCTCCTTAACCAACCTTGTGCGTTTCACAGCAGGGAAGGGAAGCCCGCCACACACACGACCGCCGACTGCCACTCTCTCAAGGAGATCGAGAAGGCACGGCGAGCGCGGGAGGACCCGACAACAACCCGCCAAACGGCGGAAAATTTGGCAGTGTGGCCGGCTCGCTCCACACCTTCACAGGCTTCAACACGAAGAGCGAGAAGAAGGTCATCGCCCACGCCGTTGCCGTCAACGCGGTGGCCCAGGTGGACGTTCCCTAGTTCCTCAACTGGTCAGAGCAGCCCATCACCTGGAGCCGCCAGGACCACTCGCCACGCATCGAGTACCCAGGCCGAGTCGCCCTGGTAGTCAAACCCAAGGTGGGAGACTACTGGCTCCCCAAGACATTGATGGACGGCGGCAGCTGCATCAACATCCTGTACCTGGACACCTTCAGGCGACTGTGGCTCCGGCAGTCGATGGTCGAGACGACCTACACCACGTTCCACGACATCATCCCTGGTCGGAAGGCGTACCCGATAGGAAAGGTCATGCTGCTAGTCACCTTTGGCACACCAGCAAACTTCCGCACCGAGCGGATTGTCTTCGAGCTGGTACCCTTTGACAGCCCCTACCACTTCGTCCTGGGGCGCCAGGCGTTCGCCAAGTTCATGACAGCGCCCCACTACGCGTACAACGCGATGAAGCTCCCCAGGCCGCGCAGCGTCATCACCATCAACGGCGACCCCGACATGGCCGCCGAGTGCGAGGCCAAAGGAGCCGAACTCGCTGACGTCGTCATCGTGGCAGAGACCAACCACGCCGACGAGCTCGCCAAATACGCGAGCGGGGTCAACAACGACGACCCCACCATACTCAAGAAGCCCAATTCGGAGGGCGTCAACACCTCAGCTTTCGAGGCGACGACGCACACCCGCACCGTCGAGCTGGTCCCAGGCGATTCCAGCCAGACGGTGACGATCGGAACGGGCATGAGCCCAGCATAGGAAGGCGCGCTAATCGAGTTCCTCCGTGAGAACAGGGACATCTTCGCATGGAAGCCCTCTGACATGCCTGGTGTCCCTAGGGAACTCGCTGAGCACAAACTCAACACCGACCCCAAAGTGCGACCCGTCAAGCAGTCGTTGTGGCCCTTCAATGAAGAGCGCTGCCGAGCAATCGCCGAGGAGATGCAGCGTCTACTCGCTGCATGCTTTATTCGGCCAATCAAATACTCCAAGTGGCTGGCAAACCCAATCCTGGTCGAGAAGAAAAACGGGACTTGGAGAATGTGTATCGACTACACAAACTTAAACAGCGCCTGCCCGAAGGAGCAATTCATCCTCCCGCGGATCGACCAAATAATCGACTCTACCGCGGGCTCGGAGTCACTGTGTTTCCTCGACGCCTACTCTGGGTACAACCAGATCAAAATGGCTGTCGAGGACGAGGAAAAGACGGCGTTCGTCACGCCATTCGGAGCCTTCTGCTACACCGCCATGTCCTTCGGCCTCAAGAACGCCAGGGCGACCTACCAGCGGTGCATGCAGGAATGCCTTGCGAGCCAAATTGGCCACAATATCCATGTCTACATCGACGACATGGTAGTGAAGTCCGCTCGCCAGGGCGATCTACTCGCCGACCTGGCGGAAACATTCGCCAACCTGCGGAAATACAAGATAAAGCTAAACCCAGGCAAATGCACCTTCGACGTACCAGCAGGCCAACTACTAGGGTACGTCGTCTCCAAGAGCGGGATCGAGGCGAACCCCATCAAGATCGACACGATCGCTCGACTCGGCAAACCCGAGTGCCTGCGCGACGTCCAGAAGCTAGCCGGGCGAGTCGTGGCTCTCAGCCGCTTCATCCCCCGATTGGGCAAAAAGGCGATGCCCCTATACTGCCTAATGCGGAAGAACCCCACCTTCCAGTGGGACAAGGAAGCGGACGACGCACTCCGCGACCTCAAGAGGGTGCTACTCGCAGCACCTCTACTCGCCGCCCCCCGTCGAGAAAGAACCCATGCTGGTCTACGTCGCGGCTTCCGAGTGCGTCGTCAGCGCCGTCATGGTCGTCGAGCGGCCAGAGGAAGGAAAGGAGCGCCCGGTACAACGACCGGTGTACTATATCAGTGAGGTCCTCACCGAGTCGCACCAGCAATACCAGAAACTGGTGTACGCAGTCTTCAGAGCACAACGGCGACTGCCGCACTACTTCCAGGACCACCTAATCACAGTCATCTCCTCAGCACCGTTGCAGGACATCATCCGCAACCGTGAGGCGACCGGGCGAGTCGCCAAGTGGGCCGTCAAAATCGGCATCCACAACATCAAGTACGCGCCACGAAAAGCGATCAAGTCACAGGCTCTCGCGGACTTCATCGCCGACTGGGAAGAGGCCCAACAGCCGGAAAAGCTGCCGTACCTCCACTACTGGAACCTGCCCTTCGACGGCTCCAAAAATGCAGACGGCGCAGGAGCAGGGATCGTGTTGACTTCCCCGAAGGGCGACAAGCTCCGCTACGTCCTCTGCCTCGACTTCACCCCCTGCACCAACAACATGGCCGAGTACGAGGCACTGCTCCACGGCATGCGAGATGCCAAGGAAATGAATGTCAACCGCCTACGCTGCTACGGAGACTCTGACCTCGTCGCTGGGCAAGTCGCTGGCACCTGCGACGCCGTCTCTCCCACCATGGCGGCATACCGCCAAGCAGTGGACAAGCTGGGCGGACACGTCGCAGGCTACTCCGTTGAGTGGATCGACAGGCGGAAGAATGAGGAGGCTGACGCACTCTCTCGCATCGGGTCGGCTCGACTCGCACCACCCGCCGGCGTCTTCCTCGACACGATCACCAAGCCGTCCATCTCTCCCCCAAGGGAGATCGACATCGGAGTCCCGCTGCAACCAGAGGCAGTCTTTGTTGAACTCATCGCCGAGCCAGAAGACTGGACTAGGCCGTACATCGCCTACCTGGAGGGAGGCACCTTGCCGGCAGACGAAACAGACGCCCGGATGATAACATGACGCTGCAAATCCTTCGTCATCATCGACGGCGAGCTCCACAAGCGCACCGTGACCGGCGTGTTCCAACACTGCGTCCAACCCGCCGAAGGACGTAAGATCCTCCACGACATCCACTCTGGCGACTGCGGCCACCACGCTGGAGCCCGCTCTCTGGTCGCAAAGGCTATGCGACACGGCTTCTACTGGCCCACCGCACACGCCGACGCCATCGACATTGTCCAGCGGTGCGCTGGGTGCCAGAAGTACGCCAACCAGACACACGTGCCGATCTCAGCGCTCAAGACAATCCCCATCACCTGGCCATTCGCCGTGTGGGGCATGGACATGGTAGGCCCTTTCAAAAAGGCCCCCTCCGGCTTCACCCACCTCCTGGTCGCGGTCGACAAATTCACAAAGTGGGTGGAGGCTAAGCCAGTCTGGAAATGTGACGGGAAGACCGCCACCAAATTCCTACGCGAGCTCATATATCGCTACGGGTTCCCAAACAGAATCATCACGGACAACGGCACCAACTTCGCCAAAGGAGCCATGGCCGAGTTCTGTGAGGAACATCACATCCGACTCGACCTCGCATCAGTCGCCCACCTGGAGTCCAACGGCCAGGCGGAACGGGCCAACTAGAGCATCCTCCACGGCCTGAAGCCGCGACTCCAAGTACCACTCGAACGCACCGCCGGGTGCTGGGTCGAGGAGCTACCCTCTGTCATCTGGGGTATCCGCACCTCGGTCAACAGGTCGACAGGGTTCACCCCCTTCTTCATGGTGTATGGAGCCGAGGTAGTCATGCCCACCGACCTCGAGCACGACTCGCCAAGGGTCGTCCACTACACGGAGGCTGCGAACGAACTCGCACGTCAGGATGGAGTCGATCAACTCGACGAGGCACGCGACCTAGCTCGCTCCCGCACTGCCATCTACCAGCAAGGACGGCTCCGCTACCATAGCCGGCAGATGAAAACTCGCACCTTCCAGGAAGGTGACATGGTGCTACGCCTCATCCTGGACAAGAAGGGCATGCACAAGCTCTCCCTCCCATGGGAGGGACCATTCGCCATCGGGCGAGTACTCGGCAACGATGCCTACTACCTCACCGACGTCCGCGGAGACGGAAAACTCGACGTCAAGCGACCATGGAATGTAAACCTCCTACGGAAGTTCTACTCCTAGAACTCCACATATGTATCCTCCAGTCGCTATGAAATAAAACATATTGGTTACCGCAAATTGTGTCTACTCTCCGTGTCTTGTGCCACTCGCACTCGTAGTAACAGCACCAAGCTAACTGCAGGAGTCAACCTCTGGTACAGCGATCGGCACGGCCAAGTAGTGTGCTACGAGGGCACTGGGTTACCCCAGGACTCGTAACGTCCACGAAAAACGCCTACCCGGAGCCCCATTGGAGTCTCCTAGCTCGACTGGCTTAACGAGCCAAGACAACTGCCTTCGCTCCTCACAGTAACCATGATCCTCCGCGTCCTCGACACAGCGACTTGAACGGCCAAGTACCACGCTCGGGGACTGACGACCAGTTCAGCGCGAGCGACTAGGGAAAAACGCCAAGTATGAGAGCCTGCCCAGGACTCGCCATGCGACTGACCCAACGGACCAGGCAGGAGTGATGCGCTCACTCTGACGTGCCTAGTCCTCACCCACCCTAGAGCCGCGACTAGAACCACCAAGTACCACGCTCGGGGACTCGGCTACCCGACCTCGTTCATGCAAGGGAAAGTGGTAAAGTAAAGAGCACTCATGGGAGTCGCCCAACGACTGGCTTTCCAAGCTCGGGCGAGTCGACCTCAATAACAAAACGCTCAAAACCACAAACACATAAACAAACTAGGTAAACCCCATAAAAAGGGCGGACGCGCTCGGGGACTCGTTCAACCCTCAATCTCAAATGCAAGTCAAATCACAAAATAACACGATATCCCATTATAGCAGATGAAAGTTGTTACAAAATACATGTTGCGCCTAATGGCCGAACTGCTACTAACGCCCCAGGGCACAACGTTTTACTCCGCAGGCTTCGAAGACGACTCGCCGCCACCCTTGCGGTTGCGAATGAAGGGAGTGTACGGGTTCGATGGGTACGTTGTCAGCTCACCCGCCATCGCCGCACGGAAGGGCTGCTCGATCTTGAAGTCCCGGTGCGGCGGCTCGGGGTCGTTGGGCGCGACGATCGTCTCCTGATAAGGGAGGAGACCGCCCATCGCCCAGACACGATCGGAGTATACCACGGCACGGTCCGTCAGCTTCAGCACCTCGGTAATCTCCACCGAGCCCGTCGACGATGGGTAGCCACTCGTCACATCGTCTAGATCGAAATCCTCTGGGAAGTGGGCGAGCCCAAGGCTGAGCGCCGTCGCCGCCCCGCGCCGGAACGCCGACCGCGTCATGAACTCGACGACCGACGGCGCCTTCTCCAAGTATCGCCACACTTCGACGTGGTCGCTGGGAATCACTTCTGTGGGCGACATCTCCTGAAGATACGCCCAAATGCAAGCCGTGGACAAAGTGGCCGAGTCGACCAGAGTGGCCACACACTGCCGCGCGTCGTACGACTGCGCCTCCTCCGAGCTGTCGATGATCCGACCTATGGACAGAGGGTGGCAGTGAGTACAACAAAGATCACGCAATGCAAATATTACAGGCAGAGGTAGGCACACTTACCAATCAAAGTACGAGCGAGATCCGTGATGAAGCTTTGAAGAGAGGAGTAGTCGTCTTGTAGCCCTGCAACAAGGATGTTAGAGACCTTACGCTCCTCAGCGGCGGCCGTAACAGCAGCCTTAGCCCGCCCATCTGCTGAACTCGCCTCCTCCTTCGCTTTCTTAAGCTCGCGCTCAAGGTCGGCGATCCGCTTCTCAGCCGAACTCAACGCAGATTGAGCCGCCGTCAATTCACTCGCCGGGACAAGGCCCTGGCGAACCTCCTCTGCCTTCGCAGCAATCGCCTGGAGTCCCTTGTTCGCCTCTTGGACGGCGACAAGTTCCTTCTCCGCGCGACACTTCGCAGCAAGCCGGTCGGCTGATTCACGCTGCAAACCCTGTGCAAAAGTCAAACAGTCAACAAAAACGAAATCCTAAGTACCCACCCGCTGAAATTCAGCGACTAGCCACTCGGGGACTGGAGATCAAAAATCCTAAGTGCCCACCCGCTGAAATTCAGCGACTGGACACTCGGGGACTGGAGATCAAAAATCCTAAGTGCCCACCCGCTGAAATTCAGCGACTAGACACTCGGGGACTGGAGATAAAAAATCCTAAGTGCCCACCCGCTGAAATTCAGCGACTAAACACTCGGGGACTGGGCGCGAGAAATAAAAACAAAAAATCAGAAGAATCTGACCACTGCAATTCAGTGGCCTGATCCTCGGGGACTGGACATACCTGGATGGCTGCGCCAAGCATGCCATGAAGCTGTAGCGCGTCCATGGATGCGAGAAGAGCCGGAGTGTGCCCGTGATGCTGTTCGACCTCCGTTTCGGCGACCCCATGTACACGGATCGATGGCGTGCTACCACCCACCGTAGACGCTTTGGCCATGAAGCGGGGGAAGGTCGCGATGGATGCGCCAGCACCAAAAGAGGCCGGCTTGGCCATCCCAGGTGAGGAACCACCCTCCTTGATCGTCAAGGCCGCCCCCGCCGCAGGATCACTTGGAGAAATCGTCGTGTCGTCAGACACCGTGATGACATCGTCGCTCTTGGCCTTCTTGGCACTGTCTGTGGGGGCAGCGACCTCATCAGCCTTCCTCTTCCGAGAAGGGTCCTCCTCGGCGACGACTGGCGGCACTTTGGCCACGGACGGGTGGCCTCTCTTTTTAACCCCAGTCCTGCAAATTGATTACAAGAACAAAGTGGTCCGAGTACAACGAAAAATAAGGCAGGTGAATAAAACTCACTTGGCGACTGGTATGAACCGCAGCCCCGTGCGGATGCTAGCCGGCTTCTCCAGTTTGGGGCCCAGTTTCTGACTGAGGCCCATCTCCAGGACATCATGCGCCCAAGACACAGACGGCCTCTTTGTTGATGAGGCCGCGACAGGAGCCTCCACAACTATTTCGGCAGGAGCTCTCCTGGGAGGCGAAGCTGCCACGGCCGGAGCGACCCCCGACCCAGAGACTGGGGCAAATGGGGGAGGAATCGAGGCCAGAGGTACCTCATTCAGGACGGCGGTGACATCCGGTGCTGCCATCGTCTGTGGCGCTTCATCCCTGGCCAGGCTGGTGGCGTCGGAACTACTCGCCAAATGAGGCGGAGATGCCTGTCTCGCTGGCTTCGTCTTCCTCTTCGGAGGGGCCTTCACCTCCTTCTTCTTCTTCTTTTTCGATGGAGTGGCCTCACGATGCGAGATGAGATCGGGAAGCTCGTCGTCGTCATCATCATGATGTTCAAGACTTCTACTCGCCTCGAGTTCGCGCTGATGCTGCCCGCGAGTTTTGCGAACCAATGGGGCGGCCTCTTCCTCGGACTCGTCGTCGTCGCTCCTGTCGCTGTCGGCGCCGCCCTTGGTGGGAGGCGACTCGCCCCCGTCCTGGACGGATGGGCTCGAGTTCTCGTCGTCCGCGGGCGGAAGCCACCCTTCCACCACTTGAAATAACTGCAGCAAGCATGAAGTAATGCCAATATAACCGCGACAGCATCAACTGCGACTGCGAATGGTAAAAAGTGACTTACCGTCGGGGCTGGATGCTTCGCGGTGTAGGGGGCGACCCCAGCCTTCGCGTCCAGGTACACCGCCTGGGTGATCTTCTTCAACGCCGGGACGTAGTCCTCGAATTTCCACTCGGCAAGGCAGGACTTCGTCGAGTCTTCCCGACCCGTGTACTCGTACATGTAATGGTCACGGCGGGCTAGGGGAACGAGTCGCCGCCCAAGCCAACAGTTGTACAAATTGATGGTCTGAAGACCCTTCTTCTTTAGGCCGCGGATGGTTTGAAGCATCTCATCCACGACCATCCGCTGGTCTGTTGGGAGCTTGCCGACTTGGAGTCGGCGTGGTTCGGGCCGGTCGGCAGAATACCTTGGGATCGCCACCTCGCCGTCTGGAGTCGCCTCGGTGACGTAGAACCAGGACTTCTTCCACTCGCTTGCTGCCTTGGCAGGTAGCATCAGGTCGAAGAAGGAGGCTTTCGACTTGAGCTGGAACGTCAGGCCACCTGCCGCCAGCATTGGGCCGCCTGATTCTTCACGACTAATACTCCCGTGGAACAGATCTTGCCACAAGGGGAAGTAGGGCCTGCAGCCCAGGTAACACTCGTAGAACGCCACGAAGATGGCGAGTTGCTAGATGCTGTGCGGGCCCAGGTCCGATGGCTGAATCCCGTAGTAGGCACATAAGCGCCGGAAGAAGAGAGATGTGGGAAACCCCAGCCCCCGCTCTAGGTGGCTGGTGAAGCAGACGAATTCTCCCTCGCGCAGGTCTGGAGTCACCTCTCCGACTGCGGGGATGCGCCACCTGCCGGCCCGCACGATCCCGGCTTCCTCGAAAGACGCTAGTAGCGCTCTCGTGCATTTGGACCGGCCCCATGGTTCGGCGGAGGGGGCCATTGGCGGAAAGGTTCGTGGAGGTCGAAGGATTTTGGATCGGTTGGATCACAATGCGGAGGAAAATGGAGATGTGAGAAAATCGGAGGAAATGACGAGAGGGTGGTTCTCCGATCGCCTACCATTTCCTTTATATAGCAGTTGTTACCCGCCAAATCAGGGAGCCGTTACTACGCGGTGATTACGCCAAAAGTTACTGTTGGATTACTCCAACAGCTAGTTTTGTCCGCGTCTGATGGTCCAACTTCGTCCATTCGACTCGCCGACCTTATCACTACAACAGTGATTAAATATTTTGCCGACCCGTTCGCCGAGCTGCGACCAGAATGACTAGTTTTTTCCTTTATTCAGGAGCCCGCCGCTGATTCGACTGGGTGTCCACATTGGACCCGAATGCTCCGACTGCCAGCAACCACCTGCGCCCAATCGACGACGGCCTCGGGGACTACTGATGGGGATATGCCTACCTGGGTATACCCAGCAGGACGTTTCCGACTGGCCCAAGAACTGGCGAGTGGGCCTGCAGGACGGCGACTGGATCAAGACCTGACGTGGACCCAAGCGACTGGAAACTGAAGGCCCAGGAGAGTAGATAGGCCCAGTCGAATTAGGTTAAACGAATACCGAAACCTTAACTGATTCGGTTGAGATATGTAAACCCTAGGGGGGTGAGTCTATATAAACCTCCCTACAGGGCCTATAGAGGATACGTTCCACCATCCACCCAAGCGACTCGCCGCCTAGCCGTCAAGCTCGCCCATTGTACCTTCATCATAATACAATCTAGCAGGAGTAGGTCTTTACCCTCCTGGGGGGCGAACCTAGGTAAAACCCTGAGTCTCCGCCCTCATCTCGCACCGCAAATGGCTGGCCGCCCTTGCCCTTCGTTCTACTACTCGCTTCCGATTGCAGCGTCTGCCGTGGTCATTCCCACGACATTTAATGATATCGTATTTAGTGGTTGATGTTGTTGATCACTTGCTGATCTCAAGATCATGTAGACGATCCTTCTAGCACTGTGTTCCGGTAGCGCTTCCGTACTCGGTCACACGTACGGTAGTTGATCAAGACCTTCCTCTCCCTTGTTCCAGCAGGGCATCGGAGGTTGTAGATCTCCTCAGAATCCCAACAACATGCGGTGTGGTGGTGGTGGTGGAGGAGGAGAGATTTATGCAGGGCTTCACCTAAGCCGTAGCAGGACGATGGACAAGAGAGAAGAGAGGGGGTGTCTAGGGTTAGGAGCCAATGGACAATAGGCCAAGGGGTGTCGCTCTACCCCTCCTTATATGGGAGAGGGGACGATGGCCAAGGGACTCCCTGCCCTAGCCGAGTTGCCCCCAACTGGATATTAAGTGGAGAGTCCCTCCCCAACTCGGCTAGGAAGAGAAGAGGTGGAAACTTACCCTCCAAGTTTTCCCTTTCCTTCCCAAACTATGATTTGACTTTTCAAACTATGATTTTACTTTTCAAACTAGGGTTTGACCTCTTCTTCTTATTCCTTGGACAAGTTTCCCTTGGGCTTAATGCGGACAGACCCTTAGGGCATACCGCATCCCAGGTGCCCCCTCTTAGGGTGGTGGACCTTCCATAACATTCTAGAAGCTTCCGGTCAAAACACCAAAAACATTTCTAAACCCTGAAAATTGACTTTCCTTATATGAATCTTATTCTCCGGACCATTCCGGATATCCTCCTATTTTCATGGATCCAATCCAAGACTCTGAACAACATTCGGTCTCCAACTCATATTCCATATCTACTTAAATAACATGATCGAGACACCTCTCCGATCAATAACCAATAGAGGGATCTGGAAATCCTAATGGCTCCCACATATTTCTATGATGAATTCATGAGCGAATGAACCATTTACATACGATTCCGATTCCCTTTAGCACACAACACTTTAATTATCTGAGGTTTGATCATTGGTATCTCTATACCTAGTTCAACCTCATTACCAATAAGTACTCTTTACTCGTTCCGTGATATCACATTCCTTGTGACCTAGTCACATGCTTGCCAGCCAATTGGATGACATTCCACCGAGAGGGCCCAGAGTATATCTATCTATCATATGGATGGACAAATCCCACCCTTGATCTATGTGTTTCAAAACATACTTTCATAATACCTAATGCCACCTTTATAACCAACCGGTTACGAAAGTGGTGTTTGATGTCATCAAAGTATCCATCAAGTGATGGCGATTAACATGATCTCATGGTCAAAGGATTAGTTTATGATGTATTTGAAAGCTTGTAGCAAACAGACTCTAAATGACTTGATCTTATGCTATGCAAACTATAGGAGTGTGTCCATCACATCATTCTCCTAATGACATGATCTTGTTATTAACAACATCTAATGACCATGATCAGGAAACCATGATCATCTATTAATCAACAAGCTAGTTTAACAAGAGGTTTACTAGGGACTCTGTTATGTTTACAGAACACACAAGTATTAATGTTTCCGGTTAATACAATTATAGCATGTTATGCAAATATTCATCATAAAAACAAAGATATAATAATAACCATTTTTATTATTTCCTCTTGGGCATATCTCCAACACTAAAAAAGCTCGGGAGGATGCGTGGTGCTCCCTACAAACTAAAAGCCCGGGTGTGAGTGGAGGTTCCCCTGACAACTGAAAGTCTGGCAGCGTGTGTGGTGCTCCCGGCAAACTAAAAAGCCCAGGTGTGAGTGGAGGTTCCCTCGGCAACTGAAAGCCCGGGAGCGGGTGTGGTGATTCCGGCAAACCTAAAGATCGGGAGTGAGTGTAGTACTACCGGGAAATGCAATGAATACTAGCGTATATGGCCTGGCATGCCTATGTGTAAACCGCTTGTAACCGGGGAATGTCCCCGTCTTGGAATAATAAATCCCTTTGCTCTCGTTTTTTCAGCCGTTTTCATTTGCCGAGCCTTTTCGGGATTTTGCATTCCTTTCGATCTTTCTCAAGGACCAGACATGGGTAACGAGAATATCAGGCCAAGAAACGTCGTACTCTCATGACCCGCTCTGAGGTATGACCGTTGTGCTCTAGGCATTGCTGATGAGCACAAAATCACGAAGACAAATAACCCATATCAGGCCCTCTAGTTGGCAATGACGTGCGCCCTGATCAAGCGCACGGCACCCTATTTTAAACCAGAGTCATGGGTAAGATGTTATAAGGTGCGTTCATCATGTTTCAGGATAAGCAAAGGATTCATGAGCAAGGAGAGTGTAACACCCTAGTTTTAGATAATCATTATTAGGGTTTGATTTAGCATCATGAGCATCATATATTTCCAAAATGCATGCAAGAAAGAAATAGAATAAAACCCTAAACCCTAATTTCTCCCTCTCTCTATTTGAAAACAATTCAAGTGGTTTTGAAAATATTTGAAAAATCCAAAATGTTTGGAGCCCAATTGGACTAAAGGGCCCCATAGTATTTTGAATGTTTGCCAAAACCCGTCTGGTATTTTCAAATCACTCAAAACAGATTTGAAATGAAAATACAAAACAGAAGTTGAAAACAAAAAAAAGAATTTTATTGGAAAAAAAATAGAGCCAGACCGTCCCAGGCCGACCAGCCCAGTTAGCCCACCTTCCTCTCCTCCCCTCCCTGTCGCCAGCGTGCAGGAACCAGCAGCCCACCCCGGCCCCAAACCAGCCCACCTAGCCCATACCACTTCGCCCTCCTTTCCCGTCGTCTTCCTCTAGCCAGGAACACAGCACCGTGTCACCGGCGTCGCCGGCGTCGCCGTCGATCTGTGCTGCCTGCATCCCGTCGTCCGCTGCCTCCTCGAGATGGATAAGATCACCATAGCGACTCCCTGACCGTCCCCATCCACTCCCCCTGTAACACCCCGGTTCTGAAAAGACCGTGGCCTCTATGTGACATGCCAATCCCTGGATCGGTTCATTGGCCCACAATAGAGTAAGATGAATAACATAGCAAAATAACCGTATATCATAGATATCGAAGATCTAGAGTACCATTATTACAATAAAAGCTTAGCCCAAAGCTAGCTCAAATTATTCAGGTAGCAACATAAGTAAAGCAAATCCTCCATTCTTCAAATTGCCCACAAGTGAACAAGTGCCGAGTGGAGTACCGTGGCCTAAATCGATTACTCAGAAACGGAATAACCTGCAACATGAAACGTAGCAGCCCCGAAGGGTCAATACATGGAATGTATGGCAAGTAGAGCTAGTAATGGAGACAATAGTACTAACATCTACATGCATATTTGGCAAGTGGAGCTGTGTCTGGTTTGCATTTGCAAATACATTTGTCCTACTTTCATAAACAGTTTTTGATTTTCTTTGAAAAGATCCCAATTAAGTTAACCCAACAATATTAAAACAATTATGAAATTAGAATGAGCGAGAAACATGTCATGGAATCAATATCAAGCAACTCAGATGTCCATAACCGGGGACACGGCTAATCGATTAGATTATACACCCTGCAGAGGTTAGTACACTTTACCCATGTGACTTGGCCAGCCCAGCTCGTACCATCACTCTCATTTTGGGTGATGATAGGGAGAAGTCCAAGATGAGACCGTTCGGGAAGTAGCTCCCCAATCCCGACGCGCACCGGTCCAACCTACCAAAATTCTACATCTCTGGATACGCGGGTTCGGGTCACCACAACCTACTAAGTCCAACCAACCGCCCATTCCATTATTGGCACATGGTTGTACACGTAAGCTACACAATAAAGAAGCCAAACATTCTCTCTTGATACCTGGGTGCCTTTCCGCAATGAATCCACCAAAAATTATCAATACCATCACACCCAGGGGATTCATTGATTAAGTTGTTTTAGTTTTCACAAACCAATACTTTTAGAAACAAGTCTCAATGATGTAACCCAGCCCTCGTTCAACATAGCATGATTAAGCACATCTACCAACGGTGGTTCATCTACAAGGAAAGCCCTACCACATAATAGGACACATCATAGCGATAGTATCATCCTACACATGTATCTACAAAATACACGACAATACATTGAAAATAGTAGGACGATATCATGAACAAAGTAGCATCTACTTGCCTTGGTTGTAGCGGTCGGAAGAACAATCCACACACGAGCAAGTGTTGCACTCGTCACAATCTACACGACACAATTGCATTCATAAACAAACAATCCACAACATATGCAACAAGTATGATGCATGAATGCAAGAATGACAAGTGAATTGGTGCTACAGCTGCACCACAACATCCTATTCCATAATACTATCGATTGCATGCATGGAAAATAGTTTTAGCGCTAGGAAAACTATTAAGTAAAAGTAGTGCTCAAAACTAGAGCGAGAACTCAAATAATTCACTACCGGTAGAATACTGTTTGTAAAATCTTGGGAAAATTCTACCGCATAGGCATCGCTGATTAGAAACAGTACCAACTGGAATTACTCAAAAAGGAATTATAAAACTCCCCGAGTAATTAAAACACTGCAGAAAGCCACTAGACAATTTCTGTAGAAGTTTTTACTGTAAGCCTATCTTTTTAATTCATGATGAGATGCCCCTTGTTCCACTGAATCCAGGGACATATCATACGCGATTTTTGGAGCTACGGATCTTTTTCTATGAATTTATTACTCCGAAAAGGCCACTAACTAGTTTGATTAAACTGTACTAAACCTTGCTACAAAAGCCTGAACCAAAGGTACAGCGAGATTCTACACGACTCACCGAATCTACACATATTTTATTTGCAAATTTTGGCCAAGCGGTTTAATTACTACGCAATTTACAAGATTCTACCAAAATCTGTCAACTAAAAGGATTAACGAAAATAACCAGTCAACTGTGTCTGTTGACTGGTCAACGCGTCTGCTGACTGGGCGCTGACTGGGCGTCTTACTAGTCAACGCCCGAGTCTGACCGGTCAACGAACGATCTAAGCCGCTGATCTGAGATCTGACGGTGGCTGCAGTCTTACCGGAAACGAACGGAGAAACGGACGGCGGCGGCGATCGGTTCCGGCGTCGGGGTCTTTCCTGCGCGGGTGTACACGATTAACGCGGTTCGAGATTAGTCAAAGCGGCGCGCAAGACGGCGCGCGTACGTGCGGCACGCGTGCATGCGTGTGTGTGCAAGCGCGCAGCGGCAGCGCGTCGCAAGCGCGCGGCAAGCGGCAGCTAGGCGCGCAGCAAGCGCTAAGCGGCAGCTAAGCGCATAGCGCGCGGCAGCGAAGCGGTAGCGTGCGCAGCAGCAGCGCGCGTAGCTGGCGGCGAGGGCGGCGCGGGCGTGCGGCTGGCGGCTGCGAGGCAGGCGCTGCAGCGCAGCACGGCGGCGGGGCATGGCGCTGGTGGCGGTTGGCCGCGGGCGCGCGGCGGCGGGGATGGCGCGGGGCGGCGCAGGCGGCCGGCGGTGGGCCAGCGGCTCGGCGACGGGGATGGCGCGGCGAGGCGGCGCGGCGAGAGAGAGAAGAGAGAGGAGGCGGCGCCCTCACCTGGGAGGCTGGCCGGCGGCGGCGGCGCGCAAGCCGAGGAGGAGGGGCGGCGGCGCGGTCCAAGAACCGAGGCGGCGGGGCGATCGAGGCGGCTGGGAGGCGGCGATCGCGGGCAGGGGCGGGCACGCGTCCCGAGGCCAGGGTGGGTCCCCTTTTGTGGCCCTCTCGCGGAAACCTAAACTGAAACGGTGCGGAGTTGGTTTCGGACTCGGAAATCGGTCCGAAATTTCGGACCGTTTTCCGACGATTCACTAAAACAGCCGCAACTTCTCCGTACGAGCTCCGAATCGAGCGATTCTTGCTCCTATGGTTTCGTAGAGTCGAGGGGAACAATCTAGGATCAAGGTTTGAGCGAAACCACTAATCTACAGGGGTGGTCAACGTTAGTCCTACCAAAGCTTCCCGCAGGAACCTCGTAGCAAAAAAAAATAAGGTTTTGAAAATAGCGTTTCGCCGAACCTTTTCACTCGACGGTTTTGCATGGAAAGGCATGATGCGATGATATGAATGATATGCAAGACCAAATCTAAAGTTTGGGATGTGACAGGACTAACCCCCTTAAGATGAATCTCGTCCTCGAGATTCGGCGCGGCTAGCAAATAGGTGTGGGTAGTCCTCTCGGATGTCATCCTCACGCTCCCAAGTGGCTTCCTCTTCGGTGTGGTGGCTCCACTGCACCTTGCAAAACTTGATTGTCTTCGTACGGGTAGTCCTTTCCGCTGTCTCCAGAATCTTGACCGGTTTCTCCTCATAGGTCAAATCGTTCTCAAGCTAGACCTCCTCTAGCGGTACAGTGTCTCTCAATGGTGTATCCACCATCTCGGGATGGCACTTCTTTAGCTGGAACACGTGGAACACATTGTGAACAGCGGACAGAGCTTCTGGCAACTCCAACTGGTAAGCAACTTCTCCTTTGCGTGCTAAGACTCGATACGGCCCAGTAAACCGAGGTGCTAGCTTACCCTTAATTTCAAATCTCTTGATTCCACGAAATGGCGACACTCTGAGGTATGCTCTATCACCTATCTCATACACCACTTCCTTGCGCTTGGCGTCAGCGTAGCTCTTCTGCCTTGATTGTGCTACCTTCAGCCTGTCCCTAATCAAGGCGACCTTCTCCTTAGCGTCCTTGATCAAATCAGGTCCAAACAACTGGCGTTCTCCTACTCCATCCCATAGCAATGGAGTCCGGCACCGTTTCCCATATAGCACATCGAACGGTGACATCTTGATGCTGGTTTGATAGCTGTTGTTGTAGGAAAACTCAGCATATGGCAGATTCTCGTCCCAACTAGAACCATGAGCCAAGGCGCAAGCTCTCAGCATGTCCTCCAAAATCTGATTCACCCTCTCGGTCTATCCATCAGTCTGTGGGTGAAACGCTGTGCTAAACTCCAATCTAGTCCCAAGTGACTCGTGCAGCTGGCGCCAGAAGTGTGAGGTAAATTGGGTGCCTCTATCAGATACGATACTCTTGGGAACCCCATGTAGGCACACAATCCTGTCCATGTAAATCTTGGCCAACTTTGCACTCGTATAGGTCGTCTTCACCGGTATAAAGTGGGCTACCTTGGTCAAATGGTCGACCACTACCCAAATGGAGTCATATCCTGACCTGGTCCTGGGCAATCCTGTGATAAAGTCCATTCCCACTCTATCCCACTTCCAATCCGGCACGGGTAATGGCTGTAGCAGTCCTGCTGGTTTCTGGTGTTCTGCCTTCACTCGGCTACATACATCACATAGGGAAATATGCTTGGCGATATCTCCCTTCATGTTGTTCCACCAAAATCTGCTCTTCAAATCCATATACATCTTCGTGTTGCCCGGATGTATGGAGTATGGCGAGTTATGAGCCTCCTGCAGAATCAACTCCCTTATCTCCGGGTCGCCGGGCACACATAAACGATCTCCGTACCACAAGGTACCATTCTCATCCTCGTGTATATCCTTTTCCCGATTCTCCTTCATCTTTTCCTTTATCTCCTCTATTTCCTTGTCTCCTATCTGAGCCTTTATGATCCTGTCCTGTAGTGTCGGTTGGACTTCCATTGTTGCTAAGTATCCTTCAGACACTACCTCCAGTCTAAGGTCCTTGAATTGCTTGCACAAATCCTCAGGCAATTCACCAATTGTCAATCCATTGGCATAAACCTTCCGACTTAGAGCATCTGCTACTACATTGGCTTTTCCTGGGTGGTATTGCAGATTCATATCATAGTCCTTGATAAGCTCCAACCATCTCCTTTGCCTCATGTTCAGTTCCTTCTGCGTGAATATGTACTTCAGGCTCTTGTGGTCGGTGTACACATCACAGTGTTTTCCCATTAAGTAATGCCTCCATACCTTGAGCGCATGAACCACTAACGCTATCTCCAAGTCGTGTGTGGGGTAATTCCGCTCATGGTGCTTGAGTTGTCGCGAGGCATATGATACCACTCTCCCATCTTACATCAGCACACTCCCAAGTCCCTGTCGAGAAGCATCGCAGTACACTTGGAAATCCTTCTGAAGATCTAGTAAACACAGAACAGGCGCGGTCACTAGTCGACGCTTCAGTTCCTGAAAGCTGGCTTCACATACGTCTGACCATTCAAACTTCCTCTCCTTCTTCAGAAGTTCAGTCATCGGCTTTGCAATCTTGGAAAAGTTTTCAATGAACCTCCTATAATATCCAGCAAGTCCCAAAAAGCTTCGAATCTCTCCCGCATTCTTGGGTGCTTCCCACTCGATTCTTGGTCACTTTGCTTGGATCAACAGCGACTCCTTCTCCTGACACTACGTGTCCAAGAAACCCAACAGTGTTAAGCCAGAATTCACACTTGCTGAATTTGGCATACAGCTGGTGTTCCCTCAGTTTCTCCATAATCAGTCTCAGATGCTTCTCATGCTCAGCATCATCCTTGGAATATATCAGTATGTCATTGATAAACACCACCACGAACTTGTCCAAGTACTCCATAAATACCTTGTTCATCATGGTCATGAAATATGCCGGAGCATTCGTTAGTCCAAAAGACATAACCGTATACTCATATAACCCATACCTAGTGGTGAAGGCGGTTTTTGGTACGTCCTCCTCCCGGATCTTCAATTGGAACACCTTCGCTCCTTCCAGTTGATCAAACAAATCATTTATGTTTGGCAGAGGGTATTTGTTCTTGATGGTTACTTCATTCAGCGAGCGGTAGTCCACCACTAATCTCTTGGTGCTGTCTTTCTTCTCCACAAACAGAACAGGTGCACCCCATGACGACGAACTAGGCTGAATGAATCCCTTTTCCAGCTGCTCTTTCAACTGCTTCTTCAATTCCTTCAGTTCATCTACATCCATCTTATATGGTTTCTTTGCTATTGGTCCTGTTCCCGGCATCAGGTCGATGAGAAACTCTACTTCCCTGTCAGGTGGCATCCCTGGCAACTCTTCCGGAAACACGTCGGGGTAATCCCTAATCACGGGCACAGTATCCATGCTAACCCCCTTAAGAGAATTCAACTTACACCTTCCCGATCGTACAGCTGACTTGAGTCTAATCCTCTTACCATCCGGGGTTTTGAGTGAAACAGCTCGCTGTGCACAATCTATGTGTCCCCCATGCATAGACATCCAATCCATACCCAGAATAACGTCTAATCCCTGTGAATCCAACACTACCAAATGTGCACTGAAGTTGTGTGTTCCAATCCTCACAGTTAAATCACGGCATCCCGCACTAGCTATCATATCTCCTCCAGGTGAACTCACTCTAATAGACCTTTTCATAGACTCAGTAGGCAACTTATACTTATCCACAAATGCCCTTGATATGAATGAATGCGATGCACCAGTATCGAAAAGTATAAGTGCAGGGTAAGTGTTGATTGGGAACTTACCAATCACAAGGTCAGGCTCATCTGGAATCTCCTCCACATTCATGTGGTTCACTGTGGCCTTCTCGTTGTTGGTTGGCTTCAGTCCTTTCCTCTCCGGACAGTTGTCAGCATAGTGTCCCTTCTGTTTACACTTGAAGCACGTCACCTCACTCAGATCCTTCTTCACAAAGTTGCGATCACGGTTGCGGTCATGTCCACCGTGTCCTCCAGAGTGGTGAGAGTGTCCTCCCTTGTGGCTGTGGTGGCTGCTCCTATGGTTGTCATGACGATGCCCATCGCCTCCATGGTGGTGGCAGTCATGGCTCCCATGGTCACTCCCTCCATGCTTGGAGTATCCATCATATGAAGTGCGAGACTTGTGGTGTGAACCAGAGTGGTGATTGTTGCTCTTTCTCTTGCGGTTCTCTACCTGTTTGTGCTTCCCTTCCAAGATCCTGGCCTTGTCCATAAGCTCCTGGAAAGTGGGGCAGTAAACCACCAGTAGCTGTACTGAAAGCTCATCACTGAGGCCATCCAGGAATCTCTCCTCCTTTTGCATCGTGTCAACATCCTCAGGTGCATAACGGGACAGGTTGTTGAACTCCTCAATGTACTCGGTCACGGTGCGATTGGTTTGGCGCAAGTTGCGGAACTCCTTCCTCTTCAGGCTCAGAACTCCTGAAGATATGTGGTTGGTCCTGAAACCTTTCTCAAACATTGCCCAAGTCACAGTGTCCAGCGGGTGGGTGATCTGAAAAGTGTCCCACCAAGAAGCGGCTGGTCCCTCCAGTAGGTGGGCGGCAAACCTCACCTTCTCAGCATCAGTGCATCCGACAGTTACCAGATCCTTGTTGACTGAACGCAACCAGTCGAGAGCAACCATTGGTTCCGTTGCAGTAGAGAACTTAGCTGGCCTTAACCTCAAAAATCTGGTGAGAGCATCTCCCTGAGGCTGATTGTTTCCATTGTTGTTGTTCTGATTTGCCATGAACTGAGTCATCACTTGGGTCAGCTGTGCCTGAGATGCCATGAGTTGCTCCAACTCAGTGGGTTGACGGCGGGGAGGCATCTGCGGTTCAGCACAGGTAAGTTTAGAAAGAATCAACTACGACAATTGAATTCTACCCATGCATATGATCAAACAACATCAAACAATAGCAGACAATCACAAGCAAGCAACACATCAACAAACAAGTGATCCAGCAACATCCCAGGTGTTATCCTAGCAGTATATACCTACTGAAATAGTTTTGCAAGAGTTGGCAATGGTTAACTAATCAGTTGATCAACTAAACAACAAAACAGCAATCTGCCAGAACAGTCCAGCAGCGTTCGCGAATTTTTCCGCCTGACTTAAACTCGTCAGAAAATTTAGCTGATTTTTGTGCATATAGTACAGAGAGTTCCGCATCAGACCAATTTTTTTCAGATTTTTCCGAGTTACCAGAAAAATATGAAAAATCGTACAGTACTGCTGTATCAGCAGAAAAACTGCAGCGAAAATAACACAGATAGTAACCAAATTGCCATAACTCTTTCATAAAATTCACACAAATAATTCCTGGGATATTGGAGTACACAAATAAGCAACTAATCACTCTCAAACTAACACGAACTAAGCTTCACAACGATCGAGACTAATCCTAACGAATTTACCTAACGAGGACTAATTGGTGGACTTCTATCTACTTCTTGAAGAGGTTGCAGTAGGTCCTTGCTGTCATGCGTTGACGCTTCGGCTCGCGGTACAACCATGGCGGCGGAGTGTACACCTCTCCTGAATCATTACTTGAAACCTCAAACTCCACCTCTTCTGGATCCTCTTCTTCTTCTTCTTCACTTTCAGCTGCAACTGCAACAGCTTCATCTCCTCCACCATCATCGTCTCCATCACCATCATCCTCATCCTCATCATCATCATCGTCTCCACTGTCATCATCATCCCCATTGTTGCCATCATCTCCATTGTCATCATCAGAGGGCGGGTTTAGCTGTGCTTGGAGAGCGGCAATCTGGGCTGTCATAGTCTCAATAGTTTGATCCCTTTCCTGGACGGTCCCTTGCAACTATTGTATGTTACAGGTGTTCTCCTGTACAGTACCATGAAGATGTGCTATGGTAGCATCTCTGGCTATCAGGGCATTCTCCAGAACTCCCACAGCTTCATGCAGGGTGTCAATCTCCTGTCCTTGGACCACCATACCATTGCTAGCAAAATCTGCAATCTCCTTTATCATCCTCACCTTCTCAGCTAGAGCTCCATTCTCCCTTTCCATGTCCTCTATGTGCCTCCGACGGGGCGGCATGTTGTTCCTGTCTCCCGGGGTAACCACAATGTGCCCATGTTCATCACGCCTTCCATAGTCACGGTAGGGTGAATCTGGCGATGGGTGTCGGACACTATGGCACCTGGCGAGACATGGCTTCATGTATGGCCAAGTTGATTCCAAGTCCCGATTGCGGTATGTCTTGGTGTAGATCAAGTGCACGGGTTTGGCAAGGCATCTCTGAATATGAAGGTAGTGATCTCCCATGCATCCTCTCCGTATCCATAGGTGTACAACCTTCTTCCCTTGAACATGGGTAGTGGCAATCCCAACGACTGCGAGAGCTGAGCTAATTGCCTTGCAAAGGGCCTTGGTGACTTCTTGGTGGCATACTCAGTCCTGACTTCTCCCATCTATCAAGTAAAAGAGGAAAGTGTGAGAATAGCATATGGTAAGAATTTACGAGGGTGAAAGGCATAAGATGAAAGAAAGAGTTAATATAGGCTTTAATAAATCTATGGCTTCCTAATCCAATTCTAGGTCACGATCCTACAGTCGACACACGGGCTCTGATACCATCCTGTAACACCCCGGTTCTGAAAAGACCGTGGCCTCTATGTGACATGCCAATCCCTGGATCAGTTCATTGGCCCACAATAGAGTAAGATGAATAACATAGCAAAATAACCGTGTATCATAGATATCGAAGATCCAGAGTACCATTATTACAATAAAAGCTTAGCCCAAAGCTAGCTCAAATTATTCAGGTAGCAACATAAGTAAAGCAAATCCTCCATTCTTCAAATTGCCCACAAGTGAACAAGTGCCGAGTGGAGTACCGTGGCCTAAATCGATTACTCAGAATCGGAATAACCTGCAACATGAAACATAGCAGCCCCGAAGGTCAGTACATGGAATGTATGGCAAGTAGAGCTAGTAATGGAGACAATAGTACTAACATCTACATGCATATTTGGCAAGTGGAGCTGTGTCTGGTTTGCATTTGCAAATACATTTGTTCTACTTTCATAAACAGTTTTTGATTTTCTTTGAAAAGATCCCAATTAAGTTAACCAACAACATTAAAACAATTATGAAATTAGAATGAGCGAGAAACATGTCATGGAATCAATATCAAGCAACTCAGATGTCCATAACTGGGGACACGGCTAATCGATTAGATTATACACCCTGCAGAGGTTAGTATACTTTACCCATGTGACTTGGCCAGCTCGTACCATCACTCTCATTTTGGGTGATGATAGGGAGAAGTCCAAGATGAGACCGTTCGGGAAGTAGCTCCCCAATCCCGACGCGCACCGGTCCAACCTACCAAAATTCTACATCTCTGGATACGCGGGTTCGGGTCACCACAACCTACTAAGTCCAACCAACCGCCCATTCCATTATTGGCACATGGTTGTACACGTAAGCTACACAATAAAGAAGCCAAACATTCTCTCTTGATACCTGGGTGCCTTTCCGCAATGAATCCACCAAAAATTATCAATACCATCACACCCAGGGGATTCATTGATTAAGTTGTTTTAGTTTTCACAAACCAATACTTTTAGAAACAAGTCTCAATGATGTAACCCAGCCCTCGTTCAATATAGCATGGTTAAGCACATCTACCAACGGTGGTTCATCTACAAGGAAAGCCCTACCACATAATAGGACATAGCATAGCGATAGTATCATCCTACACATGCATCTACAAAATACACGACAATGCATTGAAAATAGTAGGACAATATCATGAACAAAGTAGCATCTACTTGCCTTGGTTGTAGCGGTCGGAAGAACAATCCACACACGAGCAAGTGTTGCACTAAATCACAATCTACGACACAATTGCATTCATAAACAAACAATCCACAACATATGCAACAAGTATGATGCATGAATGCAAGAACGACAAGTGAATTGGTGCTACAGCTGCACCACAACATCCTATTCCATAATAGTACCGATTGCATGCATGGAAAATAGTTTTAGCGCTAGGAAAACTATTAAGTAAAAGTAGTGCTCAAAACTAGAGCGAGAATTCAAATAATTCACTACCGGTAGAATACTGTTTGTAAAATCTTGGGAAAATTCTACCGCATAGGCATCGCTGATTAGAAACAGTACCAACTGGAATTACTCAAAAAGGAATTATAAAACTCCCCGAGTAATTAAAGCACTGCAGAAAGCCACTAGACAGTTTCTGCAGAAGTTTTTACTGTAAGCCTATCTTTTTAATTCACGATGAGATTCCCCTCGTTCCACTGAATCCAGGGACATATCATACGCGATTTTTGGAGCTACGGATCTTTTTCTATGAATTTATTACTACGAAAAGGCCACTAACTAGTTTGATTAAACTGTACTAAACCTTGCTGCAAAAGCCTGAACCAAAGGTACAGCGAGATTCTACACGACTCACCGAATCTACACATATTTTATTTGCAAATTTTGGCCAAGCGGTTTAATTACTACACAATTTACAAGATTCTACCAAAATCTGTCAACTAAAAGGATTAACGAAAATAACCAGTCAACTGTGTCTGTTGACTGGTCAACGCGTCTGCTGACTGGGCGCTGACTAGGCGTCTTACTAGTCAACGCCCGAGTCTGACCGGTCAACGAACGATCTAAGCCGCTGATCTGAGATCTGACGGTGGCTGCAGTCTTACCGGAAACGAACGGAGAAACGGACGGCGGCGGCGATCGGTTCCGGCGTCGGGGTCTTTCCTGCGCGGGTGTACATGATTAACGCGGTTTGAGATTAGTGAAAGCGGCGCGGTGCAGCAGTGCGGCGTGCGGCACTGCGATGCATGCGGTGTGTGTGCGCAAGCAGCAACTAGCGGCAGCTAACCGGCCTTGTAGCGCAGCACGGCGGCGGGGATGGCGCGGAGAGGCGGCGTGGCGAGAGAGAGAAGAGAGAGGAGGCGGCAGCCTCACTTGGGCGGCGGGGTGAAGGGCGGCGACGGCGGCGGGAGGCTGGCCGGCGGCGGGAGGCTAGCCGGCGGTGGCGGCGCGCAAGCCGAGGAGGAGGGGCGGCGGCGCGGTCCAGGAACCGAGGCGGCGGGCCAATCGAGGCGGCTGGGAGGCGGCGATCGCGGGCAGGGGGCGGGCACGCGTCCCGAGGCTGGGGTGGGTCCCCTTTTGTGGCCCTCTCGCGGAAACCTAAACTGAAACGGTGCGGAGTTGGTTTCGGACTCGGAAATCGGTCCGGAATTTCGGACCGTTTTCCGACGATTCACTAAAACGGCCGCAACTTCTCCGTACGAGCTCCGAATCGAGCGATTCTTGCTCCTACGGTTTCGTAGAGTCGAGGGGAACAATCTAGGATCAAGGTTTGAGCGAAACCACTAATATACAGGGGTGGTCAATGTTAGTCCTACCAAAGCTTCCCGCAGGAACCTCGTAGCAAAAAAAAATAAGGTTTTGAAAATAGCGTTTCGCCGAACCTTTTCACTCGACGGTTTTGCATGGAAAGGCATGATGCGATGATATGAATGATATGCAAGACCAAATCTAAAGTTTGGGATGTGACACCTCCTCTCTTCCCCGACCTCCCTCTCTCTTCTCTCGCGTGAAGCCAAAACCCTAGCTATAGAAATCGCCGGCGCCCCTCCAACTCCGGCCTCCCCTCGCTGTCTTGAGCACACAGGAAGCACCGCTGCACCATGCCGATCCTCCTCGCCAGTTGAATTGAGCCGTGACAGACGGAATCGAGCCCCGTGACCCTTTCTTCCTCAAGCTCGATGACCTCCGCCATAGCCATTGACGTTGATGCCGAGCTCCTCTGTCCTCACCGCGGCTATTCACACGTCGAGGGTGAGCAAGCGAACCTCCTGGACCCCTTATTCTCTCCCCTCTCTCTCTCTGTTTCTCCGCCGCCAAGCACCTGCGTGCTCCGCCGTCGCCGCCGCTCGCCGCTGCGTCTGCGGTGACCACTCCGTAGCGGCGCCACCATCTTTAGGTAGCCCGCGTCGCTCTCTCTCTCTAACACCCCCATCCACACAAGCGCGCATGTTTTCCTCCGCCGTCCCTGGCCGCTGGCCGACGCGCTCTCCGGCGAGTCCTGCATGGCGCCTGCGTGGCTTGCCCGCGTGGACCAGGCCCATCCGTCAGCCTCTCTGGCTAACCTCTGCTTTGGTGTAAAACGACCCCCACCCCTCTGCTGACATCATAATGATGCAATAACCCTTCTAATAATTTCAGAATATGATTAAATATTGTAAATTCAATAACTTTTAATCTGTAATTCATAAAAATACAAATAATATATCAAAATGTTTAGAAAAATGAGAACTATCTAATAGAGCTATAATCATGAATTGTTCAACAACTTAAATGGCAAGTTTAATTAGAAGAACAAACTAACCCCTCTCATATGTTCCGGGGTTTCTCCGAGTTAGGGTTTTTACCCCTCGGAACCCCGATTAAATTGTCGAGCATGCTTTAGGGTTTCAATTCAATGCAATTCAACTTGTCATATCATCATTCCTGTTTGAGCAGTGCATCGATGCCATGTGTTGATTGTTTCCCTTTCTTTCTGGTGATTTGGTTCTTCCCGGTGGAATACGATATCGAGGTCAAGATCGAAGACCGAGATCAACACCATCGAAGATCGAATATCGACGAACAATACTTGACCAACTCTAACCAAGTCAAGTTCAAGATATCTGAAGATCTGCTTATCTGTTATCAACTGGCAAAGGAAAGCATAGCCCCACCATGATATAATCCTACGATTTCGAAAGCATTTCTATTCTTGCCATGTTCCATACGATTCTACTGTGGTATTTTATCGATAGATAGAGTATCCTATCTGTTGCATACTCCCTTTGTGCTTATATTACCTGATCCACTGCTCCTAGCATAACTAGGTTTGGCTTATGTGCATTGCTAGAGCTTATATTTGTGTCTTCTTAGCCATGCATAGCTGTCAGTTCTGGTCCATCTAGATGATGTACCAGATGCAGAGAATCTAGTATGACAGGAGATCGTGATGATATGAGATCAGTGATATGAGTTAAACATTCTAAGGCTTGTATGGGAGGCCACAATGGGATGTGGTTTTTCTAGTCCCAACCTCACGAGCAACTAACTTTCCTAGTAGATTCCATGAGTCACATAGTTCGGGCGTTCCATTCGACATATGCATAGAAAACCGTTTGAAAGATTTGCCGGGTGCAGGTGCATTCATAATAGGTAGGTAAGCATGGACCGTGTTGCTTGGGGTCGATGGAGCCCCTGTTAACCAACCTCGCCTCACATCTCTAAGTACCGGCTTCGGGATTTAACCCATTAAGGCAGAACCGTACTTATTGCATGACTCATGGTCTCGGCGAAAGCAAGGTAAAGGTCGTGTCTAATCACCCTCTGCCAGACTTCCAAGGAAGAGGTCTATTACTAGTGGCATTAAGAGAAGGTTAGTACATGTGGGTAAAGTTGTACACCCCTGTAGGGTAATAATCTTTTTGAAAAACCGTGTTCATGGTTATGAACGCTTGGTGACCAGATTCTAAGATCATAGAGAACTATAACCTAATCATAAAACTTGGCAGTCCAACGTGTTCTTAAGGATGCTTCCTCATGGGTACGAGGGGGTGATCTTAGATAGGGTTCAGATGATGATTGGTGGATATCAAAAGATGATGATCAATATTTCAGAGATGTCGCTCTCTTATCCCCTTTTAAAATACCCTAATAGACGAGCTTCCTCTTATCCCTCTTGTTTTATAAACAAAAGTGGCTTTATACAAAACAACTCCACCAGCCATAAGTCTTGCGGAGTACACCCTGTACTCACCCTTGCTTTGTTGATACTTTTCGCAGAGTAAGTGTTCCTTGAAGATGAGTTCCGTACTACATCGACATCGACGAGTAGCTTGGGGTTCCCGGCCGGCAGCCTGGAATCTATGGGCTGGGACGTCATCATTATGCTTCAGGCCTCTTAGACCATTTGTTAAGTTTGCTATACTTAATAGCATAATTTGCCTTCCGTTGTTTGATGTTTGTGGTCAGTGACCTCTGCTTGTAATAATTTGGTTCTCTGCTCAGTTATGAGCTTGCTGTAATAAATTTTGTGTCGTAGGGTCACAGCTGTGTTATCAATTCTTCACTAGATATTCTTGAGCTCAAGATTAAGCTTATGTCAAACGGAGGTCTGGGATTTGTTTATCCCTGATCCCGGGGTGTTACAGTTCTTGGTATCAGAGCAGTACCGACCGTAGGAAAACCCTGCTATTGGTCGATGTTGAGTCTAGTGCTTGTGAAAACTATTTTAAAAGATGAAAAGTATTTGCGAAAACTCTAGTATGCTTCTGTTACTCCTTATCCAGTTTCGCTCTAACTCCGGGTCATCTTGTCTAGTGTTGATTTTGGAAAAGTTTTGATATCTCATCTTGTCTTCAAAACTTAGGTGCCTTTTGGGCATGTCGTTTCTAAACCAGTTGACCTAATGTTGAATTCTCTAGAGTTGTGTGTGTTGTGAATTCCTTGTTCCCCTTGCTCTTGTTCATCTGAGAGATTCCTTTCTATCATGATCTCTCTGCTTTCTAGTCCCGCAATATTATATTGTTTGTTCCACAGTGTTCTGTTCCAGGCTTCGAGGTTTCCTTTCGCCTCGCGTTACCCCTTTTATTTGTTTGGGTACTTCAGAAGTCGTTTCTTCCCTTAGAAGCTACCTCGTGATTATTACCTTGTAGTGTACGCTATGTCACTCAAGTAGTAGTTACTCCTTTCTTTGGGTTTTAACCCTTGGACTTGAACCCAAGATCCCTGATTGTGTAGGATTCTATTATTGTGAATCTTGTACATGAAGCTGGTCTTTAAACCAAGATCCATCCCTTTGACCCCTGTTGTTAATGTTCACACATTACCTCAGGATGGCTGGTATTACAATTCTAGCCTTCAAGCTTGTGGTTATTTTCGCGATTGACTTGTGAAAATTACGGACTTCCCCTACCACATTCTATGGCAGATGTTCTTTAATGGAACCAAATAGTTCACGACAAGAGTAATACTCGAGAGTCTCGCATCTATACTCGTGACTCTGCCACACTCTACCCCTTCTCTGCATTGGTTTTCGGAAGATTGTTGACTTATGCATCCACATCTTGGGATTTTATCCTGAGCATGATCCTTTTCCCTTGTAGCTTTCCGACCTTTGTCTACCAGTTGGTAGCCAAGTAGTAAATGTGCATCGATGTCTTCCGAAGCAAGATACTCTTGTGGTCCGTCAAGACAAATGATTTCGGAATGTCTAGGAGAAACAAACTCCAGTACCTCATCAGATCCAAGACCAGGTCAAAGCGTTGTAACCTGCAGATTAAGAGGCATTGATTGCCTTCCATCTATTCTACCTTAAAGTATCACACTCTTATATACTAAGAGGTCGTGCTGAGTTTCATGAACCCTTAATGCAGTGATGCTCTTACACATATTTACCCACCCTTCCTCGAGCTTTCGTGCTCGTGAGTGATGCGCGTGTGTAATAATGTGGCCATTTGAGATTCTTAGAAACTATTATTGTTTTGAACTCTAAGGACATTTATGTCATTCTTAGCATGATTGGTTAACCCTATCACTAAGAAAAGGATGATTGTGCTACTAAGTCCACTATTCTTGTGCACTCTCTTCGGTCAAGGAGTTAGGCTTGTGCCAAAGCTGTGAGACTATTTCTTCCCGCCTTACAAATAAAGTTTCCTCTTGAACTAAGTGACATATCGGTGGTTCGTGATATTCTAGATGTCTACTAGAAGTGTCTCCATGTTGCCACATGACCATGTTGTCAAGTTCTTGAGCAAGAAAGTTCTCTGAATTGCACTTTTCTCTAAGGATCCATACTGGATACCCCTGAACTAGTTGGTCGACCTTAAACAAAAACTTAGAGAGTTGTAAGACAAAAGTGTTATCTGACCCAGTTCCTTCATAAAGGGATGGCTAGTTTTATTTGTGTTGAAGAAAGATAGTATTTCCTATGTGGATATATTATTTTCCCCAACCTTTGATTTGATTTGGGTTATCGTCAAATCAAACTCACTTCCAAGGACTATCTTGATGGTGTTTCTATTTGAGATGTTTCACCTGAGTAGACCTTCATGTCATTTGGTCTGACCAGTATTTTTGTCTTGTTCAAGCAACATGTGAGTCCATATTTTTGGAGTGTCTTGATAAGTTTGTTGTTGAGCCCATCGATGACATCCTCATCTTCTCCATAATAGATTTGGTTCATATGGAACATTTGGCATTAATGTTGGAAAATTTTGAGAACCATCTTCGAGTCATCTTGAAGTATGTGTTCTGGATGTTAGAAGTGACCTTCTCTGGTTCACTTGCAATTGATGAAAGATGTCGCCGTGGACTCAAGAAGAGTTATCTCTTTTCCTTAAGGACACATGTGTGTTTTATTGTTAGTACCTTATGTGTGTGCAGTTGTCCCTCGACAATTTGATAATACATGGGTATCGCAATCTAGCTCAGCCTTTTGGAGTTTGACACTATAGTACATATCTTGAGAATCTAGTAAATTTATCTTTGTGGTAAATGTTGCAAACTTTCTATTCGGACATGCTGAGTCTGAAGTATCATTCCACCTAACTAAAGCTGAACCTCAAGCAGCAATGATGGTTGGTGTTCCCAAGATTTGGACATAGGTCTCTTTGTAAATCTGGCAAGATTGATGTAATGGTTGACACATCTAGCCGGAAAAGCCTCTTGTCATATTCTCTTGAATCAGCAATAACAACCACTCTTCATGAGGCCTCTTCTATAATTAGTTATAGGAGTTGTGCCTATGGTTTCCTTGTATCCGAAGTCCGACCTTTACTTGATGATCGATTTCTCGAACATCAAGGAGAACATTTAAAGTAGTGTTGCTAAATGTCTCTCTGTTGATCCTCCAGACCCTTTTATGATGGCAAGCATTATGTTGTGCCAAGTAATTGAAGTCTAAGAATGAAGTTTCTTTATTCTCGTGTCATCAGGAATCTTCTTAACTACTCATCCTAGTGGTGTAAAGTAATATCATGATCTTGGAAAAGATTTTGATAAATCTAGATGAATAAAGAGTTTCCTTCATTTTCTCAATCATGTTTAAAGAGTGACTATGATTTTGGTAATCAATAGTCTCTCTTGCTACATGATTCTTGTGACTCTTATGAGTCTTCTCCACCAAAATACCTTTCTGTCTTAAGCCTTCTGTTGAATGAAAGAGTGAACATTATGTTTCAAAAGTAGTTCAACAGCTTGGTTTTGTTGATCCACATCTCTGCAACCAAAGATCTCTACTTAAGTCGTTTAGTAGAGGTTCCCTATCGAAGTCTGTGGTCATGTTCTTTCTGTTGAAACCTTCCTCTTCAGAATCTTAAACCCTTCTGAGTTCCATGGTCTCAATCCTTATGAAGACCAGCTATCTAACAACTTGAAGCCTTCTCCTCTTGTTTCCTCCTTTACCTTGATGTGTTTCATGTTCGTCATCTCATAGTTGTTTCTAAACACTCCATCTATGAGTGGACCGTGAGATACTCTGTGTCTTGTTTAGTGTGTTCCCTCTTATCTTTAGAGTGGCTTTGTTTCTTTCTCCCTCTGCCTCTCTTCCTACCTTTGGAATCTCGGGTCGAGATTCTCGTAAGGGGGATAGAGCTGTAACACCCCAGTTTTAGATAATCATTATTAGGGTTTGATTGAGCATCATCTATTTCCAAAATGCATGCAAGAAAGAAATAGAATAAAACCCTAAACCCTAATTTCTCCCTCTCTCTATTTGAAAACAATTCAAGTGGTTTTTGAAAATATTTGAAAAATCCAAAATGTTTGGAGCCCAATTGGACTAAAGGGCCCCACAGTATTTTGAATGTTTGCCAAAACCCCTTTGGTATTTTCAAATCACTCAAAACATATTTGAAATGAAAATACAAAACAGAAGTTGAAAACAAAAAAACAAAAGAATTTTACTGGAAAAAATAGAGCCAGACCGTCCCAGGCCGAGCAGCCCAGTTAGCCCACCTTCCTCTCCTCCCCTCCCTGTCGCCAGCATGCAGGAACCAGCAGCCCACCCCGGGCCCAAACCAGCCCACCCAGCCCGTACCGCTTCGACCTCCTTTCCCGTCATCTTCCTCCAGCCAGGCACACAGCACCGTGTCGCCGGCGCCGCCGTCGATCTGCGCCGCCTGCATCCCGCCGTCCGCCGCCTCCTGGAGATGGATAAGATCACCACTGCGACTCCTTGACCGTCCTAATCCACTCCCTCTCTCTTCCCCGACCTCCCTCTCTCTTCTCTCGCGCGAAGACGAAACCCTAGCTGCAGAAATCGCCGTCGCCCCGCCGACTCCGGCCTCCCCTCACTGTCCTGAGCACACACGAAGCACCGCCGCACCATGCCGATCCTCCTCGCCAGTTGAATTGAGCCGGGACATACAGAATTGAGCCCCGTGACCCTGTCTTCCTCAAGCCCGATGACTGCCGCCATAGCCATTGACGTTGATGCCGAGCTCCTATGTCCTCACCGCGGCTATTCACGCGTCGAGGGTGAGCAAGCGAACCTCCTAGACCCCTTCTTCTCTCCCTTCTCGCCCTCTGTTGCTCCGCTGCCAAGCACCTGCGTGCTCCGCCATTGGCCATTGCGTCTCCCATGACCATCCACGGCATTTGGCCAAACCTTCGCTCAGCCCGAGTCCTGCGTGGCGCCTGCGTGGCTTGCCCGCGTGGATCAGGACCACCCGTCAGCCTCTCTGGCTAACCTCTACTTCAGTGTAAAACAACGCCGACCCCTCTGCTAACGTCATAATGATGCAATAACCCTTTTAATAATTTCAGAATTTGATTAAATATTGTAAATTCAATAACTTTTAATCTATAATTCAGAAAAATACAAATAATATATCAAAATGTTCAGAAAAATGAGAACTATCTAATAGAGCTATAATCATGCATTGTTCAACAACTTAAATGGGAAGTTTAATTATTAGAACAAACTAACCCCTCTCATATGTTCTGGGGTTTCTCCGAGTTAGGGTTTTTACCCCTCGGAACCCCGATTAAATTGTCGAGCATGCTTTAGGGTATCAATTCAATGCAATTCAACTTGTCATATCATCATTCCTGTTTGAGCAGTGCATCGATGCCATGTGTTGATTGTTTCCCTTTCTTTCTGGTGATTTGGTTCTTCCCAGTGGAATACGATATCGAGATCGAGATCGAAGACCGAGATCAACACCATCGAAGATCGAAGATTGAAGAACAATACTTGACCAACTCTAACCAAGTCAAGTTCAAGATGTCCGAAGATCTGCTTATCTGTTATCAACTAGCAAAGGAAAGCATAGAACCACCATGATATAATCCTACGATTTCGAAAGCATTTCTATTCTTACCATGTTTCATACGATTCTACTATGGTCTTTTATCGATAGATAGAGTATCCTATCTGTTGCATACTCCCTTTGAGCTTATATTACCTGATCCACTACTCCTAGCATAGCTAGGTTTGGCTTGTGTGCATTGCTAGAACTTATATCTGTGTCTTCTTAGCCATTCATAGCTGTCAGTTCTGGTCCATCCAGATGATGTACCAGATGCAGAGAATCTAGTATGACAGGAGATCGTGATGAGATGAGATCAGTGATATGAGTTAAAACATGCTAAGGCTTGTATGGGAGGCTACGGTGGGATGTGGTTTTTCTATTCCCATGCTCGCCACCACTAGGAACTGAGTTCTTGCCTTTGGAACCAAGACGAGCGTGCAACCACATGAGACCTGGAAAACCTCACGAGCAACTAACTTGCCTAGTAGATTCCATGAGTCACATAGTTCGGGCGTTCCATTCGACATATGCATAGAAAATCGTTTGAAAGATTTGCCGGGTGCAGGTGCATTCATAACAGGTAGGTAAGCGTGGACCAGGTTGCTTGGGGTCGATGGAGCCCCTGTTAACCAACCTCGCCTCACATCTCTAAGTACCGAATTCGGGATTTGACCCGTTACAGCGGAACCATACTTATTGCATGACTCATGGTCTCGGCGAAAGCAAGGTAAAGGTCGTGTCTAACCACCCTCTGTCGGCCTTCCAACGAAGATGACTATTACTAGTGGCATTAAGAGAAGGTTAGTATGTGTGGGTAAAGTTGTACACCCCTGCAGGGTAATAATCTTTTCGAAAAGCCATGTTCACGGTTATGAACGCTTGGTGACCAGATTATAAGATCATAGAGAACTATAACCTAATCATAAAACATGGCAGTCCAACGTGTGCTTAAGGATGCTTCCTCATGGGTACGAGGGGGTGATCCTAGATAGGGTTCATATGATGATTGGTGGATATCAAAAGATGATGATCAATATTTCAAAGATGTCTCTCTCTTATCCCCTTTTAAAATACTCTGATTAGACGAGCGTCTTCTTCTCCCTCTTGTTTTATAAACAAAAGTGGCTTTATGCAAAACAACTCCACCAGCCATAAGTCTTGCAGAGTACACCCTGTACTCACCCTTGCTTTGTTGATACTTTTCACAAAGTGTTCCCTGAAGACGAGTTCCATACTACATCGACATCGACGAGTAGCTTGGGGTTCCCGGCCGGCAGCCTGGAATCTATGGGCTGGGAGGTCATCGTTATGCTTCAGGCCTCTTAGGACATTTGTTAAGTTTGCTATACTTAATAGCATAATTTGCCTTCCGTTGTTTGATGTTTGTGGTCAATGAACTCTGCTTGTAATAATTTGGTTCTCTGCTTAGTTATGAGCTTGCTGTAACAAATTTTGTGTCGTAGGGTCACTGTTGTGTTATCAATTCTTCACTGGATATTCTCGAGCTCAAGGTTAAGCTTATGTCAGACAGAGGTATGGGATTTGTTTAGCCCTGATCCCGGGGGTGTCATAGAGAGGGCAAGGAAAGGTCTCGACAAGGATGCAAATCTCTCCACCATATGGGAGTAGCGGCAATTGCGTGGGTTCCAGGGGCGGCTGGCCCCGCAAGCAAGGCACGGATCGGCCGTAAGGTTGGAACCCCAGGAGCGTAAGCAAAGAAATGTGCAGCGCCCCCATGGGTCCCGTGGTGGCGTGAGAACATCATAGAACAAGGCGCATCAAGGTCATCCATGAACATGATGCGACAGGAAAAAAGGGAAAATAACATGAAGGCAAAGGTAAATGCATTAATAATAGCCAATTGGCTACATCTGAGAAGTGTTCAATGCAGCAACTAGCTCACTAGGGATCCTAGGAGTAAAAGAGAGAGCCAAAAGTCGGCAGTGCAAGGTAGGATCCTTCGATCCTCCTTCCACCTCGCGCGCGACTGAGTCACTCCCTCCTTGCGACAACCCGCCTCAGGTGTCGCTAAGGTCGGAGTCGAAGACAAGCGATGGGTAGTATCTTTGATGGTAGAGGGTGTCATCAAAGATCTTCACCGTCAGGCGTTCCTTGCCATGATAGCGGAACTTCAAGGCATCTCCAACCTTCAACCCATAGTGGCCCGCGAAGGCCGGCCACCAGTCACATAGGTACAAGCCACCGACACCAACCATCCACCGATGCAATTCCTAGATGGGCTGGTCGCCGCATGCGTCATGCGCACAGAGCTCGCACGAAGGGTGCTCTCTGAGGTCATCCGCGAACAAGTCTGGCAGGCGCAGCCTCCACTTGAAGTTCATCGGAAGGAAGATGAGAAACTCGAAGCCAATAAGGCATGCTATTTTTTCGTCACTTTCCCCGTGACAAAGCGACAGGGGAGGAGAGTAATTGTCAGGCTCCTGCCATAAGTAGCGGCCCTAGCGAGGGTGGCCGCTTCCGCGCCTTGGATAAGGAGAACGGCGACCGGGAGGACCTACCCTTCCGTTGTCGCTCCCTCTCAATCACGGTAGGGTAGGGCCTCCATGTGCGATTGCGGGAGATATGCGCTAGCGGCAGAGGATCTATGGCGGCCTCGATGCCTACGCCTGTGTCGCGGCACCTCTAACAAATATGGAGCCATCTCCCTTACCGGAGAAGGAGGATCGTCATCACGGCAGCAACTACCGAAGTTACCCGACACCATCGTCTTCACCACTGAGCAGGAAGTTGGAAGGGAAAAGGGCTGTAGGGGAAGTAGAGAGTGAGCCATAGCTGAAAGGGCATTTATTGTCATAATCACTTTTGGTGTTTGTTAAGAACAAGTAGATCACTTTACAGTTTGTCACTGTCCACAGGTTGGTATTATGATATGTGAAAAACACCCTCACACTTGGGAAGAGTCCCTACTCATGTGACACAATTCTGGAAACTCCAGACCGGAGTCTCCGGTCTACCAAGACCGGAGTCTCTGGTGTGGTCTAGAGTTTCTGGATCTGTCTCCGGTGGTGACTTCAGGATCTGGGCTGGGACATTCTGATTGGGGGTCCGGAGCCCGCTCTGGATGTTACCCCGGAGTCTCTGGTGGTAGCTCAGTCCGGAGTCTCTGGTGTTGGAGGACAGGAGTCTCCGGGCTTGCTGGGTCATGGATGGCCTGGGTCATTCAGATGGGCGGTCCGGAGGCTGGTCCGGTGATTGGATGGAATCTCCGGTGCAGACCGGAGATGCTCGAGCTGCTCAAGAACACCAACACCATTAGAGCCACCAAATCTACAAGATCTCTTCATCCAACCATCCAAAGTCATTGATCTTTGGAGAATCGAAGGAGGAGGCCTTGATCTACATCTTCACCAAGAGAGATATTCATTTCCCCCTCATTCACTTGAGGGCTCCCAAGCTCTAGTGTTCTTTGGAAACCCTAACTTCGATTTGGTTCTTACAAGCTTGTCTTTGATATGTCTTGACAGCTTGCTTGTATTTGGGAGCCTCCAATTAAGTTGTGGATGTGTGCCCGAACTTGTTGTAAAGGTGCCGGCTTCCACCTCAAAGGTTGCCGATATAGTGGAAGGTGGATCGATCCCGTTGGGGTGAGATTCATCGGAGAACAAGGGAGGCCTCTCTTGGCATTGGTGGTTTGAAACCACCCCCTCTCCAAACGTAGACGTACTTCCCCTCAAAAGGAGGAACTACGGGAAACAAATCCTTGTGTCTCCGCGTCCACCACTTTGGTTACTTCTATCCTTTACCGCACTTTACTTACTTGTTCTTGCTTAGTGTTGTGTTAGCTTGTGCTCATTTATCATATAGGTAAATTCACATTAGTTGCACTATCTAGAGAATTTACCTCATTGTAAAACCCTAAACTGAAAAAGAAGAAAATTGAAGTAGCACTATTCACCCCCCCCCTCTAGGTGCCCATACGATCCTTTCAATTGGTATCAGAGCCTCGGCTATTTATTTGGGCTTTACCGCCTAAGAGAATATGGATAGCGGCGATGGGGATGGTGATGGTGAGCCTACCACGGTGACCATGGAAGATCTCAAAAACTTGGAAACAATATTGAGCTCTTCATTGGTCAACGAAGTCAAGAAGATGCTTGAGCAACTTCTTAAAGACAAAGATGGCTCATCATCCCCCTCTCCTCAAGAGGATCCTCCTTCCGCTTTACCTAAAGGGAATACTCCGGTATCCCCTGAGGATATGATGGTAAGGGGTAAACAAGAAAACACTAATTACTCAACACAAAATGATGGGGGGCAGGGTGAGCATCGTGATACATGGTACTCTCCTGACCCTCCTATCCCTCACCCTCATGTTTACAATAGAGGTGACCCACCTAAGCTTGAAGAATCTGCTACTTTTGCTCAATGGCAATCACTAATGATAACTCATATGCGCAGCTCTTGCATTGAACTATGGAACATCATCGAGCATGGACTCTTTATTGGGGATCCAAACAACTTGACAAGAAGAGAGGTTGTCAATAGTCAACTCAATGCCACTGCCTTGCATATGATTCAACAAGGATTGGGTACAAAGGATTATCCACACATTGAGCACTTTAGCATTGACAAGGAACCTTGGGATTCCCTCACTGTATTATTTGTTGGAAATGTGAGTATGAGGGGGAATCGGTATGATGCTCTAAGCATGAAGCCGAAGGCTTCTACATGATGGAAGGTGAAAATCATGAGGACATGTACCGAAGTCTCAAGACCACCGCCACCACTTTTAGAAACATGGGTGCCTCACATGTGGATGATGCGTGGATAAAAAGGAAATATGTGAGTGCACTCATGCCCTTTGAGCCCACCGACTTGAATATCCTTCAAGGAAGAAACAACTACCATCTCATGACCTCCAATGAAGTTATGCAAGAGATGGCCTCTTTCAAAGTTGCTGCCAAGAATGCCAAAGATGCTCGTGCTTGTTCCCTTGGTATGAGCAACGTTGTCAATGTTGCTTTGAAGGCCAGAGTTGTGGACCATGGGGATGAAGATAATAGTGATGAAGGCCTCTCCATGGACCACCCCGATGAAGTCAAGATTGCTCATAGTCAATTTATGGACTTCTATGCAAAGAACTTTTGGAAGAATCCCGCCAAGGCCAAGATGGAAATGCAACGAAGAAGCAACCTAAATGGGAAAAGAGAAAACACTACTAGATTGAGAACTTGCTTTAAACATGGTGACCGCTATCACTTTGTGGCAAGTTGCCCCTATGAGAAGAGGGAAGATCATGGGGGTAAGCTTGTGTTGAAGAAGACTCTCAAAGCACCTTACAAGAAACCCTTCATCAATAAGAATCCCATCAACAAGAAGTCAGGAGAAATCATCTTGATCACTCATGAAGAATACTCCTCCGACAATGAAGATGATGAAGATGAGGAAGAGGAAACTCCTAATGGTGTGGCGGCTCTAGCCACTATTTATACTCTTACATTCTCACTCTTCGATTCTCCAAATGAGAATTCTCCCGTCAAGAACGTCACTTGCCTTATGGCAAGAGGAATGAAGGTATCCTCATCATCTCACTCCACTCCTTTAGCTAATGATGAAATTGATGATGAGATGTCTCTTGATGTTAAAAGGGAATTAATTGCTTTCGATGAGTTTATGACTAACCTACAAGGGGATGCTAAGATACATTTTGGTAACATCTTAGATCAACTTTCCCACACACAAGATCTCCTAGATGTAAGATGTAAACTTGGGCATGAACACATGATTGAGCTAGAGGCTTTAAACAATGCTCTAGAAGAAGAACAAGAAACTAGGATGTCACTTGAATTAAAACTTGAAGGGCTTGATGAGGCCAATGACATTATTGTGAATAAACTCATCAAAGAGCGTGATCATGCTATTGCTAAATACAAAAGGGCTAAAAAGGACAAGATTGAGTTTGGTGTGGTTCATGAAAAACTTTCCGAGGACTTTAGTTTGCTTAACAAGGCCCACAAGGCTTTGGAAAGTGAACTCTTGTCACTCACAAAGTCCCATGAAACGATTCAAACTCAATTGGCAAATATTCCTTCACCTAGTAACTTCATTCCAACTAGTAGTACAACTATTCTTGAAGAGAATGATAGGTTGAAGGGGGAGCTTGCTAAGGCCACATTTCCACAAGGCAACAAGTCCATGGATGATCTTTTGAGTAAGCAAAGGCCTAGTGGTGATAAAGGGGGCATTGGTTTTGTCTCCAAAACTAAGAAGAAGAACAACAAAAAGAAGAAGAAGGCCAAGCCCACACAGAGACAAACAAGGCCATTGTGGATAGTAAGACCACAAGTGGTAAAACTATGTCTCATGATGACTTTGCGGGAAATGCTAACCATCACTATGTTCTAATGCATGATTATTATGGTGATGTGTATGCACAATATGTTGGCCCATATGATGGTTATATTGCTTGGTCCATTTGGGTTCCCAAGACCCTTGTTGCTAACAAAAGAGGACCCATTGAAAAATGGGTACCTAAAAATTAGCTTGATCTTTTGTAGACGTATGCTTCCGGAGGGTCAAAGTGGGTGCTTGATAGTGGTTGCACAAGTCATATGACCAGAAGCTCTTCTATTGTCCAAGATCTAAGGCAAAATGATGATCAAATATCTGTTACATATGCCGACAAGTCAAAGTCTAAGGTAATGGGTTTCAGCAAGGTAGTGGTTGCTCACAACATTACACTTGTGAACGTCATGCTTGTTGAGACCCTTGGTTACAATTTACTTTCAGTCTATTCTCTTGGAAAGATGGGCTTTGCCATCTTTATAGATGATGATATTGTGGTCCTCATGTGGAGCAAGTCTCTCAAGGTCGCGTTTGTTGGGTACGTCGAACATGACTTGTATGTGGTGGACTTTTCGGGGCAGGCCACTACAAGTGCGATGTGCTTATTCGGAAAGGCTGATGTGGGTTGGCTATGGCATCGCCGACTAGCCCATGTAAATATGAGAACTTTGCAAAGTCTCCATAAGGAGGGCCATATTGTTGGACTAAAAGAAAATGTTTCCTTTGCCAAAGATCGTGTTTGAAGGGCATGTGTTCTAGGGAAGATGCATGATGCTCCTCACAAGCCTAAGAACCGCATCAAGTTAACCAAGATTTTGGAGCTCCTCCATGTGGGCCTCTTCGGTCCTCCATCTCATGCAAGTCTTGGTGGGAAGAAATATTGCTTGGTGATTGTTGATGACTTTTCAAGATACTCTTGGGTTTATTTCATCAAGTTGAAGAGTGAGACCCAAAAGACCTTCATCGACTTCATCAACTTGGTTCAGCGGCAATACAATGTTCCCGTTATAAGAAGCGACAATGGCACCGAGTTCAAGAACTACACCTTGAATGATTTCCTTAGTGATGAGGGGATAAAACATCAGTATTCTGCTGCATACACCCCTCAACAAAATGGTGTGGCCAAAAGGAAGAACCAGACTCTTATTGAGATGGCTAGGACCATGTTGGCGGGGTTTAAATCTCCATACAACTTTTGGGCCAAAGCCATCTCCACCGCTTGCCATGCTTCAAACCGGCTCTACCTCCGCAAAGAAATCAACAAGACTCCATATGAAATAGTTAACGGTAACAAGCCCAACATATTTTACTTTTGGGTGTTCGGTTGTAAGTGTTTCTATCTCATAAAAGGTGTTCGTTTGTCCAAATTCGAGTCTAAAGCATTAGAGGGTATTTTTGTTGGCTATGGTCTCGAATCTCACACTTATAGAATCTATGATAAGATCTCCGGAGCCATCATAGAATCTTGTAGTGTGACCTTCGAACAATATGATGGTCCCCAAGGGGGCATGTTGATGCTTGTGATGCAGATGATGAAATGCCTCAGGATGCCATAGGAAGAATGGGTGTGGGATATATCCGCCCCGTTGAGGAACCCCTTATGGCGGATCGAGAAGAACTATGCTCCACTCAAGTGGAGCCCTCGTCTTCACAACATCAACAAGCTCCATCCACCGAGGAGGGGCAATGACTCAAGCCAAAGACAAGATGTGGACCCTCCACATGATGATCATAGTGACAACTCTAGTCAAGGGGAGAATGATTCATTCTCCAGGATGTCAAGTGGTGCCAAGGCAATTACTCAAGGAAGATCCATACAAACTGCTTTGAGACAAGCTCAAATTGATGCTAGAAGAGCACTTGATCAAGACCAAGGCCAATCTTTGCCTCTAAATGAAGAGAATGATTCCGATGATGATCAAGGTCAAGTTGATGGTCAAGACGAGGATCAAAATGATGAAGAGGGTCCCCCAAGAAACAACATGGAGATCCACGCTCGTCGCGAAGCTAGAAAGGAAAGAATGTTGGAATTAAGAGACCACTCTCTACAAAATGTAGTTTGGGACCTAAGGAAAGGCATTTCCACAAGAGCACAATTGAAGAGGTTCAGTGAACACCAAGCACACATATCCATGATTAAACCAAATAAAGTGTGGGAAGTTCTTAAAGATTCGGACTGGATAGAAGCTATGCACAAAGAGCTCAACAACTTTGAGAGAAACAAAGTATGGAAGTTAGTAGAGAAGCCGAAGGACTGCCGCAATGTTATTGGAACAAAGTGGATATTCAAGAACAAGCAAGATGAGCATGGAATTATGGTAAGGAACAAGGTTAGATCGGTTGCACAAGGGTTCTCTCAAATTGAAGGTATTGACTATGGAGAGACTTATGCTCCCGTGGCTCGCCTTGATTCCATCCGCATCCTTCTTGCTTATGCGGGACATCATAACTTCAAGTTGCAACAAATGGATGTAGAAAGTGCATTTCTTTATGGTCCACTAAATGAGTTGGTATATGTTAAGCAACCCTCGGGATTTGAGGACCCCAACTTCCCAAACCATGTCTACAAACTTGATAAGGCGCTCTATGGGCTCAAGCAAGCCCCACGCACGTGGTATGAGCACCTTAGAGAGCTATTGTTTGACCGTGGATTTGGGGTTGGGAAAATCGATCCCACTCTTTTTACTAAGAAAGTCAATGGGGAGCTTTTTGTATGCCAAATATATGTTGATGATATTATCTTTGGCTCATCTAATAAAGCTTTTAATTATGAATTCTCAAAGCTTATGACTAGCAGGTTCCGGATGTCTTTGATGGGGGAGTTGAGAGTATTTCTTGGTTTTGAGATCAAGCAAGTTAGAGGAGGGACATTCTTCAATCAAGCCAAGTATACCCAAGATATGCTCAAGACATTCAAAATGCAAGATTTAAATGGAGCTCCTACTCCCATGGCTACAAAGACTCATCTAGAACAAAATCCAAATGGTAAAGATGTGGATCAAAAGGTATATTGGTCTATGATTGGTTCTTTGCTTTACCTTTGTGCATCTAGACCCGATATTGTGTTGAGTGTAGGTGTGTGTGCAAGATATCAAGCGGCTCCTAAAGAAAGCCATTTAATGGCGGTCAAGAGAATCTTTCGATACTTAGTTCATACCCCATTTTATGGTCTTTGGTATCCTCGAGGCTCAACATTTTCTCTTTGTGGATACACGGATTCGGATTGGGCGGGTGATAAGGATGATAGAAAATCAACATCGGGGGCTTGCCAATTCCTTGGTAGGTCCTTGGTATGTTGGTCTTCTAAACAAAATTGTATATCTCTCTCCACCCGAAGACGAGTATGTGGCAGCTGCTAGTGCTTGCACCCAATTGCTATGGATGAGGCAAACTTTGAAGGAATACGGTGTCCATTGTGACAAAGTGCCTCTTCTATGTGAAAATGAAAGTGCCATCAAGATTTCCTACAACCCGGTGGATCACACAAGGACAAAGCATATTGAGATTCGCCATCACTTCATTAGAGATCATCTTGCTCGAGGTGATATTGATCAATCATATGTGTCAACCAAAGATCAACTTGCCGATATCTTCACGAAGCCACTTGACAAAGCAAGGTTTTGCTATTTGAGGAATGAACTAAATGTCGTAGATTCAAGGAGCTTGACTTGATTTTCTTGCATTCTCACCTATGCTTCGACCCATATTTGGTTTAGGTGTAGGCATGGATATAGAGGGAGTGCAGTCCTAATTGATTGGACCATCCCTCCCCCCATTATGCCCAAAGCAATCAAAATCATTCCTCTTAATATCATTTTGTGATATGTGAGCTTAATGATGAGTTTCGGTAATGGACCCAAGATATATCTTCGTGGTGCCAACCCGAGTATACTCAAATATGGTGGCCTAGGCCATAGCCCTCTCTCATTCGAGAGGTTGGTACTTACTCATGTTTGTCATTTGCTTGATTCTAGTCTCTTGGACCTTTTCTGAATGCTTTTATGAATTCCTATATGGCTCTTGTTGGTTCTTCACAGTTTGATGTCTCAACCCAAGCCCTTTCCCTATCTTAAAACTGTCTATCTCTCATATATGTCCCCAAAACACCTATCCTGGAACTTTTGGTCGAGGAGGACCGGAGTCTTCGGTGTAGACTGGAGTCTCCGGTCCAGACGGTTTCTGCCACTTAAAGTAGGGGGGCGGGGTGAACTGGTACAGCAGTTCCTCATTCTTCACCCCGTCCCCTAACTCCAAACTCGTCGCCTCCTCTTCCAAAACTCCTCCCCGGAGGTCAAGAAGCCACCGGGAGCCACCGTGCCGCCGGCCAACCTTCCCCTCTCCTCCATTGGGTCATTCCCACCGGAGGAATTGATCTCACGGACAGATCTGGTACCTCCCCTCTACTTTTTCTCCTAGGGTTCATCTCTAGATGTGTTTTTGAGGATTAGTGCTGAATTGTCCATTGGAATCACTTGTTTGCGTGCACTCTAGTACTTTAGCCTTGTTGCATTGCCCGATCTGCTAGATTCACCCCCACCAGCATCTCCCCATCTCATGCCCGAGCCTCCCGACTGGAGATTCCGGACTTAGGGCCAGAGACTCTGGTCCAGGCCGGAGACTCCGGTATGAGGTGCAGAGACTCCGGTGGTGGATGAATCAAACAGACCAGAAATGCATCAAAGTTCTTGTACTACATTGTTGGGAAATATATACTCATCTCCATGCTATCTCCCTCACTGTTGTTCACAGGTGATGGCTCTAGTCGTCCTCGTCGTACCAAGTCCATGTCCCAAAGGAGCAATCCTCGCTATGATGAAGCTCAGGGTCAGTTTATTGTGCCTCTTTCCAACCGCAAACAGCTGGCACATGATGCAGCCTATTTGAAGAGGGGCCAAGAGAGGGCTGAACGAGAGGACCGTGCCAAGAAGGCCAAATATGACAACCTTCAGACCTTGGCCAAAATGTTAAAAGAGGAGTACCGTGAGCTGAGAAAGACAGATTTCTATACGCCGCCTCGTACTAGCGATGACCCTCGTTTCTAGAGGAAGGAACATGCTATGTTCATGAAGGATGTGTATGGTGTGCTCACCAAATCACCGGTCTGCCCTCAGAAGTTCATGAGTGTTGAGCAGATGCGCCTCAGCCCCTACTTCAATGATGTTTTGTGGATCTGTGAGAAGCTAGGAATGTATAACTTGATGGAGCTGCATGAAGACTACAATGTCCACCTTGTACAACAGTTCTATGCCACAGTTGTGTTTGGGTCTGATCAAGACAAGACTATGGTTTGGATGTCTGGTACCACTCGCTGCACAACTAGATTCCATGACTTTGCCAACGTCATTTTTGAGATCTTTCATGGAGTATCCACTCCTATTGGGCTGCGTATGCACTCTGCAGCTCTAGGTGAGAACAAGTTGAAGCTAGCGCCTCTGTATGACGAGGGTGTTGTGGGAGGGTCCAAGGGATTCAAGACTCTCTACAACCTTATGCTGAGAATTTTCCGTCATACCATTGCACCTAGTGCTGGGAATGATGATGCGATTAGGGGTGGGCTTGTCAACCTTCTATACCACACTCACCGGATCTATAATCTTTGGACGAGGCGATCTTGCACCTATTGATGTGATGGATTTTATTTTCGAGGAGATGTCCCATGCTATTCTTTACAAGAAATCTCCTCCATATGCACCATTGGTTATGAGGCTCATCAACTCCCAGGAGCATGATTCTCCACTTGGCATACCACCACACCTCACTGATCACGGTATGGTCTCACTGCAGCATAAGGGGCGTATGGGGCCTGCCCCGAGGCGTCGCTATGGGGATGATGATGAGGAGATTGAGACTGAGAGGGCTCCCTTGACGCCTAGAGTTTGGAGGAAGAATGCCTCCAATGCCCCTATGCCTACTATGACTCGTGACTATGTGCATGAGAGGGTCAAGAAGGCCAGCTTTTGGGAGAGGACCCTTTGTTGCATGAACGTTGACATCCTTAAGCAGCAGCATGCATCCTACCAAAGCAAATCGCATTGAGAAGCTCCTCAAGGAGATCAAGGAACAAGGTGAAGGGGGTAACGAGGAAGGTGAGGATGAATACAATGATGTGAATGGGGCTCAGCAGTCCACAGAGTCTGATCACACACTCTCATTTGGGGCATGGAATGCCCAACAGGATAGTCTGGTGGATTGGAAAACATTTTATGATGTCACCTCCGGTTTTGGGTACCAGGGTACCTCCTCGTCTCGCCCTCATGGCAAAGGGCCTGCTTTTCCTGAAGTCGATGTTGATGACTATGATGAGGGTGGTGATGACCAGGATGAGGATGATGATGCCGAGGATGATGAGGATGACGATGATTAATGAGTTATTGGGGCGCTAGCTTAGGAATTTTCCCCTTTTTCAGCGTTCCGATGCCAAAGGGGGAGAAGACATTCTCATCGTTTTGCATGGGTTTGGGGCTTTGGATTTGCTACTATCTTCTTTTATTTGCCATATTCGAACTTTGAACTTCATGTGTGTTATTTGTTGTTCATGTGCGTGACTATGTGCTTGTGTGCACTATCTGTTGTAACTCATGTGATATTTATGTGTGTTATCGTTGATAATATCTACCTTGCATGATTTACTTAATTATCTTATTGCACATAGTCAGGGGAGCCCCATATATCTCTTTATTCCATGCAAATCACTTGTTGTCATTGAACACCAAAAAGGGGGAGATTGAAAGGCATTTATTGTCATAATCACTTTTGGTGTTCGTTAAAAACAAGTAGATCACTTTACATTTTGTCACTGTCCACAGGTTGGTATTATGATATGTGAAAATCACCCTCACACTTGGGAAAAGTCCCTACTCATGTGACACAATTTTGGAAACTCCTCACCGCAGTCTCCAGTCTGCCAAGACCGGAGTCTCCGGTGTGGTCTGGAGTTTCTGGATCTATCTCCGGTGGTGACTTTAGGATCTGGGCTGGGATATTCTGATAGGGGGTCCGGAGCCTGCTCCAGAGGTTTCCCCGGAGTCTTTGGTGGTAGCTCATTCCGGAGTATCCGGTGTTGGAGGACCGGAGTCTCCGGTCTTTCTTGGTCATGGATGGCCTGGGTCATTCAGATGGGCGGTCTGGAGGGTGGTCCGGAGATTGGCCGGAATCTCCGGTGTAGACCAGAGTCTCCTGTCTATAGACCGGAGTCTCCGGTCTAACTTTTCTACAATGGTCAGAAAATGGTTTGTGAAGGGAGCTGCCTATAAAAAGGGACACTTATCTTCTTCCTTCAGTTGCTCGAGCTGCTCAAGAACACCAACTCCATTAGAGCCACCAAATCTACAAGATCGCTTCATCCAACCTTCCAAAGTCATTGATCTTTGGAGAATCGAAGGAGGAGGCCTTGATCTACATCTTCACCAAGAGAGATCTTCATTCCCCCCTCATTCACTTGAGGGCCCCCGAGCTCTAGTGTTTCTTTGGAAACCCTAACTTTGATTAAGTTCATACAAGCTTGTCTTTGATTTGTATTGACATCTTGCTTGTATTTGGGAGCCTCCAATTAAGTTGTGGATGTGTGCCCCAAACTTGTTGTAAAGGTGTCGGCTTCCACCTCGAAGGTTGCCGATATAGTGGAAGGTGGATCGATCCGTTGTGGTGAGATTCATCGGAGAACAAGGGAGGCCTCTCTCATGCTTTGGTGGTTTGAAACCACCCCTCTCCAAGCGTGAGCGTACTTCCCTCAAAGGAAGGAACTATAGGAAACAAATCCTTGTGTCTCCGCGTCCACCACTTTGGTTACTTCTATCCTTTAACGCACTTTACTTACTTGTTCTTGCTTAGTGTTGTGTTAGCTTGTGCTCATTTGTCATATAGGTAAATTCACCTTAGGTGCACTAATAATTTACCTCATTGTCGAACCCTAAACTGAAAAAGAAGAAAATTTGAAGTAGCACCTATTCACCCTGCCTCTATGTGCCCATACGATCCTTTCAACAGCCCCACGCCTTCCTCCCTTTTATAAAAAATGAGGAAGGGGAGTGATTGCTTTCCACCTCGTCGACTCGTGGGGAGGGTAAGAATCGCGCCCCACAAGATGTACTTTGCAGGAACCAAAGCAGGTGCAGTCAATGCAGGTTGCCGCAAAAGCAAAGGCATGGCTCGGCAGTACCACAGCCACTTGAGTGCGTGGAAATGCTCACGTTAGCCCTGTGGTATGGGAAGGTGTATCGTCTAGTCCTTTCACGCTTCCTGTGATGCACACTGGGCCAACGCGCTATTGAAGGGCGAAACCCGGCAATGGCCTCTTCATTGAACTACAACCAGCATTACAAGTTTCTGGCCCTCGCCCAAGGGCTTCTGTCGATGTAATGGGATCGGGGGTCCCTTGCATTGCGCCATAGCGCGTGGGCCAGGACTCACCGGTCATGGTCTCAACAGATGAGTGGCCTGACCGAAAAGGGCGTTGACAATATATGAGGACCGTGTGCTCGACACATGTATGGCTTTGATGTGATGAATTATATGGAGACCAAGTGTCAGCTATGGTGTAGGTACCTATGGGTAAGATAAACACTACAAGACAAGCTTCAGTCCATCAGCCGGGCATGGACAAGTAGGAAAAGACAATGACCCATGCGAGGCGGTCTAATCTCTCCTTCCGGGGGCTGCCCCGGAAGGAGTGTAAGGGCCCGATCGAAAGATGGCGAGGCTAAGGAGTGTCCTCGACTAAGCTCCAAAAGGATCATAGGAGCACTTCCCCTAGGCCAGGACGACAGGAACAGTCAACTGATCCTGATAGGATAAGTCAGGCCCAGGCCTTGGGAACTAGCAACGCTAGTGCTGCTAGCCATCATCATGGTGCTGTAGTCAACTGCAGCGCGCCATCGACAGGAGTGATAGCTCGGAGCCTGAGCTGTCACTCAACCATCAAGTGCACCTATGCATCGCCCTTGGCCATTTGTCGGCCACAGGTGCTTCCCACCTTCCTAAAAACCGCGTGGCACACCACGATTGTGCCTCGGAATGCCCTTGGCGGTGCTCCGTGCTGGCCCTTGTGGTGACCCCTTGGAGTATAAAATGAGGCACTTGGCCATTGAGGAGGAGGAGTTTGGTGGACCAGTAGGAGAGTTTTTGGGCCAGTGAGAGGTTCTTTGGCCAGGAGGAAACATAGGGCTCAGGGTTCGGAGAAGGACCTCTCTATCTAGGAGAGGAGAGCTTTGGTTGAGAGGATAGTGAGAGAAAAAGAGAGTGAGAACCCTTCTCCATGCCGGAGAGAAGGAAGAATGGGAATAGAGAGAGTGGGAAGAGAAAAAAGTGGAAGCTCGGGGATTGTAGAAGCTATATAGAAAACGACTCCCTGACATTGGAGAGATCATCATCTTGTACTTTGATCCACCCCAGATTATCCACCAAAGTAGGACCTAGGGTTGTTAGCCTAAGGGCAGCCCAAACCTGGGTAAAAAATGAATGTGTGTACTCTATGTGTCGTGAGCTCGTTTCAGCAGGTTCCTACATCTTCGTTGAGGTCGAAACGTCTTCATGCCCACTACCGAACAAATAGGGGGTGCCTAGAATCCTCGATGTCCGTTTTGGCGAGACACGACATAAGGGATCACATACCTCGAATGCCATGTCTCCTTTACAAAAAGGGTCATCAGTTAGACAACAACCTAGAGGAGATGTGAACCTTCCTTGTAGGCTGCCGGAAGATACTATGAGCCTCTCATTGGAAGTGCACTACTCCTGAAGTAGTTGGTGGGCTCCGGTTGGTCTGTGGATCTATACATCCCAGTGTTTATGGGAACAAATCATAGGGTAGGGCTTATGCCAGAGTGGGCATCCTGACGGTTTCTACCGGTTACTCGGCCCACAATTGATGTGGATCAGGATAGGGTATCCGGATAGTGTGGCTAAATTGTACAACCTGTGTAGAGTGTAAATCTATTCGAATAGCCATGTCCACGGTCATAGAAGGTTGGGAAGGTTGATGTAGAGAGGTGATGGTTTTGTTTTCAAAAGACTTCGAAAAACTAAGAGTTTTCAAAAATCTGGTAGTCTAGCAGACACCAGCGAAGGGTGGTGATCTTGGAGGATCACAAAAGATGAAGAACCTGTTCAGTTGAGTACCGAGGTTAGGAAATAGGGTGACCCAGTCCTAGTATTTTCCAAAACTTTTCAAAATGATTTACAAAAGTTTTCAACAAAACCTTGTAGTTGCTATATCTACAAGAGAAAGTAACCTCTCCTAGAGCCCTCCTAATACCACAACCATATTGCATATCCTTTTATTGATATTGTTATCCTAAGTTAGTTTGCGAGTACATTCAATGTACTCACTAGCTTTTTCCCTGGCTATTAACTTGGTCAGATATGAGAGGAATGGAACAAGAAGGTGACATTGACAACTATGCGAGCTAGGACGTTCTCCAAGTCAGCTGCCTGTAGTTTAAGGCATTGCTCGACTCGATGCTTGAATAAAGTTCTGCTAATGCTTTATGTAGCCATAATGGCAACAAGGTATGACATGTATCCGCTTAGTAATGGATGTTTACTTTGATACTTGTCAGTTATTCTCATGTCCGACTGATCATGGGAACATCAATTGCAGGCATAACAGGAAATTCTAGGACTCTAAATCCGAGGTCCCATAGACTTGGTATCAGACACATCCTGACCGTAGGAGACCTTAATTAGAATGGAAGTTAGATAGGACAACCCCTCCTTCTGAAAACCCTGACTTTCGAAAACTATTTTCTCAAAAGCTTTTTGAAAAATTCCATACCTTCCCTTGTCTGATTTAAACTATTTGAAAGTGGCTTACCCTATATCTTGTCTACCCTCAAATTTTCTATTTTAAAAACAAATCCAACTTAGAAAAACATGAATACGGAGATCCCTAGATGAAGAGAAACAAAGACAAGCAAACCAGTGGAGCTACCAACAACAGAAGACACTACAAGATCGCCCTACCAATAGAATTCTTCCTTGCCCACAAGGGATCAAGTGCGGCATCAGTGACCCCAGATGGAAATACCGATGTCAAGACCTCCCATAGCATCCATACTTAGGATCAAAATCCTCGATATAGGACTCCCCTAATGGAGCGTAGTAACTCCTTGGTACCTACGATACGCCTTGTTTGCTTGTTCTATGTTAGTGTGATGCCTGAAATGTGTTCCTTGTCTGTCTCAAATCATTCGATCCTGTTGTATTAAACACCTTGTTGTCTATACCGACACTAACACTCATAATCCCATTACATGATACCTCTCCTCAACAGGATGGCAACCTAAGATATCTACGTCAACTCCACCCCATCTAACCTTCACCACCCCCGTTTTGGAAAATTGCACTTCCCAATTTCCTTAAGAAGATTTCCCTATGTAATAGGCTCAACCAGGAAGACCATGGATGTGGGAAGGCAAAAGAAAGCATGCAACCGTTGTGGAGAAGAGGGACATCAGGCCAACAATTGCCTAGGAAACTGCCCAAACTACGAAGCAATGCATGCCTCTAGCGAATGTCCAACCCAGTTTATCACCTTCTACCTCTACGAAGGTCAAGATCACGTCCCCGCTAAATGCTCTAAAGACCCTTGGATTGGAAGAATTCAAAGGGTTGTATTCGTCCAGGCTCAAAGGGAACGACAAGCCACGTGCTAGACTAGAAGGAAGATTTTTTATTCCTGTGACCAGCCTGGCCATTTCTTTGCTCCATCGGTCCATCGAGAGACAAGTGCTTCCCCAAAAAGGGCCAAGAAGCAATGAGTCCTTCAAGAAAAAAAATCAGGAAGCCTATCATTCCAGAACCTCCTTCCCGCTGAGAAGACACTTCATGAGAAAGAACAACAAACCCCTATATAATCAGCAACCCCTCGGGTCTCCTCCAAAGACCCCAATGAACCCAAGATCTCTAAGGCAATGTCAATGGCACCCAATGCCACCCCCAGCTCATCCTACCAATCCAAGGTCCACGATAAGCAAATTAAAGGAGCACGTGCGGAGCAGTCATGGAACCACGATAAGCAAATTAAAAGAACGTGATGTATGCAAGGTTTGTCCCCGAGCACTATCGCCAAGATCTCTTTGACAAGCTACAAAACCTGAAGCAAGGCACAAAGACAATTGAAGAGTTCTACAAGGAAATGGAGATGACTATGATGAGAGTCGATGTGAAGGAGCTCGAGGAGCAAACGATAGCATGGTTCCTCAATGATTTGAACCGCCCAATACGCAAAATAGTCGATTTCCAAGCTTACAAGACTCTCTTGAACCTTCTTCACCAAGCAAACAAGGCCGAGCACCACTTGCAAAAGGAAAATGTTTATGAGAAGTAAAGGGCATACTTCGCTTCAATGAACTCGAATATCCCCTCCAAGCCAAAAAGCTAAGCACCAAGCTCCTCCAAGCAATCCTAGACACCTATGGCATCCTCCTCCAACACAACAACGGATAGTCAAGTAGTTTGCTACAAGTGTGGAGGAAATGGCCAAAATTCTTATGAGTGCATCAACACAAGAGTCATGCTAACGGATGAGATCGGCACAACCTACTCCTTGAGTGAAGAAGAATATGAAGCTTTGACTCAAGCCGCTATCACAAAGGATGCCGCAATGCAAGATGAGGACAAGTCCCTCACTTGTGATTGCCCAAGTCTTGACGACCAACTCCATCCCTAGAGAGGACCAATGCCTCAACATCTTCCAAACCGGAGAAGGAATTATTGGCAAGTCCATAAAAGTTATCATGGATGGAGGAAGCTATCACAACCTTGCGAGCATCGATCTTTGTGAGAAACTCAAGTTACCATACATGGATCACCCTCATCCATATCACGTCAAGTGGCTTTATGACAATGGAACCATTCAAATCAAACACAAGGTCAACGTCTCCTTCAAGATTGGTCCATATCAAGACAAAATCGAGTGTGATGTCATCCCAATGACCGTGTGTCACATGCTCCTTGGAAGACCATAGCAATACGACAAGGGCGCCCTACATGATGGTACCTCCAACCAATATTCCTTTAAGTGGAATGACAAGACATTTGTGCTCCAACCTATGACGCCAAGCCAAATTATCGCTTCCAACATGATGTCGCTGCCCAAGATAAAGCAAGATAAGGATCATCGTGAGATGAGTGGTCAGAGAGTGATCCACCAACAAGTGAGTGAGTGCCACAAGCCTCAACTGAGTGGAAAAATCATGAGTTCCGTGTCGCATGCCACCAAAAGTGAGAAGAGTGATTTGAGTGTGACCCATACTAACAATCCATCATACAACTCTTTCTCTTTGTTGTTGGTTTTGCAAGGTACACAAGCTCAACAACCACCTACACGAAACATGCCACAAGATCTCCAACCCCGACTTGATGACAAGCTCAACTTCAAGATGTTCAACAAATTTGAACAAGGCTTCAACACTGGAGATCCAACCGCATACACGCTCAAAACAATGGGAACACCTGTCTCCTTCCATGATGATGGAACTTCATTGATGATGACTGATTTTCAAGCGGGGGTAGATGATGCAGCCCAACACATGGCATTCACCATTGGTCCACATCATGCTACATCATCCATACCCTCAAAGGTGAACTCGTTCCATATCTCACCCTCCTTTGGTTATCATGTGAATGGGATCCTACTTGAGACAAGTGCCAACGCTATGACCAGGCCCACGACCATGACACCAAGAGGAGACGATAAGAAGACCGTAGGAACCAAGACCCCCAAGCAAGAGGCATGTAATAGAAGACGAAAGAAGATAATGAAGCTAGACCGGAATCTCTGGACCAGCAGACCGGAGTCTCTGGCTTGCGACATCGGAGTCTCCGTCCCATCTCTGGACCGACCCCCAAACCAAAGTATGGGACGTTTTGTATGCCCCTCCGGAGAATGACTGGAGACTGACCTGAATCTCCGGTCCAGACCAGAGTCTCCGGGCCACTACACCGGAGTCTCTAGACCGAGCGTGTTAGGCATGCATGCCTCAAGTTGGGCCTGGCCCATGTAACACCCAGAACTTCCTGTTTATGCATGTTTTACACCTAGTTCGTGGCTAGCTTATATATAAGCCCACACCCATCCTTGAAACCCTAGATTTGATGATGAATGAAAGCTTGCGCCTAACCGTAGATGGGAACCCCTCTCTATAGTTAATCTATGAGTTGTACAAGGCCTTGGAGTTCGGTGTTCGTCTCCAAGTCGTCAAGACCCTCCTCAAGTGTTTGGTCTCCTTTGGGATTCTACTTGGTTGCTACTCCCTCCTTTTGATTTGAATTCTATCATCCTCTTTCTGATCTCTCCTTTGGTGATTCTACCTAACGGTCTCTCACCGAGGATTCTATTGGATTGGTTGTTCAAACCAACGGGAGCAAATCGAATCGGGTTGTGTTTGCATGTGTTTGTATCTTTACCTTGCATTTGTGTTGCGTTCATTGTGTTCATCGGGTTATCCCTCACCCCCCGCCTCAAATCCGTGAAGATCGGGCCACCGTAGGGTTAATCCCTAAAGGGATCCCATATCAAAGACTCAACTTGTCGACTCGCCTCAAGAAGAAAGGACTGTGTCTACCCTAAACCTACGTAGAATCGTCCTAAGGGGAAAATATTGCGTCTTTACCAATGGAATAACCTAAAACACTCAACCAAAGTAACTCGACTCTGACCCATCGCTAACCAAGCATGTTTGTTGTAAACCCTCTTCCTCCAAGTTCCCACTGCTGACAGTTGTTGAATCAATGTTCTTACCTAAACCTACCTCTCCCGAATCTCGTGACGAGATTATTTTAATGGGGAAAGGTTTGTAACATGCCAATTTCAGCAATCCTAATTTATTGTCCAAAAGGCAAAAATCAATGGGAACAAAAACTTTTTCTTGTTAAGTGTTGCAATGTTTGTTGACTTTTTTGCTTGTGTTTATGCAACTAAGTGAGTATTATATGATATACTCCCTACCCCTACCATTGGTTAACCAAAAACTATTTTACAAAAGAGATATCTTGGCTTATATTTCATATTCTCAAATGCTCTATAATTTCAAATCCTAATCCAAGATGAACTTGTCTTAACAAATGTTTTACTAGTATCTATTAATAAAATTATGGAGAGCTATGATATAATCTCCTTATGTTCTCAAGACAGAACTTTGAACTACTCTTACCTCTAGGTTTTCTAAAACCTTTCATAAAACCTTTACATTATTATCTTGGTAGAAATACCAAGAATCTCTCTCCTTACTTCCAAACACAACCTTCTCAAAATACCCATCCTTACCTCAAGCTAGGCTTGATGGTAACCCAAGTAGTAATTGATTGCTTGGAAATAAGAATTGCCTTGATCTGCTGCCTGATGATTTGCTTTGATCTAATGTTTGACTTTTTTGCTTAGGAACTAGAGTGAGCTAATCTATGAGCTCATCCCTTAAGTATAAACTATATTAAGGAACACAAATCTTAAACAATCATCCTAAGATTGAACTATCCTCAATCACTAAAGTGACCCCTCATCCCCTCCACCAGATCAACCCTGAGCTAATCCTTTGTATTAGCATCCAACTCAACAAAGACCAAATCCAAGAATGGATCTTCTCTACACAAGGTATACTTCAACACCATCCACTTGATGATGAGAATGGACCCTTGCATCCTCTCCAAATCATCCACCCTCTCATACTATGTCCAAAACCTCTAATCTGCCAACATGGCTAAGTCTAGGGTTGACTTCAACATCACATCTTTGTGTCCTTCCATTTGTCAAACCATATGAATTTTTGGAAATGCACTTGAACCATATTGTAAACCATCCTAAGTATTATCAAATACCTATCTTGTCCTTGGCTAAACCCTGCTTGGACACACTCATCCTTGATGGTTTTGCGGACAAGAAAATATCATGTTTCTGCAAATCTTACCATCATGCCTACTTTGGAAGAAGCTCCCATCCATATGTTATCTTCACTTGACCAACTCATTGCATGGTTATGATCTATATAAATTGGTCTACCCATCCATATGTCCATTGCATCAAGTGAGCTCTAAGCTCCTTATCCCAACTAAGTCTAGGTGGTATAAAAATATTAATGCCCTAGATCATCAAATCCTTGCCTTCCTGCAAAACCAAGTCCCATTTGCAAAACCCAAGGTTTATAATGAAGAATAATCAAGTTTACATCATCCACCTTTGATATATATATATATTTATCAAATATTCTACATAATTAAATTTTCCCTAAAACTATTTAATTACTCTCCTTGAGCAAATCTTCAAAACTTCTCCTATAAAGGAAAGTTTATTTTTATCCAAAGTAATTTGCCATATAAATGTACAATTGAGGCCTATATATCATATCATATCTTCCCATCTCAAATATATATATTTTTTAGAATCCTTATTATTTCTTTTTGCCCTTTTTCTTAATTGGCACAAACAAGAATTATTTGCTTAAAAATACTTTTGTATCTCAATAAATTCTAGGAAAATTCTTCAAAGTGTAACTTGATATTTAGACCATCTCACATAAAAAACCAACCTAGTCCAATTCAAAAATATCAAATTAGCTTCTGAAAACCATTTGAGCACTATGAGATTAAATGATATTTAGTGGACATTAAATCCTTAGAAAAACCTCAAATAATACCTAGAGAAGTTTCTTGACCTCCTCTATCTACTAGTACCCTTGTTCCACCTTGCAAAGATAAAATTCTTAGACTTGCTTCCTAATCATCTATTTAGTCAAAAGTTGAATTCCTTCAAATTCAAAGTTGTAAACCAACCAAGTTTCCACCAAACTGGTCAACCAAGATTGCACAGCACACCTCTCTCCCCTCTGGTCATAGCACTGTAGCAAGTGCACTCTAGTACTCCTCCTCTCCTTGTCCCCTAGTGTTTGGTTGACAAGAAGTAAATTGGCATGTCAAATCTTGTCTTTCTCTCACTTGCAACAGCTCCCTCAATACCTTTCTGCCCTAGCCCGACCAGAAACCACTCACCTCACCTCTCCCCACACCCATAGGAACCACCCTCGGTTTCTACCCTCTCCCCATTGTACTCCATGGACATGGTCCACTCTACACCAACACACCTTGGTTTATAAGGAAACAAGCCACCCCAGCACCTCCCCTTCAGCTAATTTGCTCCCTCTCCCATCCACTTACCTCCCCCATGCTCCCCTCTTCCTCTCCTGCCTTATCGTGCTCAAGAAAGGAAGAAAATGGCCTCTCGGCCATTGCTGAAGATCTAAGCGTAGCTTACTCCCCTCTGCCTCTCTCTCTGCATGTGGTCTTCCTGAACTCCCCTTGCTCTCCTGCATCTAACCATGCCCTTCTTTTCCACATGCAGCAAGTTCTAGGTGTTGTTCGGTCGAGCTCCGACGAGTGCGTCGTCGTGGCTCACGCGCGAGCTTCTTCCTAGAGCTAAACGCACCGACGCCGCCCCTCGTTCTTCTCCCCGCGTTGAACCGCATCGCCAGGTGCCCTTGCCTGCATTTCATGAGCCCCTGGTAAGCCTCCCCAGGCCTCCTCTCCCCTCCCCTAGGGTTTCCTCCTGATGCCTTGCTGAGGAAGGCAACGACCTCCGACCATCTATCTACATCTAATCGCTTGCGACCACGAGCGTCCGATACCTCTTTGCTTCCTGCCTCTACTTGATGGTTGGGCCCCCATGATAGTGTTTGAATGCGCCCGGCCACGCGCTCTCAACAGCCCATGTGGGCCGATTTGGAGCCATGTGGCCCAGATCTAGCCAGATCCCAGCCCGCGGCCACTCTGCGTTTTTTCTTCTCAAACCCATATTTTAACTTTCAGTTTAAATCAATATGAAAATTGGAAATCAGCTCCAATTTCCTAGATCTAAAATTCATAGGGTTTCTGATTGCTTTATTTAGCATGCCGTACAGTAAATTCACCAAGTTAATGTCTAGATTAATTATCATAAATCAAGTGCCTAGATGTATCATTTTTACTAAGAAATCCTTTCAAAAGGTTTAGTAATCCTTTTTGGTTTGAAACATTTTCATACTGAAAGGTATGAGTGATACCTTGCATGTCACCTTGGACTAACCCAAAGGTTCTCCCGAGTTTAACTGTAAGAAAAATAGCAAAAACAAGTCAAATCTGCATTTAAGAAATTTTCTAGGCCAAACCAAGAATGGTTTTAACCTAATTTTTGTCGGATTGTCGACAAATGCCATAGGGGTCCTAGTGGAGTTAGAAAGATGGGGTGTGAGGCGTCGAATGTTCCAGGAGCGATGAACACAAGTTTACCCAGGTTCAGATCCGACTGCGGTGGTCGGATCCTACTCCAGCTAGCAACCCAGTAATATATCGTTGTAAGCCGAATGTTACAATGGATTATAAGAGAGGTTCGCCTGTGCGAGTTGATTGTGGTGTTATTATTGGTTGTGTTGTGTCTCCCTAAAGGCTCCCATTGGGCTGGTTTATATAGATACCAGGGCCTAGGGTTCTGGAGAGACCTATCCATTACGTTATAGAGTCGGTAAATAGATACGACTTGGACTACAAGTAATACTACATGCCTAAGTCGGTAACTCTTACGGCCTTGTATGCGTGGCCTGGCTCCTCCTCTTTCTCTGTTGGGGCCTTGGTGAAGCAATGCTCTAACCCGTTGGTGAGCCAACCTGGTCAGCGAGTCCTATGGGTATACCCGGAAAGTATATCCCCAACAGTAGCCTCGGAAGTCTCCAAGATCCAAAGTCAGATAAATCATCTAACTTGATGGTTTCTTCGTCTTCCGAATATTTAGGAGTTCCCGAAAACTTCATTTAATAGTGTAGGATTCCAAGTCAATTGAGTCGGATATGTTTTGTTCTAATTTGAATCTTTTCCTTGCTCAGTTTGAAACATGAGCCAGATTTTTCAGCGGTGTGCGGGCTGACAACTTTTTAGACCAGGTCCTGTCACTGACAGGAGGCCCATCAACACGACCATTGGTGGGTCCATTCCTTTCGGAACAGAACACCATTTCAATGCTTACGCGAAAATCGAGGGGGCGGAAGAGTCGCGAGGAAGCTACCTCCCTCTCTCCTATACGCGTGGCACTAATCGCGCATATTAATGCACGAATCTTGGTGCAGAGATAAATAAAAGAGAGGAGAAAACCCTTCTCTCAGATTTATCTCTCCATAGATTCACTCATTGCCTCCTCATACTCCTCGAGCACTCCGCGGGCATTCCCATCTACACATCTCAAAAAATCTCTCTCCCCCACCAGTCCTTCCCCTCCAAGATCAATGGTGTCTACCTCAACTTCAGGAGCGGCGGCGGGCTCATCGGTGGCGGACGAGAAGAAGATGCGGGGCCTCTAGGTTCCTAGCGTCATGGATCACGCCGCGCTCCAGGTCATGGAGGACGAAGGATTCATCATCGCCGGCGCGTGTTGGAGCGCCTTAGGGCACGCCGTTCCCGTCCCGCGTGATGGCGAAAGGGTGCTGTTCGGCACGAATGTCGACCGCGGCCTCAGCTTTCCACCATCGGACTTCCTCGTCGAGGTCCTCAACTACTACGGTGTGCAACTCCATAATCTTCCTCCCAACTCTCTGCTCGAGCTTAGTACTCATGCAACTCTGTGCGAGGGATTTCTTGGCATTATGCCAAGTCTCACCCTTTTCCGGTACTACTATGGTACTAGGAAGAACTCTATTAGTGCCGGTGTGACTTACACCACCGGCACCCTTAGCTTAGTCCCTTGGAGAAACTGAGTTTATCCTAGGATTAATGCTAGCGAATCCGTCAAATGCTGGGCCGGAACCTTCTTTTATCACAAGGATATTCCAGCTCCTAGAAAGGCGGAAGGTCTTTCAACATTTACCGACAGTGCCGCTTCCCACCAGAGGTCATGGGACGCGGAGGTGCCGGAGCTGTCGGATATCTGGATGCTCGCCAAAAGGCGGATTGAGTTTCTGATGAAGCATGAGGTCCTCCGTAGATCTGACTTGATCTTTTAATATCTCTCTGAGCAAGAGCTAAAGTATCTCATAATAAGAGTGTTATTGTACCTACTAAAGAAACCATAGCTCGTCTCAGAGCTAGCTTTGCTTCAACTAATTCTTTCGTACCCTCTTTTTGGGGGATAGAAGGAAGATGGATGGCTAAATACAGCTCTTCTCCCGAAGTTACGGGCCTATTTTGTCGAGTTCCTTAGAGAGAGGTTTCTCGCGCCCTAGGTATTCTCTACCTACCCACCTGTGCTAATTCACTTCTTTTTAATAGATAGGCAAGGTTGTTGTTCCGACGGATAAATATCTTATAAAGTTCATTTATGTCCGCCGAATAGAGGATTAAAAAGACTAGCAATCCCTCTGGCCCCTAGCTTTCGTCTCTCAGTGTTAGTGTCGGCCCAGCAGAGTGCTTTCTCCGTTGGTGTTCTTTCCGATCTCAATGCATTTCACCGCTCCTTTGAAATTCCTCTTGCCCCTACCGTATTCCATCTTGATAGTTTCCACCGCCTGTCTAGGGTTGAGCCCTGGGATTTGACGGCTCCTTGAATCTTGAGAATGAGAATGTCGGTATTGTTGTCTTTGGTAGTGTTACCTCTATTAAAGAAGGAGATCTTGTCAAGCGCACTGGATCTATTGTGGATGTTCCTACGGGAAAGGCCATGTTAGGCCGTGTGGTCGACGCCTTGGGAGTACCTATTGATGGTGTGCGTGCTTCAAACATTTTTGTTTTCTCCATATTAATCAGACGTCTTCCACAAAGAAAAGCGGTAGGAAAGATAGATGCTCAATTTCATCGACCAACGTACCTGAGATTCCTATACGTAAAGTCGAGAGCTAGAGAGAGTAAATGAGACATTCAATGGGTGAAGCTAAAAAACCCTAGAAATCAAAGTATCAAATTTTTGAATTAAATAAAAAGCCCTTTTGACTCAGTGGTAGAATGAACCTGGGAGAGGCAAAAGATAAGTCCAGAGAGACCTCGACTCTTTCAGGGAAAGGAGGGAGATCGAATGCGAGATGGAGTCCGTACCGATTGGAATGGACATCCTTGGGGACACGGCTTTCATTATATTATGCTTCCTTGTCCGTGTGGAACATGTGTGAGCATTATGTTTTTCCAACAAGAGATCCGCTCAAATTAAAGCCATGAAACAAGTAGCTGGCAAATCAAAATTGGAACTAGCTCAATTCGCAATTCATGGTAGTTCTACTAGGCCGTACTCACTTGTTACATAACACTGCTGGCTGGAGTGCTGGATTCAGCTTCTCCAGCACCATGAGATAACCTCATGTACCGGATCACCGGTGACGCAAGAAGGACAAGATGCGGGTCGATTCGGGCGGATTACGGCGAAGAATACAAGAACCTTATGCAATATTTGATCAAGGAAAGAATGGAACGAAAAGTTCCAGAAGTCTCCAAGAAGATGTATACGTCCAAACATCCTCTGACTCTAGTAAATATTTCGACTCTGCTTTTGCATTTTGTCGTTCTTTTCTGTTCTTTCTCCGACTCTATTTTCATTGATGCTTTTCGACTTTATTAGCTCGAGAAATTCTCTGAGTTTGAGCTAGCTCCACTAGAGGGCTATCTCTCAGACGATCCGGAGGCGACGAAGGATGATGAGGTGCAAGTAGTTGCCGCCCCCACCTCCAAGAAGCGCAAGGCGAAGGAAGTTGTTGTTACTGCTGGTAGCCAAGTGCTACCAGTAGTTAAAAAGTAAGCACCATGTCTTTTGTTTTCAGTATTTCTACCTTTATTTCTCTCCAGAACACACCTAATATTTGGATTTTCGTGTTCTAGAGCTAACTCAGTTTTGAAGAGTAAGATCAAGTCGGACAGCAAGTCGGGCAAGCAAATGCGTCAACAGAAGCTTGTTGTTTCTCCTGCCATGCCGCCACTGACTCCATACAGTACTCCATCAGCACCAGAGGCTTCTTCCTCTCCTGATGCTAGCAACGTCTCGAAAGCCTTGGTCACCTTTGGTGGCCAAGCAATTAACAAGGGTGAACCCGTTAAGGGTAATGATCCCATGGTAATATCTAAAAGAACATTGGATAAAGTGGCCGGCTCTGCTGTCTCTGGCCTGAAGAGGAAGAAGAAGGAAGAGATCCTCAGGCTGGCTCAGTCTAGCCTTGAGAAGCAAACCTTAACCGTAGAGGCAGTGATCAAGGAGCAGGAGGACGTCAAGCTGGTTAGCCTCTTGAACCAAATTTTGGTCCGGGATGCTAAGATAGAATCTGGCAAACTCCCAGCGATGGATGTTCCTTCCCTCTCCCTTGCCGAGAAGGTGTTTCACATCACCAAGCTCGGATTTGAGAAATTGCATCTGGAACACATTGTAAGATTATGATTCTTATTTGCATTTATTATCATATCCTCTATCCCCCAAGCATAAAGACGGATAAACATCGTTGGATCCGAGTTGATGCTTTTAGGTTGCAAAAGAATGATGTAGTGTAGCCCCCAAGGCTCGTGCTATAATTTTACTTAGTTAAATTTGCAGACCAAGTCTTAGTAGCCGTCTGACGGTATTCCGTCTTCTAAACTTACAGAAAATTGCATCTTCCAACCAGGAATTGCTCAAGAACATCTGTAATGAGCGCAAGGAGATCAAAGCCTTGTGCCTTGAGAATTAAAAGTTGTAAGTTGAGAAGAATGAAGTAGAAGGTAATTTTTTCCGGCTACCTTTTTGTCAATTAGCTATTGTCATAGTCAAATTTATTTTGTCCGACTGATATTTTTCCCTTTATGGAACTGTTGTGCAAGTCCAGCACGATGGTGGAGGAATCCGAGAACTTCAGGGTCTTAGAAATGGAGAATGCTGAACTCCGGGACAAACTTCAGAAGCTCACAATTGAGTCGGAGAAATCCGTTGCTGTTGTCTTCGAGTCAAGCAACCATGAGACCGTGAGGCTCGAGAAGCTACTGGCCCTCCGAGATAAACAAGTGGATGATCTTCGGAAGGACCTCGATAGTCAGAAGGATCTATCCCAGGCCGCAGCGAGTGAACTAAATAGCCTCCGCGAGGAGCATGCTCAGTGGAATCGTTATGTGCTAGGTAAGATTTCCGACTTCTATTTTTCATTGATTTTTTGACTTTCTTTTAGTCGAATTTTGACTTTTTGGTTCTTTCCCAGCCCCCTAAATATTTACGACTCTCCTAGCTTCATACCTCGCCTCGAGTGTATCAAGCTCGTCGGATATATCTTGTATGACTTCCGCCAGACTCTTGAAGAGGCTGGCGAGTTGGTCAAGATTTCCTACTTGCACACAATGTCAATGCAATAGGCGAGGGACAAGGCCAAGGAGATTCCGAAGCTTATCGAATACTGGAAGATCTCCTACGCTCGTACTGCTCCTCAGACTATGCTTACCATGGTGATGAGCCACCACAGTGAGATGGAAATCTGGCATGTCACCAAAGGTATCGCCGAGGAGGATGATGAGGGCAACCCACAGGACATCAAGGAAATCCAAGATTCCTGTGCAGGTTATGCTTGTCTTTTGGCGGAGATGACCAACTATATGACGCCTTTATTCAAATCCGTCGCCGTGCCTCCCTTGCCTCAAGAGCCAGAAAACAGCTTTGCAGCTTCCGAGTCTGAGATCCAGGGCGACAATGTTGTCGACTCCAGCGCTCCACCTTCTTCATCATCACCACCTGGATCTACAGCATAAAGAATTTTTTATGCATTATTCTGAACTTCTGGAATGTAATGATGGAAAAAATTATTTTGGATATGCCGGTCTGTAAAACTAATGCTTTTACTATCATAGAACTTATGTATATATTTTTTATGCATGTGCTTTGAAAATTTTTGGAGCACTTTTTATTTTATGCCTATACTTGTTGTTTTATCTGGCTCTCTGCCTCTTCCCTTTCATGGGCCGGCCAAGATTTAGCACAGAAACTTTGCCGAGCAATGGAGCATAATATCTAAACCAGTTTAAACTCGAAAACAAAGCCGGCTTCTAGTACCAACAACTCATTACTCGGAAAATACCTGCGTCTAAGCAATCATATAAAAAACCATAGTATAGACAATAAATTGAATTTTTTATCCTAAGGTAACACTTTTTATACATTCAAAAATCGTAACCAGAACGAGTATGAGCATAAAGTACTTTCAAGCATTTTGGGATTTTTGAAAATGACATGCTCTTTTGGAAATAAGATGGCAAAAACTTCCCAAAGATAACATATGAGGAAACCAATACTTTATTTCACTTTGAACATGTACATAAATGATTACAAGGAAATATAACTAAGAATAGAAGGGACGTAGCTGTGCAATATGCCATGGACGGTCTATTTCATCCGGGTCTGTGCTACCGTCAGCTCTCTTTCTCTTCCGATTATCCGGTCTTTCCTTGACTGGTCTTGTATCGGTTAAATAATATGACCCATTATGCAAAACTCTGCTAATCATAAAAGGTCGTTCCCAAATTGGGGAAAGTTTGTGCTTTCTATTTTGCACAAGTCAGAGTACCAAATCGCTTTTTCTGAAAAAACGATTTTGCACTCACTTACTATGATACTTGCGCAACTTCTGCTGATAGGCTATAGATCTCTGCTCAACAATGACGCGTACTTCTTCGATTACATCGAGATCATCTTGTCGAGAAACTTCTGCATCTTCTTCTATATATGATTTAACTCGTGGAGACTGATGAATTAGCTGCTTCTGCACCATAGACCAAGAAGAAAGCAGTATAGTCGGTTTACCTGTTAGGAGTTGTACGTGAGCTCCATATCACAAACGGTAATTCTTCCCAATCCCCATGACCCGGCAAGCGGTGCCTAGAAACAGTCAGTTCCTTGCAAAATAAGGCCATTAGTTCTTTCGACTTGTCCATTAGCTTCTGGATGTGCGACTAATGCAATATCGAGTCGGATCCCTTGTTCTTTGCAGAATTCAGCAAGTTCCCCCATGGAAAAATTGCTCCCGTTGTTAGTAATTATACTGTGAGGATATCCGAATCGGATGATCACGTCCTCAACGAACTTTCTGGTTGTGGCACTATCGCAACTTGTTATGGGTTTAGCCTCAATCCACTTTGTAAATTTATCCACCATCACTAGTAGGTGGGTCCACATTTTGCCGTGCGAAACAGCCCTACCATATCAAGCCCCCAGACCGCAAATGGCCATGTAATAGGGATTTTTCGCAGCTGTTCAGCCAGAACGTGTGCCTGATAGGCGTACTTTTGGCAGCCTATACATGTTTTGACCTGTTTGTCGGCATCCTCCTTTGTTGTAAGCCAAAAGAATCCGTGTCAAAAAGATTTTGCCACTAAGGATCTGGCAGCAGCATGGAGACCACACTCTCCTTCATGGATTTATCTTAAGATTTCCACTCCTTCTTTCGAAGAAATACATCGCTGGAACACGCCCGAAACACTCCTCTTATAGAGCTCACCGTTTATTATAGTATAGGCTTTTGCTCGTCGGACGATCTGCCGGGTCAAGACTTTGTATTCGGGTAGTTTTCCATCTATCAGGAAATCTAGATAGGGTTTTGTCCAGCTGGGGATTACAGCCATAACTGCTATTAAAGATGATTCGTATTTTTTTGGATAGTTCTCATCAACTCCAACTATGGAGGGGACCCTTAAATGCTCTAAGAAAGCGCCATCCGGTACTTGTTTCTGCCCAGAGCCTATCCTTGATAGAGCATCTGCTTCCTCATTTTCTTTCGAGGATGTGTTGAACCTCAAAACCCTCGAACGATTTAGATAGTTCATCCACAACAGCTTTGTATGCTGCCATGTGCTTGTTTGCGTTGCAGATATCGGATACTTGCTGAGAAACTAAATACGAGTCTCCGTAAGACATGAGTCTTGTTATGCCAATCTTTTACGCCATGCGTATTCCCTGTAGCAATGCTTCATACTCGGCAATATTGTTTGTTGCCATAAAGTGTATTTGCAACACACATAACAAATTTTCTCCTTGGGGTGATTTGAGCATCACGCCAGCCCCCGAGCCTCCTCGTGCCTTTGATCCGTCAAAGTGAAGGGTCCAAAATTCCGAGTCTGGAGGACTTATATTTTCTGTCGTCTCTGTCCAATCAATAACAAAGTCGGCAAGTATTTGGGACTTGATTGTTGTGCGTGGTTTGTACTGAATGTCAAAAGCTGCAAGCTCTATTCCCCAATTTTTGAAACGTCCTATAGTGTCGCGGTTATTGATTATATCTCGCAGGGGAGCGGTGCTCACCACTGTGATCTTGTGCTCTTGAAAATAATGGTGTAGCTTTTTGGATGCAAAGAACACTCCATAGGCTAGCTTTTGATGATGTGGGTACTATTGTTTCGATTCTGTCAGGACCTCACTTAGGTAATAAGTTAGCCGTTGCACCTTATGCTCGTGTCCTTCTTTCTCGCGCTCTACTACTGTTACCACACTTATGGCCTTGTTGGTCGCTGCAATGTAGAGTAACATAGGTTCCTGAGGTTCCGGCGCTGCGAGAACTGGTGGGTTTGAAAGTAGGCCGTTCAAACTTTGCAGGGCACTTTCGGCTTCCTGGGTCCAGACAAATTTGTCAGTTTTCTTCCTGGGTACAAAGGTGCGGCTCTTTCACCGAGCCGGCTGACGAACCAACTCAGTGCCGCAATGCAACAAGTGAGACGCTGCACGTCCTTCAGGCGAGTTGGCCTGGTAATGTTTAGTATAGCCTTGATTTTGTCCTGGTTCACCTCTATACCTCACTCAGAGATGATGAAACCTAACAATTTTCCGGCTGAAATTCCAAAGAAACACTTCTTCGTATTTATCATCATGTAAAATTTTCATAGTTTCCTTCTTTTTGGACATAACTTCTATGTCGTCTACGTATACGTGGACGTTGCTTCCGATTTGGTCGTTGAGACGATGTTTCATAGTACGTTGATATGTTGCTCCTACGTTCTTTAAGCCAAAAGGCATAGTTTTGTAGAAGAAGATTCCAAAAGGAGTGACGAAATACGTCTTAATTTGATCTGACTCTTTCATCGGTATTTGGTGATATCCGGAATATGCGTCGAGAAAGCAGAGTAGTTCCGACCCTGCCGTTGAGTCGATAACTTGATCGATTCTTGGCAAAGGAGCGGATCTTTTGGGCATGCCTTGTTCAGCGGTATAATCAACACATCCTTAAATCAATGGTGTCCTTTTTAGGGACGAGTACCGGATTTGCCACCCAATCTGTATGGATGACCTTTGTTATAAAATTCTCTAATTCTAGTTAGGCTAATTCCTTGGCTATTGCTTTGCGCTTTTCATCACCAAACCATTGTAAAGACTATTTTACGGGTTGGCGTCGGTACACATTAAGAGAGTGCTCGACAAGTTCCCTAGGTACTCGGTCATGTCGAAAGCTGCCATGCAAAGATATCACTATTAGCTTTGAAGAACTCGATGAGTGCGCTTTCCTATGCACGGTCTAAGCCTACCCCTATGTTCGTCATCTTGGAGGGATCATCTTCCTTCAGCGATGTTTTCTTCGTATCTTCGCCTTGAACTACAAACATGTCTTCAGCACCTTGTTCTTTGTAGCGGGCATCTCAGACGGATTAATGGTCTTCTTGATCTCCTGGTACTCCTGGGTGTGCAGCACGGCTTCGGCGAAGTAAGCATATCCTTCGTTGCACTCTCGCACCTTCCTCGGATTTCCCCATATGGTGATTATGCCCTTCAGACCTGGAAGTTTAATCATGTTGTAGATGTAATAGGGACGAGCCATGAGCGCCTAGTAAGTCGGACGTCCGAAGATGGCGTGGTAAGCACTTTTGAACGGTACCACCTCAAAAGAGAGTGGCTCGGTCCGGTAATTGTCTCGGGTTCCGAATGTCACGTCCAGAGTAATCTCACCCAGAGAATCCGCATGTCTTCCTGGTACAATGCCATGGAAAGTTTCACTTCTCTAACTCAACTGGCTCTCGTGTAGGTTCATGCGATGGAGCGTCTTGATGTAGAGGATGTTAATGCGGCTTCCACCGTCCATGAGTGTTTTAGAAAACTCATAGCCATCAATAATAGGATTGACGACCAGAGGGTACTTTCCTCGATGATGTGTTTTCCTCGGGTGATCTGAGCGATCAAAGGTGATGGTTACATCCGACCAATCAAGAAACTGTGGGACAGCCGGAACCTTGGAATTGAGCTCACGGAGAACCAAGGAAGCAGACGTATGCGTCTGTCTTAGTAGGAAAAGTTTTCTTTCCATCTGACTTGGGTTCTACAGCGGTATTTGCTTCTTCCATGTCGGAATCTTCCTTGGGCTCCTTTCCTTTCTCGGAATTTTTCTTTCCTTTTCGTCGCTTGGCTCTGTAGCGGATTAAATCTTTCTTGATGTCGTCATTGAAGCGACACTTTCGGCATTTATGCAGGTAGATCCTCCGTTACTATCCAAGTGATGGACACATGGATTATTGGCAATGTCGGCCTAGGTATAGGTTCTCCCGGGTTGCTGATCTCCTCTGCCTTGGATTCGGGAAGTTCCACGGCCTCTACCCCGGCCGCCTCCATGCCCTCTTCGTCCTCCGGATTCGAATGTTGTGTCGACAGCTGCATTGTCCGGAGCCGGTTTTCGTCCGAGGTGTTTTTGCTCTTCTGAGCTTGTTTTGGCTGTTTGGCCGCATTGGGCTTGGCCAGAATATTTAGCAGCCCTTCTGAATCATCATCGGCATCAACATATTTTCTTGCCATCTCTATCATTTATCCCAAATCTGTGATGTTGTCACGCTTTAGTCTGTGATGCAAAAGTCCGACTGGGAATCCTGCAATAAAAGCTTCTATCGCAGTTTGTTCGTTTAGTCCCTCGCAGGAGTTTTTCGTGTCAATCCAGCGTCCGAGGTAATCCTGGCAGGTTTCTTCGGGTCTTTGTGTGCAATGCTGCAAGTCTCCGACTGTGCCGGGCCTCCTGTATGTTCCCTCGAAGTTTGAAAAGAACGCACTTTGCATATCATACCAGTTGTGAATTGAATTCTCTAGTAGTTCATTGAGCCATGATCGAGTTGTCTTCCTCAGCATGAGCGGGAGATATCAGACTACAACCAGGCTGATTCCTCATTTGGCGATGCAGCAGGCCTGAAAGAAATCCTGGAGCCAGGTATCTGGCAGGGTCGCACCATCGTAGGGTTAAATGTGTTTGGCAATGCCAAAGTCAACTGGAAATTTGGTTTGACGTATGCGTGGGCCAAAGCACTTGGGTCCCACATACACATCTTCTTCCTCGTACCGCCACACCTCTATGTTTGATTCAATGCGATGGCGAGCGTTGTTTGGTGAGAGAGATCTGCGCCTTGGAGGCTCACGGCTTCTGCGTGACGGAGTCGGATTTCGGCTTCTCCTCTCACCATTACCGCCTCCGCCCCTGCGGCTTCCATGGCTACGTCGGGATCCTTCATGGTCGCTTCCAGGAGGCAATGGTGGCCCTGGTGGATTATTTCTGGCTGGGTTACGCGGTGGTGGCGGTGGAGCCTCATTATGCCGACTCCGATGCCTATTTCTTCTGGCACCATCCCTACTTGATTCAGGACGATCCGGATCATCTCTTCATGCGGCATTGCCAGCCAGAAGGCTCGATGGTGGCATCCTTAGCCGATCTTGCTCCTCTCGTTGGCGGCGTGTTTCCGGGTCTTCTCTATAGCGGTTGTTTTGCCAATGAGGGACCATTGCCCTGATGGCATCTTCGGACGCAGCCGGAGTAACTCTTGCCTAGTCACGCACCGGCCGGTGAGAGTGGCCGTTTGAGCTGGTTCTTGAATTGTCTTCTTCTTCACGGGGACGATAGCGTTGATTTGTATCCCTGCGGAGCCAGTGTAGCAAAACTCGGCTTTTGAGGACAGCTTGCCAATAAATGACGCTGCCGTTTTCTGCTGCTTTAATCATTTGTCCAGCAACACGACACACTACTGGACTTGCTGTGGAGACGGATTGTTGGCGAGGATGGCTCGAGCTGCAGCAGCGTTTTCCAATGGCGTGCTGTAGACTCGGATCTTCTCTTCGTCCTTTCTGTCGAATAGATCTTTGTGGATATTCGGGTTCTTGTTAGCAAGAAACGGACCTCCCCTTGTCTTGTTTGGGTGTCGCTTGAAATCTGACTAATACTTGGTAGGATCAC